>JBAMCG010000074.1:1455000-2655000 GCA_037075325.1 Drosophila mayaguana | reverse complement strand
GCAGCGCATGTGAAATGAGTATTTTCCTCTTTTAAGCGAAAATCATCATTTTCACACATACACAGAGAATGTCATACAGTCGCTCACATTCAAATGTGTACATTGATGCACATGCAAATAAAGATATTTCCCCATTCTTAAGTTATGAAAAGCGCAAGCAGCAGCAGGAGCCGTAGCAGCAGAAGCAGCAGCAGCAGCAGCAGCAGCAGCAGCAGCAGCAGCAGTTGACGCATTGAAACCAACAAATGTCTGTCCCTGATTGCAGTGGAAATTGATTTTCGTGTTAAGCGAAGTGGATTGGCGTCACATTAATAACCAAACTATGCGTACACAATATTATTGCGTCTTACTTAAGTTTAAACCTTGAGCATGCAGCGCTCGAAAGTAGGCAACGGTTTTCGCAATTAAGGCATGCGAGAACCACACTCACACACACGAATGTGTGCATATAGAATAGAATTGATTATTAATGACATTCAATATGCAATTTGCGCAACCGCTCAGCTCAGCCACAAGACAGGTGTAGTAGCAAGCAATATTAATTATGCAAAGCAAAGTCAAGCGTGCGTCTGCCCTTAGAGGAGTATCAATTAGCCTAACCACTAAAGCCTCGTTTATTTGAATAAGCAAGCTTGACCACTGAATATGATTACATATACATTGTAATATTAAGATACAACAATTATTAAATTTATATATTTTTTATTTTATATTTATATATATACGTACAGCTTACGCTTCCATAAAATACAAAACAATGCGAAAACATTAAAACTACTTGTAAAAACAAGTTCTGTGGAGAACAAACGCTTTTGTTAGTTACATGCACTTTTGTGGAAGTTAACTCTACTTATATATCTTATCAAACATTAACAAGTTTTTCAAATTTGCATTGTTGCAGCTCGCAACGCTAACTAGCTGCGAAACACTTACGGGCATCCGACTACACAGAGAGAATAAAATGGGCTACAGTTGCAGTTTAAATATTGCTATTCAGTATGCATTGTGTATATATTAAATAACTATATAATTTTTTAAAATTAATTTATAATAATAAAATCACTCACAAGAATTCGTTCAAATATTTCAAATATTTGTTTACATATTTACATGTATATATCTTCTTCGTTTTTTTGTCAAGTGTAAGCACGTTCGCGCAACTTCAACAGTTGCTGGCCATTTGTAAAACGCTTTCACGGCACTTCTGTGCCAAATTCGATAAAAGCCAACATTTTCCTCCACAGTCTCGGTGGGCAACGGAATGGTAAGATGATTTTGTGGTTCTTTTTCAAATGGAAACGATTATTTAATATTTGAATTTAAATTGGCTGCGCATATGCAACTTTAAAGCCGGACTTCATTTGCATTGTTTTTTCAAATTGCCGTTCTCACGTTATGCTCATCGCATTATTTATAACTAACGGAGCGGCGAATGTGAAATGAAGGCTGCCGAGCTCGCGGTCTTGGCCATATAAATCACTAGCAGGCAAACAAGCTTACAACTTTGTTGCATGTACATTTGCATAAGTTTGCCAACTTTCATTTGGCTCTCCTTCTATACCCTGAGCGCAGAGAGACAGCGAGTTTTATAGCTCTTGCTGAGAATGCTCACTTTTGTCAGCATTTAAAGTCGTTATTATATATCGCTTGCTATGTATGCAGATGTACAGTTACTATACAGGGTATTTCCTAGTCTTGCACTATATTAATTCATTCATTTTGAAAGTTTAAGAGCTCTTTAAAGCGCTTGCTGCCAACTTGGTCAACTGCCAACGAGCAGCTGTGGGAAGCTGCAGCAGACGATAGTTTAATTTAAATTCAGCCATCTTATCAATTGACAAACATCAATACATTTTGGCTACATTAATCACTGCGAGCAAACAGATGTTCGCTGTGCTCCACACACCGGCAGAGGGAAACGACCAATATCTCTGGCAGGCGACTTCAATTTCCATGTGTTTGTTTGCACTCTCAATTTGCTCTAGAGCATTCGGAGTGCTGCACAGTGGTTGGCGTGGTTAGAAATTCTGTTGACCTTGTGAAAGAGCAACACTGATAATTTATGGTCATTAAGAATTTAGTGAATTAAATTGACTGTAAGTAAAGTTAAATATTGTTTTCATATAAGATTTTATCATATGAATTGCTTTAATTTTACTCTACATATTCATATATTTATGCAGTGTCTCCTGTCAATCCTGGGCAATTATCTGGCCATTGAGCACCTGCGGATTAATATATTACATATATTATATATATCTAGTATTATATTAATTGTATCCACAATGAAGAGTTAATTTGAGAATGTGGAGAGCAAAAGCTGAATTCCATTATATTAAAATCTTAAAAATAATTAATTTTTTCAATTATATATAAAGCTTAGTCTCCATAATTTTTATTTTGTTTAGCTTAATGTCTTTGTGAGCTTATTCTCTATTAATTGACTAGTTCGTATATCTATATAAATATATTTTCCATTATATTTATGCATAGCATACTTTTAGGCTGGTCTAAAAGACATTTCCGAAAGCAAAGTTCATAGCCTAATAGATTAGATAGTACCCCACTGCATTGCACTGTGGTTCGTTCTTATTTTCTACGATAATCACAAGCCAGCAAGTGGATAATCATTCGCATGTAGCACGAACTGAGCGAACCTCCAACACCCAAATCAAGCAAACTGGCTCAAATTGCATTTGCTGAGCGAGACTCAAATTGATTTCGCTGATTCAACTGGAGAGCTGCAGCAAACAGCAAAGTTATAATAAATTTGTAATCGCATAATCGGACTAGAGCTGCTGCAAATAGCAAAAAAAAAAAAGAAACTTCACAGAATAAATGAGATTTCCATGATAGCTGGCAGTCCTATTTAAATGCAAAATAAAAGCACTTTAAATTTAATTATGTATATCATTTCAAAAAAATGGAGAACAAAGAAATGAAAGGAAAAAAACACATAATTTGTGTGTGCATTTTACACAAACTCGGGCTTATTTTATTATCGCTGCTGTGACAGCCACAAAATGAAATTCATAAATTCGAGCGCGCAGCAAAAAAGTGGAAGTAAAGTGAACCAAAAGAGATATTTAAATATATAATACAAGTATGGATATATATATATATATATATATATATATATATATATATATATATATATATATATATATGTATATATGTATATGCGGGCTGTGCACAAATATATCCAAATTTGGCATAGTATTACAAATAAATTATGCATATATTCAATTAGAAAGCATGCATGCTAATGAATTTAAGCGAATGCGAGTATAAAGAGCAATTAATATGGGAACGTGTCTCGGAACAGAGTCGATTACCACAAAAGGCGCTGTTCGCACGAGTTGGCATTATCAAGATATATAAGCGGAAATAACTACTCATTAAGCGCGATGGCCACGTAAGCTGCCAACTACTGCCAGCTACTGCCAACTGCAAGTTGCAGCAAAAACAACAGCAGCAATGGCAGCAGTAGCTGTGTGGTAATAGAAATCATTACAATAAAACCTAATGGCCTCACAAGCAACAGCCAACAGCCAACAGCCAACAGCCAATGGCCAACAGCGAACAGCGAACAGCCAACAGCGAACAGCTAAGAGCCAAGGAAAAGAAAGCCATTTGGTAGCGGCTGCCAAACGAGTGTGCAGACAAATGGCAGACACGTTCCAGCCATCACGGGCCTGAACGGAGCCAGACTGGGCCCAGGCCCGGGCAGACAATCAAAATCCATTTGAGTCGGAAATGAGTGAAATCAACATCAACACACACGGACTGTCCTCGGCCCTCAAGTCATACATAACTCGCAGTGGGCCGGCCAGCCTTTGCTTTTGGCAAATGTCAAAGCTTTAAAATGCCTTGTAGTGCTGTGTGCAGTGTACACTCTGCTACATGGATGGGAAAGTGAAGCACATTCGATTTTTGTTCGCAGCACATTCCTCTACAGCATCTTTGGCATGCAAGTGAAATATGTTTTGTTATTAAATTGTTGTTGGGCCACAGCCACAGCCACAGCCAGCCACAGTCATCCAAGTCGCAAGGCACGCGGTATCCTCGACGCATAATAATTTTCTGGCTGAGAGCTTCGAGCGAGTAGCTACTGGATCTTTCAGTGCAGCACAAGGACAATCGAGCTAGCAGCGCTTAGCCCGTCGCAAGAGGCGACCATAAACTGAATTCCGAAAAGCAAAACTGGAATTTTTATTGCAAATTGTAAAATTTTTACTTAAACACTGCGCCAACAGAGCCACCAACCTGCTGGGGCCCGCCTCTATATCGACTAATTCAGCTCTCGATTGTTGTCCGGCAATGTGGACAGATTTCATTGTCACTATGCCAATGTGCTGTAAGAAACTGCCTGCCATTTAGCTGTTCCGACTCATTGAAATCGATATGAAGCAGTTGCAACATCAATGGGCTCATACAGAACATGTCATGAACCACCCCGAGCTCCAAATGAAGCACTTAATTTCGATTTATTTTGTTTTGTAAAACATTGCTACACAGCTCAGCCTGGCAACAGACCTAATCCTTGGAATTTAAATATTTTACATTGTGAAAAGACTTAGACTTGTGGGAGTGGGAGGGGGAGGCCAGCGCAAAAGAAAGAGCAACTCTTTTTGCTCTCTATAGAAATGTCGAACTGCTGAACAAAGGCCGGAAGTGAATCATTCAAATGTTTCATTTCCTCAATTTGCGGACAAGTCAAGCAGCGCACTGAAGGCGACTTTAAGTCAAATAGATTCGCCAAGTAAAACGGAATAAAAACAAGCGAACCAAAGAAAAGTGATAAAACACAACCGACGTAAGAAAAGAAATGTTGAGGAATTTAAGGTAGAATTTACAAGAATTTGCAAGAATTTGCAGTATTTTGTTAATGACAAACGGTTAGAGGCTGCCCCAGTTTAAGCCCATTACTTTATGGCTCTGCCTAAAGGCGGTCGAGTATTCGGAAGGTGGGAGGCTTTGGCTCTGGCTTTGGCTTCGGCTCTCGGCACGTTCAAGTGCAGCCATTAAATAACTTTTGGTCCACTGCGTTTAGAAGTCCGTCAAAATTAAATACGAAAAATCAGAAAATCACCAAATTGTCAAAACAAGTGGAAAATCACAAATTACGGCATTACATTACGTGGCGGACTGTAGGAAATGCTGAAGTCGACCGACGCTTTTATATATATATATTTTTTTTTTTGTATTCTTTCTTTACATATACCCTGTTGGCAGAGTGTTAAGGAGTATGCCAAACAATTATTTGCATCGGAGGAATTAATTTCTCACTGTGGGCTCGGGAATCGTTACCAGCATGTAAAAGTTTTCATAAATATTGTGTAAATTGCCGGAGAAACAAACCGAGCAAATCACATAAAAAATAATATCAAGCATGCACACACTATTTTGCTTACCCTGAACAGAGTATACTACAGTCAAGAGGCTGCTCGACTAAGAACATCCTTGCGTTTGTTTATTTTGTTATTTTGTATGCCTTTGGTTCTTTTATTCCGCTAAATCATATCGTTTGAGTGTGAGCCGCATTTAAGTACGTATTGATTTACAGCTGCTGATACATCACGTATACGCCAGCATTTCGTCCTTTGACTAACTAATCACGGGCAGTGCGCTCAAAACTCTTGCGCAGCGGGTCGCTGCGGCCAGCTTTGACAGGTTGGCAACTTGAAAGCTCTTCCAGTTGACTGGTTTTGTATACCTGGCACATTAAGACTTCCGTTTTGGAGGTCGTTGTTTCCTCTTGCTTGCGCTTGCTGTAATTTCGATGATTCCTCAACTACAGCGGAGATATCCAATCTGAAATCCGCTGAGAGCCGAGCGTCCAATTAAAAAGTCAGTTGACATTTGTGCCGACATTGCCGCGGGGGCAATGCTCGCTGCGCTGCCTGCTGACTGGCGCATGTGTTTGTGGGCTGACTGTGTGACCCAGCATCGGGTGAAATTCTCATTAATGCTGCCCTTGCTCATGGCACATTTTTCCATTAGCACATTTCTTATGAACTGCAGGCCAATTAATCAGGCGACATGTTGGAGCAATTACTCCAACTCATTGTTTTGCATCAATCCCTGATGCACTGAAATCTATATACGCGTGTATATATTCATTGGTTTATATGGCCCTCCACCAATGTGAGTAAGCAAATTAAATTTTAAATTAAGATTGATTTGCGCGTTTGCCTCTTGACATTATTTTAAAGGCCAGGCCACTTGTCAAAGAGAAAAAGTCTTTTCAGACATTGAAAAATCTAAAACAACTGCCGCCCAATTGTAATTAGAGCCAATGGCAGCAAACCCTTCACTGGATCCATGGTCGACCCTTTTGCCTTTCATTTTGCCTTTTGAAAATTAATTCAAATGCTCGAGCAAAAGAAAGTGAGCGCAGAAATAATTAAAATTAATTATGTGGAATATATTCAATAAGTTGGAAATTATGCAAACGAGCGTAAAGTAAACGCCTGGCGATAATGCTAAGTGCGATTGCCGGACCCCGCTAAATACATTTCTCGACCGAAAATAGCTGCCCCTACTTAGCTATGATGGATATAAACCGCTGAGCACTGGCTGATTGTATAAACGGATGGATGGCCGAATGGATGGCTGAATGGATGAGAGTCTGTATCAGTTGCTGGTCAGTTGGACAATTGTTGAGAGTATTTTCGAAATTTCGAACCGGCGACAAACAAAAAATATAAATAAAAGAACATTTTGAAAAGCAAAAGCAAAAAAAAAAAAAAAAAAAAAAAAAAAATAGTATTCCGAGAATGGGAACAGCCTCATGCTCGTGTTTTGGGCGTCGGGAACAAATTTTTTTGCCACAATTTCCGGCATTTCGTATATAATCTAAAAGTATGCCCCGGCCAGCGTTCAGTTTGCTCGGTTCGTTGGACCACATCGCGTTTTTGTCAAAGTAGCGCAAATTACTTAAAATAAACAACGAAACTAGTGGAGCAGTCGCTGAATCCACAAGCAAACCATAGACATTTCGCTCGCCGTTCCCCATTCAATTGCATTTCGCTGAGTGCTGCGCGACGTGAAAATAGAAGAAAAAAACTATGAATTTGAAAATCAATTTGAGTTTCCTATCTATGGCACTTGTCTGCCTTATATCTGTCATTCTGTTGACTCAGACCATTGGAATTGGGGCAGCCGGATATGGAGACGACGCATGCAAGGAGCTCAGTAAGTGGATCAGTGCAGTGCAGTCCATTACAATGTTCGACATGTCAGAAGACAAACTCAAATAGGCCATAGAAATTATATTTATAGTCGGAATATATTATCAAACAAATCTCATTAGAGCTGCTTTGATCTAAGTTCTGACGGTTTCGATTTAGAGCAGAAAATATTGAAATATTTAAGCAACAATATAGTATTTTTGTTACAGTAATTGGTACGGCAAAATAATATTTATGCGCTGAATTTCTGGAAAAAGAATTATTTCTGAGTCATTTCTTTTGTTTAAATTTAGTCATTTTTCTTCACTGACTTTACTTTTATTTTTTTGCAAATATTCAACAACTTTATAAATATTGTATCAATAGTCAACTCCACATATTAAGACTTGCTTTGTCTCTTTTGTTTTTAAATATTCCTTTCATACATTTCTATTCACATATACATATAATTGCTAGCTTTGCTGTCAAGCCCAACAATTATTGAAAGAAAGAAATAGTTTTGGCCAATTTCAGCTAACGCTGCTTGACAAACCACTGCCAAAACTGTTGTCAGTCACATTTGCCATTTGGTATAGAAATTATTTTCGTTTTTTGCCATCTGAATTTATGAAATATTTTATGAGAATTGTATGCGTAATCCGCTTATGTCGCGTAACAAAATTGAATAGCAGCAAATGAAGCGAATGATGGCGAGCGGGCAGCGCAGGGAGTTGGCACTAATTGAAGCAAAGAAATTATGAATAGTTTTAATATGAGATTATGAAATCGATTATCCAATTAGTTGCTTAATTAAACAGCACGCTTCTCTCTTCCGTTTATAGACAATGTTAACTGCTATGTGGGCCGTAACGAGGGCAACTACTGCAACAGCAAGGACCAGACGAAGGCCCTGACCCGCTGGTATTATGACAAAGGAGCCTGCCGACGCTTCACCTACAAAGGCTGCAACGGCAATCGCAATCGATTCTGCACGCAGGAAAGCTGCGAGGCTCGCTGTGGCGATCTATAAGTAGAGGAGAGCCGATACACGCGCCGTTTATCGCAATCAATTAGACATTCACTTAGCTCATAAGTTTTCGTATGTATGTGTTTATATATATATCCAAGTGCTGAGCACAAATAGAGGCAAACCAAGCGAACAAAATGAATTTCTCACCTTTGATCGAGCGCTTAAAAGCGCCAAATACCGATGACTAAATAGACAGCCAGTCAAGTGCTTGCTGTAAGCTGTTAGTACAACAACAACAAGTGATGCCCCGGCCGCCACTAACGCTAAGCGGGTTATGAGAGAGGACAAAAAAGAGAATGAAATGTGTAAACTGTCAACGCTTTGACGCCTCCTGTATCAAATAACGCCTTCACATGCCCCATGACAGTGTCACCAATGGCCCGCTGACTTTGATTTTGATGCCGAAGCCGATGTCGATGTCGATGGCAATGTCGATGGCAATGGCAATGCTGATGGCGATGCCAACGTGAATGCTAACTCTTAGCCGCGAGCTGTGTGCTTTTAGCGCTGACGCACAGCGACAGAATGCTGGATGTCAGCCGGGTTGTGTCAGAGCTAAATGTCAAGAGCACTTCAAAGAGCGGACCGGGGCTGGCCATTTGGTGGGCCGATATGCTTACAGCTAATTAAAATACCAATACAGCATTATCGCATTGTAAAGTCATGACTCTCCTGTTAATTGCTCCAAGAGCTTTTTGTGTCAGAGTAGGCAAACTGAATCGTTATCCTGGACTCATGATGTGCTTTTACATCCATTTACTTACTTACACTTTCACCTGCTGCTGGCCAAGCCATATTCCATTGAAAGGGCTCTGCTTCCAAGGGTGGTAGATGGGCAGGAGGTGTAGGGGCGCACTGTCTCTGTTTAATGGGTCCGCACAAACAACTCTGGCCGTCAAATACATAACGACATCAGCAGCCGACGGCACGACATGCCACTGACGGCAGCAGTGTTTAATCTGTTTAAGTGACAAGCGACGAGAACAAACACCAATGCACACACGCACACACACACACACACACAAGCACATTGAGTTATGTGGTGCTGGCTTTAAATTTACCTGTTACGCACACAAGCAATTCGCACACCAACATTGATTGGCAATAGAAAATTCGCCAGTCTTTGGCATTTCGCATGAAATTAGTTAGTTTTTATGAGAAATTCGAGACGTCGGAGCGCTGCCTCCCAAGCACTCAAAGGACGTCTGTCACAAGTGGAATGGGCGTGCTAATTGAAAGCGTAATACAATTTATAGGTCAAGATCCTCAAGCCAGAAGCCAGAAGGCAGAAGCCAGAAGCCACAAGCCAATCACTAGCCCCGTGCATTATTAACCAATGCCAAACGGGCCTAATAATCGCTTTAGCCAACATCGACGGCTGGCTATAAATAATGCGCCTCGTCAGCGTGCCGAACAGCCTCAAATGGGAAGCTGAAAATCTGCGGCATAAAAATTCAAAGCGTCAAATCTTGGCGAGCATCAAATGCGTGTAATTTGATTATTTATCACAATTTTTACATTTAACGACCCAATTGAGTTTTATGAGCCCATTGCGCAAACGGAGCTGAAAAGCAAAAAAGAAGAAAACTGAAAATGACTTGAAATCGAAATGCCTGAATAACAGATATCCTGCAAGCCTCTAAAATAATTGAAAGGCTGTATATATTTTCAAATAAAATATAACTGTTTAATCTGAGTCAATAATATGTTAAATGCTTAATCTAAGTCAATAACATATTATTGACTTAGATTAAGCATTTAAGCATTATTCATGAGAAAATAATCTATAATGAAAATATATACTCATATAGATTGATTATAGTCCAGCAACTTTTGTGGGATCTACGCCAAATGGGTTTATCTTGTATATATCAGCGTATATATTTATATCTGCATATATATTTATATCTAATTGAAGAAGAGAAACAAATTAATGTTCATTTTCTATATATGAATCCACAATAAACGGCAGCCTGTGAATATTAATTGAGTCGGCCACATCTCAACTCTGCTCCGATTCGCAACAATACAACTGAAATCTCTGACTCGGACTATTTTACCAACAGAGGGTATAGCCAAATAACAAATAAGAAAACAAAAAACAAAAATAATGCTAGAGTCTGAGCAATCACATTGCTGGGCGTCTGAGATTGAAGAGAAAGTTTTGCACTTAGACAGCAACCTGTGGAGGCAGTAAGCCATGTTTTAGCATGAATATGCCAAAGGCCAAACAACATGAGCCGCATTTGTCAAAAGCGCTCCCTGGCGACCTCTGACAGAGCTGCACTGCATAACTCTGACGCCGTACTTTTGGTCAATCAAAAAAGTTTTCATGTTGATGAGTCGCATAAACTCAGTGTAGGTGTGTCCGTGTGCATTTGTGTGTGTGGCTGTATATCTGCCAAGCTCTACCCCACTCCGAAAACAATATTTCTATGGTTGCCTCCGATGCCGAGCGAGGAACAAAGCGCACAAAATTGTGCCATGCAAAACGATTTGCTCAGATGAAAAATGAAAATCTATTTGTAAAATGTTGTTTCTCTTTGGCTTCGGCGTTCGTAAATATACTTTACGCGCAGTGATGCAACGGGTATATATGTAGTTGGTATAATTTTTTACATTTATCTAGATAACTCAAGGATGAGCTACATTTGTGGGCTGAAGGCGCTTGTGAAAAGCCAATTTAATGATTCAGATATTTAAACAAATTTTTTTAATATAAACGATAAGCAGTTAGGCGGCCTGAACTGGTTGAGTTTGCTATTAACAAAATAAAATTAATATTACAAAATTAAATGAAATAATTAAATAAAGTTCTTCAATCAAATTGTTAAATATAAAATTAATTAAAATTATATTTTATTTTATCTCTACGCTTCATTAAAATGAATTTCTCCTATATGAATCAATTTAAATCAATTTAAATCAATCATTGATATGAAAACTACAAATTTTTTTCAATAAACTAAATATAGAATTAAGAGTTAAAGAGCTGAGTAAATGCCAGACATAAAAGGAACAACCTACTAAACATAAGCCCCATCATTTAATTCTTGATTAAGTGAATTATTAATTACAACCAAATTATAAATTACATAGCTTCAAATGCCACAATAGGGTATTTAATCTTTCAACAATAGTGAAGCACTTTTTCGGTTTCATTTCATAAAGGCAAACGTACTTCAGTACGGTTTAAAGCCAGGAGCCCCTTTTAACTGCAAAGGAATTTGTGAAACGACAAAATTTCTTTTGTTGCCACACACGTATGCTCATTCTGTGAAAGGGTGCCACTGTGTATATGTGTGTGTGTGTAGGTGGGTGGTGCGGCCAAAGTTGAGGGCGCGACTGCAGGCACCCCAACAGCTCCCATGTGTTCATATAAATTTTGTGTTTATTCGGGTGCATTTCCACTGCGACGCACATTCAGCCGCAGCCGCAGCCGCAGCCCCAGCCGCAGCCCCAGCCCCAGCCACAGCCCAGTTTCAGCCTGAACCTCAGGAATAGACCCAGGCGCACTACCTCACGCTGAGTAGCCAACCAACCAACCAACCTTGCACATACAACTACACATACACACACACACAGTGCAGCTAGGCAAGGCCTGGCTGTTGCATGCCCCACTGGCTTTGGGCTTCATTTATGTGGATCAAATAATGTTAGTTTCTCCTGCCCGAGCCGGTTAACCGTACAGAATTTGAGTGCACCGCACAACAGTGAACACACACACTCACACACAAGCACTCACACACCTGCAGTTGAAACTATTTTTCCGTTTAAATAATTTTGAGATGCTTCATTGTGGCTGAGCCTTGGCTCTGTCGCTTGAATTTATTTTATTTTTTTGTTCTTTTTTTCTGGGCTTTGGTCAAATTGAATTAAAATTCCAGTGCCAAGTTTTCTTATGGATGAAAAAAGTTGTCACACAATTTATTACTTTCGACTTTGCGCCGATTTAAAAAGTTCGCCTTTGCCTTTGCAATGATTTTACCCGTTTTCCATTTTCCATTTTCCACTTGCCCAAAATCCAACTGTTCGACGGCAGGCACCCCTTTTGGCCAATTTCATTTCTTCCTTGATACCTTTGTGTTTTCGCACAAATTGGTTTCTGCTTCTGCTTGATTTCGTGCGCCAACTGAAGTACAGATCTACTGCCACACCAGTATACACTTTCCCCCAACCACACACACACCCGCACCCATATACATACTCACACACACACTCGCACACAAGTAAGCATTGGCTTTCAAGTCACTTGACTTGTTAAATTCACTTAGCTGATCAGCCGAGCAGCCAACTTACACTTGTTGGCACTCAACCGCCCTACCCCCACCCTTCTCTCCCCTCGCCCCTTATCGTTTGTGGGCATGGGGGCGTGCCTAGTATCAGTTGTGCTATGGCTGAGCTTGCCACGCTCATATCCCAGCGCGTCGCACTTTATTTGTCTAGCTGAAATTGTGATTTTTGAACACCAGCACCGGCTATCGGTGCGTATACGCAACTAAGCACTGGGGCAACGAGAGCTAAAATAAAATGCAGCACACTTTCGAGCATGACAATGTTGCAGCACTCCCATCGACATTGTTTCGCTTAACACGCATTCTTGCAGAGCTTACACCGAGAGTCACTTGCAACTGGGATTGTAATGGAAGTGCCACTACTCGAGGCGAGCCTCAAGAGCTGTCAAGTAGATTTACTTGCCGTTGTTGTTATCGTTGTTGTTGCTGTTGCTGTTATTGTTGTTGGTACTAGTTTTGCAGTCGCTTGCTGCTGGCACACAAATAAATTAAAATACATATGTATTTATGGAAGGAAAACACACACACATACACTCACACAAGCAGAGAAAGTGAGAGAGAGATAAAGATGCAAACAAACTTGAGTCGGATATGAAATTAAATAAAAACCTACATCGAATAATATCAACATGCTATTTCTATTTAAATTTCGAGCCCGGCCCAGACATAGCTGCACGTTCGAGATAAAAAATATGTATGCAGAAGCATACGCACAGAAGTCAGCCAGAACAAGCAGCTAGATGGCCATTAAAAGCTGACAATGACGACCATTGAATACTCTTCCAGCCAGTGTGCCAATTAGTTGTGAGTATAGTTGAATGTGCCAGCTTCTAGCTCCTTCGACATCCGAGTTCACTCGCATTTGGCTTCAAAACTGAGCGTCTACTTAATCTAGATATTGTCGAATATTCTTTGGATTGCACCCTTTAAGAATGTGAAAAGGTGTTCATGTGCAGCTACCAAGGGAACTGGTGCTGGTACTGATGCTGATGTGGGCGTGGCTGGCAAACATATTGCAGTCGATGTTAAGCAACAGCTCAGACGCAGGCAAATGGAAGCGAGTGTGTTTGTGTATGAATGAATGAATGAAAGGCTGATGATGCGTGTGTGTGAGTGTATGAGTGTCGCCCGTATGTTCGTGTGAGTTAGTGTCAACTCAGGGACATTTAGTAATTCCGCACGCATATCAAGGACAACGTACTCATAAATACCAACGCCAAATGCCGCACAGCAACAACAACAGCAACAGCAACAGCAGCAGCAGCAACAGCAGCAGCAGCAATGGAAGCATCAGCAAAAACAACTGCAGGCTTGTCTCCGTGCCACGTTTAAGCTCTAGTTCGTTCGTCTGTCCTGTCGTTCGTTCGTCCCGTCGTCCGTCTGGCTGTCAGTCATTCTGTGTTTGTATGTATGGAATTTTTAACTTCATTATCGAGGCAGAGGCTACCATTTGGCGCTACGCATCGCTGCTCAGCCTCGGCCTGCTGCCCGCCCGATCGTCCTTCCCCATCATTGTCTCTGGGCGCATTGCTCAACATTTTTTGCACTGCGACCGCCCCATGGCTCATATATTCCGCCAATGCGCAATGGCATGCATACCTAATGCCCAATGATGTGCACGCTGGAGACGACAGCTCAACGTGGCCACCCACTTGAGCTATGATTGTCGTCTGCTCATTCAGGGCCGAGCCGAGCCGGGTAGGCAGAGACAGCTCTGGCAGCTCTGGCAGCTCTGGCAGCTCCGGCAGGCTTCGCAATCCAAGCTGTCCATTCAGTTATGGCAGTCACTCAGTTTGGTAGGCGTTTAATTCTGGCGCAATTTTAAAGCTGAGGCTGCTCAAAATGCTTTCTCCTTATTTTTGAGAGCCATCTGAAGTTGGGCTTTAAAAATTTCGCTTGTTTCTGGTTGGCCATAAATTTGGTGGCTGTCCGCCAATGTTTGTTATTTATTTGACTTAAGCACGTTGCGGCGCGTGGCATTTGGTGCTCGCTCTTGGCCAGCGACAACCTTTAAATGACATGCCACGCCCAGTTAAACCCCGACCGCCGCGAGCCTCGAACCCAAGCACTGCCGCACAGCTGTCAGCATTCAAGCGTACCCAAAAGGCGCCCGAGCGACACAGCAAATGTAAGCAACACGCGATTTATAGCGCACCTAAGTGAAAGTTTTTGTTTTTCGTTTTGTTTTCCACAGTGCGCGAGGCACGGCAATTGTATGTGGAGCACGTTTTGTGGTTCTCCAAAATTTATTGGTTCTATCTGTTAGCGCGTATGTCAATGCCAGGCTCAATAGCACTACAGTTGGCGTATGTGTGATAATTTTGTTGTTTCTGAATGGTTGCCCTGTTAAAAGTGAAATTTAATTAATTATGTGCCGTCTCCGCCGCCTGTGCGAAGCTAGCGAAAATATTCCACTCTGTGCGCCGTAGTGTATGCAATGATTTATTGCTACCAGCCTAGCGCTTGGCTGGGTGGTAACTCACTCTCTCTCTGTCTCTCGCTCTCTGTCTGTGTCCCAGTCTATGTCGGTGCTCATGTCCGTATCTCTGACTGTCTGCTGCTGGCTCTTGTTCTTGCTTGGCTTCGCCTCTGCAATTTTGACGGGCAGCTTCAAAAGCGCAACATGAGAATTTATTTGGCGCGCATTTGTCTTGCCACAGCACAACACTCACATGCACTCACAGCGGCACTCAGACTCAGACTCAGACTCCCTCATACACATTCACATGGTGGCATTATTAATAGTTCTGCCGCTGCCTGCAATATCCTGTCAAATTAATTTCAATTTAATTAAATTCTCTTTCTTTTTTTTTTTTGCTGCTGTTGCTGTTTTGTTCGCGCTGAAATAAGCTAAGCAAAATAAATGAAAATTTCTGTCAAATAAATGTTAAAAAATTGACTCATTGTGGCGCATTCGATGGAGAAATGATTCCGCTGTGTACAAGTATGCCTCTCTCTCTCCCTCTCTCTCGCGATTGTTGTTGTGTGTGGCCAAGCTAGGCGTGGTGAAGAAGCAAGTGGAGGGAATCACAGCTGCAGAAATATTTGCAAGCATTTGTTTCTCACCCCATGTGCACGTGCGTGTGTGTGTGCGTGTGTATATGTGTATGTGTATGTGTATACAGCAAATACTGAAAATTCTCACACTTGGCACTAAAGTCATTTTTCGCAGCAAACGCTGATGCTCCATGCCGCAGCCACCCAGCCCCTAGCCCCCAGCCATTCGCCATTGAAATAGTTGAACGTGTGATGTTGTTGTTGCTGCGACTCGGCTGCGACTCCCGCCCCGAATAGCGCTTCGAAAATACGCTCATTTATCAATATGTCCGTTGTTGTATAACTATTAATGCCAGAGCTCCCACCCCTTTCGCGTCGTCATGCCACGCACGTGTCGGCAGCCCAAACTTAACGCCAAACTTAGAAAACGTCAAATGCGTTTTAACTAATTTCGAGCAATTCATTTTCATCTTCGCATGCATCTTGCTGCCAACTGTCGTGCTTGGAAATTAATGCGAAATGCATTAGCATTAGCTCTTATAAATGAGCGCTGGCAGTGTTTAATGACGAGCCCCATGGACCTACTCGCAAAATATATGCACTTCACATGCCAATCGGGCACTGCGACCGCCAAATCCCACCATCTTAAAAGTCAAACAGTGCGTATGAGTGATGTGCCAGTTGTGGTTCGTTAAATCGCACGACCGCATAGCCGTCATGAAAAATCACTGTCACAATTTGGCCACAGGAAAAAATGCTGAAAACAAATGCGCTCACCTTAAAGTGCATTATTTGGTTAATGGAGCACAGCCACAGTGCACACACAATGATTTTTTGCCTGTAGATACACACACGAGTGTATATGAGTATGTGTGTGCATGTGACAGTGTGCGTGGGCGTGCTATATATGTGGCATGCAACGTCGAGGTGCTGTCATTTTTGACACTGCCTGACATTTTATTGATTCACGACAAATGATGCGCCAAGTGTTGCAGGAGTCGGCTGGCTAAGCCCCCACCAGGTATACCCTGCCTCAAGTTAATGAGCTACGAATTGACAATTAGATAATGAAATGAAAGTAAACGAAATTACATATGTCTACATAGAGTCACGAGTGTGAACTATATAAATAGTAATTATTCTCCCCTAAAGTTATTAAAGTAAGACCAACTTGTATAGGCATAGATACTCTGTGAATTGATCTCTTATTTGAAACATATTCAGCTGTCATTTAAAGGTACTTAAAACATTCTCCAGCAGACCATTCTTGTCTTGGTTGAATATATCTTCATCTACAAAACAATTATGAATTATAAGCGCAAAGGCCAACAACAAATGCTCAGGACAGGGTAGCTCCTAGTTGATCATTTACAGTAGATCAGAATATATGTTTTAATGCTCATTTATTTACCGCATACATCGCATGCACAAATTTTACAAAATAAGAGACTCTTTTGTACATTTTTTCATTTGCTTGTCAGGCTCATCTGTGGCACGGCCTGAGCGCTCCACCAAGGCGCATGGGGGCAGGATGCGGGGCATAGCTGTCATTCGTATGACAACGAGCAACAAAAAAGAAAACAGAAAAAAAATGAAATAAGCAACAAATTATGGCAAATGGGTGCAAATTTTAATGAAATTCAACAACAAAAAGTGAATAAAGTAAGCCCAGAGACAGCTGAGAGCAGTGAGAGAGAGAGAGAGAGAGAGAGGGACAGGAAGAGAGAAAACCTACATGGCAAGATGTCAGCAACGAAATATTAAAAAAGGCAGTGACAGGCAAACGAGGATAGTGCCAGGACGTGTCGTAAGCCAGGGCAGGCGCCAGTTGGCGCCCCGACCGAGAATCCATTGAAAAATTGTAATGATCTCGGTTCAGTCTTGTTTATGCTCACATTTTTCTTCCTGCATTAAGCGGAATTAATAATTCAGCTTTAATCTACGCATAATCAATTGTTGCTGGAAAATTGAAATCAATTGCATTACAAATGTTCAAATGTTGAACAACATCTCGCCGGCAAATAAATTAACCAGTCGCGTTTCATATTACCGAACAAACAGTGTTAAGCCGCATTAATTCATGAGGTTGTTTGTTATGGCCACTTCCGGTTTGCTACATCCGCTTTTCACGCACTCTGCCGGACAGCGACCACATACACACAGACACATGTACAATTATTTACGAATAGAGACCAAATTGGAATCATTTACCGAATCACATCAATTTCGTTTACGTTAGTGTGTATGTTTGTGTGTGTGTGTGTGTGCGTGAATATTTTAAACACCTGTAAATTATAAATGAGTCTGTGATATATCGCAATGGCATTCCGTGAATTATTAAAGCACATTTAACTTGTGAACATGTTAAAGTCAATGATTAATTTCAATGCAAATTTAATTCTCGACTTTTGTATTGTAATATTTGAATAGCCTCACACACACACACACACACACAGAGACAGACAATAACAGTCTCACACGCACAGGCCATGCGTAGTATTTATAGAAATTGCATGGAATTTCCCAAGAAATGGCAAATACTTATGCTTAAAGCTTGTGCAAATATTTTTTGACTTTCGATTTTTGTATACATATTTCACGGTTAAATTTATTCCAGGAATTCACATAAAATTTCATTGGAAATAAATTGGTATTTATAATAGAATATTATTTATTTTTTTCAAGTTCAGTTTTATTCAATACTAAATTCGCTAAAATTTATACACATTTTAGAGCAAAGAAAATATTTTCAATAAAAATTTACTTAAGGTTTTATTGTATTTAGTTTTATTTTAATATATCTATATAGTTCACTACTTAAGAAAAATCTATTAAATGTAATGAGTTTTTTTTTCTGGCTTAACAATGGCTTCTTGTCCACCTCTGGTTGTATTAAATTATCATAAATAAAATTGGTGAGCGCTAAAAGTAACTGGAATTAAAAGCAAACATTTTGATAGCAATGAAAATTTGCACAAATTTGTGTTGCCGCCGACAAAATACCCTAACTTAAATGAAGCAAGACTTGAATTGAATACCTAAAGTATTTAATGATTAAATACGAAGATGTGCAGTTGGCTTCAATTAACAGATGTAAAAATGTTTCAATTAATGAGTTTGAATCAATTGAACTTTGGTTATACCCCACATATTATGTTGAGCTATAAAGAGGTTTTAAAAAAAAAATGCAGCTGGAACAACCCTTACACAAAAAACATGCACAGAGTACATAAACACGTCATACACTTAACGGGCCAAAATATTTGCTGAAACGCATATTTACTTGCCAAAAAACAAAGCCAAGCGAAATTGGTTGGCAAACAGTGCCAATGACAGCAGCAGGGGAGGCAACAGCAGGAGCAGCAACAACCGCTATAATAAAATCGTTTGGCGAAATCAATTTGCATTGGCCAGGGGCTGTGCGAGCTGTGAGACGGTGTGCAAAATGCAGCAAACAAATCAAAATTAACCAATACAAGTGGGCAGAGCTGTGGGCATGACGCATGTGGCACGCAGCAGGAGGCAACCAAAGCCACAGCATATGCAACAGTGGCATACAACAGCAGCAGCAGCAGCTGCAGCAGCAACATGGCGCCCAGGCGAGAGCTCCTTAAGCCAGTGCTTAGCACACAAATGAAAATTTAATATTCGGATTACCACAGCGCTGGCAGGAGAAGCTAGGGAAGATCTCATAGTTTCTCCTCCACTGAGAGCCAAAGCAATCTCCTGCTGAGGGTCTCCCATTCACTCCGCTCGCACTGCATTGCTAATTTTAAGCCATGCCCTGCATTGCAAATGGCTTTAAGGGACCGACCGCCAGGCGTTCGCAAAGGGTCCGCCACGTTGAGGTCGCGTTGACAGATTGTTCATTACGCGCGCAGCGAGAATGCGCTTTAATTACCGAGCAGAAGGCGAAGCAAATCAATTATGGGGCAACTGCGACAGCTGCTGCAGTTGCTGCAGCTGCAGCTTGCTGCGGGCCAAATGTCAACTTTTGACCAGCTTCGCACCTGCAGCTCAATCAACTGGACGCAAGGCAAATAACTCACGTTTTAAGTCCGCACGGCCCACTGTGGTGTCGTGCATCAAAGGCTCTCGCCGTGGCGATATTATTGCAGGTTTAATGAGGTTTCACGTGCGGCTCCCCATGTAATTTACGATTATAGCTGAGTTAACCGCACTTCCGCACACACACACGTACACATAGACACTTGTACTAGATGCGGTTAATGTGACTGTGGGCATATCATAGCTCATAGCGTGGCTGTCAACCCTTTAGGGCCATTAAAAGGCCTCGGCTCTGGCATAACTAATGTGCCTATTAAAATCGCATATAAATGCCAGATATTTGCCAATTGCCAACCAAAGAGCAAAGCACAAAAGCCAGCTAAAGAAACTTTCACTCTTTGCCTTTTATTTGCAGTGAGACGCTAAGGCGCAAAAGTTTCTGTTCTTTTCTTATTTTTTGTCTCTGCTTTCGACCTCATCGATGAGCTGATAAGTGGCAATTGAGGCAATGCGTGTGTGTGTTGTTGCTTTCTCATATGAAGTGGCAAAGTTGAAAAAGTTATTTGCATGTAAATTTGTTGTTAGTATCATCGAAAAAGTAATACGAGGCCGCAAATGAATGCGAAGCGAAGAAAAAGCTGGCAAAACTTTAGACAAAAGTCAAATGGGCTCAACAACAAAAAATATGGGGAGATAAGGCAAACAAACAGTGATAAAGCAATATGCAAGAGGTACGATTGGAGGTGCGGCTGGCGCTGGTTGCCGCCTAATGACTGCGATAAAAGCTGGCAAATGGTATAAACCAAACAGCCAGCAAATGAAAAGTGTTTCAATAAAGGCCAACACAATTGAAAACTTTGCAATTGCCCCATAGAACATCTCGCACACCCACACCCACACACACACCCACACACACACACACACACACACACACACACATCAGCTACACCTACAGTTGAGCTGTTTTGCTGCTTTGTTTAGCTGCACATTACAAAATGTCGGCGCTTGATTTCCGTTTCCGCTCAACTGGCAAAATTCATTAAGCCCGACAAAATGGGGCTCAGCGCTCACAGAGTCACTCAATCTGTCAATCTGTCAATCCGCCAATCCAGTCAGCCATTGCTCGAGTGGGTGCCCAACGCTCAATAAACTTTCATTAACTTCGCTCATTCATCAGCCAATCAGACAGACGTACAGACGGACCGACGTACGGACAGACATACTCTGGCCGACTTGTAAGTGTTTTGTAAACATGACTTATAGAAATGGCAGCCAATATTTTTTGCAGTTGCAACTGAAGTGGCACGCCCCACAGACATATCAATAAGCCTGCAGTTGTGGTCCCGATCTGCAGCTCAGATTAATTCATGAGGCCGCCAAATGTCAAGCGGCAGACATCCGTCAAGTCCCTCAAGTGGCCAAAGCGGCCACGGGGTCAATGCAAAAATCAGGATTCTCAATTCGCAGTAATCGGACTTTGGCTATCGCCAATTACAATTCAATTGCGGTGCCAGCGAGTTGGGACAGTGGCAATTTAATTGAGCATTCAAAGACGCATTGACTCGTGCGACAGACGGCGACGATATCGCCAAAAATGCTGGCCAATCCGCTGACCAATTTAGTAGCAAACCCGAATCAAAGCTCCAATTGCTGCACGTCAGCAGCAGAGAGGGGGAAGCTTGCCTGGCAAGATTTATCCCACAGTTTGTGTTTGTCACTCTGCACTGTGCATTGCGTACGGAGGGACAAGGGCAGCTTGTTATCGTGTCTGTCTCCAGGATTCGCATTTGATTGGCAGCTCAGGTTACAATTTCTACCATCAGCACGAGCAGCAGCAGCAGGAGCACCATTGCCAGCACCACAAAAATATCCTTCTGTGTCGGCTTCCATCTTCTGCTCACCGACTATTTTACCACGTTTCCCCTGCCAATTTTCCAACTGTCAGCATACGCAAAGTGTTGTCAGAATTGTGTCCCTTCAAGAGCGCTGCCATTCCGATTGCAATTGCGACAATCTAATGCGCACAATGAAGCGGAATATCCAACCATTTGTAGCAATGCTTGTTCGGACATTGTAAGCTTCAGCTATTGCAATGTATGTTTTTTAAAACGCATTTTTATCCATTCAGTTGATATCTATAAATATATATATGCATATACCTTGGTAGGCTGGGTCGCCTTTGACTGCGTCAACTCTTTGGTAAAGTTGGAGAAAGAGTTCAAAGGCCTCACGTCTTGAGCTAATTGTCAGCATAATTAGAAGACGGCAGTACAAATCCCGGAGGGCCATTGACTGATTGGCAAAAATGTTGCGACATCAACAGCGGTGGCCAAGGCGTGGCAGGAGTCTAATTGAATCACGTGCGTGGGTGGAGGAATTGGCTTTGGCAGTGCAAGGGACGTTGGGACTAGGACTTGAACTGCTTCTGGGACTGGGAATTGCTCAATCGCTGACTTTTCTAATAGTCGTACGCCGGCACGCCCACTGGCGCCGCCCATAAGGCGCCATCGACGCGTACGCAATGGGACAACAACTTAATCATCATCACGTCGGCATTAGTCACACTCCAAGCGCATTATCATTTCAACACAGCTCTCATTTGCGTCTGTAAGACAGAGCTTACATATATATGTGAGTGTATGTGTGCGTGTGTGGCTGTAGTTTGCTCACATGCCATTTGAAATGCCATTTGCAAGTCTCTTTTATGGCCACGACAATAAAGGCAAGACTGTGCAGCTATCTGATCGCTCCCTCAACAGCTGCATCAATTCGATAATTATGGCTTATGCCATTTGCGGATTGTGCTGGGTCATGGCTATCGTGTGAGTGTGGGCGTGGTCAGTGAAGGGGGGCTTACATTAAAATTAGCTGCATCAACGTGCCTAATTACAATTGAACCGAACACCATTTAGGGCTCATCTCATCAGCTGCATTAAGCGATTAGGCCAGGCAAATGTCCATAAATATATATACACTTCTATATTTATATTTGCTTTGGCCTGCCTGTCTGTCTGCGTGTGTGTGTGTGCTTGTTTGTTTGTTTGCTTGTCTACGTGTGGCATACATACATATGTATATGTGTGTACGTGTGTGTATATTTCAAAAATTTAATTGCACACGCTTACATATCACGTGCACTGCGGCTGCCTGCATTGTTTATCTAAATGGATGATGTTGATGGGAAATTAGAGAAAATGGGGGAAAATGGAGCGAACTGTGTGTGTGCCGGTGCTGTAGCTATTCGCTGGCATTGCAATTTAATTAAGTCACGCAACATATCGATTCGTAGCTTTAATGCCAAAGCAAATTTCAAATTCACATAATAAAGTTTCGATTTTGTTCGAACTGTCGCCAACCTAATTGGAATTTGAAAACAAAATACATTTGCATGTTTTGTTTTGTGAAATGCAATGCGTAAACTTTACAATTATTTCAAATAATTGTAGAAGCTTTATAGTGCAATTGAATAAAGGTCAATCAACTGAATTGAAATATAATTGAAAACAGATTCAAGCCTTAAGGCCACAAAGTCGAAGTGCTCACACAGAGTACGGTAAGGTACGAACTCAGATTATATCTTATATATGTCAAATACCTAATTATATACAGAGTACAGTTACTTAATGACTTTAGTCCATACACAGGCAGTTGCTGTTGTATACAGATTAAATATTAGGCTCACAGCTCAGCTGTATGCATATTTGTGCATTTGCCGAAGAGCTGCGCCTGTTTAACCCTGTTTAAAGAACGACAACACAACAATGAAACAATGAAACAATAGCAACAACACAACGAAACAGCAACTACATCATCATCAATATGTAGAGCTGGGTCGTAGGACAAATATGCTAAGCAGAGTCAGAATTTGGCACAGTCGCAGGTGAGCGGGGCGCGCCAGGTGCGCCAGGTGCGCCAGGCGAGCCAAGTGAGCCAGTTGGGGATCTGGCTCGTTGCAACTGTTAGTAGCAGTATATGCCCCAAGCAGGTGCCCCATCTGGCTTCTGGCTGTGCCTTGTTAGCTGCTCCACTCACTGCTCGCTGCGCTGCCATGTCGCATATTTGTTAGGCAGCCCAAGGAAGCATAAGACATTTGCCTGTTTGCCTTTGGCACGTGCATGGCATACGGAATGGGAATCTGTAGGTTCAGCTAGATGGAAATAGCAATATACCTATACAAATATGCAAGTGTGTGAGTGTGTCTGTGTGTGTATCTGTGTGCCTGTGTGTGTGGCAGTTATGCATGTTGTTTTCCTTTGCCCTTTCAACGGATTTGCCGTGTTCTTTTTATGCAATTTGCTTGCAGACGACGGCTCGTTATTTTATTGTTTACCTCCGCACACGGCAAACATAAGTAGAACATAAATTTCAGGTGCGCAATCTTGGGCGACTGCATTCTCTTTTGTTGTTCAGCAAAAGGCATTTTCGCATCAAAAGGAAGCCGTGACTAAATAATTTCTGTTGATTTCGTTTCGCAATTACCGTGTCAATAACAGCAAATTGCCAAACACTTTGACGACTGATATGCGTCCTCTGTTCATTTCGATATACAATTTGATATATATGTATTCAATGTTGGGGCAGCGAAATCCTTTTAGCGCTAATCAGCCAAACACAATTCAAGTGGCGGCACATGCGAGTTGCAATACAAAATTTGGGAAATTCTCAAAGTGCTGTCGATGCTTGTGGCTGGGGTTGGGGTTACGGGGCGTGTTCTTAAAAGCTTAAGTGAAATTACACTTGGAGCACAGCAATTTTATCCACGAAATGCGCAGTGCGCGGTCCACAGACCGCCGCCCCAAGGGCGTGGCAGTGTGCTAAAATGCTCGCTAAAAGCTTTTGGCCCACTCAAATGAGGAAAATTTTCGAAAATTCTAAAGTGACATTGCGATAATCGCGTAATCGATGAAGCCTGTCATTATCATGGGTCCCGTCGATGCTGATGTCGATGTTGCAGCCGCTGCCTCCTGCCATTGGCGCTGACAGTGTCAAAGGCAAGTCAATAAGTAAAAATTTTCAATGGCAAAATGTCGAGGCAGGCAACCAGAAAAAAACACTTAGATGGCAAAGCGGACAAAAAGTACGTACAAGTGAAAAAAAAAAAGTTTGAGAGGGGGAGCGGGGTGAGCGGGACGGCAGGCTGTACGTTTAGTTTTCGGCGCTTGGTGTTGGCGTTGGCAAATTGCCCCCGCGAACGCTGCTGAAACAGATAGCTGCAATATCTAAGGGCTCGAGAGGTAGATAAAAAGCGAGAGAGAGAGAGAGAGAGCGCGCGAGTTGAGACAGCTAGGTTTAGTCAAAAAAGTTGAAGCTTTGATTCTATGTTTCAGAAGGAGAGCTACAGGCAGATTCAATTTGACAGTTGCTAGAATTCAATTTTCTTGTCATCATGTTGCGGATTAGTTTCGTGCTACTTCAGGCCGACGTGCCGGCGAGACAGAGAGAACGGCAAACCGGGCCAAAAAGTAGCAACACAGTTGGACATCATTTGCAAAAGTGCAACTGCAGAAATAGCAGCAGCAGCAGCAGCAGCAGCAGCAGCAAGTAGACAACAGACGGCAGACTGTGGACAGCAGACAGCAGACAGCAAGCAGGAGACAGGAGACAGGGGACAGCAACTTACCACTGCACACGCACAAATGAGAAAAGTTGCAGCTTTTGGAAGCAGCAAAAAAGTTTACCAGCTGCTGCTTCTCCTCCTGCTCCTGCTGCTGCTGTCGATCGAAAAGGGACCACTGGCAACATGTGCCGAGGGATGTGCGAGCTGAATGTCCTGGACAAATAATAAAGTTTGTGGCCAAGACATGTGCGTGTGGGGCAGATGCAACAGTAGTTACAGAACGCAAGCATTTGTAAAACTTTTAAGTTCAGCTTAAACAAATTCAGTTACCACAAAAAGAGAACAAGTGTGTGACAATTAAGTTAAGTAATCGCGAAACACACGCAATTTAATAGAGATGTTTATGTTTCAATTAATGGCATAAGGATGTTAGAGAGGTAGAGATAGAGAGAGGCAGTGGTGGAGAGTGGGAGAGAGAAGGAGAGAGAGAGTATCCTTTGAATTAAATTAATGACATACAAGATATAAAATTGTTAGAGAGAGGGAGAGGGAGAGAGAGAGAAATAGTCATTTGAGTTCTCTCTTCTGTTGCTATATTAAAATAATTTCTATTTAAAATTCTCAATATTAAATACCTCCCTTTTGTTATCTTTCTCATTCTCATTAATTATCTCTTTCTCATTTTCCTTGCTTTTTAAAGCAATTCTCAGATTATTAAGTCAAAGTAAGTGCTTATAGAATATTTTTTCTGATATTTTTCTGTTCTTTCTTTCATCCCGATTTAAACTAATTTTAAAAAAATTAACCTTTTTCTAGATTTAATTTTATGACTTATAAATGCTTTTAAACTATACATATTTGGTGCCCTAAATGTGCACAGAACATTTAATTAGTAAATCATATTTCGAGCAAAAGCTATTCACAAATTGATTTCCTTAAGTAAAGTCCATCAGCTCTTATCAGAAAACGGGGTATCCAGGCAGTCAGGTAGTCCCAACTAGAGACCTCCTGTCGGTATTGCCATCATTATCAATTTCGTTTCCGTTCGTTAAGCCCTTGTATTATAAACTTTCCGGTATGCCTTTCACTTGACACGAGTATTGTGTGGTCAGCTCTCAGTTGTTGAGCTGGAGCTGTCAGGCAAAAGATATATATATCAATTAGGCAATTTCTGTGGACATGTCAACGACACTTGCTATCTGTGTCTCAGCTGGCTGCACTTTGGGGCAGCCACAAGCTGTCCGCAGCAGTAGCAACAAACAATTAAAGAACAGCTTAAGCAACAGTAAGTTGACCCAAGGCTTATTTAAGGTAACTTTAATGTTCGGCTCCAATTTGTCACCGCAATTTCTTTGTCACTCATTTGGCACCAGGAGGCAGGGCAGGGCAGCAAAAAATATGAAATGTCAACTGGAATGACTTATAGACTCCACTAAACTGGCCGCATGCGATCCATCTCCGACCAACCGACTAACTGCTTAAATACTTTATATACCAACAACAATAACATGGGCAACAACATCAGCAGCAGCAGGAGCAGCAGCAGGAAGCAACACAAAACAAGAGACAAAGGCATGACAACGACAAGGCAAAGGAGGTGGAAAACAATTTGCTGCCACCTCCGGTAGGTGGAGCTCCAGCGATTGTTTACTCGTAGCCAAATCTACGGCTACTGCGCCGCCTTCTGCCTTCAGCCGTTACTATTGTTGGCGTTGTTGTAGTGACAGTGGCCCGAATTCCGAACCGAAGCTGCTTGATGGATTACAGCCAAAAGGCGGCAGCGCCGAGAAGTCAGTGGAAGGTGTGGCCCAGGCGGGCGGCAGCAGCTGCACGATTAGGCTTTTGTTTAGCTGCTTGTCAAATTTCTATGGCCACACCTCCTGCCCCCGCCGCCTCAGCCTTAGCCCTGGCTTCGGCTTTGGCTTCGGCTTTGGCTTTTGTGAGTAGTATCTGCGGCAAAGTGATTTGTGCACCCCAAAGGATTGGAAATTCGTTTAATGAAGTGAAGGGTTAAATTTGCTAAAAGGCTGAGCCGGGCCCACAGGCCCACTGCCGAATGGAAGCGGCTTACGAGGCGCACACAATAGAGGTGGGGCCCAAGACAACAAATTCAATCGAATATACACTCGCTCACGCACACACTCACACACACACTGGTACAGCTCAATAGGTATCGATGAATGGAAAGTTTAAGAGCCATTATTTGACTAGGATGGCTTTAAACTAAGCCGAACAGCAGCGCTTCCGCCAATTACTCTCGAATGCCTTTCAGTGACCTTCACACACGACTCCCGCCAGAGGCCGCGTCAATTTGACCGCCACAAACTGGCCAACAAACGGGCCAACTGACAACATAATCATTTATCATACAAAAAATGGCATTTCTCCAGTGGCATATATGATTGCGATGCCAGGGCCAGGCCCGAAAGGAAGCCAAGCCAGCATCAGGGCCAGTTAACCTAGCAGCCTAGAAGCTGCTAAGGAGCCGCCTGCATTCCCCACTCAATGGGCCATAAATCTGCAGCCATGGGCCAACGTTGCGATATGCGAAATGGCAACCATTTGTCTAATTTTAATGGGCATGCTAATAGAGCCATTGGCTTGTCGAGTGGTCGGTCAGCCAGTGGATTGGTCAGCCAACACCTGCCCCTGGTCGCTCGGACTCGACTCGACTTTTAATTTATATGCGGCAAAAAGTTTTTGGCTCATTAAATATACCTCAAAATGTTAAATGACTTACGAGCCCCACTAAAGCTGCCGCAGCGAGTTGCTGCAAACGATTGACTGCCGTCTGGAACGTGCCACTGTCGTCGCCGTGCCCCGGCCAAAAAGTCAACTACGGCAGTCATTGCATCATCATTTACTGAATTGCCGCTACGTGCGGCATTATCGGCCACAGCCAATCACATTCGGCATCGCAATCTCAGCAGCCGGCCGGGCCTCTGTTTGCGATATTGATGAAAAGGCAAGTTAAGTCCTTGGTCTTGATTTTTAATAAGCTATCACCGGGTATACTCTGACAGGGAGTATGTCTGAGTATGTATGAGTAGTAATATATTAATAAATGTCGTATATATTAAAATATAATTATATCTGCGAAAGAACAGGTTGAGAGTAAAGATTGAATACAGTAGCTGTCATCTATATCTATGTATATGCGTCCAAGTAAATAAATATGCAAGGAGCAGCAGGTATAAAGTTATTTATATTTATATACGAATAATTGTAACTAATTTATTTTTGCACTTATTAATATTTAGATACATTATTCAATTTTATTTATTTATTTATTTATTTATTTTTATTTATTTGATTTATTTTTGTATTTATTAATATTTAGATATGTTATTCAATTTTATTTATTTTTCTTTTATTTATTCATTTTTATGATCTATTTTATTTACATATATTCCTTTCAGCAGGCATATAGTTCTTTATATTTATGTACGAATAACTGTAATTAATTTTTTTTTTGTATATATATATATCTCATTCAATTTTATTTATTTTTTTATTATTTTTCCTTAAATTTCTTCATAAGTTAAATTGAAATTAAGCATAGATATATATTTTTATATATTTCAATATACCTCAATGCCCTCATGATATATTGATATATTGCTATGCATGCACCCAGTCTCAAATGGCAATATCGCTATCACTCCATTGTTAAGTGCATTTTAAGAAAATTATTTGTCTTAAGGTACAATCACCAAAAGTGCATCAAATTGTAATTTTTACGATACAAGAACCTATTATTATATAGGGTATTACCCAACTGAATGGATAAATATCTGATGGATGGACGGCATGCTCGATAAATTGCGCATTTCAAGCGCAATATTTTATCTTTGGAAGCGCATTGGCAGCGAAATCGGATTTGTGGCTTTTCGAATTGATCCGCCAAAGTCTGCATCGCTAATTGACAAGATTAGCGGCTGATTATTCAAGTAAGATATGTCGATTAGCTAATGCAATACAGAGTAGTGCAAATTACGGATAAATATATGTTTAATCTGCTTTTCAACTAAACTCACATCTAAGCAGGAAAAACTCAGTCACTGAAATTTTTATTTCCCATTTACTAAAAGAAAAATATTCGTTATTGAAATAGAAAATTTGAATAAAAGCTTGCATATGCACTTTCCTATCAATTATTCATAGATCCTGTCAAAGAGCTTAGAGGTTCCATTTACAATTTTTTAGAAAATATAAATATACGTATGTATGTATATATTCCTCATCAGAGCGATGAGCTGAGGCGATAAAGTCGCATCCGATTCAGCTAATGATTAAGCTAATTTTAAAATATAAAATTTACTTAATAACAATTAACAATAAATATTAATAGAGCTAGAGCAAAATTTTAATTTAAACTAAAAACGTACCTATGCTTGAGTGAACAGCTCAAGTCAGGGCATCTGCGAGTCGACCACTTGCTAAAAAAAAGGAAAACAAAAACAAGAAAAGAAAGTCTAGTTCAAATTCACGCCTGTTTAGCTCCACCGGTCATTATTCATTAATAGAGCGGCACTGTTCAGCAGTGTAGAATGACAAGTCGAACAGAACTGGCTCATTTATTTCCTGCCACCATTTGGCCTGACACTCCCGGTTCGTATTTGCAGGCTCAAGTAGTGGCACAATGGTATGATAGACACACAGCCGCGGGGGGAAATGGCCAATTCAATCAGGACAGCAAACCAGAGCAGGGGATCCGTGCGCAACTGCTGACATATTCTCGCATGCAAACTGCATCATAAATATTTATGAGTGCACCGGAGGCAAAGTCGACTGTTCCGCCTGCCTTAGTCAGCATTTGAACGCATTTATCATAACAAGCCAAAAATGGAATAAAATCGCATTTATTTTGAAAATACGAGTTGCACGAAAATATGGATGAGCCCAGCAAATTATGGGGTTAGTTGCTGAAAGCACAGCTCACGCTCACCCACATAGCGCCAAATTGAATTTCAAACACAAGCCCAAACCCCCGCTCAGCCCCCAATCAGGGGCAACTCTGCTACGCTTCCGTTGCTTCTAATTGTGAGTGTGTGTGTGTGTGTGTGTGTGTGGCTAGCCAAGCGCAATTGTGTGAGTGTGGCCAAAACTATGATGCTGCCATTGCAATAGCAGTCAACACAATTTGTGAACTAGCAGCGGAGATCGCCGGAACCAACTGAACAAAACTCTCTGGGCGTCTGCCCGCCTGGCCAGTTAGTGCAGTTGCTGGATGTGCTACTTTTTACTGCTGATGGCAAAATAGTTGTTGATTTTGAAACAGCAACTGAACAACAACTGCCACACAGCGGCCAAAGTTGTGTTTTTTGTTTTTTTTTTTTTTTTTTTGATCCCCTCCCTTTTTTCCTTTTAATTACTTTCATCTTCAGTGAGGCTGCGTTTGCCGCTGATTGTTATGCTGTAAATTGCATTTGCGGTCAACAAAGTGCAGCAGCAGCAACAGCAACAAAGGTTTCATTTTGTTCTATTTGTTAGCAATTTTTCGTTGATTTCTGTTCCTGTTTCTGTATCTCATTCTCATTTTCATTTTCATTTTCATTTGCTGTTTGTTTCATTTAAATTGCCATTAGGTGCGGCTTTATGCCAACTTCTGCTCACACGCTGTGTCTGTCTATCTGTCTATGTGTGTCTGTGTTTGTGTGCCCATTGGAAAAGCCACAGCATCTGGGTTACGATTACACACACACACACACACACATAGACATTTATACACACGCACAACAGCTGGTTAACATTTCCGGGACTCTCTGTGTCTGTCTACACTTACACATTTTTGTGCTCAATAATTTTCAGTTTTTCTCCATAACTTTTCCAGCTTGCACTAAATATTCAAAAGTTTTCATTCCATCTATTCCACCGCTTGCAGCTGCTCCACCGCTTGCAGCTGCTTTGCTCACTTTGATTTCGTTTTCATTGCCTTCCTTTTTTCGTTTTTATCGAGGAAATAGTGCTGGCTTGGTTTTTAATTAAAACAACAATGCGCCGCTTCACTCAGAGAAACCATTTTCACCTATCCATTGATCGGCTAACACCCCAAACACACACACCCACACATTCGAGAGCAAACAGCATTATTGTATTGCCTGGGTAGGCAGCCAGTCAGTCGGTCAGCCAGAATGTTGTCGTCGTCCTCGTCGATGTGTTTGTTGTTGTCGTTGTTGCTGTTGTTGTAGTGTTTTACTTTTAACAATTTCATTTCAGTCTCACCATCTGCCCGTCCCCCGGCTTTGTTTCCGAGCTTGTTTTGTGTGAAAAGTGATAAGTGAAATATGCTTTTCAGTTTTCAATTTAGTAGTTCAATGCAATTCCAATTGGATATTTGCACTGGGCAACGCTCAGCGTCCAAACAATTGCCCCAACATTCGGATTGGCAAACTTCTGTTGCCAGTTAAAGGGGAAACATTCGCAAAATGTCGACAGTCAGCAGTCCTTTAACAATGCATTTATTGCATAGATATATATAAAAATGCAAACTAAACAAAACAAATAAGAAAGCTCTAGTCGAGACTAACCGACTACGAGATTCCCTGAACTCTGCATAGAAAATCATTCCAATCATTCTTTTATACGTAAATGCATCCACATACACGGATAAGATCGTCTATGTATCTATGTATCTATGTATCTATGTATCTATGTATCTATGTATCTATGTATCTATGTATCTATGTATCTATGTATCTATGTATCTATGTATCTATGTATCTATGTATCTATGTATCTATGTATCTATGTATCTATGTATCTATGTATCTATGTATCTATGTATCTATGTATCTATGTATCTATGTATCTATGTATCTATGTATCTATGTATCTATGTATCTATGTATCTATGTATCTATGTATCTATGTATCTATGTATCTATGTATCTATGTATCTATGCATCCATGCATCCATGTATCCATGCATCCATGCATCCATGCATCCATGCATCCATGCATCCATGTATCCATGCATCTATGCATCTATGTATCTATGTATCTATGTATCTATGTATCTATGTATCTATGTATCTATGTATCTATGTATCTATGTATCTATGTATCTATGTATCTATGTATCTATGTATCTATGTATCTATGTATCTATGTATCTATGTATCTATGTATCTATGTATCTATGTATCTATGTATCTATGTATCTATGTATCTATGTATCTATGTATCTATGTATCTATGTATCTATGTATCTATGTATCTATGTATCTATGTATCTATGTATCTATGTATCTATGTATCTATGTATCTATGTATCTATGTATCTATGTATCTATGTATCTATGTATCTATGTATCTATGTATCTATGTATCTATGTATCTATGTATCTATGTATCTATGTATCTATGTATCTATGTATCTATGTATCTATGTATCTATGTATCTATGTATCTATGTATCTATGTATCTATGTATCTATGTATCTATGTATCTATGTATCTATGTATCTATGTATCTATGTATCTATGTATCTATGTATCTATGTATCTATGTATCTATGTATCTATGTATCTATGTATCTATGTATCTATGTATCTATGTATCTATGTATCTATGTATCTATGTATCTATGTATCTATGTATCTATGTATCTATGTATCTATGTATCTATGTATCTATGTATCTATGTATCTATGTATCTATGTATCTATGTATCTATGTATCTATGTATCTATGTATCTATGTATCTATGTATCTATGTATCTATGTATCTATGTATCTATGTATCTATGTATCTATGTATCTATGTATCTATGTATCTATGTATCTATGTATCTATGTATCTATGTATCTATGTATCTATGTATCTATGTATCTATGTATCTATGTATCTATGTATCTATGTATCTATGTATCTATGTATCTATGTATCTATGTATCTATGTATCTATGTATCTATGTATCTATGTATCTATGTATCTATGTATCTATGTATCTATGTATCTATGTATCTATGTATCTATGTATCTATGTATCTATGTATCTATGTATCTATGTATCTATGTATCTATGTATCTATGTATCTATGTATCTATGTATCTATGTATCTATGTATCTATGTATCTATGTATCTATGTATCTATGTATCTATGTATCTATGTATCTATGTATCTATGTATCTATGTATCTATGTATCTATGTATCTATGTATCTATGTATCTATGTATCTATGTATCTATGTATCTATGTATCTATGTATCTATGTATCTATGTATCTATGTATCTATGTATCTATGTATCTATGTATCTATGTATCTATGTATTTATGTATCTAAATATCTTAATATCTAAATATCTAAATATATAAATATCTAAATATCTAAATATATAAATATCTAAATCTATAAATATATAAATATCTAAATATATAAATATATAAATATCTTTATATCTATATATCTATGTTAGATTGATATGTTGTTTACATTTTCACAAAAACATTATACCCTAATTTTCAATGGGTTCAGGGTATAAAGAGGAGGAAGACAACCAAACTCTTTTGTGAGATTTGTGTTCATTGAAAATGCAGGCAGCATTCAAGGAAAAGGTATAGCCTGGCTTAGTCTATCATTATGGTATGCGCACTCCCTGCAGTGGGGGGAGAGGAGGGAGTGGTGAAAAGCGAATGCGGCGATGCATTGCATCTGCGTTTGCATTTGCCTATGTGGGCCATGGCATCGGTCCAGTTCGCTGAACTCGCCAGTTCTTTGCCCCGAAGTCGGCCACGCCCACGCCCACACCCACGCCCACGGCCCCAACCCTTGAAGGCAATTTAGAATGCTCGCGGACACCTCACGAGCACTTGACACTCTTTGTGTAACGGCGCCGCCGCCGCCCCACCTGCCAGCCAAATATTTTTAATCCCTTTGACTCGACAGCGAGTGCAACACGAATGAGGTGGCAAGTGGGCGTAGAGCAAACATTTGCCAAGTCAACAGAGAAGGCGACTCCCAGCTAAATCGCCACTTTGCACAGTGTGCCCAAACATGTTTGCATTCGATTAGCATTAAGAAAATTCAACTTGAAATTCTTGATATAATATTACGTATACTTCAGTGAGTTGAGTCTATCACTGGCAACTGAAACAGTTAGTAAAATACTAACTGATTCTTACATATTTAAAGACATTTGCCTCAATTCGTCCCACTGTGCGTTTTGGACAGCGACAAGTTGAAGTTGAGCTGGCACAAAGGACAACCAGTTCGAACGACAGCAACAGGCACAGAAATGCAGTCACACACACACACACTGCAATGCGATTTTGTGGAAGTCGCATTTCAGATGCCACAATGCGAATCATAGAAAATGGACTGCGCCAAATTGGAGCGAGACTAATGTCTGGGTGCAAAGTTCATGAGGCGGGTCATGTTTGTGGTCGCGGTTCGTGTCTTGTCGTACATTAGCAGTGACACGGCTCATTTGTGTTAATTTGAAAATGCTGACAACGGCAACGACTTGCTAATGAGCCCCAAAGCCAATTTCGACTCAGCAGGCTCTGGCTCTCTCTTAAAGCGACAAAGTCGAAGTTCGAGGTGAGGCATATATAATTTAGATCAGACATAGAATTGATATTATAGCGAGAAACGTTTACTTTTTTAACCCACAACCCAAATTCTCAGTACGAAGTCAAAGCACACACAATGACATTTAAGAAACTACTTTTCGTTTGCATGGGTAAGTTTCGGAACAGCTGAGCTTCCACAGGAATCCATTCCTTAATCCATCCGTCCCTGGTGCAGGCAACTCGTGCAGTTCGCCTATGGCCGAGACAATTATGCAGACTCTGATGGTGAAGACGAGCCTATATTGGGAGGTAGACAGCGCAGCGCTGCGCACCTGGAACATTGGCAGGCGACCGCACAAGCGATGTCTTAAAGTCCTCCGAGAGCATGGACTGCGTTCCGATCACTTCTGCCGCCTGGTAATTGATACAAAGAAATTCATTGCTAAGCTAGGCGATTTTCTATCTGCATTTCTTTCTTTCTTTCTGGCAGCTAACTGTCCAGGACTTTTACTACTTTGACTACATCATAGCCATGAATGAGCATATATTCAAGGAGTTGCTGCTGTGGGCGGATGCTAATCGAATTCTCCACATCTCGCATGTCATAATGCTGGGCGCGTACGGGAAGAATGGCAAGAGCGTATCGATTATTGATCTGTCGCCGGTATGTTGAGCTCAATGGTTCCCATTTACAGTTTGATTTTATTACGCGCACACAAATGTGTTGCAGGCACGCAAACTTAAAGCCTTCAGAAATGCGTATTATCAAATCAAGGACTGCTGCAAGGAGCTAATACTTGGGGAACAGGTTAGCATTGTGCGCTACGATGTACCCAGTACGGATGATGATGATGAGGAGAACACGTATCAGGAGAAAAATATGTCTCATGGAGACTCCACTGAAGGTCCCGATTCTTCCTACTCCCTGGTCGCCGCATGTCAAAAAAGCAGCTCGAAAAATTCATTGAGATCACCGTGTTCATTGTGTTCCATAGGTATACCCAAGTCGAATAGAAAGAAACTATGCCACAAATGTGGCCAGAAGTTCTTGGCTCAGCTCTGAGCTCTGAGCACCAAAGAGCTCAAAGAGACTATTGCGCTATCCCAAAAGGCAAGTCCAAGCTTATTCACAGCGGAAAATTGTTGATTATGAAATAAACATAAAAGTGACTTTGATACGACGGCTATTTCAATTTATGCATATGCCATCGATCCATGGCTAATTGGCTCAGGGCACAGACTATAAAAGCCGCTGCTTGTGGCCAGACGGCACTGCTAGTCCGAACTACCTTGATGTGTGCTGACCCCATCGTTCATCGCTAGCAGCTGCTGAGCATGGAACGCAGCTTGTTGCCGCCGACATTGGACGCTGCCTGGCCTGGCAGTGGACTTGGGCCCAGATTCGAAGCCCAGGCGAGTGGCAATGGCTCCGTCCTGGACAATGTAAGTGCTACGTCTGGTTATATACCTAGAAACACTTTAGAGAGCAGATCTGTTTTTTATTTTAACAGCTTGGCTAGAGGCCAAAGGTAGTTTATAGAATATATATAAAATAAAATGAATTAATTTTAAATATATTTTATATATATAATAAGCACAGCAAATTCAAGAATAATAAATTATATTTTTATAATAAATTATATTTATATAATAAATTATATTTTTTATATTTTTTATTATATATATATATATATATATATATATATATATATATATATATATATATATATATATATATATATATATATATATATATATATATATATATGATTACCAAATTTTTTATTTAATTTTGTATTGCTTTATTTATTTATAATTTACTACATATTTAAACAGCAAATTTTATGCACATGCAATTATTTCAAATATGTCGGGCTGTTCCGAGGGCAGCCCGAGGCTATATTTAGCTGTGGCCACGCCCTCTAGTGTGTGAAAAGTAATGCAGGTCATACCCCAATCCTTCAAGTCGCCTTAACTCAATTTCCATTTCATTTTGCAGGTGCTGCCGGATATGGCGCACCTGGTCAATCCATACTGGAGCCGCTTTGCGCCAATGGATGCCACAATGAGCAAGATTCTGGGCCTGTTCACTCTGGCCATCCTGATCATCTCGTGCTGCGGCAACGGAGTTGTTGTCTACATCTTTGGCGGCACCAAGTCGCTGCGCACGCCCGCCAATCTGCTCGTCTTGAATCTAGCCTTCTCGGACTTTTGCATGATGGCCTCGCAGTCTCCAGTCATGTTGGTCAATTTCTACTACGAGACCTGGGTCTTGGGTCCGCTGTGGTGCGATATTTATGCGGTTTGTGGCTCAATGTTTGGCTGTGTCTCGATTTGGTCAATGTGCATGATCGCCTTCGATCGCTACAACGTCATTGTGAAGGGCATCAATGGAACACCGATGACAATCAAGCTATCCATCATGAAGATTCTGTTTATTTGGCTGATGGCCACATTCTGGACCATAATGCCCCTGATCGGATGGAGCAGCTATGTGCCGGAGGGCAACTTAACAGCCTGCAGCATTGACTACATGACCAGGCAATGGAATCCACGCTCCTATCTCATTACATATTCGATATTCGTCTACTATGTGCCGCTGTTTCTTATCTGTTATTCGTACTGGTTTATAATTGCGGTAAGTGTGCGAATCTGAAGAAGTTTCTCCACTTAACCAATAATCCAATTTGTAGGCCGTGGCAGCACACGAGAAGGCCATGCGTGAGCAGGCCAAGAAAATGAATGTCAAATCGTTGCGTAGCTCGGAGGATTGCGACAAGAGCGCCGAGGGCAAATTGGCCAAGGTGGGGCTGAAGTAATGCCATTTGAGACCGTTTCACATTTCATTACGCACTCAGGTCGCATTGACGACTATTTCGCTGTGGTTTATGGCCTGGACCCCGTACCTGGTCATCTGTTACTTTGGTCTGTTCAAGATCGAGGGGCTGACGCCACTCACCACCATTTGGGGCGCCACATTTGCCAAAACCAGCGCCGTCTACAATCCCATTGTGTACGGCATAAGGTAAGGCAGGGCGCAGCACTTGAGAGAGAATCTCTAATGTATTTATTTATTTATATAAGTCATCCCAAGTATCGACTGGTGCTCAAAGAGAAGGTATATCTTATCTAGCTATCTTATCACTTATCTTATCTTATTGTATTCTCTTCTCTGTTTTCTTTCTCTTTTTTACGTAGTGCCCCTTCTGTGTTTGCGGCAATACTGATGAGCCCAAGCCCGATGCACCCGCTGGGGATACAGAAACCACGTCAGAGGCGGAATCAAAGGCCTAGATATGTACCAAAAATTCTAAAATTTTCTGCAATCGCCTACAAAAGGCAACAAATATAATAAAAAAAAAAAATATAATAATAATATTAATAAAAGCTAATGTTATTTTAGCTAATCGATGATGTCGTAAAACCCGTCAAATGTAGTATTACTGTTTTTGTGGATGGAATACAAGGTAAACCTTCTTGTATTTCAAATTGTCAAATACTTTTTAGATATAGATAAGCAAAAAAAAACATGAATTTTTATTTATCTTAATTTATACTTTGATCAAAAAAGTAAAAATCTGATTAAATAAGCTTAAGAACAACTGGACCGATGGGAAAAATTAATTTTCCAATATAATCCTATCCTATCCTATCCCGCATATTATCATTGATGAGCATAGACTATTTAAGCATAGCAATAAATACCAAAAAATGTACTATTCTAAATCGCTTTAACAGCAAACGTGAGCCTCCTTCAATTTTATATTCGCTTTTAAAGTCTTGATTTACCATTAGGTCAAAGTGATGTAAAAAATACAGAAATATTCAAACTTAGCCAAGAAATTTATATACTTTACCATTGTCATACATATGAAGGGTTACAAAACTACGAAGTATGGCTGTCTCTCTTTTAGAAAGCTTTAAATTTAGGTACTCGAAAGATTAACCTTTTAACACCATTAAAACCATCAGTTGAAAGTTAAATTGGATTAGAAAATAATTATCTATATATTTGTAAGCTAAAGTTAAGTACGTTCCAAGCTCGGGAATCTTGTCAATGCCAAGAAAATTACGTCACGCGTACATCGACTTAAGATACGAGCTGAACTCTTGATTCCCACTCCGTCTGGTCCCGTTTGTTTCATCTGCCTTGGCCCAGATTTGAGCGCCGTTAATGTCGCTATTTGCTCTGACTGCTGCGTCTTTCGTTTAATGATGATAATTACTCAGTTATATTCGCCACACGGCCCCGCCCCGTGGCACATCCCGCACATTTGGTCTAATGAGCGTGTACAGTGTACACTCACACACACGCACACAAAGACAGTGTCATGACAGTCGCATGCACACACACTCGACAGTCTAATTAGAATACAACAAAGCAAGAAGCAAAGCTAAATTTTTGCCCGTCAGCAATTTGGCCAGAAGTTCATCAGATTGCGCCACCAAGTGCTGATTCTCTGCTGCTGACGACTCTCATCTCAGGCACACGAGGCGGAGACAGCCTAAGATGTGCCCAAAGTGCATCAGCTGCAGTTTGTAGTTCGCACTGCACCCAACCAGTGAAAACTACAGCCAAGCGTCTGGATCGAGCGTTTATTTATGACAGTCGGCTCTGGAGTCAATTACTTGAAAGATAATTGCATGTGGCACTCTCTTACCAGAACAGCGTCGGGCGGGACGCACCCGACCTGGCCCAGTGCTGGCCGGCCAGCTCCCCCACGGAGGCCATGGCCAGGCCCTGAAGTATGCTTACGCATTTGTTGTACTCGGCGACCTGCTTGTTGGCCCTTAGCTGGGTCTCGCAGCCCTTCAGGCCCACCAGAAATGTGTCCAAGACGTACGCGCCATCCTGTTGGGCCTCTGCTGTGGACGGCAGCTTTTCCTCGATCGCTGCACGCAACGTCTGCTCTGCTACGACGCCACGCTGCAGTGTCAGCTCAATGGACACATCCTGGGCGTTAGCCAGCACCTGTGGAGACAAATTCGATATTTCCGACTACTGTTGAGCGATGCGAATGCAACTCCTACCAGGCACATCCAAACTGTGATCACAATCACCGTTGCAGTCGACATTCTCTGTGTGCGTTCAATTGCCAACTGTTAATCTCAGTGTCAGCAGCATCTGTTATATCTTATCTGGCTGGGCGTTCAGTTAGATAAGAACATGTTGTAAAGCGCTTGTAAAGGCGCATTCATATATCTCGCTCCTCGACATCCCGACGACGCGTCGTTAACAGCTTTAACCCAATTTAGTTTTTATAGGCGCTCAGATTTTCAGTTTCTAATATAGTCGCTTATCAGCGGGCAACGGAAATGCTAATAGTTAAGCTCATATAAATATATATATGTATATATTATAGATATCACTTCGGCTATCAGGTGAGAAAAACACACACATAAAAAATAGAAACGGATGTGAGTCAGAGCCGCATTGGTCAACGGACTTGCTAAAATTTCAGTGCTGCTCCACAATGGGCAGCTTCATTTTGACAGCAAGTAAGCCTTGTCCTGGCCACGCCCACACGTAGCCAACAGAGCTCGCAAGGCACAAAAATAAAAAAAGAAGAAGAAAAAAACAACAGCATGAAGCTGTTGCCTGCTTTTTGGGGCGCAACTTTTGCATACAAAGCCGCAAGCCCAAAACCAAATTTACATACATGGAGCCAGTGGCCGGTGCACCCCGCTGTCATGTTTTTTTTATTTATTTATGTTTTCTGTTTGTTTTTTTTTTTTTTTTTGTCTTGTTTTGCTAACCAATTTCAGCGTATGTTTGGCAGAAGGCTGCTTTCGCTATGTCCACTTTGAGCACTTGGAATGCCGCAACTTTTGCATTACCAGCAAAAGGGGGCGAGAATGGGCGTGGCTGGCTGTACCACAAAACTTAGCAAAGCTCATGCCAAGCCACAATCACCCACCCACCCACACCCACACACTCTGGCATATTTGTTGTAATGACACAAACAACAAAACTCGAGTTTCAATCTTGGGGCAAATATTTCAATTAAGTGACAAAACTTTGCACTCGCCTTGATCCTTGTAATTCGCCTTGTCATTGTTTTGTATGTGTATGCGTGGGTGTGGCTGCGTGAGTGGGCGTGGGAGTGCTACATTGCCAACGGCTGTTTCAAAATTTACATTTAATTACATATTTGAATTTGAATTTGAATTTGAATGTGCTTTACCGCATTTGAAAGCGCCAACGAGGCGTATGCGTCATTTGGCCCAATCTGCCATGGGCTTTTGGAGGGCATCTGGTCATTTGCGGCAAATCTTTGGCTCGTTAAGCCAAACCATTTAACCCCATTTAATGCCAACAGTTCTCCGACCCGAAATTCCTGCAGCCGCATCAACAAAGCCAGATATTGAATGAGGACATAACTACGACAATGATAAGTGCAACTGCATTGGCCACATAAATCAACATTGGCTCGCCAGACAGTCACTCAATGGCCACTTTGGGCTGGGTATGCACTCCCAAGCACTGAGTAGCAACATTTGTAATGGAAGGACACAGTGCCAAGGCAAAATTGAGCTGCCCATTTTCACAACGTTCGAGCGAAGAGCAAAAAAGAGCCAGAAGGCTGGACTGGACTGGGACTGTGGCTGGGGCAGGCGCTGGGTCTGGGGCTGGGGCTGTAGGGCAGTGGAGAAATGCCGCACAGGCGAGCAAATAAAGTGAAGGAATTCAAATATTTGGCCAAAATGCGTCAAGTTTTCACTGGGCCAGCTCGAGGACAGTTGTGAGCTGAACTGCGCAGCATTAGCCCCTCGAATAGCTCTACTCTACAAAACAAAAAAAAACAAAAAAAGGCACGCACAGAAGGAACAAAATATTTACACCCGAATCCCTCTCGAATCACTCGCATTGAACTCTGGCGAATTTCGTAACGCAGCGAATTTAATAAAGTACAGCTATGCAAAACACTTGCGCCAGTGGGGCAGCGCAGGGGCACATCAAAGCGGGCTCTGGCCACGGGCCAAGGACACAACTTGTAGCTTGGGTGCTTTGAAAAAGGTTTATTTAAAGTATATCGAATCTATGCTGGTGTATTGCACTTAAAGTAGGTTTCTTTTTTCGGGTGGTTCCAATGGAGTCGTCTTAGACCTGAACTGGACCTGCTGCTGCTGCGGCTACAGTGGTGGCAGCCAGACGTGCCTGCCACTCGTCATCGATGAGCTTCAGTTCGTTCTTGGCGGTGGTTAGGGCGGGCTTGACGCATCGGATTTGCAGCCAGGGCAGCGTCGCGTTATTGCAGTTGGCGAACCCCAGCTCGGCATTGGCCAGCACATCGAGGACGCGCTCGGACAAGTCGACGGGGAAATTGGGCTGGTTGAGCAGACGATCTGCCTCCTTCTGCAGCACTATGGACTGGAAGAAGGAGGACACAGAGAAGCCGCCAAACGGCGCTGCCGCCGGTGGTGCGACTGCAGCAGGTCCCGCTGGAACTCCAGCACCAACGGCACCCGCTCCGGGCGCAGCTCCACCAAAAACTCCATTCAGGTATGGATTAAATGCAGCCGCAAAAGGATTGCCACCCGCAAAGGGACCAAAGACCTACAAAAAAAATCCTCATTCAGCCAAAATGCCATATAGGTGTCTCAGCTTTATAGATTTACCTGGGCATTAATGCAAGCGATGCTGGCGACGAGTAAAACAATTGCGAATTTCATTTTAAGGCGATTCGATTCGTTTTGTTCTGAGTTGGGCTCAGTCGTAGTAGTTTCAGAGAGACTAATATCTGGTCAGGCATTGGAATGGTCTTATATACACATAATTAGCCTGCAATTCAGCTCGCTTATCTTGGCCCTGGCAATTGAACTGATTTACATGCTCTAGTGTTTGTTTATCAAATGTAGCGGCGTAATCCCCATTTCTAGGGGTTATCTATTAAGATAGTAGCAAAAGCTAAGCGGAACGCAAAAATTGTCGAGTCACTAAATGACGTCTGGTTGCATACATAATTTCTATTCATATTATTAATCATATCCTTTTTACTCTGTCTCTCTCCTTATTTCTCTACCTCTGTCCTTCTCTCTCTCTCTCTCTCTCTCTCGTTCTATCTAGCTCCCTCTGTATCTGTCTCTCGCCTCCCGTTTCTATCACTATTTCTCTCTTAATCCCCCCTCTATCTATCTTCTTCTCTTTCTCTTTCTCTTTCTCACTCTCTCTCCCTCTCTCTCTCTCTCTCTCTATCTCTCTCTCTCTCTCTCTCTCTCTCTCTCCCTCACTCTATCTGTGCAAAGGGCAGAAATATTAAATTTCACGAAAAAGCAAATGATTCATAATTTGTTTTTGTATTTACAATTTTTTCCGCAAGTAAACAAATATCAAGAAATGGGAAACGGAGTAAACAAATTAATTAAAAACTATGCAAATATTATGACATTTGCAGAATCTCTTTGCTATACATATTTACATATATACCATAAAAAAAACCAGTGAATATACAAAATAAATGCAATATTATTTATATAGCTCAACACAACTTTTAAGTTGTTTTTCTTCATTTATTGATATCTCTATGTATACAACACAAAGCGGAAAACATATTTATATATGCATGTGGTTTATATATGCTGATAAAAAGACAAACAGTAAAAACAAATTATGGATTAAAAATAGATCTCTAATGATACGATTCGGCACTCTGTTAATTTGCGTAAAAGAATTCATCAACTAACAGCCTGTTTTCAAACAGCTTGCAATTGGCTCATTGTAAGCTTGTGAGATATTTGAATTTAACAGCTGTTTTAAAAAGCTTTCAGCAGTAAGTCAACAGAAATGCAAAAGCTTGAACCGGAATCTTAATAAATTGCACTGATATTCAAACGTGAAAGATGTAAAGGTTGTGTATGTTAGTTTTGTTTAGCTAAAAACATTACTAAAAATGTAATAATTAAATATTAGTATTAATTATATATTAAAATACTCGCGCCTCTTTTCAAAATAAATATCGATCCATTTTACATAGTGAACGACTGTTAACCTTATATGGCTATGTTAATTAACACATTTATGCTATGTTAACGCAAAGTGAGCAGCTAATGAAAAGTATCGGTATCGATGTTTATGGCATCACTAAAATTTTTGTACACAGCAAAAAATCGATTTAGTTCGACGAGGAAAAACGACCCCCGCGTCCAACACACCAGCCCCAAGCCAGAGGGAGATTAGTAGTAGTAACGACAGTCCTTCAAACATTACGCAGCCAATTGTCGGGCTATACTCCAAGGTTTGCCAAGCAGAGAGTAAAAGAAAAAGAAGTGTGAAGATAGCATTGAACGTGCAGCGCAAACAAAACGAGTGAAAGTGCAAAATTATAACATAAATCTATGCGACTGGCGTTTTCAACAATTTCTTCCAGCCAGTAACAGCCTCAGTCAACGTCAGGCCCAGTAGCACCCAGCACCGAGAATCGAGCGTTTCCACCCCCAACAATAAAAAAAAGAGTGCACGCCGCGTAAGTCGTCCAAACGTTAAAAATAGATACGCATCGTAGTTGGGCAGAGAAATCAAATTCAGTTGGTTTTTTTTATCATTTACTGATAGTTTGTGGGTTATTAAATAAATTGTAGCATTAACAGGCAAGTCAACTAACTCAAACCCGTTCACAGCAACCGCGTCGTTGACATCGAGCCACAGAGAGCACCAACAACAGCAACAACAACAGCAACAACAACAACAGCAACACGATGGCTTTCGCTGGACTGAAGAAACAGATCAACAAAGCCAATCAGTATGTGACGGAGAAAATGGGCGGTGCGGAGGGCACCAAATTGGATTTGGACTTTATGGATATGGAGCGTAAGACGGACGTGACCGTGGAACTGGTGGAGGAGCTGCAACTGAAGACCAAGGAATTTCTGCAGCCAAATCCAACGGCACGTGCCAAAATGGCCGCCGTAAAAGGCATCTCGAAGCTGTCGGGACAGGCTAAATCCAATACGTATCCGCAGCCTGAAGGTCTGTTGGCTGAATGCATGTTGACTTATGGTAAGAAGCTCGGCGAGGACAACAGCGTGTTCGCGCAGGCGCTCGTCGAATTCGGCGAAGCGCTGAAACAAATGGCCGACGTCAAGTATTCGCTGGACGACAACATCAAGCAGAACTTTTTGGAGCCCCTGCATCATATGCAGACCAAAGACCTTAAGGAGGTCATGCACCATCGAAAGAAGCTGCAGGGCCGGCGTCTCGACTTTGACTGTAAACGTCGCCGACAGGCCAAAGATGATGAAATTCGTGGTGCTGAGGAGAAGTTTGCCGAGTCATTGCAGTTGGCGCAAGTAAGCATGTTCAACTTGTTGGAAAACGATACTGAACATGTCTCTCAACTCGTGACCTTTGCTGAAGCACTTTACGATTTTCACTCTCAGTGCGCCGATGTACTGCGTGGCCTGCAGGAGACGCTACAGGAGAAACGTGCCGAGGCTGAGAGCCGGCCACGCAATGAATTTGTGCCCAAGACGCTGCTCGATCTGAACTTGGACGGCGGTGGCGGCGGCCTCATTGATGACGGCACGCCGTCCCACATTAGCTCGAGCGCCTCGCCGTTGCCCTCGCCGATGCGCTCGCCCGCCAAGTCAATGGCCGCGACTCCGCAACGTCAGCAGCAGCCCTGCTGCCAGGCCCTCTACGACTTCGATCCCGAGAACCCAGGCGAACTGGGCTTCAAGGAGAACGACATCATAACGCTCCTCAATCGCGTCGACGACAATTGGTACGAAGGTGCCGTCAATGGCCGAACCGGCTACTTCCCCCAATCATATGTGCAGGTGCAGGTCCCCCTGCCCAATTAGATTGCCTGCTTGTTGACCATAATAATAAACTGAATGTTGGTTTCGCAGCTTGGCACATAGTATAAATGCAAACAGAGATGCATACAATTGTAGATGGCTATATGCGGATTAATATGGTTTAGAGTTACGATTACGGCTTAGCTAGCACAGCACATTCACGTGGCCATAAAAACATCTATTGAAACGGCGCAAATGCGAAACAAAAAAGAAATAAACGAAAAAAAAACAAATGCTAAAAAAAATATAACAAAAAAGAATATAAAACGATAGCAAACTAAATTAAATGCGAAATTTTACCAGTTGGCAAAACAATAATTACAAATTATTAATTACAATTAAATTAAAGTATGTAATTATGTATGTACTACTAACTACATTTTCAAATGTTACGAAATTAATACGAACTTTCCATGCGTTTCCAATTTAAGAATGCCAGCAATTGCTCTCCTTTGAATCACACTTATTGCTATATGAACATCAGAAACACAATAAGCAATATATATGTATAATATATATATATATATATTTCGATGGGAAACATGTCAATCCAACATAATAATTAGCTAGATATCCATACTACTTACTTACATAAATATGTTGCGAGTCTTTTGCTTTCTCACTCACTTGATTGTTGTAATTTCTAATTTATACTTTCCATTGCGCTCTCTATCCAAATTCTATATAGTATACCTAAAGCTACCTACCTAAAAATATATATATATATATATATATACCTACTATATACCTATATATATTTATTGTATACTCCTAACTGATATTTGTGCAAATACAATACTCCCCACACTCTATCCCCTTGGACGGCATATTAGCTGTCCTCATGTTCGTTGTAAAATTTAAAGAATTTTTGTCAAATTCAAGGATGTTGTAATACGATAACAGAAGTTGATATCCTACATTTTTGCTCCTTTTTATGTGTGTTGTTTTTTGTTATTTATATACATAACTATTACATAAAACAAAACAAAAACAAAATATATATAAATATAGATATATTTATTAAGCATATTATCTACATGTATATTTATTATTATGTATTTATTATAACTTATACTGAGCAGCAGCGTTAATACAACAAATATTATATTTGTAACAACAACAATGTAATGAATAATGAACAACGTAACGGAATCCTCCTAAGCAAAACCAGCATATAACTAGTTAAAATTTGAACATAATTATTACTATTAACGCGTTGATAATAACTGTTAACATAAGCGACAACTCAAAAACCAGTCAAGTCAAGTCGAAGCATAGCAAAAAGAATACAATTACTAACCAAAAAGCAAAATGAGTTTACTAACAATAAATTTCTAGAAGAATATGTATCTCTATCCGTAAATGTATCTGTATCTGTATCTGTATCCAAGAGCAGACGAGTCAAGCCCCATAGGAATGGCATATATAGAATACATAGAATGGTGCATACCAAGCGATATACATGCAAACACGAGTGTATATAAGCAGCCGTATACACAATTATATATTTACTGATAATAAATTAGTTAATGAGCGAAAACAAAATTTTTAATTTACGAACGCAAATATAAAACTTGCGACATTTGCCAAACATTTCCAAGCGGCAGCCCCATTTAAAGATTTTGGCTTGACCGACCGAGGCAAACGCGAATGTTTTTAATTGTATTTTTTTTTTTACGCATTGATGGGCGGCAAGAATAAAACAATAATAATTGTAATTATGCATTTGTGTGGTGGAAAAGGATATAAAAAATAATATATATATATATATATATATATATATATATATATATATATATATATACATATATATATGTATTATACATAACTACGTACATACAAAGAATACAACAAACTATATAAGAATAACGCTAAAAACTGAACCCTAATTTATGCAAAACAAACAAAAACTTAAAAAAAAAAACTAAAACTAAAACAATAATTGAATACATTTAATTTTTAATGTGTCTTTCGTTCAAAATCAAAAAAAAAAAAAAAAAAAAAGCAAAAAAAGAAAAGAAAAACCGAATTTGTGTTTTGTTATTTGCACGTTGACCTTAAACCGAGCAATACAACCTTACCATTCCGCCCCATTGTCATCTAGCTTAGCCTTGGCCCAGCCCCGAGGTCTTAATATGAATATTGCGTAACATTGACTCGGATGCTGCACAGGAATGAGACCCGACACAGCGACATCGTCGCCGTTGACGGCGCCATAGAGAAAGCGGAGCAAAACGAAAAGCGCATTGTTGAAATGTTCGATTTTTCCACACAGAACACAGTGGCACAGATGACGTATCCAAATCCGAGCCAAACCCAACCCAAAGAGTAAGACGACCCAGTTGGAATGACATTGAAACGTGACGCAACACCCCCTGCGCATATCATCATCCATTGAGGTCACGATTCCACCCCTGCCAGCGTATAGCTCACTGTGAGCAAGTTCATCTTGAATGGGGTTGCGCTAGCTCCAACGTTGACTACCCAAACATAAAGTGATTTGTCCCACTCGGCTCTGAAATAGATACGGAAATTGAATTATTCATAAATTCTGCTACTCTTCCACCACAAATCACGCTTCTCTTTATCTTAGCTCCAAGCATTCTTGATTTATAATAATATACTTTGAAAGCAAGCGGCAAGCAATTTACAAACTTTAATTCTGTTATTTTAGAATGCTTTTACTAACTGATCAAATAAACAATAAAATGTATAAATTTTAGATTTTGCATATTTCTAGGCTTCAGTAAAGTTAGAATTTGTTGTGTAATTTTCAAATATAAATATATTTATAAATAATTTTTTTTATTGCTTAAGTCTTTATTCAACTTTAAGTCATCTAACATTAAAACACAACTTAATTCCAATAAAAAAAATAAATTATTAAACTTTTAGTATTAATTAAATATTAACTAATTCAAATATACATGTATTAAAAATGAAAACAATGTTTTTAAAATTTGGTGCTAGCTTTCAAGTTTATAAATCTGATCCTAACTATCGAATGATTGATGAGATTTTTAAAATTGCTCTAGCTAAAGCTGATCTTAACTATCGAAGTCGGACAATTCTAAAGTAGCATATACGTAATATTATTTATTTTCTTATCAATTATTATTAATTCAAGTTGTACAGAACATTTGCCGGATATCATATGTCCTATGGAGTAGTTTTCTGAACCTTTCATATCGATTTCAATATATGCATGAGTCCATCAACATTATTTGCACTGTCAATGTGATCGATATGATCTTTCTTTCTAAACGAATTTCTAAATTTTAAGGCAGTTTATAGGAAACTCGTGGAAGGCACAGATCGAGCTATTTAATAGACCTGGACATCACCAGTCCAAAACTTATATCTTCTGAGGTCAACACTTTACATACGGACTGATAGACAGACGGAGAGGGCTATACAAATATTTAAATACTATATATTTTATTACTTAATTGACATCTATTACTACATATGCTTATATATAATATATTAGAAAATGTATAAATGTAAGTAATATATATGTAAATATTTCTCAAGTATTTCTCAACAGATGAGTAAATAAGTATTATAACTTTTACTTATTTTTATGCCCTTTGATTACAGGAAATCAGACTAAAGTGTTTTTATTTTTTGTACTGATTTTTAAATCTTTACGAATAAAAAATACAAATGTCGGGGCAATTTGCTTGCGATATTCCAAAGCTTATCAATTTCACAGTTGGTCTAGCCTCAAATGACTAATAAGTGTTAAAGACTTTGATATAGCATGTCTTATCAACAAATTAGATTGCATTTTATTTTAAATGTGATAAGGCCGAATACAAAACTCAAAAGGTTCTTAAAATATGAAGGAAATAATTGATCGAATTGGCTCGACGACGAGATACGCTACCGGCCAATACTCTATGCGAAAGCTAGTTACACTATAATATACTGTTCGTACTGTGTGAGTTTGCGACGTTTGGGCCTTTGTAGCGCCTCGTGTCCCAGTGTTAGGCAGACGGGCTCCTTCTTGAAAACTCCCTGAGCCTGCAGCACGGCGTGCGGAGCACAACGCCACGGATCCTCAGTGTCCACCTGCCACTTGAAGAGCTTCTGGCGTAACTGTTTCAGGGTGGCGCTATACTTTGGCTTGTCCGCCAGATTGAAGCGCTCCAAGGCATCCGCCTTGATGTCGTACAGCTCCCACTCGGGTCGCTGGTAATACTGCTGCAGGGTGCGGTACCAGGGCGATGGCTGCTTGTTGATGGTGGCATTGAGGATCTGCTGGAACGTGGGCGATGTATAGAAGTCCTGATCGATGGGAAAGTCCGCCCAATAGTTGAGATTGTGTATGAGCTTATAGCGCCGGTTGCGCACCATGCGCATGGGATAGGCCATGGTCACCTCGTGGTAGCTCTGGCTACCGAAGACTGCGTCGCTCTCAACAGGCTCGGGCTCCTTATGGAGCACAGGCAAGAGTGATTGGCCGCTGAAGCGCGTTCCGTTCGGCGGCGAAAGCTGGAGAGCATCCAGGACGCTAGGATAAATGTCCAGCAGACTGGCCATGGCAGCGCTCGTCTCGTGACGACGTGCGTCGGGCTTAGGCGAGCTGAGAATCAGCGGAGACCGAATACCCCTCTCATACATATTGGTACGGCCACCGGGAAAAGGTGGACCATTGTCCGAGGTGTATATGACGAGGGTATCTTCCGCCAGTCCGGATGCCTGCAGTTCCCGCAGTAGCAAGCCGACGCCCTGATCCAGTCGCGAAATGGTCATGTATTGGGCGGCCAGCTCTTGTCTCACCACATCCGTATCTGGCAGCCAGGCAGGCACTTCCAAGTTGCGCCAGTCATAGTAAATAGGCTTCCAGTCCGGTATTGTGCCCATGCCCTCCTCGCCGCTGCCCCAGCGCTCGCAAAACTCGCCGTACTGCGGCGTGATGTGGCCACAACGGTGCGGATCATGGAAGCCCACCAGCAAGAAGAAGGGCCTTGCCTCACGCTTGGCCCGAGCAAGAAACTCGCGTGCGTACTCCTTGATTTTGGTAATGTTGCGACCAATTTGGTTTATCGAATGCTGCTCCTCCGTCTGCTCGAAGTCAAAGCGAAAGTTCGAGGCGCCACCAACATGCTTCTTGCCTATTATGCCGCTCAGTATGCGTCCATTGCTCTGCTCGCGCAGCACGTTGGGCAATGAACTCACCTCGGGCAGCACATTGAAGTTGTGCACGCCCTGATGGAGCCCATACATGCCACTGGCGTGACTCGCCTGTCCGGTCAGCAGCTGAGCGCGGCTCGGACTGCAGCTGCTGACGGAGGTGAACGCGTTGTTGAACAGCAATCCGTTGTTGGTCAACGCATCCAAATTGGGCGTCTGGCAGTACTTGTTCAGATAGGCGCCCATCTCGAAGCCCGCGTCATCGGCCAGGAGCAGCAGCACATTTTGTTGCGTCTGCGCGCAGCGAACGCTGCCCAGCAGTAAAAGCAGCAGCACAGGGGCAAGTTGAAGGCGCAACGGCATGGCGACTGTATCAGCTCTGGACAGGCACAAAGGCAGACCAAATCAGACCGTCGACTCACTCAGCCCGAGCTCAACTGATCCGCCAGCAATTCAATATATGGCACTCGCAGCGCGTCGACTCTCTCATCTTTCTTTCTTTCTTTCTGTCTTTCTTTCTCCGGGCACTTTCAACGCCTCATTCAATTCCAAATCCAGTTTTAATCTCTTTCCCAGCCAGAGCTCAGCGTGTGCGCTCACACACAACAGCCAAACCTGGCTGTACAATCTACATACAAAGGCATATATAGATATATATTTGTAAGCATATATATATATATAGATTTGTATTTATGAGTTTGTATTTGTGGACTTTTGTACATTCACTTTGACCGGCTTTCGTACGGGGGCATTCAGCTCTGTTTATTATATTTTCGTACAACCAAGTTGAACATGCTTATGCATGTATTTGCGGTATATTAGGTTAAAGTCAATTATAATAATATTATTATAAGTAAATTCTTGTATAATTTCTATTTTTGTATTTTATAATTATATATAATTTGGACTGCATATATTCATATATTTATAAAATTCAATAAAAAAAAACGAGAAAAAAAGTTACAAATAAATTCAATCATTTATTTATATTCGCCAATGAATTTTATACCATTTGTTCAACTGAAAAAAGTAATTAATGTACATATTATATTCGTTTGAAAGATTTCTAGAAAATCGCATACTGCTTATTGATTCTATCAGCTAAACCCAAAATGAAGCCTTAATTCGAAACACTTCTCTTTAGAGAGTATAATGAGAACGCATGACTGAAGAAGGGTAATTAGCATTGAATTGTTTCATTTCGTTTTATGCGCATTCTCACACTTCAGCTTTATAGTTAATGCGCAATTTCCCCTAAAGTGTGCACTCTCTCATTTCCCTTAGTTCGTAATGCACTTCATTGAATATTCCATATAAATAAGTGCCTATTGATACATTATGCCAGTGACAATTTCTCAATTATTTATATTAATTTATCAAAGTGTCAGCAGAAATAGAATATTTTTCATGTATTATGCAAGTTCAAGAGTTCACAACAAAAGGTTCTAATCGTTGCCGGGGCAATACGAAAGAAAAGCGCTAGACACAATGCAAACAAAAGCTCCGCAAACAATTGCATAGCAACACTTAGCAACATGTTGCACTGGCTGCCTCTGACTCTGGCAACATGCTGTCTAGCGGCCATCAGCTGTGCCTGTGCCTATAGCCGCTGCTATAGTGCAGAACAATTGTTACAACAGCCGGCAAAGCAAGCTATGTATCTCTCTATCTCTCTCGCTCGCGGTGTTGTGCATGCCGCATGCCAAATCTGAGGGATTATTGCAGTTGCAGTTCACCCTATATTTATTCATTTGTCATGGAATCAGGCAAGCTCTATATAAACCACATATATTATTGAATGATATTAAAAACGGATGAATCAATAAATCGTATTTAAAGCAGATTTTATTGGCTTTACGGGTCGATCGAGCTTATCCTCAACAACTGATAAGTGCTGCCGTTATTTTGTTATCGATTAAAAACCTAATTGAAAATCAGGTATAAAATTATAGCGAGCGTCTCCAAATTTAGTATATAGATTTATGTTTATTTTAAAGAATTTTGATTTTTGTTAAATTCCACCCCCACCCTCAAATTCACCACCTTCCTCATAATAGAGACTTGTGCTTTGTCAAAGGCACGCATTTCAATATTATAATCGCGTTCTGAAAGTTTTATAAATAAAGTTCCCGTAGTCAGCACACACTGCAGCCCATGATTGTTTAATTATTCAAAGGTTTGCTCTCAGCTCTCGCTAATCAAACTTTAAGCTAACAAATTAAACTCTTTCCCATCAGAAAATATCTGTTTTTAGGAAAACTTTTTTATTTCATACTCAGTAAAAGAAAGTATTTGTAATATGAATGTAACCGAACCAGGGGGCATTTAACAACATGAATGTTTCATTACATTAATATTTTGATTGTCAACTTTTTAGCTTTAAACTACAATTATTTATTACACACGACATTCCGCAATCAAATCATTTAATAATTATAATAATTTTCTACGTTATTGTATCCGTGCATCACAGGATAACTAAACGAAAAATTGAATATGCAGCCCAACCGGCTAAGTTAATAACACGCATTAGGAAAATGAGATTTTCTTTTTTTTAATTTTATTTTTACTGGATTTTCCTTGTGGCTTTCAGGCCATAATGAAAGTTAAGCCGTTTATTTATTAAATTACAATAGTAATTAAAGTCATAATGATAACCAATTCAGTTCAATTTAGTCTGAGCAGCTTGACTAGAATGTACCCTATACAGGTAAAGATTGGGAAAAAAACCTGAATTAATGCAAATATATTTATAAATATTATGTATTCAGCTCTCGGTCGGGCATTGCGAAGAGGGACAGAGACAGAAAGAGAGAGGGAGAGAGTATATTATGTTTTGCGAATGAATATTTATTCACTTGTTGGTTGAGAGTATCAGCAAGAGTCAATGAATTTAGACAGCGAACAGGCAAACCTCGTGCTGCTTCTTATCATATATATTCATTACATATGAATAAAAAAAAATAATATATATAAGATCAGCTGTGACTGTTTGTTTTATGGACCCCTGCCAAATCTAGACTGTATTCAGTGGCAACGACTTTGTCCGGCTGCTGTTTGCAAAGACAAATATGCATAGTAAAATATATTATTGCAGCCTAAAGATGCGCGTCTGACACGTGAGTGTATCTGTGCGTGTGTGTGGGCGTGTGTTTGTGAGCTTGGGAATATCTGCTGCGATTTTTCTTTTTTTTTTAGCACACACTCCACAGGCAACAACTGCTTTAGACGTTGTCGCTCGCTCGCCGTCCAAAATGGATTTCGAGAGTGCTTTGGAGAAATGTGGAAGCTTTAGCCGATATCAGTTCGTGTTGCTGGTGCTCTATGGCTATACGAACATTTTGTCGTCCTTTCACTATTTCTCACAGACCATCATCAGCTTTACGCCGCCGCACAGGTAACATACAAACAAATTCCATTTAAATTCATGTCAAATTCAAATTTTTTTATTTGTAGCTGCATGCCTGAACAGCTTTCAGATGCGCATGGGCTAATAAATAGCACTTACACGGATCGCTGCAGCTACACCAAGTGGAATCCGGAGGAGTCGAGAAATCAGGAATTCAAATGTGAGTCCTGGAAATTCGAGCGCGAGAGCAATTATGAGAGCATTACCACTGAGGTAAGTTGACCCTAAAAGTATGCAACATCTGAAGGAGCATAACTGCTAACACTCGCCTCCTGCCATATTGGGCACAGCTCGAGTGGGTCTGCGATGACGCCTACAAATTGGCCGTGGGCCAATCGTTCTTTTTCATCGGCTCCGTCCTGGGCACCATATTCTTTGGCTATCTGGCCGATCGCATTGGCAGACTGAAGGCCTGCATGCTGACGACCTTGACTGGCGCCCTGGGCGACTTCATCACCTCCTTCGTCAATTCACTGCCATTTTTCTCCGCTGGCCGCTTCATGGCCGGCCTATCGACAGACACACAGTACATTCTGATGTACATATTGGGTTGGTCTTGACTGCAATATATCCGATATTTATCCGATATTTATGAGCTTCTTTACTCCAATCACAGTGTTCGAGTACCTGAGCCCCAAGCATCGCACTTTGGGCCTCAACATCGTCCTGGCTGTGTTTTATTGCTTGGGCCTGGTAATCTCGCCCTGGGTGGCCATCTGGGTGGGCACTTGGCGCAACTATCTGTGGGCTGCCTCACTGCCGGCATTGGGCGTGCTCTGCTACCCATGCCTGCTCTTCGAGAGCGCCGAGTGGCTGCTGACCAAGCGGCAATTCGACAAGGCGGCGGAATGCCTGCGTCGCATTGCCAAGTTCAACCGGCGCCAGGTGGACGAGCATGTGTTTGTCGAGTTCATTAAGTACTATCACGAAAAGATAAACACGGAGCAGAAGACCACAAATGATACGTTCATGGGCATGCTCAGGACGCCGAGATTGCGCAAGTTCACTATCATACTGCTCATTAAGTCGTAAGTCTGGCGGAATTAGGGATGCTTAGAGAGAAGCCTACAGCAATCTGTTTACAGCATGATCATCACGGTAGCCTTTGACATACTCAGCCGCAACATGGAGGGCATGGGCACTTCGCCGTTCTTGCTCTTCTCCTACACCAGCTTCACCTATCTGCCCGCCGGCCTCACCATCATACTCTTCCAGAACTACATCGGGCGCAAGGGCATGGCCTGTGCCTCGCTCTTCGTGGGCGCTGGCATTACGGCCGTGACGGGCTACTTGATAGCCAACTTGGATCCCACTGAACACTCACTGGTGCTGGCCCTAATGGTGGGACTGGGCAGATATGGAGGCGTGGTCGCCTACGATGCGGAGGCCCAATATGCCGCCGAAATAATACCCACGAGTGTGCGTGGTCGCGGCATGTCCAACATACACGTCGTGGGCTATGCCTTCGGGTTCTTCAGCTCGTATATAATCTTTTTGGGCACCTTTTATAAGCCATTGCCATCGATTTTCATCAGTCTGCTAATGTTTATTGGCTCGGCTTTATGTCTAACTCTGCCGGAAACAGTTAAGAGGTAGGCTCCGCCCCAGTATGACAATCACATATTTACCCACTCTATTTATAGGAAACTGCCCCAGACCCTGGCGGAAGGTGAGACGTTCGGTGTGGGCGAAAAGTGGTATTACTTTCCCTGCTTCAGCCAAAAGAGAGAACTGCCCGATGACACGATTTCTGTTGCCACCATAGAAAATACTCATAAAACAATTTAAACTGCATATAGATCTGCAGATAAAGCTTATAATTATTAAGTTGTATAAATACAATTATAATTGCAAACTGCATTTTTACTCTCGATGGAATCTCGTGTAGCAACACATTCTTCATGCCTTGAATGGGATGATCCTGTTAGTTTTTCATTAAGTTTTATGGTGAAATTGGGGCAATTCAAGTATTATGATTTAATAAATGCATAAATCTCATCAAATCTAGTAAGAAACGTTAAGAACTTAGACGCCAGAGATCAGCTTTATGATTTACGGCTATCACGTCGATGCCATCGGAAGCTAATGTATGCATATGCAATATCTAATAGCTCCTGGCGTGTGCTGGAAGCCCAGAATTTCACAATGTCAATAGAGTTGTAATCTATATATATATATACTATATATACTATATGTATATATATATATATATATACTATATGTCTGCCGTGCTTATGAGTCGAGCGATAAACTTGTCAGATGCCATATATAGTCAGCGTTAATTCTATTAAATGTGGTTAATCCGCAGACGTGACTTACAGCATCCGATGCTAAATCTTGCACTCAGCACTCTTGCGATTGCCGAAATATTGTTAGGCCGCACAACGGACTTGCTAATTCGAGTCGCTTCAAGTTTAATGCCTGATAAGAGAAACCATCTGAAATGTACTTCTCAAAAAAGCCCCTTTAAAATATTCGCAGGCATCCCCGATGGCAGACCCCAAGCCCCATTCACTGAGTCCTGCTATCATCGGGCATAGAAATGTTATAGAACATTCACTGATAGGCTTACATCGGATGCTGAGTAAATAAATAATAATAATAATACTATATAGCTAATTTGTAATGTAGGCAATTAGTAGGCAGAGACTAGCTGACTCTGGCGCTGCGTTTTAACTTACGACTTCTGTATTTGTGCAGGCCTCACAGCTTTATGGCACAATAGAGATAGCTAAAGCCGATTCTCACCTTAATCTTGAGCAACTTCTAACGCCGGACACTCTATATAAGATAGCAAGTCCAGAGCAGAGCATCAAGAACCGTCAGTTGACTGTTGGCCGCTGAGCATGTTGTTAAGAGGGAACTGTCAAGTGCTCAGCTCCTTCTCCACATAAATTGTGTTTGCATCGCAAGAGTTTGACGCCAAAAAATGGATTTCGATCGAGTACTCGAGAAGTGCGGAAGTTTCGGACGATTTCAATTCGTTATCTTAATATTGTATGGCTATACGAATATATTGAGCTCATTGCACTACTTCTCGCAGACCCTTATAACATTTACGCCGGAACACTGGTATTTATGGCACACAAAAATGCTTTAGACCGTAGCTTATTCATTGAGTTTGTCGATTGACTCGTATAGGTGCTCCCATGATGATCTGCATGGCCTCAGTGCGGAGTCGATACGCTCCGTTTACTCAAATGTAACTGATCCCGCCTGCACTTTACTCAGTGGCGTCGTCAACGGCACAGGCATTGCCGCCGAGCAGGAGACCTGCCAGAATTGGATCTTCGAACGTGAAAGCGGCTACGAGAGCTTAACGACGGAGCTCCGCTGGGTCTGCGACAAGTCGCATCAGCCAGCCGTGGGCCAGTCCTTCTTCTTCATTGGCTCCGTGGTGGGCACCATAACATTTGGCTACCTATCGGATCGCATTGGCCGGCTGCCAGCCATGTTAATGGCCTCCTTAGCTGGAGCATCTGGGGACTTTATGACCTCATTTGTGCACACCCTGCCCTGGTTTGCGTTCTCCAGATTTGTGTCGGGCCTCTCCACCGACACGATGTACTATTTGATGTACATTTTGGGTGAGTACGCCTTCAAGTACTATGGAAATAGTCTGGCGGATAGTTGAGTAACGAGACTTTACGCCGGTTTTTAGTGTTCGAGTACCTCAGCCCGAAGCGCCGCACCTTTGGTCTTAACATCATACTCGCCTTCTTTTACTGTTTCGGACTAATGACCTCGCCCTGGCTGGCCATCTGGATTGGCAACTGGCGCCACTACCTGTGGATGGCCTCGTTGCCCGCCCTCGGCGTGCTCGCCTATCCACTGTTGATCTGTGAGAGCGCTCAGTGGCTGCTGACCAAGAAGAGATACGATCACGCCGTGAAGTGCCTCAAGTGGGTGGCTAAGTTCAATGGGCGACAGGTGGAGGACTCTGTCTTCGACGAGTTCATCAAGCACTATCGCGAGAAGGTGATCGAGGAGGAGAAACACACGAAGCACGAGGACACCTTTATGGGCATGTTTCGAACACCGCGTCTGCGACGATTCACATTGACATTGCTGATAAAATCGTAAGCTCCAGCACTCGATCTAATTTGACAGTCGCCTCATTATGTTCTGTCCCACAGCGTCATCATTACACTCTCTTACGATGTGATAAACCGCAATATGGAGGGCCTCGGCACATCGCCCTTTAAGCTATTCTCCTTCACCTCGATCAACTATTTGCCAGCCGGCTGCACCATTCTGCTGCTTCAGAATATTATCGGGCGCAAGGGCATGGCCTGTGGTGCGCTCCTGGTTGGCGGCATCATTACCACAGTGACGGGCTTCCTCATTGCCTTCCTGGACCCGAAGGAAAACGCGCTCCTGATGGCCATTATGATCGGCTTGGGTCGCTATGGCTCGACCGTCTCCTACGATGCGGAGATCCAATACGCCGCCGAGATAATACCAACCAGCGTCCGAGGACGTGCCGTCTCCAACATACATGTGATTGGTCTGGCCTCTAGTTCATTGTCCTTCTACGTGATCTACTTGGCAAAGTTTTATAAGCCACTGCCCTCGATATTCATCAGTTGTCTCATGTTCCTTGGCGCTGGCCTCTGTCTGACGTTGCCGGAAACTCTACACAAGTAATTCCCATTGCTTATCCAAAATGCCTAAGACCATTTAATAACTTTGCTTTCTGTTGTCTAGAAAACTTCCTGATACCCTGGCCGATGGGGAACGTTTTGCGATGAACGAGGGCTGCTTGTATTTCCCCTGCTTCAAGAAACATCGCGAAAGCTTAACCTCAAGTGGCGATAACAAGTCTGATGCTTAGGTCTTTTTTTTACCTAAATCAATACACCTGAAACTGAAAAAAACCAAACCCTATAACCTGATGATGAGCTTAACGTTATGTTAGTTCGTGCAACTGAATGGTCTGATAAGTATTACTCATGTAAAGAATGCATAGTAATTGGGATTTAGCTGTTAAATTTTATATACATGTATTCCACTTAATCTATTTTGATTTTAATTAAACAGAACTTACTTTTTACAACTATATGATTTATCATTTACATATATTTCTATACAATTTACCAATTTGAAATGTTTGCTTATCAATTAAATTTTTTCCATCTGCCCATCTCCTCTACTTGGGCACCTTTTCATATTCATTGAAGTCTTAAGTTAATTTATTTATTTATTCTTAATTTTTTGTGCTCCATTCAAAATGCTTCGCCCTTAAAACGAGATCTGATACATAATATATGTATGTATATTTGCTCGACTCAGATAAAAATATAGAGAACTAAAGGCTGTAGCCATGCTCCATAGCAAATCGAAAGAGAAACCAGAGTTCCAGAGCTTGCGTCATTAAAATTTAAAAGATTAATAATAAACACAATTCTCTGGCATATTCAAATATATACTGATAATGCTAAAAAGATTAGCATGAGAACCGGCCTTGTCCGGCCGGAACGTATCCTAAACAAAAAAATAAAATAAAATAATTAAATGTATTAAATTTTTGTTTTAATTTAAACACAAAGTAAATAATATAGGTATGACCAACTCTCTGTGAATACAGGCGGCTGAGTCAATCTAAATTTTATTAAACTCAAGTCAAAGATTTTATTTCATATTATTTATATTGCCTGTTATGTTCGGCAATGTCGAAATTTGATCAAATTATCGATTGAAAATATCAAGAAGCAACGGATAGAGAATAGCAAATATATCACAGCCGCACTAGCTGAAAGAGATGCTCAGATTCGCAATTGGACAGAAAATGCTAGGGCCATCACAGCTGTACTAGCTGTAAAGGAAATCGTAACAAATAGATTGGAGCGCAATTTGACAATTTTGCAAAGACAACTTGAAGATAAAAACCATGAAATTGAGAACTTTGGAACCAAAACTGAAGACCTGGAAAAAAAGCTTAAGACTCTGCAAGAAAACTTAACGGAGAATGGACAAAATCTGAAAATATGCAAAAACAATCAGTTTCAGATCAACAATATTAATGCACTCGAAACAAGTTTTAAAAAATTACAAGAAAACTTCGTTGAGCAAGAGGTAAATCTGAAAATCTGCAAAATTAATGAAACCAAATTTAAAACCCTCGAAATAACACATAAAAAATTGCAAGAAAGCTTCACAGAGCAAGAAGAAAATCTGAAAATATGCAAAAAGAATGTTAGCGAAACAGTAAATAAACCTTAGCAAATAGAAGAGAAAGTTAAAGTCGATTTATCTGACACGAATTATAAGAATGGTGAAAACAAGTGTTCATCCTCTGGTACTTTAGAAGGTGCCCATCTGATATCACTTCCGTACGGGGAGTCTTTCAAAGTGCCGTGCACCAAGGACAGGTTTGATGATCAGGTCTGGTCGATTGTGGAGCGTCGATTGAATCAGAAAGTAAGCTTTAACCGTGGGTGGGCAGAATATGTCCAAGGCTTTGGTGAGTTCAGCAGTGAATTCTTCATTGGTCTGGAAAAATTGCATCTGATGACATCGTCGAAGCCTCACAAGCTCTTGAACAATGGCCTGAACGTGAAAACCGCGTCCTACAGCAACTTTCGAATTGGGAATGAGACTGAGGGCTATGCATTACAATCATTGGGCGATTACTCTGGAGACGCTGGCGATGGGTTGAGAGAGAGCTTATATCAAAAGTTCAGCAACTTCGATCGCGACCATGATCTATTACCTGACGTGAACTGCTCCAAGGAAGCCAGTGGCGGCTGGTGGCAAACAAATTGCGGCAAATCGTAAATAAATATTATGACAGTCGAATTTTCTATTCTATTATTAATTAAAATTTCAATTAACACTTTGTATGCTCCAATAGAAATCTGAACTTTTATCTCAGAAGCAACATGGTCTACTGGAACGGTCTCCTTGATGCCATATATTCCGTTGAAATGTTGATACGTCCCACAATTATCGATGACAATTGATCAAATGAAACTGAACAAATTCAATGTCCGAATAAAAAAGAATTTTGTTTAGATTTGTATACATGTGACTTTTTTTTTATTTGTTTAAATTGTTTCTAAAATTGTAGTTATTATCGGAGTTGCATTAAATCAAAATAAACTCTTCTTAATTATTACAGCAATACACTGATGCTTAGCTAATACATATTACATAGATGTAAATGTGTATAATAATAAGTATTCAATTCATTCAGTTAAGTGTAATTGTGCCGCTTATATGTTAACTTTACGATTTTGATTCCCGTTTCGGATTCGATAACCTACATACTTTTGGAAAATATTCTCAATAGCTTAATTTTGATTTAAGTTATGAGTTACTAAAGAATAATGTTGCTTACAGTCTATATAAGTATATATGCCTACAATTTAAGACGTATATGTATGTATATATATTTTATATTAATAATATACATAAATCTGTGTAGATATATATATATATATATATATATATATATATATATATATATATATATATATATATATGTATATGTATATGTATATGTATTCGTGTATAGATGTGTGTGTGTTTTAGCAAGAAATATGCATCGAAAACGTTCTATAGATACGTGAGCATAAAGTTTGTAAGTTTTAAGTAATCTTTGAATAGTTATATATGAGGTATTCATACAGCTAGCACTGCTTTAGATTTATGTTCTTCCTCTTTTTTAAATAGTCACTGCTGCATTATTAAGTTGAAAATATTAATTATTGAAATTCCGTATTGATCAGCTGTCTACTTAGGGCTATTGTTATTGTAGTTGCTTGATTGAAAGTGTTAATTAGTGCTTAATAAAGGGCCCATAGAAAATTGCTTAACTAAACTACAAGCTAGTCAGCGGCATTAGAGATTGGCTCAATGCTTTGCATCCTTGAGGGCCTGCTCCTCGCGATCGGCATCGATCAGCGACTGTTTGCGCTTGCTGTATTGTCCGGACTCCACCTGCTGCTTGGCATCAATTAGCGAATGCTTGCGTTTGTACTTTTCCATTTCAGAGTCGGAGTCATCGTCGTCATGATGGTGCAGGCAGGGGAAGTCGAGCATGCGTTCGCCCTTGCCGAACACCTCACCCTCCTCGATGGTGGTAGGAAGACTCCTGTCGAGTCGAAAATAATCAAGAATTGAGCAGTCTGTTGGGCAACAACAGAATCCACACACTTACCGGTTGAGGGTCTCTGGCAGAAGCAGGCATACAAAAGAGCCAGCAAAGAAGAGCACACCCAATATGATTGAAGGAGCAGCCTTAAAGAACGTGCCCAGCCATAGGATGTAGGGCGCCAGGAAGGAAGCCGCAAAGCCGGCCACATGCACCGCCGCCACCCCCTGGCCGCGCACACACGTGGGTATCAGTTCTGTCGCATACTGCGATCCCGACTCGTACGAGATGGCCACGCCGAAGCGCGCTGCGATTGTCAGACAGGCCAACAAAATGGCATTATGATTGTGCTGCTGATAGGCGATGGCAATGCCAGCAGCAGCCGTGAACAGGCCACCAACCAGCAGCGAGCCCGATGCCATGCCTTTGCGCCCAATGCGATCCTGGAGCAGCACCAGCAAAATACTTGAGGGTAGCACCGCCAGGGCGCTTAGCGAGAACATGATGAAGGGCGAGATACCCATGCCTTCCACATTACGCGACACGGCATCGTAGCACAGTGTGATGACCATTCTGCAATACGCTGCGTATGAGTAATGTGCCACATCAGTGTTACATCAGTGTGATTACTTACGATTTGAAGAACAGAATCAGCGTATTCTTGCGCATGCGTGGCGTCTTAAACATGTCCAAAAGCGTTGCATGCTTCTTATCATCGCCGCCCTGCATCTCGCGGGTCATTTGGCAATGGCGCCTGAACTCATCGAATTCCGCCTGCGTGACATGGCGACCATTGAATCTGGCAACGCGCTTGAGCCGAATTATGGCCCCATCGATGTCGTTGCGCGTCACCAGCCACTGGGCGCTCTCCTGCACCACAAAGTAGTACAGCACCACCAGCAGTATGGGCAGCGATGTGCAGGCCAAGTAGATCTGCCAGTGCCCGGCCAGAACGGCCAGCCAAGGCGTGAACACCAGGCCCAGGCAATAGAACAGACCCACAGCCATATTCAGACCCAACGTGCGCATGCTGGGCCGTATATATTCGAGTACTGCAAAATAATGAAATGAAGATGATTAGAAATGAATTCTTTATTTTGGGCATTGCTACTTACCTATAATATACATGAGATAAAAGTTGGTATCGGCCGCCAGACCCGATATGAAACGGCAGAGCGTAAATGTGGCCACGCTCTTGGTAAAGATGGTAGAGAAATCGCCAGCAAAGCCGCAGAAGTTTGACAATATCAAGGCTGGCACCCGTCCAATTTTATCAGACAGCAGACCATAGAACAGCGTGCCGACAACAGACCCAATGAAGAACAGCGACTGTCCAATGCGCGCCTTATACGCTGAATCACAGACCCAGTTCAGCTGTTGATGGATTGGAAAGAAAATAAATAAATTAAATAAATAAAGGCAAGTTCAGTTTATGCGCCTTTCAATAAACAACCGAAATGAAGAATTCTTCTTTTGTAAATACCCTCAAACCTAAAGACTGTATGAAAAATGTTTTTTAAACAATATGATCAAGAATATATACATATATTGAAGGGTAAGAAGGGCTTGTTTCAAAAATAGCTGATAATATAGTTAAAGGACATTCGATTAAGATCCATTTGTAATTAAAGACATAATCTAGCTTTTCTTATCTATTTTACATCTCGTATATTATGTCAAATAAATTTCTCGTATACTGTGGTTACATTTATAAAAAAAAAATTAAGTAAATTACATTAATAAATCCTATACTTAAGACTAAATTGTAGCTATTTTTCATTTCATTAATATTATTAGTATATATAATTATTATATTCATGTAAATATCATATTTTGGTAGGCTCAACTCACCTCGGTGTTCATGCTTCTATAGCCAAAGTCGTAATTATATATCCACTTTTCGCACTTCTCCGTGCTGACAGTGACAACGCTGCCATTAATGTCGGCGAGGCGTGTGCATGAGGGACTCTCGAATTTGGCATAGATGTCAGCGATCTCCTTATATGTCATATTAACGAGCTTCTCATGATAGCACCAATGATCCGGCACGAAACTAATCACAGTTTGTGTGAAATAATGCTGCAATGATTCATTTTTGCAATTCAGTAAGCAATCCGTCATTATGTAAACAATAAATCGTACGTACCATCGATACGATGATATTGATAAAGCCAAAGAGTGCGAGTATCATAAACTGATAGCGATTGAAGTCGCCGCATTTGGCAAGAATTTGATCGAAGTCCATTGTGAGTTTAGCTGATTCGCTCTCTTATTGGATGTATTTGATGTTTTGTACTCTGAGGGGTATGTTGCTGCGTTCTTTTCCGATGTGCCGGATGGCCCACTTCAAGTATAGGGTATCACAGTAGGTTGCGTCTGTGCATGTACGTGAGTGTGTGTGTGTGTATTTGTGTCTGTTGTCTGTGTGTTGCTATGTGTGTGTGTGGGTGCGTGTATTGTTATCCAAAAAATAAATGTCTACGCATTTGTTTCACATTTGTTTTGTCTGCGAATGAAACAGGTAAAAATCTACTTAATGATCAAATATTTCATATACATATTTTTCATCAAGCTTTGCTTGAATAATTAACAGCGATCACAAAAACATACTTAATCAGATTTAAAGTAATCTGAAACCAGATAAATAAAATCGTCCGCTTAATTAAAAATGCAAATATTTAGTGAAGGAGAAAGTGGACTGAGGTAAAGTCGAAAGACTTTCTCAAACAAGTAATTGCAGCCTTCAGCTATTTATTTAATTAATTTAATTTTCGTACAGCTTTTTGTTGAATTTTATGCAAAGGTATTTCTGAGAAATATTTATTATAATTATAATAATTTATTTAGTTCTCATTATATAATAGCTCAGTTATTTCTCTAATTAAAATTGTATACAAAAATAGGTTTCCTGTTTAATTGACATTAATGGGTAAACCATTATTATATAAACACATATTTTTGTAGTAATTTTTTGAAGCTAACCAAGATAAACAGCAGTCGCTGACTAACAAGCTAAACTGAGGCCAGATGTTACTCTCGTTCTGCGAAACTCTGGTACGAGAAACATGCCTCTTATCAGCGGCATAGTATTTATATCGCTTAGATACAACTTTGTTATGCCCAGCAAGGCACCAGTTGTCGACTGACTATTGCTGACTAGTTGCTGCCGAGCTCTGACTAACACACACACACACGCATAGAAAGACAGATCCCTGTTGATTTGAGCGCTGAAACCCCATCAATGGTTGTCAAGCAGTTTCAAGTAATCGAGCTCTCATTGAGCGAAGCACGTGTAGCTGGCCAGACCCAACGGACTTGAGCAGAGTTTCCCATTTTTATCAAGTACAAACAAATGCCATAAATTACAATAATAATTCAGTGCGAACTCCTGTTGTGCACTTTTTTAAAACAGAAATGTACTTGATTTGATTGGAGCTGGGGTTTGCAATTTGCAATTTTATATGCCTAGCACATGTATGTATCCAAGTGTATATATATGTATATTCTTATACATTCTTATTTTTTTCTTGACTCCAGTTTGAATATTTTAACATTTATAACTGGTTTCGCAGTAATTGCAAAACAACTGAGCTCCGAAATTTGTAAGACAAAAAACTCGCGTTCGCTTCGAAAGCTTGTTCAAGGTCCTTAAAATATTTTATTAGAGAATCGTTTGAATAAATTAAAGATTTTATTCTTTCGTATACCAGATGCATACAAAAGAAACATAAGTTATATGAAATTAGTTTATCATAATGATCATCTATTGATATGTAATTACCTGAAGTGTAAGTACCTGAAGAAATAAGCTGAAATTTATTATTTGTTTGTTATATCTACCTATTTTTTCTATACAAAAGAAAACAAATTTTGTTTACGAACAGAACGAAACAAAACGGAAAACAGGTGCGTATACAATATAATTTTCGCCCAAGCACAAACAAATAATTTGTTATTTTTGAGAATCAAAGTTCTCTTTCGCGACAGCCTTAATTAGTATACAAATGTTTCTGTATATTATATATTTGGAATTTATCGTGGTCGATCTTTCTTTTGCATATAAGCTAAAAGTTCAACGGCTTCACAACTGTCACACACGTCACGACTAATGAAAGCAGTAAAGGGAATTCGAATATTCTGATTTTGTATTTCTGTTACGCTGTTTCATTTACATTCTTTCGAATAAGCCGAATTTTGTTTTCTTCTTCAGGTTTTTTTTGTAATATTTTTGGCAGCTGATGTTTGGGGTCTGTGTTCTGGCGAACGGCCCGTTTAGCGCGCACTTGTAACGTGCCCCACGACTGTCTCTGGCGATGTGTATCCACGAAGTGTCTTTTGCGTACTGAGCTAACTGTCGACGCGTCGGTTTGTTTATTAAAAATGCCAAACAGCTGTTCGACTGAGCGTTGGCGCCTGCGTCGCCGTCGGCATCAGCGCCGCAGTCAACGTTAGCAACGCCGCATGGAATAAAATCAAATCAACAGGCCGACCAGGGACAGAGTTTTGATTGAATTTTTGTTTGTGCTCGGCGGGAGGGGCAACTGTACTCCAGTCAATCAAACTAGTTTTCGCGGCAGCTAACAAAAAACAGGTCAGGAGCTGGCAACACAACAACAAAAAATACCCGCATATCGTCAAAGGCAGTTAGACTCAAGCCGATGTTTTGACTTTTACGAGCGTCCACGCGGCGTATACGGGATTAATGGATTCGATACGATTTCATTCGATTTACATGCTCATCTGGGCCTTGTGATTGCGTACCAATAAATATAAGAAATTGCTACGCTAATTTCTGTGCTAAATAATACATTTTTACGCTATCTATAATGAACATGCTTCACTACAATTTAACCGCAGCTTTGCCTTCTACTTTCGATCGACAGCTTTATGACTGTTTACTGTACAAGCATCATATAAGACTAAATACACACTTGCACTCCATCAAATATGTATTTTTCATGAAATTTATTTCACAATAGGAAAACTACTTGAGGCGCCAAATCTGAAATTTGATTATCTGCAGGTGCAAGTGGTTTATATGATTTTCTGCTATTCATGATGTATTAAATATTCCATATCCATTTAATTCATTTCGATATCAATATATAGAATATTTCTTACAAACAATTCCATGAAAAAAGTAGCTATTGATATATACAAAATAATCCGGTTTCCTTAAGTAAAAAACTAGCAAAGCTTTTATTGTAATAGCCCGAATGGAAAATACCCGGCATTTCGTGATGATTACTTTTTGAGTTTTAGGTAGATCTCCTATAAAAGAGCAATTAACTATCGATGTAAACCTGACTTTGCAATGGTTCAGATCGCTCCATACGCAACTGCTAAAAATTATTATTCAAATGCTCTCATTTCCAGCGCTATAAAAAATCAGAATGATAAGCAAATTATTTGATAAATTTCCAAAAAAAAAAAAAAAATAAAAATAAAAACCAAAACATATCAAACTGTATACTATTATAAAGCAATTCAGATTTCGGCCCGACTGAAAACATCTTGAAGCACATGAATGTTGCCCAGTCACAATAATCATTGAGTGTTGCCAACGCTATCAGTTGCAAGTCAAATCAAAACCCATGGCTAATGCCTTAATGTGCAATTATAGATTAATACATGAATTAAAGTCGAAAGCAAGAACAATTCCGATTAGATAGTTTAAACTAAGCACTTAGGCAGTTAAAAGCCGTTGAAATGGTTAATAGGTTTAGTGTGTAAGACTATTTGGGCGTGTGCAAAGTAGACCATATCGCAGACATATGATCTTATCGCATTTCGCTCTAACAGACGATCTTCTTATGTGCTGTGGAGCAACTGTACCAAGTGCGAGAAAGGGTACGAGTATAGCTGGCCAGCTGTATGAGTAGTGTCGAATGCAGGCAGACTGGAAGATATAATACTGCGCATCCAAATATTTACATGAATGAAATTTCCTTTGTTCGTTGTCCGATGGCAACGCAACAAAGAACAAAGAACGACTCGAGGTATAAGAGTCAGCATATAAAAACGAGAAATCCCCCAAGGCAAGTACGAATCTCTTATATGAAATGGCCAAAAAATACCGAGCCTAACTAACTAACTAACGAGACTCTTGAGTGCAAACTTATCACGAATACGCAGAATGCGTTGTCAAGAGATTAATCAGAACTCGAGATAATTATGATATAACTTGTAATGAAGTTTGGACGATTTAAAAATTATCTATGACATTTGATCTTATATATAACTTTATATATATACTTATATATGTATATAATTCTGCGCAAATAATAATCTGGCTCAGGTGTATACAGAAACTATAATAACAATTGAAACATCTGGCTTTACAGTTGCTAATGCTATATTTAGCACCTACTTGTCGATTTCAAAATAATATAAATAAATCTTTACCAAATAAAGGAGTTGCTGAACTAACAGCTAAAAATATGATCAATCTGCCAACATACACAAATAAAGCTGGCCTACAATTATTGAGGTAACTTTCGTTTCATTTATTTGCATGCAGAATATTTGTGGCATTGCGGCGATAAGGAAACGTTCACATTTTCCCAGATATAAGCCACGCGTCAACAAAAAACCAAATTCTTATCGTTCGTATATTTGTTTGCACATTTCTCATTTCAGCAAATATTAAGAAACCAAACAGATTTATTTACGCTTCAAAAATAATGTCAAAATATTGGAAGTGAAGGCAAAGTGACTAAAGTTTCTTTTGGTTTTTGCAACTAATTTTATTTTTAATTTACAAATTTATTTTTGATTGAATCGCATTTCCCAAACCGAAAAGCTGACTCGCGATAATTTTAAACTTTTTTTATGCTACGGGTATTTTTTTAGGAACTGTGCTTCACACATATTCGTGAAAAATTTTATTGTATTACAAATGAGTTAGTCAAATTGAGCTTACTAATTATGAAATTTTTACAATGCTTTGCACCGAAATCAGTTCAATTTTTGTTGTATTCGTTTTCCATGCGTAATAAACACGTGTGACTATTGCGAGTCCGATGATTTGGAATATCCCAGACGTAATAAATGCACCCACACACACACACAAACTGAAATGCTTTCGCATTCACTGGATGCACTCGGTCGCTCGATCTGCATCTGCAGCTGCTCGCGTGACAATTGAGTTCGCTTTGACATCAAGTTCAACAAATGGCTTCGGTTTTAAATGACTTGCGTGCCAGTTTCTTTAAATTGCCCCTGACTATGTGTGTGTGTGAGAGTCGGAGAGAGCCCCGACGTGGGACAGACAGTGTGGGACAGTGAGAGACAGAGAGAGCGAGAGAAGTTGGTCTTACAACTGCAATATATTTCACTCCTTTGTATAGAATACTCCCAGATGCAGCAGCAAATCAAAGGCAGAAGCGAAAGAAAAGAGATGCACATAGCCAAGCACATGACACACACACATACATACACACATTCACACAGGCATAAGCTTACATTGTGGCTCACCCCTATGCTGAGTATTTGTGCATATCAGCCTGTATGTGTGTGTGTGTGTGTGTGTGTTTGATTCTCTAGTATCATGGCGTCATAATGTCTTTAATACACTCGCTGCTGTTAATTGTTAAATGAGAAAGAGTAAATAAATATTTATATACAATTTCATCGAGCATTGCAGCTGAAAGTTCCCCTTCGCCAGAATTTAATATAAATAATAGATTTGATATATATATATATATAGGATATGTATATATGTATGTATACATTTATTGAACATAATTGAAGAAATGCTCAAATGCCCGCTCAACTATGGCATTTCAATTCTATTCATATTCAATTGTTTTTAATGGCATTTGTTTTCCTTTGCCACTGCCTAATTTCTTATAAATATTTAAATTAATGTTTCCATATAAATAGTTGTACGAAACACTTGGCGTCAATTGATGTGAGACAATCAAAATTGTGTTTGTTCTAATGAAAATTGTACAAAATGAAGTGCCTCATAATGCAATTTATATGTTGAACATTTAAAAACATTCAGAAATAAATATATTTTATTGCTTTATTTATATATTTTTATCAATAGAAAGAAACACATTTTCCTGTATATAAATAGGCTGAAATGTGTATATGCTTAATATTTATAAGAAACCAAATTCTATACTGTAATAAAACCCAAGAATCGAAAAGTGAAACCCACCTGAAAACTGTGTTGCATGTGATTCGATTACTATTTACTGCATTACAGCCTAAATTTTTAATCAGAAATCAAATGTTTACCCAATTCATTATTACAATTGCTTATATAAATAACCAACTAGTCATAATTACTAGTTAGATATACTAATCTATCTCAAACCCCGAGCTGAGTAAAGCAACTACAATCAAGTGATCTCATCAGAAATATGAAATAAATAAAATAAACTCCAGATGAAATAAGTCAATTAACAAGAACACATGGAACACTTGTACATATTGTATATAGATTTATGGATCTGAATCATTTTTATAGACTGGCAAAAGACAACAATTAATAATTGCCTGAGCTGTTTATTAGAGATAAGATATATGTTTGGAGTACCGGAACCGAAGCGACCTAACAATATAAACAGTATAACAATATAAATCAATTTGAGCTCTCCGAAAACTACAATAGATCTGGATGATAAGATGTTGCCGGGCGTGCTCACAGTGTAGTTTCTGGCCTAGCTACAGCTCCAGCGACATTCACAGAGCTTGCTGGGAGCTTTGGCCAGACGAGCAAACACCGAACCAGACTGGTTAGAGCTGGTTGTAACCAAGACACCTGCCAGACATAAACTCAGCCAAAGAGTGCATGAGTGAGCGAGAGCGGAGCGGAGTATGTGTTGATAATGGCTTTATATGCAATTAAAGTCATACCCCACTAAGAATTTTGTCCGATTGCTTAAACATAGCTTCGCAGTTATATTTGTTTTACGCTATGTTTCAGCAAAAGTTGACATGAATGTGGTTGGAATATTAAATGTGTTACATATATATATACATATATCTATGTAGTTTTCCTCTGCTCGAGTAATGCCTTCCAATTCATAGCAAATAGCAATTTAAAGCAATGAGAGCAAAAAAAAAAAAGCCCGTCGTTTGAAGTTGTTCTTGGAATAGAATTTGTAGATTCACAAACCTTGGACTCATGGAACAATGTACTCGGACTGATCCAACTGATAGCTAGATAGCTACAAAAACAATTCAACTTTACTTTAATTATTTAGCAAGTTCTGTGCACTTAATACATTTTATTGTTTTGTTTTGTCTTAAAATATATATATATATATATATATATATATATATATATATATATATATATATATATATATATATATATATATATATATATATATATATATATATATATATATATATTTTTTTTTTTTATGTTTGGCATATAGAAAAACTACAAGTTCCCTTGTTTATATTTTTATAAGCAAATAACCTCAGCCCAAGCACAAGAACAACAAAATATTCTGAAAACAGCAAAACACTTAAGGGATTCGCCAAAATATCGCGAACCGTTCTTGATATCAAAATAAATCAATTGAATTCCGAGAGACGGCGGGCGCGCGTATACAAAATGATCTCATGGTTGATTATGTTGTGCCAGCATAAATGCTTCGGAATATTCCATGAAATCATGAAACCGTGACTTAAACAAACTTTTACCCGCAGGGTGTGGTCCCCCAAAACGTGGTAAGAAAATAAAAAAATAAAAACAATTAACTGAAACCGAAATTGAAATCGAGCTGGCAGTGCGAAAAGCAGCGCACATATATTTGATTTTTAGCTGAGATCTGCTTGGAGTCTCAAGTACTCAAATAATATGTATAATAAAAGCCCCAACCAACTGATAGACAAAAGGGTAGACATCAGCGATGACGGGACTTACGACGTCGCGGCATTTCCCAATCAAAACAGCTGTACGAACGATCGCCATACCATAACTAGTACCCATAGTGACACCCAGTATAAGTAACAATCTAGACACACACACACACACGAACATAATTCTTCAACTACATCGTCATCATCGTTGTCGTAGTCTTTGTCGGCACACGACGCGAGTGCGCACAGATAAGCGCCTGGCAAACACGTTGGACGAGCGTCTGTAATAATATAGTCTCTGAGCAGCGGCATGAGAGTTCTAGCCAACTATGACCAGGCACAAATCGTACGGGCCACAATTAATTTGTGACCCTCAATCAAGCAGTGAGACAAAAACTATAGAGCTATACGGCAATAATCGCTACGGGCCACTGAAATGCTTGGCAACTGCTAGAACTCAGATATATAAAAATATACTTTTGCAGCATATAATATATATGTATATGTACATATACTCAATAATATATGCATGTCTATATAAATCTATATATGAGAAATATTTATCGCCGCCGAACTTTTGTTTTTTGCTTTCATTTAAAATAAGTCAAAAACGTGACAAAATTATTTGTTGCTATTTTGCTCAATTTATTTATGTGCTGTCTGATTATGCTTTTTTCTGCCACTCTCGCTCTCTCTCACACGCACACACACCCATTCCCTCTCTCTCTCTCCCTAGCTTTGTTTGTTTTGCTTAGAAATTTAAATAAATTGGTTAGTTTCTGTGAGTTGTTTTGCGATCTTTTGATCTCTCAAATATTTAAATACTGAAAGGAAACCTGTTGCTGAAGATTAGAGTTTTTTGTTGTTGTTGTCGAATCTAGCCTCGCAGAAAACCAGTCAACAACAAGATGCATACGAGCGGAGCATGCTATTAAGCATAGTTTGCTCTGATTGTGCATAGCAGATTAGTTCCAAGAAATCAGATAAAAATAATGAGCACCATATGCTAGCGAGCAACAACCCGTTAGACGGCAGAAAAAAGCTTTCTTTTTTGCTTTGTTTAGTTGTGAACCCAGTGCTAAAGAGTAAACAGGGTATTACATTGATTCGCGAATGCGTAGAATATAGAACATACGTGCCTAACCTTATAAAGTTTTTAGATATCATACCTCATATCAACTGCCTCGTTGGCCTATGAATGTGAGTTGATTCCTTAAAGTTTTTTTAATGGTGTATTTGCATATAGCACACTTATATCTACAACATGTAATATGTATTAGTAGTACCCGAAGTATTCCCTAGTCAGTTATTCCCCACAGACAGATCAATCGAACTTGCTTTCATGCGCTTCATAAATAATTAATTATTGAATGAAGTATGGAAACTTTAAATGTGGTTTACCTAGAAGTACGGTCACATATACAGCCGTCACTTGAGAATTATGTCTGTCTAAATTAATTTATGGACTTGTCTAATTCTATTGGATAAGGTGAAAATACTTCCAGTGAATTAAACCAACACACAAACAATGCCGTTAAGCAAATGACAGTTTACCTATTTGCACAGACTAAATATTCAAATATTAATATTTCAAAATCTTTAAATATAAGATTGATATTATAATAATAAATCTGGTACAGTTGCAGTTTTTCTTCAATTCTTCATTTGAAGTAAAACCTAAGTACTTTGCATATATGTATTATATATAAACTTATTTATATATATGAATATACACAAATTTCTAAGTGGCAAACCAAATTTTTTTTGCAATTTGAAAATGAATACCAAATTCTACAAAATTCGCCAAATTAAACAGGCAAGGTACAATATATGAATGTGTATATCGGATGAATATAGCATATAGATTTATAATATACGCTCACATGAAAAACACATGTTCACAAATGTTTTATCAATTGAATTGGAATACCATAAATTTATTAACCAAATGGAAAATATACAATTTTTGCAATTTTTGAAACTAATTTTAGAGAATAAATTAATTTATAATTATTAATGAAATATCCGATACCTACTAAATCCTTTCACTATAGTAAGATTTAGACGAAAACTACATGGCGTAAAGCAAACCTCGGAGTACATTAATAATTTACTCTCTATTGAATTTCTGTACATCCCAATATTAAACATTATTATCGCTCCCCAAAACCATTTTGTAACACTATAAAGTACTTAGAAAGTATCAGGTACTTCGGATAGTTTTCGGATATTTTCGGATAATTTCACTTTGAGCTTAACAGTGCCATTCAAGTGTTTACGCTTGCTGAATGAAATTTGCAATGGTATGTTGTTGCTGCTGCTGTTGTGGTTGTTGTTATTGTAGTTGTCAAACATTTGTATTGCTTCCTCTGTGCCTGTTTGAATGATGTCGCTACCGGCGTGGAATAATAAAATATTTCTATGCGGTCGCACCAATTGGGGAGTCGTAAAACAAAATAGACACACACATATACATATTTATAAATAAATATAGAAAAAAATGTATGTACATATATAAATAATAGAATTTGAATGCCAGAGTCAGTGACAAGAGAGGTGCCTAAGGAAATAACAAACATTTGGCTGTAGATCAATTAGCAACAACATTTTTAAAAGTCTATTTAAATATATATGTGTTTATGTGTATGTATGTACATAAGTATGTGTGATTTTTGTTTATTTTTAAAAGGCACACTTACACACCTAAGTAGTGCCAAAACATATACATAGACACACAACACTCATACTCATCCACGCACCCATATATAAGCATTTGTGTTGAAGCCGTTGTCACAGTGGGTTGCATAAATTTGTTAATTGCTATTTTTATATGCGACACTTGGCGACTGAAATCGATTCGAATATTGAACAAAACTTTCCGCTGGTCTGTGAGAACTTGGTATGACGCCGCCCGCCGCTGCATTTCAATTGTCGTCAATTAATGACTCTCATAACACTACACATAACATACATACATATATACATGCACACCATTTATGCCTGCCTGCAAGCGTGTATGTATGTATGTATATGCATACATATTTAATATTGCACTTTGTAGTTATTGTTATTGATACTGTCTTATTGATTTTAATAAACAAACTATTTATAAAGGCAAGCACAATGCACTTGAACTTTTGATCGTCCTTAAATCTACAATTTATAATTTCTATTTTTCAATTTTTCTATTTCTGTTTGGTCTGTTTCGCAGCGGGACCCACACACTGTTCACTATTTACCGTTAAGTACTCTGAGTGCGTTTAACCATGCTCCGTTATTTTGTGTACTTCTGTTTCGTGGTCGTCTGTTGCGCGAGCGCCTTCGTATGACTGTTCATCTCTGATGCTACTGCTCCTCTTCAGGTATTCCGAATATCGGCCATGCCTTTGAGAGCCGAAACAACCACAACACAATTAAACTATTGAGAAGCAGATGAGCAAGAGCGCAGATGCAATGCACAATAATCAAATGATAGACGACTAGTTGCTCTCTACATGATAAACTCGTCGCTCAATGAGAATATTTACACTCGATTTAAAAAGTCTGGATGATATACAATTTAAAAATATATAAAATAAGAAAGCTAGTTTTGTGATATTTTCAAATATTTTGCTTATTACAACATAATATTAAATAACATATCAATAACACAATTTGTGTTATATCTAAATAGGAAGGGTATACAAAAGCAATGCAATTGCCTATCCTCTGTTCTTCCACTGTTCCGTTCCGCATCCCCTTTTCAACGACACGTTGCGTGTGCAATGTTTTTCGGCTCTATCATTGCCATTGCCATCAGCTGATGACGGTTCGTTTTGTTTTGCTTGCCTCTGCTTTGCTTGACGCAGTTTTTTTTGTTCATTTTACATACCGTAAGCACAACGTGCTGTGCTTAGCTACTAGCTCGAACCAGTTCAATGCGCTCAGTTCACACTCAGCCTGCGCCAAATAAACAAAAAGTGCATAATTCATAATCATCATAATTGCGCCTTGCTGGAAAATGCTAGTTAGCACGTAACACGGGCACTTTCCATCAAATACTAGGCTAAATGAAAAGCAAATGCATAATTCTCTTGTATGTAAAGACTACAACAACAGGTTACTGACCTGATGCTGATTCACTTCTAGTTACCAATAGAAAATAAAATCGCGCAAAAGAAATTTAAACATAAACAACGAGTTTTTCCAATTATCCCTGACTGCAGAAGGTTGAGAATTCAGCATCTCAATCCAATGCACCTTCTCGTTGGTGAATCAATTAAGGATTTGGAACAATTAAAATTCATATTTGTTCACATATGTATATTTGTACCCCCACATAAATTTATAGCATTTTGATACATATATTATAAATATACATATATATTAAAATAAATGTCAGCGACCTTCGCAAGTGATTTTCGTGTATTGGAAACGTGTGAATTTGTGTTTTCATAGGACAACATTCTAACCAGATGAATTTTATGTTTACTCATTTGTTGACTTTTTCTTTTTTGGCGAAAGTCTTTTTAATTTTATTAGACTTGGTAATAATGTTTGACTTAAATATATGAAGTCAGGCGATCACTATTAATACTACTCAATTCATGACATGTAAATTGTGATCTTAACTAGTATTATATATATTTGCATGTTCACATATGTATTTCTATTAAAATATATGTAAACTTAAGCTTAGATCTTACCCCAATCTCCTCAGATCAATTATATTCATATTCATATATATATATCATCTAACAAAAAATTGATTAACGTGATCGTATACACAATTTTGTTTATAAGTATAATATATATTTAGGTATGTAAATATATAAAAGCTTGGTTTATATTTATGCTAATTTATATATGATTCAATTTTACTATATAAATAAACCAAAATATTGCCCATTAAGCTGAATAAACAATTTTTCATTAGAAAGCTACATTCGCATATGTGAAAAATATTTGGGAAATGCCCACATAAAACTGATCCAAAAAATATTATGAAATGTAAATATATGTATATCTACATAAATTAAATATTAATAATAATAATATACATACATATTTCATGTACAAGTTTCTTTTCTTTGTTATTTATTCATTTATTTTATTTTATTAAATTTATTGAGACAAAGTTACAATCGAGTTAGTCACAATCAAGACTAAGTTCAGGTGCATCCTCTTTGGTTGACATTGACATTAAATCAACTTGGTTTGTTATAATAAATAAACGCACACACATGCAACAACAACGTGCCACATGCAGAACGTTAAACCGCATAATAAACTAAATTTGTTCGAGTCAAGTTCAACCTGGAACATTTCCTGCAACGAACTATAAATCAACAAACCTTGAGCAACATTTTCAAAACTAATCATTCGCAGAGAGGCTAACAACACAGCGAAACATTGATGGGAATGACGCCCCATAGGGAGCGGGTGGGGAGCTAAAAGTCATTCCTGTCATGTAAATGAAATTGGCGTTGCTTGCGACGGTGTTTGGGACGTTGGATATCTATTTATATAGCTGCCAAGGACAACTATACTACGTATGACGTTGTAAGAGCGAAGACATTGCGTTAAATTATAAAAACGCAAATCGCGTGTGCCGGCTGGCTACACCCAATGCTCAGGATAGTAAATAATTGATAGAGATTGGGTATATAGTTTAATTCGAAAAGGATGTGACAGGCAGAGGAATTCATTCGAACAGAAGAAAGCTTATACATTCGTATTGGGGTCTACCTGACAGTAAATTGCATATATTTATATGTACATATATCTATACATACCTAGATACTTTTTATGCATATAAATGCCTATTCTTCAGTCCTTAAACTTACTCTCATTGATTAATAATATTCATTTAAGAGATATAATATTTACAGCTTTTTAAATTGTTAAACCTTTTCAGCTTAACGGATCTATATATGCATATAAAATACATTTTAAATTTGTATGTATGAATCTGCAGGCTTACCAAGCATATCCTTTATCGAAAATGCCATATAATTGTGTTCAACTCAAACTTTAATATCTGTTTGCTTCTTACAGATTATAGGGTAACTCCGAGTGCAGCTCAACTGAAATTTACGCTCTGATATGGAACACATTCATATCTACATACATCTACAGCTACTCCAATTGTATGTATGTCTGTATTTAATTTCCCTTTGTGGTATTGCAGCAGAAGAGCTTGTTCCACTCTATTGTAATATCCGTTCAATGACTCAGCATATTTTGTCTGTTCCTTAATGCAAAAGCAACAGAAACTTTTTTATTTATGCTTTGTTTGGCTTTGCACAATATTGTTGCTGTTGCGGCTGTTGTTGTGACTGTTGCTTGGCTTCTTGATGTTTTTTTTTCTTGATGTTTTTTTTTTTTTTTTTTGTATGTGTTCCTTTATTTCATTTTTTTTAGGCAACTAATTTTGGTATTTAATTTGTGTTTGCTTTGTTAGCGCACAATGATTAATTCGTATTTATGCGAACATTTTATTAATTTGTTTGCCCAGGCGATTGATTGGAAATTTTCCACAAACAGAACCGGAAAATATGGCAACAAAATGTAATCAATTTATGCAGTTTACGATCATCAAGAGTCCAATTGCAGAGGAATTTCAATATAATTCAAATGTTATTGGAGACTGCTATATAAAGCAGCAAAGGAAAACTTTATATTTCAGTTATATAGAGCGAAGAAGATATTTATGATGATGGAAATATATAAATTTATAGCTGAAGCACGCTCTGCCTGATTTTTTAATTAAGTTCGCAGTGAGTTTATATAACCATTGTTTATAGCACTAAACAAAATGCAAATAAATTTTAATTGTAATATAATTTATTTGGTTTATTAAGCCGAAAAGAAAATGTTAATTAAATTAGCTAAGCATGCGCAGTTCAGTTGATATCGGACTTGTTCAATATTTCGCAAAACAATCTCTTGTCCTTAATAATATACCTCAATCAAGAGAAAAGAATGCCATCAGCTATTTACAGACTAACGAAAAATACAACTGATTGATGTCTAAGTTTGTCGCAATAGCCCAAAATTTATAATAACTATGCATAAATATATATATATATATATATATATATATATATATATATATATATATATATATATATATATATATATATATATATATATATATATATATATATATATATAAATATGTATATACATATATAACTGTGTATAATTTCTGAGTGACAGCCAATGCAAACTTCCGCTTCATTATTAACCACTCTAGTGGAATAGGAACAGTCAAGCTTATCGCACCAGCCACCCACTGTTTGCATTGTAATTTGAGTAGCAGAGCCAATGGGGGGAAAGGTTCTGGACATTTGAGCATATGGTCAACGGTCGATTAAGTACAGCAACAATGCCAAAGCCCACGGCTGGCTAAAGGTAAATAATTTCCAAAAGACATTAACGAGATATTTAATTGCAGCCATATCATTTGATAACGTCTAATTATGCGAAGTTCAGGTGGCCATATAATAATCGTAGGCATTGGTAAATCAATCAAAATGCTAACAATTAATGAGAAATTTTATGAGTATATCAAACTTGTTTAAATAAGAAAACGCTGTAAGTGAGAGTTAATATAAGTCGAGAATTTTCATTTGTATAATTTATGGATAGTAAGGCAAAGAAAGTAGTTCTAGAGAGTTGCCAAATATCATTGTTAAGCTGAAAATGTTGCTTTTATTTACTAATGCATCATAAGATATATATATATATATTGCTGTGGTATATAGTATATATGCATCAGCTGAACGAAGCACAAAGAAAAGTTCAGCATTGAATCTCAAAGCAGAGAGAGACGCCAAGGCGGCGGAATGCAATTGCCATGGCACCAAATCCATTCACACAAAAGCAAACACACATAAGCAAACACTCACACACACACAATCACACACATACGCATACAGGGACTAATGAAAGCAAGAAATATGAGACTGTTCCTTGAGTGTTAGCCGGCCGTGGGCAACTAAAATCAATAGTCTGCAGATCGCAAAAGGGTCATTTGAATATTTGCATGTGAGTTGATTTAATTACCGATTTAATTATGATATAATAAAGCTGCACGCAAGTATTTTATTAGACATACCTGTGATTTCCGCTAGAGCAGCATTCATCTGTGATTTGCGTTTCAATGGGATTGCACTGCCCTCGGCTCTCGGTCCTCAGCCCTCAGCCCACGACCCTCGGCCCTCTGCAGTTGCCAGGACAACACACTTCCGCACTTAGGGCAATGTACCCAACGACTTCATGAGCAACGGACTCGCCTCGAAGCAGCTACAAAGTTCAGTTGGGGGCGGCTAGCGTCGCTACCATTTTAGCGCATTCGGCTACAACTTTGTTGTTTGGCCCAAAAAACCGTCACGTCCACTGAAGTAGTGGCAGCAAAAGTCCGTCGAATTTCGTTTCACACACAGACCAAATGCACCACGAGCCACGCAGCGCTACCGACGTATACACTGAGTCTAGGCAAATAAGCGAATGAATATGATTATTGCTGTGCACCCTGGCTGAACGGCTACGTCGCCAGCGACGCCATCGCCATGTGCGCTTGTTGGCAACACAATCAGCTGCGCTCCCCATTGCAGAGCGTAAGTTTTCCCACGTGACGTCATCGTTTGTCGCATGCGCAGCAAACGCGAGCGCAACACAACAAATCATGCAACCATCAAATTTGGCCAACTTGGCGAAATGCTCTCTCAAACAGCGGGAGTATGCTTTACTCACGGCCGTACAGCTTGTTGCTTTACGGCAATCCCCAAACCAGCTGAGGGAGGCGGCAGCAAAGGGCAACGCTTTGGGGTTGATGCCAGCTCTACACTACAGCAAATGTGTGTGGTCTATGCGACTGTGCAGGAGCTCGAATGAAATGAGTTTTCAAAATATAATTAATATGGATACCTATGGGTTCGGGGAGAAAGAGATAGATAGATATCAAGCCAATTGTTAGTCCTGTTTAGGAATAAAATTGAATTTCCCTTAGGGAAATACATTACTCTGCTACATCAGCCAAGCCAATATGCCCTCAAATCACATTTTCATTAAGTTTTGTTTATATTTAGATGCATTTTCAGAAACGTATATCTTATTGTATTATTTCGTTTTAGCGTTTGTTATTATTGCTTTTAATTTTAGCATCGTATATATTTGCAAGATATTAACCTATATATTTTTAGCCAGATCTGAAAATGACCTTCGTTTATGACAACAATAAAGCGCTGCTAGTCTAGGACTAGCGGAATTCTTTTGGTTCACTGAGACCAATCTGTCGAGGTCTGTAGAGATGAATAGATATATACTAGATATTATACGAATTTTCCTCTGTGCATATGGCTTTTCTTAAAATGAAAATTCTTAAGCACCTTTGTCAATTTAACTTTTTGAGATGGTATAAAATTTAAGTACTCAGATTTTATTGGCTGTTTAAGTATTTTATTGCCAGAAAATTAGCTTCGCATTGAAGGAAGAGCCAAATAAAATGCTATAAATGGAGCATAATCGTGTTTACCAAAGTATTAATGATTAAATATTTTTAATGTTTAGATTAGGACTGACTAACTTTAAGGTATAATACGTTTGCTTTAAAGCTTTGCCTGCCTATCAGGAAATAATAAATCAAAACCAATTTGAGGCTTATTAGCTTCGTTCCTTACCCATTTTCAGCTCAGAGTTTTATTTACTTATTAAAATATCAAAATCCAGTGACCGAAATCATTTTGCGCTCCTTGTATACACACATAACACAGCACACGCACACGCATCGCAGCGGTGTGGGTAAAGCCCATGGGAACTTAATTGTTGAGTTACTTTTTTCTTAGATTAACATTTTTAGTGATATGCAAATAGCAAAGCATTCCTATGACATACAGATGTGTCTCTCAAGAGTCGCTAGTAATCTCTAGGGAAATAAGTAATTCTGTAGAATTACACGTTTATAATTTCAGAGTCTAGTATTTATGGTTTACGACAGCCAGATCTGTAGACAGGCATGGCTGTTACGTCTTAGCTAATCGCACTGATAAGGAATATATATGCCCTATGGCGTCTGCCACGCCTCTACCAGCATGTTACACACATTTCCAAAAAATTAGTTAGTCTCGACTCCCATTTTGTATAATTTGAAGATATAGAAAAATAATTATAAACCAATATACCTATACAACCCATATATCTAACTAAAAATTAGATGTATTATAAATAATTACATTAATTATTTGCAATTGAAAAGCAAACATTCATTGAGTTTTAACTTGTGTGGAATCCATTAATAGATATATAATAAAATCCCAATACAACATCAATCATATCATATATTCAATCTTTACATATGCACATTTATAACTATGGTATATATGTATATTTTATAATCCATAAAAATCAGTTGAATTTCAATAAACATTCAATTTGATCTAATATATACAAAACATTCATTGCCCAGTTAATATAAATATTCATTCTATATATATGTATATAGGTATATATAATTAATTTATCTAAAATGGTTTCATATTTTATAAAATATGTATATGTTTAGGTGAGATTTCAATGAACTTTCGAAGAGGCCTGAGATTTCTTTGTAGAGATGTAATAATAAATAATATGTAAATCGAATTTAAATCTAATCTGTGATATTATATATAATTTAATATATTAAATATATATTTTTAAATAAAAAATAAGCAATATTTTTATGGTAGCTCCCACTTTGGCAACTGATGAGCTAGAACAATATTTAACTAAATTTGTGCTAAGTCTTTGCAGTTGTGCCCAATAATTGCATATAAAATATTGAACAAAACTGGGATAACATTTATGTGATTAAAGCTTTAAACCATATTGTTAAATAAAAAATGTAAAGCACTTTGTATAACTAATTAAGTTTCTTGCAAGGAACTAGCATAACACAATGAATTAAACACTTTAAGGCCTTTGCTAGGCTGAACTAAGAAATTACACCTAGATATCACCACCGAGCATTGGGAGAAGAGAGCATAGATGCTAGCAGTCTGCACCAGAGATGCCTGTGGTCGTATTATCGCCATGTATAATTGAGTCCATTTCAATTTGTGAGAGATTCGAGTTGAGTAGCTTTTCAATTTGTATAAACTTCGAATTGGGTTCATCTATCGAGGCAGCATCCACATCCTGAACGCTCGCAGCTCTTGCCAGTGAATAGTTACGTTTCGCACGTTCTAAGATTAAATAATTATTCAATAATTTTCATTTCAATTTTATATGTATGTCTCAATTACCAAAACGTGCGCGCTGTGCTTCCTGATCGATGATTATCTCATTGGTTATGTAAACCTCCCGTCTGATTTGATCCCGCAGCTCCACACTCATGTCCGGTATACACCAGCGCACCAATATCATCACTAGAGCTACAAAGTTCTGTTTCAAATAAATCCAAAATTGTGAATTTCATTATTAATATATATTATTTAGTAGTCTGCAGTCTGCACAACCTTCAAAGAGCTTTTGAATTCAACTAATTGCTAAACAGCATTTTAGCCTTAGTTCTCCAACTGGTATAGGTGCAATATTTCATCACCCCAACACCTGATTGGGGTCATTAGCACAGAGTAAAACCTTAAAAATGCGCCTGCTGTCATTTAGAACTTTTCTTTCTAGTTAATTAAATTCTTTTAGTTCATCAGCCAGCGGACGTACTTTGCATTTATATATCTGCGAGAGCCAACAGCTTTATAGGGTCACAAATTCGATAGATAGCTTAAGCAGGTGTTAAAAAAAAAAAAACAAGACTACAAATTAAGACTAATATGAAGAGACACAGAAGAAGCCCACTCACAGATCTAGTTCATGTGCAACAAATGTATAAGAATTTCTTGACGAGTGAAAAGTGAAAAGCAAAAATGCCAGCTCAATGAAAATTGGACCTCATTTTGTGAGACACGGCAACATTATTTGATTTAGTAGCGACAGGTAGTGCGAAGCGAACGCACGCGTTCACAAAAAATTAGAATAAATAAAGGATAACATTGGAATATAACTAACAAACACTTACACTACTATCTAAACACTTAAAAACTACAAATTGATATAATGAAACGTTTCGCCTGTTTGAATCTGCGCACTTTTGGTCTAAGCATAGCCTGCTTGGATGCTCTGATTGCGCTGTGCATTCTCGGCCTAAGCAGCTTTTATCTGTACAATGATTTTATGGACTTTACGCAATGGCAGCAAAATGACGTCCAGATCTTGAGTCCATTCGGAGCATTTGTCGCCACACTGGGTAAACAATGAATCGAAACCGAGATAGAAAGACTTAACCCATCTACTTTCCAGTGGACTATGTGCTGGTTCATGAGTTCTCACAGGCCTTCTATATGATACTAACTGTCACGGTTTGGGTAAAGGCATTGATAAATCTAGTGGTGGCTGGCATTCTAGTCGATGGCATCAAGCAGGTGAGTTATACTGGCATGTCTGCTTTAATGTGGCTCTATAAGTCTGTATTTAGCGACGACTAATATGCATTGCCCCATGGCTGATCAACGCCTACGTCTCTATGGTCATTGAGGTGGCTATTTTCGTATTTTTGGAGGTAAAAATTGATGAAGTGGACGCCTCCATAGATCGACGCATAGCTCGAAGTGTGCTCTTTGGTGTTTTCATAGGTAAGTTTGACTCAACTTTAATTACCCGTCCCATTTGATTTATATGAATTAATCTAGTGCTGAACGCGCTGATTGCTTATGGCATCTATGCGCTCTACCGCATGCTGAAGACATCTACGAACGAGAATCGTGCGCTGCAGGAGAGTATTGTGGAAACATCGGGTATGTTTCAGCATATCAAGGTTTGAAAGTTTGTCAAAGGTAATTAATTGCTATTCTATATACACTTGAACGACCAGAAGGAAATCTTATTTAAATTGGATACAATTAACCAAAACTATTTTCCTAATTGATGTACAAGCATTTATGTAATGAAACAAATAAAACGAACAATGCAAAGTCAAATTACTAGAGACAATAAACTTACTTCAAACACCACAACAAATCCCAGGCGACAAGCTAAAATTATGTAAAAAGTGCTCGTCAAATGATATTTGTTCGGCGAGGTGGGCGGCTCTCGGTAATCCGTGTATCTGAGAGTAAGGTAATAGAAATTAGATTATATATATGTAAATATAAAATCTTAGGTATATTTACTTGCACGTGGTTATATTTGAAAAATCTCCAGCTAAGCTATGTAGCTTGGTTGAGTCTGATATTCTAAACTCGGATAAGGTGAAGTCCAGGTATCCATTTAAGCTTCCATCTGTGGACTTTAGGCTCCGATACACCAAGCGTGGTATCATATCCGAAGTGAAGGCAATGATGAAACCCTAAAGACAACTGAATTAGTTAATGTCCGACGTAAAACAATTTAAAATCAACTCACATTCGTGATGACACTCAGTTTGCCAATGCAGTCCAGAATGCGATACCAGACGCCAATATCTCGGACACGTTGGGACACGGGCCGTTTGTGATGGGTCAGCAGTTTTTTGGCATCCAGACGCATTTCGAGTATGTTATTGAGAAGCGCAAAGAACGGCGCCAGCGGAAAGGCAGCCACGAAGATGGTGACAAACCCATATTGCAAAACCATTTCCAAGTACTCTGGGAACAAGCTGCGTGCACCCCAATCGAGTAGCTTGAAGTCACGCATCCAGCGCTCATCCTTGGCCTTGTCGGGCTTAACCGAATTGCCAAAAAGACGAGAAAGACCAACTTGAATAGCTTGCACCTTGCGCCAAAACATCGGCAGGTAAACCTCCAAAATGGTATTGAATGCCTGCTTGCCAATCATTATAATGGCCAGCTGTATGCAAAGCTCCGTCAGACAGCCACCCGAAGAGCACTGAAAGTAGGAAAACAATTAGATTTACCTATTTCATATATGCCATGCAAACCCACCTCCTCTTGGCGGTAATGAAAGACGGTAATATAGTCTCCCGGATGCCCCACGAATTTGCCCTTAAAGAATGCTATATAGAATATCGAGGCGTAGTAATTCACGAACTGCAACAGGTAAATCTTGAGCGTCAGCGAATCATCGAATTGCGTTTGAGTGCGCCACATTTCCAGTTCAGTCAGATACTCAGCCAAGTGATTGTATAACTAGAGTAGAGGAGAATTTATATAAATTTAAAATATATACATATATGTAATAAAAAATTACTCACATAGTTCAGTATGTAAAGCAAACAGAGATTCACAAATGCCGCCGACGCAGCAGCTATAACAATTGCTTTCGATGTGGTCATGCCACTGCCATCCACCTTTAGGGCTGCCAGCATTGACATGCGATGCACAACGACGGCAACAAGTGCCACAAAAGCCAAGGCAATGAGCAGCACTACAACGGAGAAGCTGAAGACTGTCGCTGGCAGCTTCATGCGCCAAAACGGCACCGTTGGCTCCTTTATATTGGTCACATAGTCCGTGCGCGTGGGCTCAATGTGCTCCAGGCGAGCCAAATACTGCGGCCGCGGATGCTCTTCGTGGACATCAAAGCCCGTCAAATCCCAGCGATGTGTTATCTCAGCCGAATAGCGTTTCCAGAGCTCCAAAAATAACGTTGCCCAAAATGACATAAAGACGGCAAAGAAAATTGTGCTCGGATTGTCTATGAGATATGTAATTTTGGCATAGTTGCACGTCTCTCTAAGATTCCAGAATTCACACCAATCGCATAGCGGGCACATTGTGATGTTCGAGTTTGAGCGTAGGCAAATGTCCTTGCTGAAAATGATGAACGATATTGCTTAGTTATGGCATAAACAGTCCGTACTTTGCTAACTTACACGGGCACATAGTTCTCAAGTGAAAACCAGGAGTAAAGAAAGCAGGCGACGCCCACAATGGAAGCTAGCAGCAGCATGTACGTATAGTAGCCCAACCAGGCAAAGTAGAGACCTAGAATAGTGAATAGAACTTGAATGAATGAGTCTGATTAAAGAGGCGGACAACACTTACCAATCTTGACGCCAAAGTACTCTTTAATATCATCCAGGGGCTGATAACGATACCATTTTTTCACCGAAGCCCAGTTTTCATAGAGCAGCGCCCGCATGGTGCCCTCCTCAGTAATTTCGCCCTGTGGAGATAAATATATATATTTAATGATACTTTTTTCACAATGCTAGCAACTCACATCATGCAGAGGATACGCAGCACAGTAAACACCCTCAGCCACCAAACGCTCAATGCCAAAGGCCATGTCATTTTGACGTTTGGCAGGAAAACGCTGTCGATCCAAAATGAATTCCACAATACGCGAACGCACTGCCGTTGTAAAAAAGCAATCCTGACGTATATCGAACCTATAAGCAGAGCAGAATATATGGAAATGATGATAACTATTGAATTCATGGTTGATCTCAATGATGACTCACAGATATTCCTTATCACGACTGTAGATGGCTGTGAAGCGATGCGCACGCTTCGGAAAGTAACGCTCGTCCACATAGATGTGACGCAAGAAGAACTGGCAGACGGTTTTGAGACTAGAATAAACACTTTTTGAGGAACGGTTAACCACAGACAAGCCGGGTATCTGAAATACAGCAAATATGTTAATTATTTACTCTAATTAAAGCACTTTACAATTTACATGAAGAAAGTGTTGAATAACAGAACACAATAATTTATATATATACAGATCTTTGAAAAATAATACTAAATGAGAGTTAAGCTACAACAAAAAGTTCAAGTAGTTTTTTAATAAGATTCAAACTAATAGAAATTCTAAAAGATTGAAATTGAGACTTAGTGGATTTACACTAGCAATGGGATATCAAGTAGGGCGTTTATAGAGCTCAAGCATAAATACGGCAAATACTCGGAGATCGAGGCTTATTAAGTTTAGCAGCATGGCAAGGCGTACAATCTGCAAAAATTGTTAATTGCATTTAATTAAGACCTGAACTTTTTTGCAGACCTTCTTCGATAAATAATGGGCCGCATTGTGTAGACGATTTGATCTTTCGTTAACGCGCAAATTACATAATGACTAAAATAATATAAAATGTTTCGTGTATCATTCGAGTGCATTGAAAAGATGTAGTTCAAGGAAACTGCATACACACCTCCTTCATGGGCATACGCAGCTTAAGTATCTCCGCATAGCGACGCAGCACCTCCAGAGGGGCATGGATCTGAAATATTTCGATATATATTAAAAATACATATATACAGTTATTGTGTTTAGTTGTTAGACACTCCACCTTGACAAAGTAAATTTGGTCCTTTTGACTGAGCTCCACCTCGAGGCCTTGCTGTATTAGATTCTCCTGGAAGACGCGCCGCTTTTCCTCATTTTCCGCCTCTGTTGCCTCGTTGGGATTGGTCCTGTAGGCCAGCACGAAATCTATGGAGCGCTTGCAGTCCGCAAAAAAGAGCGAGGTGTTCAGCTCGGCTCTCTGATAATATTCACGCGGACAGCTGCACTCGCGCTCATCGTAGCTTTGTGTGGGCTCTGACATGGGCAGTAGAGGATCCGACTGATTTAAGGTGGACTTCTTCCCGTTGGGCAATGACCCGACAGTGTCTGGCAGTTGATAGGTGGATAGGCCACTGCAAAATTAAATATAAAATGAGATTAGAATACAGTTCCTTAGATTTGTGGGACAGCTTAATATGCCCAAAACATGTGCGAACGATTTCATTTCAAAATGGCAAGCATATTCAAACAGCAACAAATGTTTCCCTGTAGACATGACCTTTTCACGCAATACACAGTGAGGCTTGGCTCCCTGCCGTGCTCCGTGCTCATAATAGAGTCCCAGCACTCCCCCAATAATATGGGTCAATATGAATGGGAGCCGTTAACATTAAATGGGTCATATTATTAATAGCCATCAGAGCAACTAGATTAAAATGTTTGAGCAGTCAGGCGCCGTGTTATATGTATATTTATATTTATATACATACATATAAATATACTAATGTCAGAAATTTAATTATTTGTGCAGCTTTTTTATAGCTCGAATGCAATTTGAAATAAACAAGAGCAATGTTATGTCAGAAGCTCGCTCGAAAGCTTTACCACATCATATTTTTTGCTTGAAATGAGTACAAATAAACGATTTGCTAATGAGCGAAAACGGCTGCATATTTAAAAGTGTAATATTTATATATACATATATATATATATATATATATATATATATATATATATATATATATATATATATATATATATATATATATATCTATATATATTCATATAGTGTATATATAGAAATTTAATATCTGCATGTGAAACACATTGCTTAGGTATCACCTATTATTCAGCTATAGTATATTCATTTTCTCCTGAAACCTGGAATCTGTCACTTGATGAATCACTCACATTATTTTGATGCAAGTACTCACTCACTCGCTGGTTTTCAACAAAAGCTAAGCATATTTAATTCATATATATAGGAAACTGCGTTGAGTCTTAATACACTCATTTCCAAAGAATTAGATAAATATTGGGTTTACTTTAGAAGAAAGTAAAATGCTCAGATGAACATCATGTCATATTAATTTAATTAAAGTCAATAAAACTTATAGAACTAGACGTATTACATAGCACATTATTATAGTGACATGATTATAATTATATTACATATAATTTTATATATTTATGGCTTATATTAGCGATTAAATTAACGCTTAACGATTACACTTCAGAGATAATAAGAGATAACCGAGCTTTCATTATATAGAACTGGTTTAGAAAGGTGCTAAATTAATGTATTTACAATAATGTATATCTGATCTACAAATATTTAATGTGTTTATATAATAAACAAAAAGAAAAAAATGTATTACTAAGCTCGTATAGATAAAATACTTAATATAAGTAGAATATATTGATATTGATATAACTTTAATATTCATAATATATAATATAAAATTTAAGAATTCTTGTCATATGTTCAATACAACAACAGCATAACAATGGTCCTTCACATTTTATTACTAGCCGTTCTCTTTTAGGGCCATTATTCGTTAGCTTTTCTGACAACTAACGGCTAAATTTTGTTTTTATAATTTATAGGCCTCTTAACTACAAATAACGATGACCTTCAAACAAAGTAATTAACCTGAAGCTTGCTCAAAATTATACACATTTACATACAATACTGTGGTTACTTTTGACTATATCAAACTGTTTTTGATATATATATTTTTTTTAATTCAAGGCCAAAAATATTTCTTCGTGGTTTATTAGTTGCACTCAAAATTCGCCACCTATGTGAGCAAAAGCAAGGCAAGATGCGAAAATCATTTAAGATATATACATTATATATTGCTTATATAGTTCAGCTGTTAAAAATACGTGGAATTTCGATATGACAAATAATGAGACAACAACAAAAATAAAAGCGCCCACACGACTCTCAAAAAAAAAAAATAAATAAAAATAAAAAATTATATATAAAAAATAAAAATATTAGTGATACAGAGAGAAATCTTTGTGTTGTCCCAGCAGCACTGATGAGTAATGCATTAGAGCACCAAGAACAACAGCAACAGGCAAAAGGCCTGCATTAAACGTGCTAAGTAATACCGTTTCCGTTTCCGCTTGTGTTTCCGCCTAAGCCATAGTTGTTGACAATAATAAAATGGAGAAAAGAAATCAAACAACTAGTATTTGATGCTCTTTGCTCACTGGCCACGCGATTTATTAATCAAATTAACGTTTGTCAACCGCTGCGCGTACACTGCGAATAAATGAAGAAAACGGACTGCGGCTACGAAGACTACGACAACGACAATGACGACTGAAACAACGACCAAAGCGCAGCAGCAACGACAACAAACTGAACAAGCGCCAACAGCTGGCCGCAGAGCAGCTGAGCAGCTCAGCACTGCTGCTGGGTTCGTTTGCCGGGTTGTCTTCTCGTGCTCACTCTTCGCCCTACGCTCTTTTTCTACACATTTCTTCACCTTGCCCAAACAGTGCTGCCAGCTATTGAGCTGCATCAGTGACAAATAGGCTAAAACAGGCTAAAATGTTGGGAAAATGCTGGAATAGCGGGCTATATGAAACATATGAGAAAAACGAAAAGTAGCAAGTATCTAATAAAACATTAGCAGTGTTTTTTGCACATCATAATAATAAGGATATATATATGCTTGATAAAACTAAATGTTTATATGTTAAATAGCATATACATTGATATTTGACAGTAGTTTTTTTGTGTTCTATTAATTTCTGCCTCAATTTCTGAATATTCCATCCCATTCTCATTTTCAGTGGATTTATTATTCTTCACTTTCAACAGGCTAGATCTAGCATGAAATATGCTGAGCTGGCAACACTGTTGCCGAAACGAACAATTGAGAGGCACACCAGCCAATCAGCTGTTATTGGCCAATGCGTCGCGTCGCACCAGACGAAGAGAGCAGCAGTATAACGAGAGAGCACTTGTTGAGTGTATTACATACATACACAAGTGCAGACAACTCTCACTGCATATATGTATGTACATATATACATCTGAGTATGTTTGCATGTGTTGGTAAAGTGTAATATTCTTCCTATCGCACGCGAGAAATATATTCAGGTCAGTTGATCACCTTTTCAGATTTCTGTGCACTTTAATCAAACATATTATAAATCAAACTCAAAAGAGCAACCAGTAAATAAGCAATTACAATTACAATTATATTAGTTGTTTTATACAGCGTACTTTTCTTCTGACTTGATCATGATTTTCAATTATTAAAATTTCCAGAAAAATATTTAAACCCTTGTAAATTCTCCGAATTGGAATATTTTCCAGAAAAATTTATAAAACAAATGTTATGCAAACTATTTAAGAATATTCACAACAATTACTCAGCAAATAATATATAACGAATGCCCAACGCTTCTAACAAGCAGCTTCAACTCATCTGTCTAAATATATTATCTCTTCAAATATAATTTAGCACTTAAAAATTACGAATAACTGTTTATCTTATATAAACTAAAATGATAAAGAGAAAGGTTTGCTATAGATAAGTAATTAAAAGCAAAAAAGTTATCCGAGCATCATGTACCCTGTAAAGATATTTTGTAGGTGATATAAATCCACATTACTATATTCCGTTAGAATAAAAATGTGTTTAAAGTTCTTTAAAAGAATGAGCACTAAATAAATAATCTAGTCAGAAAACAAAGTACAGAATTGCTTTTGATATATGTTTTAGAATCATGAAATCAATACTTGCAAGCACAAAGCTTTGCCAACTTCAGTTGTTCTTAAAAATCTTAAATCTATGTATATAAAACATATGTTTTATACCGAATCGAAGTCGTATACTTAAAGACGAAATCTTTTGAACCGACCTCGTATACAGTTGAACTTTTCTAATCCGCAAGCTTATAGACCAGAAGCATTATAACATATTCGCAAAGCTCGATTTAGTGTTGTGGAGTAAAACTGTGATATTTTGTACTATAAAGAGTAATCACAAAACTACTATCCAAATTAGTATCTTGACAATTAATTAAATGTTTATCATGTGTATTTACTTAATACATAATCAATTATTGACGAATCAGCCTAAACACCCTGTAAGTTAACAAACAAACAACAATTGATAAACAACAAGAATGAAGAAGTAAATGGAATGTAATTAAGCTAATGACTGTTTCCTCGACATACAGGGGGACTTACCTCTCAGCGAATCGAGCCCGTTTCTCATGCAAGCTCAGTGATTCAGTCGATGACTTTCTGGCCTTTCCGGCTTCGCCGCCTCGCTCAAGATCAACGAAACGTGTCGTTGCTGCGGCACCTCTGTCGTCTGGCTTCATCGTGCCTCCCCAAATGCTCTCTTTAGCCAGCAGCTTGCCCTTTAGACCGGCTCGATTTACCAGTTCCATATCGTAGGGGGCCAAGGGGGCCGAGTACGGTGGCTGAATCGTAACATTTGGCCGATTGGCCTGTTCGGCCAGCAGCTGTGCAGACTCCTCTTCGTGCTGGGGTGGAAGCTGAGGTAACGTAGGAGGTGTTTCAGCAGCGCTACCATCATTGGCATTATCTAAATTTAGCATTTCGCTCTAAGCATGTGTGAGATTTTCGCTTAACTATACTAAAAGCTTGCCGGACTTGTTTACTTTCACATGATATTGCATTAGTGTGCGTGCATTTTCGGGTCGCGTTAGCGAAATTTGAGGTCACCTCGCAGGCATTGAGATTATAAATTGAATATTGCACCTCTTGTTATACAATTGCAACTGCCGCGACCGAACTACAAATAACGGCACCAGCTCCAGATGGCCAATACCACAGCAACTGGCCAAACAGCACCAAAATAAACACTAACGACTAAAATTTGTCAGCAAGATTTAAATACCAACCAGAAACGTGCTAAAAAATGACAAGAGAAAAAAATACCAGTTGGACCTACAGTCTGAGTAGATTATCATCCAACATGAACATCAATTGACATGTTATACATATCTATCTACTTAGGCAAGTGCAATAAGACCAATTGAACAGTGCATTTGCTGTCATGCAAGTCTGAACGTGTTTGTTATCATATTTACTATCATCAAGGTAAAGTATTAAAAGAAAATAACAAAACAATAATTTGTTCAATTAAATAACAGCTTGTATTTGAATGGAATAAAACATAAACAAAATGATACACTTTAATTAAGAATTGCAAAAGCAAATATTAACAGTGGTTAACAAATAGCATTTAACTGCACCGAGGTTCTATCTTGGTGAAACAACAAATTTTTTAATATATGGAATAATAATACAGCAGTGTTTAATATAGTATGCACTATTATTAAGGGGCTAAATTATGCATTAGAGTTGAACTTGGACATCGAATTTACAATAAAACGAGCAATAGTTTGGATACGGCCAAAGCCGTCGACGTTGTCGTCGCGCCCAAAATTTACTTCCTGTTGTAGTTTTTGTGCACTTCGGGCGAGATGTTGTAGACGAACTGCAAGATCTCCTGGATGACGGGTTCTTTGCGTGTTCTGATGGCGGCCTCCATGTCGGCCAGCTTCACACGAGTATCGGCATCGATTTTCGCTGCAACTCCTTCGCGGCTGCCCATATGCTGTATTGATATATTTAATGATATATATATATTTCACTCAGCCCCTATTAATGAGTAACTAACCTTGGCCTCGAATTCTTTAAAGGCGCGCTCGCGCTCCTGGCGGAATTTTTCAATCTCCTCGGTGGCCTCATCCTTGGCTTGCTTCAATCTCCTTGCCTTGCCTGCAATTATAGCAGAGAGTTTTTCATAACATCAATATTTACTCGAGTGCAAACGAATCATGTGACTCGATGTCGCAGAACGCGCGTAACGTCGATAGCGAAAAAGTCGTAAGTCGTTTTATGTCTATCCAATTGGACGATAAATTAGTAGGTTTTTGACTTACGTTTTCTGGCCTCGGCCACCTTCTCAGCTGCCTTCTTTTCGGCAGCAAGCAATTGCTGTATTCCCTGCGTTTGGCTGGCCATTTTAAGATATTTTCAAAGTTAATGTTTTTCTGCTCGCTCGGGCCGTGGTATCAATGCAAGTTGAAAAAAGCAAGTGACGACTACGACAGACTTAACACAAACGACGTGAAAAATGTCATATGACGAAGTCACACACACGCATACACACTAAATTAGTGAAAAATCGATTATATCGAATAGGAAATTATGCGCGACAAGTTCATTTGCAAAGAAAAATACTATCGATATAATCGACTCCACCACTTAACAGCAGTTAAGTTCGTTAGAATTTGTACAAAAATAAATATAGTAGAAGTAAATTCTTTTCTTTTGAGGAGTAAACACTTAAGTAAATAATACAAAATAAAATTTTAATTCTAACAGACCACATTGTGTTTGTTGTCACTTCAATTTATTACACATAGTTATGTTTAAGTTCGTATATTTTTTAAATAATTAACTCAAGACGACGCAAAGAGCTTTGTAGTACAGCAATTTAAATTTGAGCGTGAGGCACATATTTTTAATAACAAACCAACAATTAAACACATTTTATCGAGAAGCCGCCACATTTACACACTGTTCACTTGCAACTTTTCGAAATTTTAAGTGATTAGTAATTTCACTATCTTGGTAAATATTCAACCGTAATCATAAAACCGATTTAAATTAAATGCTAAAAGTCCATGAGAGCAAGTTATTCAATTTGCTTATCGAAAATAGTGGTCAGTATTTTGATTACATTCAATTTGTATTGTTTGGTATATTTATTTGAAGAAATGCGCTGATTTTATTAAAAGGATTCGGTCACTCTGTTGCCTGTAATCCCAACAAATATAGCAAAAATTTGAAAGAACCTAATATACGCATATATAGAGCTGATTTACCATGGAAAGGGCGAACAAGAGCAAGCGCGTTGTGCGCGATGAGAAGCAACGGGAGCTAAAGCTGGAGGATGTGGTAAGTCATCATACTATCAAATGCTACACATTGAGTACAAAGGCAATCAAAAAATAATTAAATAATGTGAATCCCGTTACCAGGTGCTGAGATCCTTAGACGAATGCACCACAAGTGAGGACAAATTGAAAATGCTATTGCAGCGGCACGTGGAGAGCGAGAAAACAGTGACCCGGCTCACCGCCGATATGCGTGCACTACAACGTCACATGGAGTGCCAACAACGCGAGAAGGAGCAGGTGCAGCGGGAGCTGAACAAGAGCGTGCTCATGAGGGACAAGCTTCAAGAGGTGTGTCGGGAACAGCAGCGCATACTGAAGTCTGTGAAGAACGAGAGTATGCAGCAAATCAAGGTCGAGGAGGAGCGACGCAAGGAGAGTCAAACGAAATTTCAGAGTTCGTTAAACGAAGTGCAAAAGTCGCTGTCCAAAAACAACGAGGAGAACGTTAAACTACGTGATTACAACATCGAAATGACCAAAAAGTAAGTGGCGCGACAGCCAATCAGCAAAGAAACGCCGGTGTGCGCTGTCTATTTATAGGCACGACACTGCATGCTGTTTTCTTGTGTTTGTATCTGGCTGCCACATACATACATACACACACAGGCACAAATATAGGCATCAAATGACCATATGTTCGCGATACATATATATGTATACATAAATATATTTTTGTATATGTTTTTAGGCTGAAACTTCTAGCCGAACAATATCAGGCCCGTGAGAAGCACTTGGAAAAATTGAACGAGCAGGTTCAGCTGGAGTCTCAGCTGCATCAGGCGAAGCTCAGCAAGGCTCAGGTTGAAGCTGCTATGGAAAAAGAAATACTAACCAAGTGAGTATAATTTAAGTAGCTCCTCTCTTCAGTCTTATCATTCATTTTTTTTCTAAACAGAGAGAATCAGATTGGCCTGGAAAAGTTGTTACAGGCACAGCGCTCGATCAAGGATCTAACGGAGCGTGAGCAACAGCTCAAAGAGCAACTTAATATCTATACGGCGAAATACGATGAATTTCAACAATCGCTTAAGAAATCCAATGAAGTTTTTGGCAGTTACAAGGTGGAGCTTGAGAAAATGTCCAAGCACACCAAGAAAATTGAGAAGGAAGCACTGGGATGGCGTCAAAAATATGAGAAAGCGAACGGCATGGTCATTGAATTGGCCACTGAAAAACAACAGCGAGATCAGCAGGCGGAACGCCTACAAAAGCAGGTGGATCAGCTGCAGAAGCTACTGCGCGCACTGCAACTAGAGCGTACAAAACTTCACCAGACTCTTCGCGAGAAAGATATTCCAATTCCAGCTATGCCACAATTGCCGCCCGAACCAGAGCCCATCAAAGTTGTGCCCATCAACACGGATAGTGCCAAGATGGAGCTGATGACGCGCAACTGTGCTGAACTGAAGCAGACGCTGGCCAACTTGCAGAATCAAATGAAGCTGCTCACGACAAACGATGCGAAAATAGCCGCTGCCGAAGCAGAAAGGAAACTAGCGGCTGAGGAACAACAGAGGGCAAACAATATCAAGAAGAACAATAAGAAGAAGGCCAAGTCAAAGGCTAAAGCTGCAGCAGCGGCTGCTGCAGCGGCGGCTGCTACCGACGGTGAAGATGACACCCCCAGGAATGAACAACTAACAGATGCAGATGCACAAGCACAAGCTGGAGCTGAAGCTGAACCTGAACCCGAGGCTGAGCCCGAGCTAGAGCCAGAGCCAGAGGCCGAGGGCGAGGCTGATGCCGACGCGGAGGCAGCCGAGTGCGAAATTGCAGAATCTGACAATGTGGAGCAGCCCAAATCTTCTGAACCTTCTGAAGAGAATTGCAATGCAATCGATGCTAATGCCGAAACAGTGACAGAATCTCAGCAAGGTGTCTTAGCGTCTTTTGACCAATCGGAAGTGCCTGCATTGATTGATTCCAAGTAGGATCGGAGAGCCGACATAAATGCGCCTCCCTCCACTGTCAATGTGCTTGTGCTTGAAATTACTGCATCCCTTTTGTATATGTGCATTTTAATGTATTCATTTTTTAAACTGCTTATTTACTTTAACCAAGCAAGCAGAATAGAAACAAGCAAAAAACAGCTCAAATCCAGAATTCATTATTTATTCTATTTTATACTTATTTATTAATAGCTCATTTTGAGCAACGCTAAGCACACAGTAAAATATAATGTTTTCAATAAAGGAATTTATAAATCTAAAATAAAAATAAAATAAAATAGCAATGAAACATATATGTAAGCGAGGGTCGACTGAAAAATTTCCGATATAACCAAATAGAAAATATTTAAAAAATTGACATTTTTCAGCTCTTTCTCGTATATACAATTTCTGAATGTTTTAATAAAACAAAACAAAATTACAATTTTTTTTTTGTTATATTTATTTTTGCATAAAATTCTGTTTTTTTTTTTTCTCTAAATACAGATATGCTTTAAGCAATATTCGTCAATAATAATAGATATTTATCATAAATAATGATTCGAATATCGATCATAATATATACTCTATTCATGTATGGATATAAATTATATATATATAAAGATATATTTTTTAGAATTTTGCTCAATTTCGAAGTTAAAAAGATTTTATATGTGTGGATATTTCTATAACTAAAAACCGAAATATAAATAAAATACAATACATTTTTATAATATGAATACATATAAATATATATCAAATATTGTAATACCCAGAATATGCTATATATATCTTACAATAAATATAAATCAGTGAAATAGTTTGCATTGAGTGTAAAAGCATTTTTTACAATATCTGAACAGGCCGAAATAGCAGGGTTTAATATTTTCTAGATTTTAGATTCGTACCCCCTAAAAACCATAATCAAGTTGTTGCTGGCTAAATTTATTGAAATTTTCTTAGCCTCTTCAAACACGGAAAACCTAGTTTCTGAATGAGTTAAACAAATGACTTAACATAACTTAAATTGCCTTTAAAATTGCTGGTATTTTGTTCGACTATGCAAATTAGGAAGAATATTGTGCTTTAGTTCCTTGAGCTGCTGCTGTTGCTGCGGCTGCACCAGTTGCCGTGTCGCCGTGGGTAATTGGGCTGCAAATTGGCAGTTGGGTGCCAGAGTGTCTGCCGTGGCATGCAACAAATTGCATTGACTTTGTCCAGTGTTTGCTATGCAAAATTGTTGCTTCACGGTCAATATGAGCACAGCGTAATTGCGGCACGCAGCTATCATTTTAGCTAGCCGTGTGATATGCATATTTGAAGTGCCACGCGTGCCACGTGGCGTATGCGTAATGTCAACATACTGAATGTCGAGGCGCTGGACGGCTTACGCTAAGCTCGCACATTTTAAATAAAGCCATTTAAGTGCCACACTAAAATAATTACAGAAATTATTTTAAATTGCAAGCAGCGGCAGGCGACTACAACGAATGACCCCAATGGCCCCCACGGGCCGGGTGTGAAATTTCGCCAGCCACATAGGCGACACATGTGCATATTTCACACTCATGCACACTTACACACAGACACACATCCCCCACTCACACACACACACACAGACACGTGTGGGCACACAAATGTGTGCACATTTTGCAGGCAATGAGCTTTTGAACATTTAATGAGTTAATTCGCTAAATTTGAAAGGCGCGCAAGCGTGCGCCAAGTGCTCGACCAGACTGTTTCCTGCCGTGTTGGCACCCTCGAAATACCCGTTACTCGTTATCCGATTCCCGGTGCCAGCTTCATGGTCGTCATCCCACAAGTTGCCCATTTTAAAGCATGAGACATGAAAATGAGAAAACAAAAACAACAAAAAAACACACACATACACAGAGAGAGATAAAGGTATACATACATGGAAACTGTGTAAGCACTTGTCATTTAGCTGTAAAATGTCCGTCCGTCCGTTGGTGAAAAGCATGCCACTGCTCGATACTCAACAATGCAAGGACGCGAGGGCGGCATATAAAGGATGCTCATGCTAAGCTCTTGGGTGTAATTTCTCAGGCACTGGCAAAAGACGACGATGGCAGCGAAAGTTAACAGCGAAAGTTAACAGCGTCGTTGACTGAGACGCCGGCAGAGCAACATGAGCCCAACATATGCCCCAAAACAGAGTCGAGACTAAAAACAGAACAGAGATGAGGCCAGATGAGCAAGGAGCAACCCACACAGTCTTTTATTTCTGTGGTGCTGCCAGACTGTATGACTCGGCAATCAGCGATAGAGGGCGGCCTAACAGCAGTGGGGAAGAAAAACAATTCTGCACAATTTGCCAAGTGGAATAATACATCAAAGTTGACTTTCCCTTTAACAAACTAAATGCAAATTATCAAATTTGAATATAACACAAATATTTAATATATCGTTATATATTAAAGTTAAATTAATTTAATATACACAAAATTTAGTAAAGTTTAACTGATATTTTAGTTGTGCATCCCATTGCCTGCGCGGGCTGCCATCGCACCTATACCAAGCCACTCAGTGGGCCTCTTCGCCTCTCTGTGTGTTTCTCACTCTCTCGCCGCGTGTCCTCTCTTAGACGCTTGCTCTCGCCGCAAGAGGCCCACGCCGCCAGCACTGCGGCGAGAGCATAATATGGTGAAGCTGTTGGCGCTGCCGCCGCCGTTTTAGTCTCAGTCTCAGTCGCAGTCTCAGCTGTCAGGCGTCTGGCAAAGCTGTGCTTAGTCAAATTTCGGTAACGGAACCTGCTCGTCATCGCCAGCGCCGAAGTAAACGTAGACGCCGACGTCGTATAGCCGACACGAACACAAAGCGAACCGAATCGGAGTTGAAGCGATGCGTCGCGACGTCGACGTCGCTGCCCCGTTGCCATTCGAGCCTCTGTCGCGCTCGACTTCGCTGCAAGGAATATAATTGTAATCAGTTGTGTATAGGACACACGCGTGTGCGCATCGACTCGTTCCTTTCTGACGAAAACGTCAACATTCCGCTAACGGAAACTGTGCTGCTTGGCGGTAAAGCTGCGCGACTTGTGCTCAACTTGTATTTATCTGCTGCTGTTTTAATTGTTCTTGCTGCTGTCAATTGTTGCTTGTGGTTCTTCTTGTTGTTGCGCCATTGGACTCAATTTGTCAGATTTGTCAAATAAACGCGCGTTTCATTTTTGGCGTAGCAGCGTAAATGAAAAATTTTTTCAGCTACAGCTGCTGGCGGTGCCACGGCCGCAGCTGCTAGTGCTGCTGCTGCTCTGCCAGCGTCGCAGCTGCTGCTTTCGACTGCGCTGCTGCGCTGTCCGAGATAAAGGATATGCCCGGATCTAAAAGATACAGTTTTTTTTCGCCAACTTGTGCAGGCTGCTTGCTTGGCTTTTTGCTGTGTCGCTTCGTTCCTAAGCGAACTTAAGCAGCAACAGCAACAACAGCAACAACAAGCACAACAACAATCACAGCAACAACAACAACAGCAGCAGCAAAGAGAAAAAATTACAATGTGTGTGCGTGCGGCTTGGATAGCAGAGTAAAAATGAGTGACAAGTTGGCAAAAACCAAAAATGAACAGAAGTGTGCGCAACTATGCAAATAAATTAATAAGTCAAAGTCATTACCAAATTAAAATAAGACACGCAAATGCTGAAGGCGGGCAGCCAGAAAAAAATTAAATAAATAAGGGAAGAGTCAAAACGAGGACCTTGTCAAGTGCGTTGAGTCGCGTCGCGTCGAGTCGAGTGTGTAAAGTCAAGAGGTTCTGGGTTCGGAGTGTCAGAGCTGCTGGCATGCTTTGGGGCTAACTCGTCCAACGTTCTCGTCCTCGTCCTCGTCCTCGTCCTCGTCACCCTCGTCGTCCTCGCTATCCTCGTCGTCATCACCGCCAAAGGCATCGAAGGTAAATATATACGTAGCACAGCTAGGCCAAACAAACTAACCAACAAAGTAAACAATAGCGTAACGCTACAAATGCAAATTTATTACCTAGACACATACCAACACCTATGCAATATTCAGAGTCCAACTATTTAACCGTTGCACAGTGCAACAGAAATCCTTGCTGCAGCTATTTCACTAAGCTTGAAAGGCTTAAAGTATAAAGTATATAAAGTTCTTGTAATGATTGTATGAAGTATATTTACTTTTACTTCTAATAACAATTTCATTTACTATATTGAACACTAAATAAACTAATTAATGTATTTTTAAACGTGGAATAAACTCATTCTCTTAACTTGTAATATTTTTTTATATTTTTATATTTTTATTTTTTTGGCAGCAAATTGATTTTTACATAATTTATAATTTATAGCCACTGTGCAACTTTCACTGTCATAAAAAAGCCATAAAACCAACGAGCATGAAACAAACAAAGAAATCAAAATGAATTCAATACTCTACCAAAGATTCAACTGAAATAGAAGTGGAACAAGAAAACTAAGATAACAATAACGAATGACCTATATGTACCTTAAGTTACCTATGTCTGTCTGCCTTCGTCCGTTCGTCAGTCTGTTCGTCTGTCTGTTTGTTTGTTTGTGCATACATTTTTAATCGCATGCGATTTATTTAACTAGGCGCTTTGGGTACACTCACACATAACACCCAACTCCCAATCAAACCCAGGCACAAAAGGCACGTATACAGTGGGCGTTGTTAGTTTGCATACAGAGGCCAAATGAGAACCGTCAGGTGGAAAATCCAAATTCTGACAAAAACATGTTTACATGCGGCGATTCTCATGTCGCGTATAGACGACATAGACATTCACATGGTTTATAGAAATTTAAGGATACATATATAATATGTGTGTATATAATATGTAAATATAATAATATATATCGAGCAATGGATATATTTATTCATTATATTATATACATATATATATATATATATATATATATATATATATATATATATATATATATATATATATATATATATATATATATATATATATATATATATATATATGTATAAACGACGGATTCATAGTGTTTAACTTTATTATGCTTCAACTACAAAAATAATAAAAAAGCTGTCAAATCTATGAGTTATAGAAAAATAGCCTGTAATGAGAAAAGAAATAGATCACATTATAACATAAAATATATGGGAACAACAAAATTTGAACTATTAACAACAAATCAGACTACACGAATCTGACAACCAACGAAAAGCAACTCATGTGATACATCAAGAGCGGATACACATTCAGTCTTAAAGACTCAATCGTGCTACAAAACAGGTAGAGAAAACTGCACACACACATACACATACACACACATGCAGACTCTACAGAAAATATGTAAGAAAAGTTTCGGATGAATTTAAAGCTTATTTTATATAGAGAGAAATTGCTGTAGATGATAACAAAATATATAAGCAAAAGAGGTTTTAAAACACATTTTAGTTCTCCTCTTTTTCAATACATACTTTAAATAAATGAATTAAAAATATATTATTATTGGCCACCAATTTGTTCTATTTAATTAAAATATTCTATGCAGCTCAAAAGGAAAAAAGCAAAGGACAAAATTAAAAAAAAAAAATAATCCTTTCCTTTCCTTGTAATTAGCTTCATTTCAATAATGCAAGCGCAAGCATATGAATATTTATGATTGCATTTATGAAAAACAAAAACTGTAAAAGCTGTAATAAATAGAAACTATTTTCATGCAAATTAATATTTATTGTATTTTAAAGAATCGCATCTTTAGACTATTGCTAGGATTTGAATGTAATAAATCCAAATTGAATATATAAAACATGTGTGCTTTAGTTTATACAGAATAAAAGCAACCTCAATTGTAATTTAAATATATCTAAACACGCTGTGGCAAGCTGCATTCTGTATATATAAATATCTCTTTGTATCACGCAAAAATAAAAACACAAATTTCCACAGTTTATACAACAAAAGGTGCTTAGAAAGTCCTTCAGCTAGATTGCAATTTATTAAATAATGTGTGAGCAAGCCGCTTAGTGTCACACACCCACACACACACATATATAGATATATATATATATATATATATATATATATATATATATATATATATATATATATATATACATATGTATTTATATTTATGTATTTATATAATGCCTGACGTAGTTTATTCGGCCATATTTTAAGTGTTGCCAACTAACAACTACAACAACAACAACCACGTGGCCTGCGATGCTGCACAAAAGATGCGGCGGCAACATGGAAAAACGGAAAACAAAAAAGCACTTGAGGCAAAACTAAGCGGCAATTGTGATTGCGGCTGTTGTTGCATTTATAAATAGCGTCAAGGTGCGCTCTAGTTCTATTCACACACTCACACACACACACACACAGTTGCCTGAAAAAATAAAAATTTTTATAAATAAAAATAAACTGAATGCAACTCAAGGATCAACTCTGGGCTGAATGAAACATGATTTTTAATCAAATTATCATTGACAAGAGACAAGTACGAAACTGTTTGTGACATTTGGCCAGAAACAGGCTTTTAGCCATTGGCTTGAGCGAACAATAATACCATGTGAAGGGCAAGTGTTGTGACCTTTTGGGGCCTGGTCAAATATTTGTTACCTAAACGCTTAGACACGCAATGCGGAAAACGGCAATGAGAAGGCGTGAAATGATTCAAACGCTTTACCAAATTTTCTAATCACTTGAGGGTGTTTCGCTTGCTTGGGCTTGGATATCAAACTACATAGGTTTTCGCACACTTAGCCCATGGCATATATGTACATATGTCTGTGGTCTAAGCCAACAAGCAATTTTATGAGTAATTGGAAAGAGGAGCAAACAAAAATAAATAGAGAATATCAACTTGCTATATTTGAAATGTTCAATTTAGTTTTAGATACACTCTGCGAAAACTATGCGCGCTTTGTGCTAAAACTGTTTAAAAATCTAAAAAATTTAACAACTTAAATTTAAGATATAAATATAGTAATATAGACATATATTTGCTGTTTTTATTATGCTTCATTATATTTATAGGTATTTGGATAGATTTTAAGGAAAAATATATTTTTAGCTCTTAGTTCATGTTATATAAATTACTTTTCAGTTATTTTTTGTTCAGTTTATCAAGAGATTAACCATATTTCCTGACAAATTTACGCAAGCCAACACCAGCAGGAGGCAGGAATCAAACTAAACTTTATGGCGTGCTGTATCCGATCTTCATATGTTACCTGGCTAGCATCGATTGAGTGCAAGAGAGAGAGAGAGAGAGAGAGAGAGAGAGAGAGAGAGACAGGAAGGGTGGAAGCTGTTCAATAAGCTCAAAAGACGTTTAACATACAGTAGAATCCGGTTATAGCGACGAAAATTCTGCGCCCCAGACAAACTTATATACTGTATTAAGATTATTACATATATGTATGCAGATGAATTCATTATAATTTACAACAATTTGAGAGTTCAGACTGTGTTTGGCTTTTCTGCTTAAATATATAAATTTTAATAAAAAATGGATTTGAATTTGGAAAAAAATGTGAAAAATTAAGAAGTCATTTTCCAAAAACTTCTAACTAATGTAGTTTACTTAGATAAATAAATAAATTGTTAAATGTTTTTTTTTTTTCTTCTTCTTGCTTGCAGCGCGACTAAGCAATAACAGATAATATTGATAACTTAATAATAATTTGAATAATTTGTATATTTAATATGCATCAGATTTATAATTTACTTTTATTAAGCTCTTGGGTAAATCATTTAATGGCACATGCTTTAATTGCACGCATATCCACGCACCATGAGACGGCCCAGCAACGAGGATATTTATAGGATACATCAAAGTATCTGTACATGCATGCGCACATGCATGCATGAATGTGTGTACACATGTGCATCTGTTTACTTTCGCTATACCCTGTAATCATTAGAGCCTGTAAAGTGCAGTATCAGGTAGTTAAAAACGCTTAAAGAAAAGTTGAATTTCCCACAGGAGCTTTATAGAATATATGTGGTCTATTCCACTGATTTTCTACAGCTTGAATAAATATGAATCAATTTGCAGGGTATGTGCTAGCTTAGCACTTTTGTTTAGCAAACTCGTACTTTTGTTTTATATGAGTTTCGAACACAGTTTTTACGGCCACCGGCTGAATGTAAAGTTGTGCAAAGTTTTCATGTACGCAACGGCAATACGTATACGCCATGTGTTACGCCCAGCAACGGAAGTTGGCAAGATTTGTCAGCGAATGTGTGGCTGGCATGGCCTTGATATAACGGTTTGCTAACAATTTCTAATTGCCACGTAGGTGGCGCCAAATACACAGTTACAGGCAAGCATATGTTGCCAAACATGCAATTAACAAACGGCGCGGCGACCAAAAATTCTGGGATTGAAGCAAAAACTGAAAATGTGGCAACGTTGCGCTGCCTACACACTAACACATACACACACACATAGGCTTACACACTCGCAAACATTGCGAGATGAGTGGCACTTACAAGCATTAATTACTATGCAGGGAACTGGCCAAGTAGATGCCAAAGGGCCGCCAGCAGCAGCCAAGAGACCGCCAGTCGAGTAGTCCACACTCAGTGGACGCTTTAATAACGGAAAACAAACTTTACATACACATATACGTACACATGCATATACATATATATGAATGTATATATATGAATGTGTGGATGTGTGCATACATATACTATAGCATACTTTTTCGGGCAGTTTTTGCATGACTTGTGCCTTGAATGCTTTTTTTATTTTTATTGGCATTATTGCCATTGTTATTGTTGTTGTTTCCTATCGCTGTTCTCGTTTTTGCTAACATTTATTTTTAGCCGAAAAACTTTTACACAATTTTTTTATTTGATTTCCTTGCCTTCATTATTATTATTACGCTCGTTGAACATAAATACAAAACTGTAGAAGGAAAAAACTGTGTTTTCAATGATTTTATAGAATTATAAAGTGTGAAAACTTGTGCAAATAATAAGAGATAATCTAACAGAAATTTCTTTCTACGTATACGGAGACTACATGACAAATAATATAACTAGGACACATATATAGACATAAGTATAAGCACCTTTATAGTCGCCTCAAACTGCGTAAACTTCGATAATGTTTAAGCCTAATTTCGAATGACTAGATATATAGAGATATACGTATATATCAAGAACTCTAACCAATTTTATATTTTCTCCTTTTATTATGATCAGATCAGATTTCTTGACTAGCAAATATTGATAAAAGCTCTAATAGCAACATATTATCAAGTTTTCAATTGCTGTGAAATAAATCAGAAACCTTAAGAGAAAATAGAGATCAGACGAATTCTTTACCCATTTTTTCAATAAGCTGGCTCAGAATGTTCAACTCTTTTGTTTGTCTAAGCTGATTCGCATTCCGAGCTCTGCTTGCACAACCACTGCAATACTAGTTTAAATGTGCTATTCTACTATCACAGCATATACAGATTGTTTATTAAATTGTGCTTTAGATCTACAAGTGGAGTGACAACACGAAAAGGTAAACAATTTATGTAATGCGGGCAAAGCGAGCAGTCAAAGTACGCACGAGTACCTATGCATTCGTGTAGACACCATGGAAAACCTTGCAAACACTTGGCATCCATTGAAAACCAAGATGCGATTTAAGTGAAATGTCAATCGGTTCCATGCTACGCTTCGGCAACAACACAATTGCAGACAGGAAGCTGCAGCTGTCAGAGCGGTCTCAAAAAGATGAAAAGGCCGCAGAAGTGTACTGTGATACAATGTGTAAATGTGTGCGTGTGTGTGTATGCTCTTACTGTCAGTAAGCAAACCGGATGCTTGTTACGTGCAATTGTATCGCATTGATGATTTTTTAAGGCTAGTTTGCCACTTGGCTGCGCCGGCCAATTAAAAACTTGCGCTGTGCAATTGTTTTCATTAATTTAAGTGAAACTGCAATCAGCAATCAGAAATTTAAGCAAAACATTTTCCAGCCATATGCAAAAAGCGAGCCAAAGCCAAAGAGGAAATGAAAAAACCTTGACGCTGCATTTCCGTTACGAAAGTTTTTAGTAACTCCCACAATGAAAGACGTGCAGTTAGTCTTGGCACTTTCCAAGCGACTAAAAACTGACTTCATTGTCGGCCAGCCAAGCTAACAAACTGCCAAAATAGTTGAGCGCCCCAAACCCAACCTCAGCTCCAGCCCCTGCTCCAGCCCCACTCCCACAATGGACGCAATTGTGCGGGAGCCGTATTCATATACGATTCGGCTTCTACAACTGTGCGAAATGCTTAACAATAAAACGCCATTGAACGTCGTCGTGCTGGCGTCGCACACATACACAAACACGCACACACTTACACTTACACACACACACACTCAGTCAAGCCGCCCGCTAGTTTTTATGACCCCAGCACTTCCGGTTCGGCGATATGCGCCAAGTTTTAGACAATAATTTTCTTTATCGGCCAACAAAAGCAAAAGGCGAAACGCAAATGCTTAGCAATTTTTGTAGTTCGCTGTTGCGAGCAGGCGAATTGAGGGCGAACTGACTGAGCTCTACAATCATTTTTGGCCAAGTTATAAATATGTGCCACATTTGTGTGCGTGTGTGTGCGTGTGTGTGCTGGAGTGTGGTCCACCAAACGCTAACTGGCCAGCAATTTTTCTTGGCTAGAACAGCTTTAATTTATGAGCTGGCTTAATTTATTTCCGACAAGCAGCCAGCAGCAACAAAAAATGTCAATGCAATAAGAAAGCCGACAGAATTAATGGCATAATTACCAGTAAATTTAAAGCTTGTTTTCAGCCAAATTAATCGATTTTGTTCTGTATTTCTAAAAACTTACGTCAATGTAGGTATTTTGGAAATTTAAATTTAGAATTGAGAAAAGACGAAAATCTTTATTTTGCCTCATGCATGGAATGTGATGAAGATTTGAAAATAAAAAAATATTATTTGTATTTGATTGATTTACCAGATAAAAAGAAATTTATTAAATAATCAATATAATAATAATAAAACTTATCAAAGCATAAATATATATGATTGAAAAAATTAACGAACCGAAGCTGGCCAGGCAATTAATATATATTAATTTATTATTAAAATAAGTTTGCTACAACATCTAATAACTCCTGTTTATTACTAATAAATTTGAATTTATTTCGTTTATTATCAAACTACATTATAATTTACATACGCAAACATAAATCAAAAAAATAAAATAAACTCTTAAATACTCTCGATTATAATTCAGTCTCCCTGACCTACATATATATTTATATGCAATAGCTGACGAATGATTGAATAAGGACTCTGTACTTTTGCATCAAGTTGAGCACACAAACAAAAATCGTATTATGTGAATTGGATGGATTTTTATAAAAATTCAAAAGGGTTTTCCCCCACTCTCTGAACGAGTCGAAGGAGTACCTAATTCGCTTATATTATGCTTAACCTTAACCAGTTTGAATTTCGACTCGATAGTTAAGAGACGAATGATTACCTAGGGACTCTGTTGAACAAGCCACCAAACGCAATAGTAAAGAAAGCATGCATGAAAGTCGCATCTCTTTTGAAATCAACAAGCGACACACATAGTCCTCGCATTAGTAATAACAAATAGTATCGAGCATCAGCTCAGGGGTGTCGTTTGTTATTGTTTCTTGACAGATCTTAAGGCTCCACTGGGGCAAATGGTGCGAGCATGCCAGCTGTTGTTGTTGTTGGTGTTTCTCTCGTTTTCCCCAGTTTTGTTTGTACTTCATTAGCAAACATCCAACCAGGAGGCAACAAGGCGAAAACCTTATGCTTCTGCCTCAGAGTGCAGCTAGTTTCCATTCGCACTTCTTGCCTAATTTCCCCGAGGAGGCGCTTAAGCGCATGCTTAATGACAAACTAAAAATGGAAATGACAAAAATGTCATTTATAACGTATACGCACAGTTGCCAAGTGCGCAGCAGCTGTGCAGCAATTCGCTTATTTAATTTCAAACTGAATTTCATACAAGTCAGCAAACTAAAAGTCAGTTTATAAACTGTTTCCATTTCCCAATGGGAATGCCCAATGGCATGCCTAAGACACAAATTGCCTATTTTTACTATCGGCTGGACGATGTCCAACTTTATAGAGGTTTCTTGCCAACTCATTTGGCACATTCACAAACTTTAATTATGCGTTATGCTGTCAAATTGAAATATATATAGATAACAATGATATCGTAGATATATACATATATAAATTGTATTTCAGCCTAGAGGCAGTTATATTATATTTATATATTCCGAGAATCACCGTGCAATGAAAATTGATTCCCGCTTAAACTCAGCCAGGGCAAAAAAAGATTAATGCCTTTCACATATATAAATGGATCATTTTAATTTCTCATTTTATATGCATTGCGATTTATTTTTAAGCCGTGCAACAACTCAAACAATGCAATGAAATTGTATATTTTAATAAAGGAAAAAGAGTTTTATGTTTTAAAACTTAACTCAAACTAGGAATATGTCCATATTTGCATTTATTTTATTATATATTTAAAACTGAATTCAAACTAAGGAAATGTTTATATTTATTATAAGCAAATCTCTCTTCTATATATGCATGTGTTTCATTATATATCTACTCACTTAAAAAGTCCATACACTAAGTTTTTTCAATTGAAATTATAATTAAATAAAAACAAATCTCAGCAGCTACCACGAATTTGTTATTTATATTGCTTGACAATGCCATGCAGTTAAACGGATTTAAGAAATAAATTTCAGCTTTTGTTTACTGTGCATTAAATCAAACAAGATATTTGTGACTAAATGCATTGTTTTGAATTGAAAGTCAGTTTACCCAAAAAAAATATCCAACTCAGTTTTAATAATAATCGTCAATTGGCTCTGCTCAGGTGTCAAAGCATTGAAGCTTCGGTTATGGAAGCCATTTAATAATAATAACATTTTATTTTGCTTTGATTCAACTCGGGCTTGCTCTCAATTTGTTGACTCGTTCATGAAGTGTATAGAGTGTATTGATTTTACCTGGAATCCAATTGGCTGTGCGTTCATCTAGTTCATGTTTTTCACCGCAATTCACCGGAAGCTGCAGACTTGACATTTAATGTGTATACCTGACCTTTTGATATACTCTGCTAAAACGTAAAGACTTTTGATTCAATTCCTGTAAAAACTTATAGCCAGGTGAAGAGCCGGTTAAAACTGAGCTACTTATGCTTGCTGGCCAAATTTTAATCGGCTCTACACGCGGACCGAATTCGATTTTTTAGTACATTCAAATTTGGTTTAGGCTGATGAAAAAGTATTTTGCAGTCGATTCCTGCATAAGTTGAACTGCTACTCATAAGTTCTTTGACACGTCAACTAGCCGAATGTCAGTAGAGTAATTAAATTTTTAGGAATGTGTGTTAACGTGTTTGTAAGGGGTCATTGGCCAACAGCTATGCAGGGCTGCAGGCGCCTTAGTTCATTCAGATGTCAACCCAATTTAATTATTTATCGAGCACACGCTCTGGGACTTGCTCTGTGAGTGCATTATAAATCAATTAACTGTCCTCAATGCCACTAGCCTATTATGCTCCTATGAGGCATGCAAATGCGTTATGGCAAATAGAGTCTTAATCCCGCACAGCTCATACGGCCGTAAATCAGCATGAAGCCACATTAGTCACAGCCGCCGCAATTCGAACGGGAGCTGCCAAGGCTTAAATGTCAATATTGGCTAATTTTAGACGGCAGCGCTGCAGTGCCAAAGGAGTCGAGTGAAAGAGCTAGAGAGAGAGGGGCAGAGAGAGGGAGAGAGAGCGAGTGAGAGTGCTGAGGTTTATGAGGCAAACATGCAAGCTCTTCGGAATGCCAATGCATATTTCAATTTGTGAAAATATTTCTCACATGTCGTCACGAAGTGGGTTGGTTCATTATTAAGTCGTTTCTCTCTTTGGCTAAATGCTAGCTACAGTTTTTTTTTTCCTTTATTCTTTTTTTTTTTGGACTCCATTTTGGAGCAGATTGAAAAGTGTTGCAATATTTCTGTTGGCTCGTTGCTGCAGGTCGTTTATCATTCGTCCAGCCCACAATGAATAGTTAGACAGCCGAATGAAAAAAGTAGAACTAGAACCTGAATTTCTAGAGTATAATTGCCGTTGATTTATTGTCTTTGCGGGCACCTTAAGATTTACTTTCGATCGGGGCGGGCTTTTGGAGCATGCCAAAAATTCAATTGTGTAATTGTGCTCGCTATGCTCCGTAGCACGCAAATAAAAAGTGCAATTTATATAAGTATGTATGTATGTATGTACATATACAGAATTATATATATATGTATGTGCACAGTTGTGGTCTAGCTAAGGTCGCGTGTCGCCATTGTCAGGCTATTTTATTTAGATAGTTGCTAGTTGGCGAGTTGGTTAGTTAGACGATTGCTTTTCTAGTACTAGCCACTCCTCGCTGCCTGTCCGTGAAAATGGCATGAAAGCAGCGGGAAATGACAAGGGCTCAGCATTGCCAATTGCACAGTGGCAAGACGAAAAGAAATATCTGGCCGAAAATTTAAGTAATACTTTGAAGTGAAATAATTTACTCAAAGCTAAGACTAATTCTGTATCCCTGTAATATTCTAGATTGGTTTTAAATTCTTAATATTTTCATTGAAAAATGTAGTTTTGACAAGTGAATAAACAAGTAGAAATTTTATGTAAATAATTTGTATTTTTAGTTACACCTCAATTGAATTCTTTGCGTTTAGGCGGCTCTAAATATGTTTTAAACTCTTAATGCCTAGAAAATGTATTTATTTATAAGACTTCACAGTTCAATTCAAATCTGACTAAATTTGGTTTCCCAAACGTCTCTTATTTTTTAATATATTTAATTATGTTCAATCTTAACTGATTCTATAATATTTTGTATATATTCCTTTTATGCAGAAGAAAAGTTCAATTCTTACATTGACATTATTCAATGTTTGTATTTAAACTACAAACATATAGGCAGCATATAATTATTGTTATCCATTACAAAATGATATCCTAACAGCCTCAAATAATATTTGTAGCCACGGTGCGCACGAAAGGCGTTTTACGAGCGCTTGGCTTGCGTTTTCGTTCAGCTTTTATTCAAGTAGCATTGCATGACTGCATGCAAGCCCAGCTAAGAAGCGGCAAGCAATGTCCTTTGTGTGTGGCAGCTGCTGCTATTCCTTGGCGTGCTGCTCCTAGTGCTGCTAGTGCTGCTGCTGTTGTTGCTGTCATTGCTATTTAGAAGTTAAAGGGCCTGCCTTCAATGCCATTTCATTCCAGCACTTTTACAACATTCCCACGGCGAGTCACACTTCCACAATCCATACTTCCAGTATTGGCCAACCCAATTAGACAAATGAGCAAACAGGCAATGCCTGCGAAAACAACACCAAATAGTACTCAGTGCATACAGATTGCATGCATGCATGCATGTGTGTGTGTGTGTGTGTGTATGCATAGGGCAACGAATCTGGGTTTCGCACATGCCTTAAAACAGAGCGAGATGGGATGAGCCAGATGGCGAGCGCATGTACTTGTTGAGGTTGCTTGGCTTACCTATCCCTCAATTAGTGGGTAATGAAGATTTGCGCATTAAAACGTTTAAGCTTTGACCTGATTAAATATTTAATTAGCTCCCATTGAATATTATGGCCCTGCGATGAGCTTCGTATGCTCAGGTCGTATACGTGATATGTGACAAACATTTCGCTGGCGCGTAAATTGGAAACACAGCAAAAGCAACAGCAACAGCAGCAGCAGCAGCATCAGTCAAATTGGCAGTCAAATGCATTTTTAATTCCAGGTGGGCGTGGTAGGCGGTTTATTCGCCTCTCGCGCTTTTTAAACGTTGTAAAACGCTAGCAACAGCAATCGCAGCCCTTGCAGTCGACCAATTTGTGCAAATTGAGTCATGCAATTAGTTGCCCGCCCCCCGCCTCAGCTGTTGACTCTGGTCAGAAGCAAAAAGAGACCATTTTGCAGTGTTGTTTTTTATGGAAAGCTGTTCGTGCTGAAATTCCACTCGACGTTTACTTTAAGTGAAAGAATACAAATGCAAACTTTTTATATTTAAAGAAAAATATGCAGAAAATAAATATTTATCGTGGAATCAGAATTCAAGCCAACTGAGCCACATTTCAACTGAAAAAAGTTCAATTAATATCCAATTGAAGTTAATTTATTGCGAAATAAAACGCTTTTAAAATGTAAATTGTATTTTAATTATTTTTAATTGATAGTAAATGGAACAAAATTGCATTTCCCTCATGTATCAAGTTATTCAATAATTTAACCTGCAAGTCTCATATAACCAGCTGATAAATTCTCAGGTTACTTTGAGCTCTTTAGCGCGCTTAAGACAAATATTTTTAATTTAAAATTTATTATAAAATATCGAAGCAGCTGAGCTTCTGCAATTCAAATCTCTCTACTTGGCCTCGCCAGGTTATCTGAAATGCGGTCAATATCTTACGAGTACTGTTCACAATTGACATAGTTTTAGAATTTCTACTGCAAAAGTTTCTACATATTCTTAATTAAAGCAATTGGAACTTTTTGCCAAATGCATAAAACGCAGAGTATCTATAGAGCTACGCATCTATATAGACTCGATTTTCTGTGTCCCCATTAGTCAGATGTATGTCGTTTGACTTGACTGACGGTGCTATGGCATTGATGAATTATATATTTGATTGGGACAAGCTGCATGTTACATATTTAAATTGAAAGAGTGCTTAAAGTGTATCAAATGCTACTACAAATGTTTAGTTTATGACGCTGAGCTGCGTTGATGAACTTGATGGGGAATGATATGTGTGGGTGCGCAAAGGGAAATTACCGCAGCAAATTAGAGAAAAATATTCGATAGGATTAAGCTGTCAAAGCCATTTCCGTCGCTCCTCTGACCTATTTGCCCATCTTATCGTCGCCATCTGCCGGATTTATCCGTTCCAACTAGCAGACAGCTATGACGTCGGAAATGGCTGTGCTGCTCGCAATTTGATAATGCTTCGCTGTGTGTGTGTGTGTGTGTGTGTGTGTGTGTGTGAGTGAGTGTGTATTCAGTCAAAAACGAGTGCAATGGAAATAGCATTGATGAAAGCACAAAAATAAAAAAAATAGATAACTCTTTTTTCATTTTGAGCTCTCAACATCGAAACGCTATGGCATTTTGTCCTAGCCATGGAGGTCAAACTATTCACTCGAGTAGGCCAGAAGTGCGATCTAGTTTTTTTCTTTTACATCTTAGACATCTTAAACTTTTCTTAGAACTTAAACCTGCTCCACTTTGCCAACTGCACAAATAGTCATCCGAACTACAAAAAGTGTACAGAACTCAGTGTAAAGCGACACATCAAAATCACAATTTGATTCGAAGGCATGAAAACAATACATCAAATATCGAATCTGCCATAATATATTGCTATTATGATTATTATTAATATCACAGCAGTGATTTGGGGCCTTAGTTTGCCTATTTCCGAAATAATTTATGCAATGCAAATAATAGATATTATAATAATATAAATTTGTTGCTAGCATTTTATGCAATTATCATTTTAATGCGTCGAGTTTTTTATTGCATTATTATTATTATTATTTTTAAGCAATTATTTACATTAAATAAAATAAAAATACATACATGTTTTTAATGATTCCATATATGCATAAAATATATAATAAATATTTTTTATGATAAATTAAATAGAAAATGAACAAAAAATTATATTAATTTTAATGTTATTTAAGTTATTGCTAATAAGAGTTTTTGGATTAAATATTAACAATATTTAGTTCATTAACTCTTTGAGCTTAGCTAATTCAGCCTTGCAGAATTAAGAATAAACTAATAACAAAAATCAATCTTGATTTGGATATGCGCTTAATAGTGAATTTGGAAATTGATTAAATTAGTTGGATTTAGGTTTCGTGCATATTCACGATATCGCACTTGTCACTGCAATTAAATGGATTCGAAGGCAATGCTCACTCAATTCGTCTGCATGCAAAGTGCTCATTAATATCACTTCAGCTGAGCCCCAATTGCCCGATAGCAACTAGCAGCTGCTGTACCAGCAACAGCAGCAACAGCAACAGCAACAGCAACAACTTCAGGCTGAACTTCCACTTCGGCTTTGGGCTTAATCTCGCTCCCAGCTGAGTCAACTGCTACGTGATAAAATAGGTGCTGCATACGCCAAGGCGCGCGCATAACTCGATTACGGCTTTGATTTATGGCACGCAATAATAATCAGCATTGCATGTTGCCATGTTGCCAATCAGCATTGCCCTGCAAGCTAGGGCTCTGCTTATATTTTGTACTTGTTTCCCAAGAATAACAAACAAGGCGTATACTTAATGTGTACATAGACTGTGCGCCTCTGTGTACATACATTTATATACATTTATATATATCGTTTACTTATAAGCTAGTTGGCTAGCCCTGTGGCAGCTGCAACTCAACAACAACAAGTTGCACTTCCGTCAGCTGAAAGTTGGCCTTTAGAGGCAGACGGGAAAAGCTAACCGCAACTAGCGCTCATGATGAGCTTGCGTCCTTGGTGGGGCATCCGCTGTGCACTTGGCTGGCTGCCTGACCCCATGATTTATGTAATGTTTTATTCTGGCCCATTGCTCATGTTACTTTTCTGGCTCTTTTCAGCGATGCTTGCCTCATTAGCGACTTAGCGCCCGGAATACCCCAGCTGCAGTAAGGTAACGAAAGAGGAAGCCGAAACTAAAACCAAAAACCAAAAACCAAACCAAAAACGGCCCAAGCCAAAATTAAAGGAAAAAAGTAAAGCCTGCTACAAGGATATGCGTAAAATGGCCCAACAGCCAGCGAATTCAGTTAATGAGTTGCCTTTTATGAGCGCATAAAAAGAGAAAATTGATATTATGCTGAGGCTGGGCCTATAAATAAACACAACAAATTAAAATTAATAAACAACAGAGCTCGAATTGCATAGCAACCACAGCAGCAGCAGCAGCAGCAGCAGGAGCAGCACAAGCAGCATTCGCATTCGCATTAACATTAACATTTAGATTAATAACCATGGCATCTCCGCCGGAAAGTCCCATCGAGGAGGTGGTGTATGAGTTAGAACACACACGCGTGCCTAAGCCCATTCCGGTCGCTCTCGAGGACTTGTGCCGTCAGACCAAGTTCACCAAGCAGGAGATTCGCGTCATGTATAGAGGATTTAAAACGGTAAGTGGACACACACAGCATCTCGGTTCCGGGTATAGCACAACACAATCCAATGGTCGCATTTGCTGTCATTCACAAATTCATAAACAATCGCATTTGATCCGAGTAAATGCCATGAACTTTTGCGCTTTCATATTTATGCGAATATTAATATCTAAGCACTCAAATCTATGAGCGCAGCACATCAAGGCCACGCAGTGAATGGTTAGCGAGAGAAGGGGACAGAAAAGGGCAGAAAGTGAGAGAAAGAGACAGAGAAAGAGAGAGAGAGGGAGAGAGACAGACAATCAGGGCAAAGCAGAAAGCGAATGAGTGAAAGAGAGAGACGAGCAGACGAGACGAGATGGAGAAGAGGAGGAAGAGAGTGGCACACAGCGTAAGCGAGGCTGTTAAAAAGAGAGATAGAGAGATAAAGTTAGAGAGAGAGAGACATAGAGAGTCAGCGAAAGTGGTTGAAACAGAGCAAGATAGAGAAAATACGGAGACTGTGAAAAAGAGAAGGTGGGATAGATATAAGAGAGAGAAAGCTTTATAGAGGGAGGGAGTCAGAGAGTGAGAGAGGGAGAGTGAAGGTAAGAGACAATGATTGAGTGAGTAAGTCTCAGAGAGTAAATCATAGAGACCGAGAGTGAGAGACAAGCGAAGTGGGAGGGATATAAGAACTGATAGTGCGAGAGCACTTAAACATATATATATATATATATATATATATATATATATATATATATATATATATATATATATATATATATATATATATATATATAATACATATATATGTATGTAGTGTTGAGCAACGAAAGTAGGTAATCCGATTTAGCTATTTCTGTATGTCTCTCTATATGTTTCTCTGCCTCTCTGCCTAAGAGCTATAGAAGATCATTTCGGTTGTCTATATGTATGCAGTAGTATTCATTGGGTATTTATATTTGAGTAAAACGAAGCTTGAGTGCTTGCAGCGGCAGAGGGTGTTCCCATTGGTCACTTAAGACTCGACTGCACTGAGCCCTACCTGGCGCCGGGCTCAACATTTGAGCGCTACTTATTCTTTGAGTGATAGGCGCCCTATATAAAGGGCAGCAGCGGCAGCATTTCTTCAATCGCCCAGGCCTGGGGGGGGCTAGTCGTACTGTGCAGTAGAGTGATCGTTCAACTAATCATTAAAGACTTGCACGAAATACTTGGAGGAAATACTTGGAAGAAATACTTAGGGTTAATACTTGGAAGAAATCCTTGGAGGAAATCCTTGGAGGAAATACTTCGAAGAAATACTTAAAGGAAAACCTTAGAGGAAATACTTTATGGAAATACTTAGAGGAATACTTTGAGGGAAAACTTGGAAGAAATACTTGGCGGAAAAACTTACAGGAAATATTTGGAGGAAATACTTAGATGAAATACTTGGAAGAAATACTTAAGGGAAATGCTTTGAGGAAATCTTTGGAGGAAATACTTGGAGGAAATACTTGGAGGAAATACTCAAAGGAAATCTTTAGAGGAAATACTTAGAGGAAATACTTAAAGGAAATACTTAAAGGAAATACTTAGACGAAATACTTTGAGGGATTACTTGGAAGACATACTAGAAGGAATAACTATTGAAATAACAAAGAGGTTGTGAATAATATAACAAGTTTAAGGAAAATCTCTTCATTCAAAATATATTTATGCAACGTAAGAAAACTGTAGAAAAAAATAGCATCCAGATTATGTTTTTATTCAAGAATAGGCAAAATGATTAACATATGAAATGATTGCAATAAGAGCATTTCTCAGTAGCTCTCACTATATTTAGATTTATAGATGGGAAGGGATTGGGCAACCCGTTATATTTGCACTCATATTTTCACAGAAATTTTCGTTTCGCCTTTGCAGGAATGTCCGGAGGGTGTGGTGCACGAGGATTGTTTTAAGGATATTTATGCCAAGTTCTTTCCGCACGGCAGTAAGTATTTGAGCTGAGGGTGTTTATATGTATATATATATATATATATATATATATATATATATATATATATCTATAATACAACCGCATTATTGTGTGTGCGTGGATGCAATGGTTTCTTTTATAGCTTTGCGCCACTTAAGCCCCCACATTTCATTTATATACGTTAGATTTTTCGGGTTTGCAGTCGCTATTTCGAGCACTCAGTGCAAGCACTAAAACATTTCCAATTTTTCCATTTCTACAGATTCCAGCTTATATGCTCATTATGTGTTCAAGGCCTTCGACGTTAACTGCAACGGCGCCATTAGTTTTCGGGTAATTATGTTCATTATTAGACACATTTCATAATTCAATTTCTATATATTCTTTTGTATTTCTTCTTAGGATTTATTGGTCACTTTGTCCACGCTGTTACGCGGCTCCGTTTACGAGCGTCTGCGCTGGACCTTCAAGTTATATGACCTTAATGGCGATGGCCGCATAAGTCGCGGGGAGCTGAGTGAAATCGTTTTGGCCATACACGAGCTTATGGGCAGAAGACCTCACCAGCCCGAAGACGATCGCAAGGCCAGAGATCAGGTGAGCTATATATAGAGCTTATGGCCAGCTCGAGCAGCAAATCGATGGAGTATAGGGAGTTATTTGTAAGAAAAAACTAATGCAAAAAATACATTGCTCTTCGACAAACAGCTCAGCAAAGATATCCGTAGAGTGCATATCTCATCTGAGTGGAGCCTATGCTGATCTTCGGCTTATGTCTAATTGTAAAATAAAATATCACACTTCAGGCTAGCAAAAAACATAACGTAAAAAACATGATAAAACATCATTATAAATTAAATTAAATTATAAATCCAGCGCGCTCTTGATGTTCGATGCCTATCGAAAATTGTACATCAACTATGTAATACCTCTCTTTATATACATTTAATTATATCAATACATTTTTGTATATATTTATGCTTAATGCAGCTTATTGTCTGTGGCCCTATTTATATTCTCATAATTTTAAAAATTATAGACAATGTAATTTTTGCAGCTACATTTATAACTTTATAACTAGGCCACCTATTGCCAGCTAGTGAAAATTCAATTATAGTTTGATAAGATTACGCACAGGCCACATATGTAGAGACTGCTGTATGTGCATATTTAATGGGCTCAGGCACGCCTACTGTTCGTTAATTTGATTTTCACAAAAACATTACAGTCGAAATTCCTATGAGTGAATATTATTTCGGGGGACACATAATATTTGCAATCTAAGAACATTTATGCAGTAAATATTACAAAATGCGAATCGATTTCAATGCAAATTCGTTACAAACAAATTATAGCAAAATGCGTATGCATCGATGTTGAGTGCAATTCGGTTTACATTTGGTGTGTGTGTGAGTGTATGTGTGTGTGCGTGCGTGTGGGGCTATCATTTGTTATGCAGCATTCTTTATGCAACAACTGCGCTTGAAATGCTCGTGCAGCATCCGCAGACGGGCAGGTGCAGCGGTGCAGCGTTGCGTCGTTGCATCGTTGCACAGGGACGCGGCTTACGCGGCGTATGAGCAATTTCAGTTACGCAAGCAGGAAGAGGGCTGGTTGTGCGTGTGTGTGTATGTGTTTGGCTGCAGCTCAGAGGAAATGGATTGGCAACGCAAAGCACCGGAAATGTTATTTAATGAAAAAGGCTTTGAGTAAATTAATTATGCAGGTGCAGAGCCAGCGCGTGCGGGGGCTGGCAGAAGGGCTGGCAAAACTTTAGATAAGGAAATTTATGAAAATTTGATGCTGAAAAATAGTAAATATGAAATGGATTCGCTGTTTTGCAGGTGGATCGAGTTTTTCGCAAATTGGATTTGAATCAGGATGGCATCATAACGATAGAAGAGTTTCTGGAGGCATGCCTGAAGGACGATTTGGTGACACGCTCATTGCAGATGTTCGACACTGACCTTTGATGACAAGAGGAACCAGAGATCCGAAATACAAGGACTATAATACCGCTTATAGATCTGTAAATTGTTGTTTTGGGTAAAAAGTCGAAGGAGACATTGAGCGACAGAGACATACGATGAAAAGAAACAACATATTAGTATTTAATATTATTTCTAGGCAATAATATCGAACGAACAACAACCAAATGCAAAACTTGAACGTTTATAAATGTGTGCAAATGACAAGAGAGTTGAATATAAATATTGAATATATATATATATATATATATATATATATATATATATATATATATATATATATATATATATATATATATATATATATATATATATATGCCACTTTTTAAGCATATTATGAATTAAATCCTGCCGTCTGAAGCGAATTGGTATTATACTCTTGATGTACTTATTGAATGTATTTCAAAGTGTTTCAAAGGAAAGCAACTTTACTTCTTAATATTGAATGAACAAACAACTAAACAAAACCACCAACCAAAGTGAATAAAAAACAAAAAATAACAAAGAACTTGGAAACGGAATTGGTTATATAACAAAATAAAATCCAACACGATTTACTTTACACAAAAACGAAAAAAAAAGAAAAACCTATTGTATAACAGCAATTTATACACCCACACTCAACAATATGCATAAGTAATTGACATGTGTACATATATGTACTCACATACATACATCGGTTCATATACTGTGTCCATTTAACATACGTACATATATATACGTACATACATATACATGAATATTCGTTTGTGCGTGTTTTTTAATTGCTTAGTTCAACTATAGCAATTGCATTTAACTCTGCGTAATTGTTCATTTCCCACTTCGGTGTATAAAAAAACTAACTCAATTTATTTCATTTTAATTTGGAATATATTTTTTTCACATGAATGATGAATGCCACTGAATATTTTTTTCTGAACTTTATAGTCAATTAAAATATAAATAAAATATTCAATGTGCAAATAAGCTGAATTAAGAAACGTACAATTTTTATTAAATATTTCTTTAACAAATTTAACAATATTTTTGAAATCTATTTTTGCAAATGCAAAGCAACCACCGACAACAACAAAAAATAGCTCTTGACAATTAAAACCGCTGTTATTAATTATGAAAAGCTCAATGCTCGACATAGGCTTTCAATTAAATTTCAAATTCTTACATTTTATTTATTCCACAAATGCATTATTAATGTATATGCCAAAAGCCAGAAAAAACAACAAAACCAGAAAAAAAAAAATCTGTTGTAGGCTCCAACCTTGTACAACATGCAACATGCAACTGCTTGTCACTTGTGGCACATACTTGTATATTTTTTTTAGCCTGTGGAAATGTATAAACAGGGTATATTCTTTGTTTGTGCAGCCAACAGAAGGCGTGGCCAATCCCATCAGGTCAATATTCTGGTTCACGCACAACGAGCTGATTCGATATATATCCGTTTGAATGAACTCATCCAGCTCAAGATCTGAAATCTCACATGTATAATCTAAAATACAAAATTGTACAGCTTATTCACATGTCATTCAATAATACTTGCACTTGGTTAACCTCAGAACCATTAAAGAGCTGTTAAATTTCATAGCTAGTCTACTTCGTTCTTGGATATGCAATAAAAATAAAAATAGTTAAGAGTATTCTATCTACACCTAAATTTTGTTAAAAAATTATATATAATAATTATATAAGCTGTTGAGTTTACATATAACAGACCCTAAGTTATTGGAGTACTTTGTGTATGTAAATAGTTCAAACATTCGATGATTTTATTACATTTATACAACGAGAATCAAAGTTCAAAATTAAAGCAGCAGCTCGTTGCGGAATCCAGAGTATCACCCAGTCGGATACAGCCGATTAGCGTATTCATATTTATACTTTTTTTCTTATTTTAGTTAATAGTTAATGCGCCATGTATGGCCTACTTTTCAACCGCTATATTTAACCAATAGGAAACTATAATTTAATCGTTAGCATATCAGCGGCCAGAGACGAGATTGAAATGAGACGGGCTGACCTAATACAATTACCCGGGCTGTCCGAACATTTCACATTGCCTCAATGCACGACAGCAGAAAAAGCAGTAAAAAGGAAGAGAATAAACACAAGCGAAAACAAAAGCAAAACAACAATAAAAGTTTATTTTACATTGTACCTTTCATACACAATACAATTGTTGTTTCAGCAAAAGTTTTATATTTATATTCAATACACGTTGCGTTCGTTGAATGCAACTGTGCGTAGAGTCGAGACAATCAATGTGGTTTGATATAATTCCCCTTAGTTATACACACGCTCTTCCATTATGATTCTAAAGCAACAGCTAAGCTAAGTCTATTGTATTATTTGTGAAGTTCTCACAATGCAAACAGTAATATCAGGTCTTGAATTGGCATTTCAATTTTCGTTGATTATCTCATGCTCGTTCACTAAATTAAGAGAGCATATTGATTTCGTGGCATGTCCGTCCGTCTGCCAGAACTTTAGAGCTATACAGTCTTTCAAATGATTCATCAAATGGATCACAGATCGATATTCGAAGATCCACTCTAAAGTTTTTAAGTGCGCTTGCAAAAATCAATGTCTCTTAACGAATTCGAACTTATTTGGACCCTGAACGAGTGTTAATTGTTTGTCTGAGAGCAACGTTTTTGAAACAGACTTAGCAAAAAAATAAATAAATAAAATCAGGTGAAAGAGATGAAGAGGGCATCTTGGGCAGCGGTTGAGTACATTTTATTGATGATATTTTAAGATAAAATATATTTTGAAATTGATAAATAAAAACGTTTTAGAGGTGATTAACTGGAACTAACCACTTGAAAGGTATTTGAAAAAGGGAATTTCTTGAATATACATTACATAGGAATGTCTATAAAATTGAAGGAAGAGAGCTCTTCTGTTTTTAGATTCCCACACAGCAGATCACTTAGTTACTTGGTTAACTTTTGTCTTGTGAGATGAAATCGAAAATGTACCCTAAACTTGTATGCCTATTCAGTTCACTAACATCTAACGTATCCCAAATATCATGAAGAGGTTCTATTGTGAACTAACCTACATTTAAAAATGGCAATATTAACAAATGCGCATCAATATCAAGTGGTACGGAAAAACAATGAAACTTTAGATAAGTGCTGCAAGTGAATGTCCTCAAACTTGAACTCAACTTAACTATGCGACCTATATAATAAACCACCCCCGAGATTCAACCTACCTAGTTTTTGCATGGCAAATGGCCAGCAAAGGAAACTCAGCTCAGAGTTTAAAGGAAAGTAAAAACATATACTACAATTTAAATGTCTAACTAGTCAAATACTAAAAAATGAAATGGAAACGCTTAAAACTTTATTCATTAAATATATATATATATACATATACATATACCTAAATTTATATGTTATATATTTAATCAATTGATCAACCTAATGCTAAATCAAACATTATTGTCATTGTTTTTAGCAACTGAATGTTTAGTAAGAATAACTAATTTGTGTAAGTGTCTACTAATCCCAAATCGAACTATCTACAAACATATATGTACTATATCGTATATATATATAATTGATTTGATGACGTTCTGAGTGTAGCTAGCTATCCAAGAAAAGACCCTTAAACTGTTTAGCAACTATTTTTGGCATAATACAAATTAAACATAACAAACGTAAATTTATGTATTTTTTAACTAAATATATTGCATTCGCATTTAGTTGAAACTAAATTAAATCAAAATGTACCTAGTAAATGTAAATTATGATAATAATTTTTCCAACATAAGCTATTTAAATTACGATTAAATGTGTAAAAAAATAGAAGGAAGAAAGACAAGTAATGAATATTCAAGGAAAGTTCATTCATTTCTCTAAATTACATAATTCTATTATTTATAATTTTAACCGAAAAGAGAAGCGGAATCGCTACTATTAAAGTACTTAACAGCAGCAAACGTGGTTAGTGATTTGAATTGTTTATAAGTAAACGCCGTAATAGGAGATCCCAAATCACATGGATAATACCTAATAACATACTCTAATTAACTATACTCGAATATTTGTTTAATCGTCTAATACATAAATATATGCATCCATGCATAATTCATTAATTCTAAATAACTATTCAAGTCAAGTCGAGCCGAATAGAGTCGAGTCTATTCTCTCTTAATATTTGTGGTAAATATTTTAATTAACATAAGCATATGGAATTTAATGCATGACAACAAAACAAAACAACAAAAATAACAAAAAACAAAAAAAGAAAACACACAAAATACCAAAAAATCAATCTACTCTTAAAAGAAACAAAAAATATTATTACCTTCAGTTATATGAACTCGTTAGAGCTTAAAAAGAAAAAGTGTCTATTTGTTAGTCTAGATTGATGTCACATTGTTTGCCAAAACAAAACAAAAATCCATACAAAAATCAACTAGTTTTTAGTTCTCAATTATGAATTATGTTAATCCTTAGACATAATAAAAAGTGAAAATAATAACTGAAAACTGGGCAAAATATAACATTTTAATAAAAGTAACAATTTAATAATAAACATATATATAAGAAAGTATTTCCTTTTTATACATTCGGATCCGAATTTAAACAACAGACTATATTGCAATATAGTCTTGGGTAAAAGTAAGTTCTAACTGCTCTGTGAACAGAATGAAAGGATCTTTAACAAGCAGAGCTCTCAAATAACCTTTTTAACTAGTTATACTCACTTGCTCTGAGCAGCTTTTATTTTTCTATTATCCTCGCTTCGACTTAATCCACTGACGATCTTTTAACGAATGTTGAGATTGAGGCTGTCCGATCGTTCAAAATACGACGATCTGTTGCTCATTGATTTTTTTTTTTTTTCAGAGTGTCAATGTCAAAAGCCACTTAATTAGAGACAATGAGAAACGGTCAACTATTCGAGATGAGCTTATAGTCTAAGTGATTCCCAGTGCAGGAATGCTCTGCTAAAAATACCGCTTACTTAAAGCCATTAAAAAAATGGCATGTAATCTATTATTTATGGAGATGAAGAGCACTTCTTATATCTGGTGCGTAAACTTAGAGTACTTAAATAAAACCCAGTATTCCCTAACTGCCTTTGCTTGTTAACTTACCTAAACTACACAAGAACCTAAACTAATTTTATAGAATTATTTCCTATTTGACAGTACAAAGCCATTCGCCTCTAGAAACTTGATCTAATGTACCCCAACCGATTATGGAAAGTAGAAGTGTGGAAGTCTTTTGTTAAATAGATGTTTATTTATTTATGAATTTTCTCCGAGTGTATTATTTCATGTATTGAATTCGGCATTTATGCATTTGACTGGGAATATCTATAAATTATACCAGAAAGTGTGATTGAGTGGGTGTATCTTATCATAACGTTTATCAGAATATTTTTCTATTTTGTTTTCATTATTTAATTACGGTTGTTGAGCATCCATGTATCAGGATATATTTATATTGCTTCATGTGCTGTTTTTTTTTCCTTTTTTTATGTTTTGACTTATTGGAAATTTCAATTTCGGGCCAACCAGATGAAATATGTTTATATCAACTACTTTCTTAACTTGCATGATCTTGGTTATACGAATGTTAATGGATATATGCATTTCATATGACAGCATTAGAATTCTTTATTGAAATATATTTTGATAGTTTGATTAATGCATTAACTTGTATGTACTTTGATGTATTGATTTTGATTCTTAATGATTTATGATCCGTAAATCGGAATCATATGAAGGTTTTATGACACTCATGTTTATTAAATATTAAATTTGTTCTTGAATGTTTAATTAAATTTCTATATATATTTGTTTCTGTTTTTTTCATATATATATCTATAAATGATTCACTACATTTTCAACTTTTTTTTGTTTGTTTGTTGAATTTGTTAAACACGTTTATTATTTGTGAAATGGTTTACTTAGACTACATTTTAAAATTTAACTTCTTTTGCACGAACATTTTGATTTCACTAAATCAAAAATTGGATTAACTACTATAAAATGTAAATAAATCTTTACTTTTTGATGTGTAAATTTAAATATATATATTTATTTATTTGTATTTGTTTACGTTACTTGTAAAGTAATATAAATGTAATACAATTTTGTCATTGGATTGGTTTTAAATTTGTTTAAATTGAACGTTGCGAAGGGTACAAAGTATGACGCTCATTACCATTATCTAACAACAAAATTCATTTAACAACAATAAAAATACAAAATTCGTTTAGTTTCGCTTTTATGAGAAATGAAAAATACATGGTACAAAAAATATATACATATGTATGTGTAAATATATATGTATTGGATGTATGTATGGTTACGTACTTTCATTAATGGTTGTTTAGGTTACATGGTAATTGTACTTGCATAAATTAAATAATAAATAATATATATATAATTTTTCTTTTTTCGAAAAATGTGTAGTTCGTCATAAGTATGTGTGAGAAGTGAGACAGTTGCATTTCGAATGTATTGAATAAATGGCAGGGTATTTTACAGAGCGCTGTTAGCTAACAGTCTGTTTAATAACAGTGTTTAAACGAAAGCAGCGCTATGAATGGCAGCTAATGTTATGTAGTCAACAGTGCGCTGTTACTTAACATTCGATGTTAAAACAAATTTTGTTTTGGTAAATACATAAAATATTTGGCATTTAATTTCGCGAAGCTCAACGAATTTCGTCTAATATTTAACTATTCCTTTTAGCACATGATTTCACACAAGAGAAATGATAAGAATTTTTTGGGTTTGGATCTTTGGATGGCAACACCGAATCAGAACTTAATGTGGGCATTTACGTAAACGTTTTCACTTTTGGAATGCTCCTTCGCTTGATTCTTTCTAAATTGTGCGTACACTAATTGGCATACGATTCAAATGTGTGTGTTTTCTAACATAATCTATGATTGCATTTAAACTTCCATCTTTTTGGCAAATCAATTTTTACTGTTGTGCTTAAATAGCTAATGTACGATTTCTATATAGTATGCTTGTGTCGTACTATATTTATGCGTTTGTTTTGCTTTCTTTAATTTGAAACTTTTTGCCTTATGCGGTTAGACTATCCTAATATTAAGAAATTTACTGCTGTTGTATTGATTTACGTTAAGTTTTCTATTTTGTTTACTACTGTAAAATGAGATTTGTTTTCCGTTTGTTTTCAATGTAGAAATATTTTAGAAAAGTTGTTGCGTATCAAGTTCATATAAAGTTCATTCAAGTTCCTTCACTCTTTTTCATTTCCAAATCATCCACAATTGCTCAATTTGTTGCTTATTAAAGTACTACAAAAGTGTTTGTTTTAAAGTATTTGCATGGACTGACAGCGTCTGAATACCTAGCCAGGTAAAGTCTTTGCCAGCTTTGCAAAGTGCAAACTGTTTGCTGTTTGCTATTTGCTGTCAGTGCTAAATGCATTTCTGTCGCACCAATTGTTGTTGTTTTTAGTAACGCCTATGCTTCAGCAGTTCACATTTGGTTTGTTAGTACTTCTCATCGTCTGTTATTTCCCTATGGGAATTCTGTAATTCTCAGGCCTTGTAGTGCTGATTCCTCACCGCACAGCACAGGCTCAGGGCGAAGGTCAACGAGAGCAGCTCCAGCAGAATGACAGCCGCAGTGATGGCAAAGATTGTGACCCAATTTTCATAGATAATTTCAATCAGCTTATCAACGCAGCCCTGTAAAGAGAGAACAAAACAGTTAGAATTTATCTATAATGCTTCAGTTACTTTTCCAGTCATAGAATTCAAATGTTTATTGTTTGTTTATTATGCGAATGCCGCCATAGGAGAAGTTTCTCCTCAAGCAGTTTCAATGCGTGCGGAATATAAATAATAATTAACGCATTTTGAGTGTCTCTGCGTCACGCATGGAATTTTTATTAACACAAGCGTGGAAAAACAATCAATTAACTCAAAGGATTATTAATTTTTATGATCAAACGATTGACGGTACTTAAAAATACCAGAGAGTCGTCAGAGGTCAAAGAAATTATGATCATAGAGAAACGTTGACAACTCAAAATCGATATCAGAAACCAAAGCTTATAAAAGCCGTTTCAATATGCGTCTATAAATATAATAGCTAAAATGTTATTTTGTATATCTAAACTAATTTTCGTTTACATAATGCTTTAATCTCCTATAACAAGATCTTCGATCTTACCTGCTGATAAATATACGTGTTCAATGGGCCGCCGAATTTCAAATTGCGCCACTTATCGCATTCGTTGTCCTTGATATCCTCTTTGCAACATGATTCTGGTATATTGTAGAGCACATTCATGGAGGATACGGCAATATCGACGATATTCGTGCGATCCACATTATTGAAACGACTCGTGGCCCAGTCGCCAGGTCCATCGGCTCCACAGCATTTCAACTATGAATAGATTATTGGTTAGTAAATCAATTCAGCTTCAAATGATTATATTTACATTCTTTTGTAGCGTATCGAAGGTGACCGTGCGTGAGCTCATGCTAGACTGTCCGTACTCCTCCTGCACAGAAGACTTGACTGCCGCACGAACCATGTCATCCAGTTTGTTTCTGTTGTGGAACGCCCAGGCACCGGCTGCTATTTGTGCGACCATCACAATGAGTATCACACAGAAGAACTGCAAAAAAATCGTTCATTAATTAATGGGCATAAGTAAACAAACTGCAGTCAAAATAATTTAACGAATTGCGGTTTCATGCGCCTCGTGGGCGAACCAACGCAGACAGCGTGGGCTAAGTGCGTGTGGGCTGGGTGATACTTTGCATTTTGTAATTGGATTCTGCAGCTGGGCAACACTTACCGAAACAAGCAGACATTGCGACTCTCGACAGACACCCAAACAGCCAAAGAATGCGCCCAGAGTAATAAGTATGCCAATGGCCAGGAAGACATAGAGTGCTATATGATAGTGATTATACGATTGTGTCATCGATAGCATGAACGTGGGGTCCGTCAGCATCCATAGCGAGGTGAGCACAATGGTCAAGCCGATTAGCTGAAAAAGAATGAACAAAATGAATGTAAGTCTCTTTAAAGAAAAATAAATCTTTTAAATAGGTCAGGCATTCATCTGTGCATATTTAGTGAAGTAACGTCATGTGTTCTTTACTCAATCTCATCAATCGTAACGCTAGCAGCGAAATGCTTCAATGACGCAATATTTATGTGTGTGTCTGTGTGTGTGTGTGTGCGACACGCCCCGCTAGAGAGGGCGGCAATTAAAGCGGGCAGCAAGAGTCGTGCCAAGAATGCGAACGTATTCCCCGGAACATTGTCTATCCGCCGATGGGCATTATGAAACATGGTTCGCTCGTAACTAATGTTTTCCGCAGTCGGGCAAACTTTAGAAATGTTTCCAGCATTTCATGTCGTTATATTCTTGTTTGTTTGTTTTAATGTGTTTACGTTTTCACGAAATCAAGAGCCACATTTTATATTCTTTTTGTTTTGCTGCTGTTGTTGCCAAGACATTGAACCAATCGTCAATGCGAATGTGAATTCATAGCCTTATCTTGGGGCTGGGGGATTATCAGGCACGGGACGAGCAATACACGAGTTTATATTGGCATCTGTCTACACATATTAATTTTATATACAATACTCAAAGCAGATTGCATTCTTAATAAGCAGCAACAATTATATGTTAATTAATTTATACAGTTTTTCACTCACTTATCACACTCATTCAATTTTTACACAACCGACGATGAGCTAAATGCTTTTTAAAAGTATTTCGATTATACTCAATGGAAGGAAATAAGAATCGGACTATTTACTACAGATATATAGTAGTAAATAATAATTAATAATTGTATCATTTCTATTGATATTGGAGATGTTTGAAATTCATATCAAATATATACATAAATATATATATATTTCAGTACTTAGTTTTTTATTTCGTTTCCTTAATACTACTCCGATATCTTACAATACTTATCTCATTTACTTTCTGTGGAATTGTAGCAAGTGTTTTATAAAAATGTGCTTTGATATACTATTTAATCACACAGCTTGTTCTTGTATAATATTGTACTCGAGGCTACTCGATTAATAATAATGTAAGAAACTGGTAATAGTATTTGAATATCAAATTTTGTCTTTTTAATATATATATATATATAAAGCTATTCTTTATTGTGATGTTGCAATTAGTCTACTTATATTGACCACAAATACCGCAACAAAAAATTAACCCAAGAGCTTTATACTAACAAAGAGGCTAAGACTTTATGAAACTATGAAAAAAGTTAATGAGATTGACAAATTAGCCGATCCGAGTATATTTGATTATAATTGCTTTAAAGAGCAATCAACTTCAATTACATTATTTGCTTTGATTAACTTCTCAACTTTATTTATTTTTATTTATTTTGTATTTTAAGCCTGGTTTTCTACATTTATTTGCATTTCAAGCCCACTCATGCTAAATATACCACTCCAATAACAAAATGGACCGCACTTGTACAACAAAGCAAAATAAAATCCTAAAAATAGCCTAAGCTTTAAATGCGGGTTTCACTTGCGCTCTTCAGCACACTGGCGGTTAGAAGTAAAGGAGAGAGTAAGCGAGAAAGAGAGTGAGATAGAGATATGCGCGAAGTCATAAGAAAAGCAGAATCGTTGAAAAAAGGTCAAAGCTGAGTGCATTCGGATGCCCGTTTGTATGAATGAATCGGAATACAACAACAAAACGCCTAGCGTTAAAATACAAATGTTGCGAATGGCAGAAAATTGGTTACATGTGTGTTATTTAAGTACATGGTGCATATAAAACAGACAAATTGTCGCGTGCAGATGAAATGTAGGCCAAATGTTTCATAAAAGTTCCAACTCCTTGCATGACCTACATCACTGTGGACACGTAGTAAACAAACAACAAAGCAGAATCGTAAAAGAAAAATGTCCTCGGCACATTTGCCTTATGCAACTGTGATCGTTTAATTTTTATTTGTCGTTCATGATGCAAACGTATGTATATAGTATGAATAATTGTGTGAAAAATAGCACAGTGAATTATGAACAAAGTGAAGGAGGGAAGGAGGAGAGCAAATCATATAAATTAATTGGTCGGCATGCGAGAGACGTCAGCAATGTCCACCAGCCAGGCAGGCAGGCAGAGCGCTTCTAACTAAATGACGGCATCTGTGGCGGTTGGTCGATCTGTCCAATCTGTCTGCTCGTCAGACAGTATCAATGGAACGTCAGAGCATCGGAGTCAGCTAAAATCGTGGCGTTTGATCACGAAGCCCCGCAGCGGCGATGCTGATGGAAATGGAAATGCTATGGAAAACTATGTCACAGTGTTGCAAATATTCACGAACAAAATGCAACTAACTGAAAATGTTTTATATAAGTCTTCTTTTTTAACTGTCTGATTGTGTCATTATATTAAATCATCACATCATCAGTTAAGCATTTTAGATTAGTAGAAAAGTGATTTAACTTATTTATTTTACAATAAAACTTTTTTACTTTAAAAATAATCATAAATATAGCAAACATACATATTTATATTTATTTATACACGAGTACAAACTCGTATTTTTTATATTCAAAATTTTAATTTTAAAACAGAAAATAGTCATACTTAAACAATAAAGAACAAAGCGAAATTATATAGTATTTTAATCATTATTTTCAAATGACCATATGCATATACACATCACAGTTCATAAATAATTTGCACCACTGTGACCAACAACAAGAATCTCCCACCTCCTCCCCCATCAAGAGGAAAAAATCAACATCCACATAGAATGAAAGCTGAATGTTGTTTTTGGTTTGCTCGAAAATAGATTTGACTAATAAATACTATAGGGAAAAATCGAAAAAGCAACAAGAAAATAACAACCAAAATTTTTTTAAACCAAATTGGAAAATACAATTTTGCTCAAGACAAACAACATAAAGCAAATAAGAATTTAAACGATGAATCAATGTGGAAATAGTAAATTGCGTAAAACTAAAAAGAAATACACTTTTACACACACTCACATACACACAATTCGTTGAACCCTTTCAGAAGGAACTGTAAAAATAAGAGAGCGTAGGCTTGAGGGGAGTGGCGCACCCAAAGGCGCCAAATGTAGGTCCTGCCCCTACATATGTGTCTGTGTGCCTGTGTATGTGTGTGCGTGTAAATAGATACATACACACGGGCGTTAAAGCAATGAATGAGCCGTTGCTTCACTTTTGGTGGAGATAAGAAAACGAAAAGAACGAAGGTGTAGCAAGAAGCAACGCTCAAAACTAACAACAACAAGGCACGCATACAAGTATAAAAATAAAAAACCAACAGGAAAAGGCCAACAAGAAAACAAGACAAACGGCATATCTCAATGTGTGGGAGCAGCACAAATGAGGGGGACAAAGAGCACGATGCTTTCGCTGCTTGTCTGTCTGCCTATTTGTCCGCGTGTATATGTGTGAGTGGGTGTCGTATACTCTCCCACCCACAACGGAACTTCTATTGTTTATTGGAGTAGGGAGTGAGCAGCAGCAGCAGCAGTTGAGAGCGTGCGCGCGAGCACAGGCTAAGGCATAGGGAACGCGCACACATACACTTATAAACGCTCCATCTATATCTCTATTCATGTGTTCCAGTTGCTGTTTGTATTAGTGAGCTGTCTGATTCTGTGTTGTTACTGTTACGGTTGTTGTTGCTGCTTGCATACCTACCCAAAATAAGATGTTTATAAGGACCATCAAGTATTTAACACATGAACAGCAGCCGTTTAGACCCATTTTATGGTATTTAATTAACTTTTTTGCACAGTTTTCGTTTAGTACGACGGCTTTCTCGACACCGTGGGCTTCCTGCCGTTTTAAACTCAAGCTGCTTTGCTTTAGCCTCTTGCAGCCTTTAATGCAATTTTCTTATTCGTTGCAGTTGCACACTTTTAAAATTAATTCTTTATCGCTTTCGATTTTTCTTCAGTTAATTAAAAAACACTTTTCGCTTAAATCACTATTATTCGTTTTATTTCCGTTAAACGCGTTGCATTTAACAATAATTTAAATTTTATTTGTACATCGAAGCATCAGCGGCGCTCTCTCAATCACGTCTGATTCAGTGTGGCCGTGTATAAAATGGACTTTAATGAACTTATCGCTTGGGTACTTAAATCCTAATCGATTACAAACTAAACGTTTTGCAGCACTGTTTTAAAATAAAATATATCGATATATACATACAAACGATTGCCATCGATACCCAAACATCGTCAAAGAACTGCAAACATTTATGGCTTCGCGGTGTTGGGCCACACTTGTAGTTCGTTGTTTTTCCATCAGAAAAAACAGTAAAGAAGTGTAAAGAAAAATAATAAAATAATGCATTATTAGTAACAAAGACACTATTGAGTAACCAGTGAAAAGTGCATTAGCTGCAACTAATTCACAAAAAAACAAAATGCGTACACCAAGCATGTAGCAGCTGTGGCTTTTCACTAAACGAGAAGAAAATCGGTACAAAAGGAAAACAAAGTACTCAACCAAACACGAATGTAAATGTGAATCGCAGGGAAAAGTAAGCACTGACAATCCCCCAAGCGGGCGCTACACACACAACCGCCCCCACTAGTCCAATTGTGCCCCACTAATAGTGTACAAAACTTCGAGGTGCAATGAAATTGAAACAGGCTGCTGCTGCTTGCGTCTAAGTTTTAAGTAATTAAAGACCAGCCCCCTGCCACACCTCCGCCCCTGTCCTTGCTTAATACACACATAGCCAAACAGTGAGTGAGTGAATGTGTGAGTGTTTCTATGTTTGTAATTTTGTTACGCAGTGGAGCGGTGCGACAGCCGTTCAAGTGGAGTCTAAACATTTTGTGCACAAGAAAAAAATAAAAGCTTTGCCTGCGCTTTAAGGTTTGTTGTTGTTACGGTATTTGATGTTGTGTACATAAAATTTCACAAGTGTTGCATTTGAATCCAGTTGCGGGCCGCCGAGTGTTGTTATTGTTTAGTGTGTGCGTGTGAGTGCGCGCATGCATATGCATGTGTGTGTGTTGCTTGGCAAAATTACGATTGAAGCAATGCAAAAAGCTGAACAGCAAAATTCAGCAGCTTGCACACAGCTTACACTGATACATACGTATGTTAAAATAACCAAATACATACATACATAAAAACCTGCATTTGCACATGTAACAATGTAAACAATGTAAGCTTAATTTGAACTAAATTTGTTACATACAAATATATTCATTTTGTGTAAATATATCACACATGTATTAAAGAACTTCCAATAATAAAAAAAAAAGTTTTTTTCTAATCGAATGACCTACACTGTGAAGATTATGTAGATAATTTGCTAGGTTTGGACGTGATTTCTCATAGACAAACTTCACTTTCACTTTCCGTATAAGTAGTTTGCTTAGAGTGGCGGCCAGAGCTGACCAAAAACTTTGTACTTGAAGTTACAATTAGACACATGTTAAATTAGAAAGTGAACTTGTATATATGTTTATTTGATGTACATATGTACGTAAATGGGAATAGTTTCTTAATTTGCCTTAATTAATTAAGACTCTGTATTCGTGTGGTCTGTCGTCGCATAATATAATTCCAATTAGCCCCTTTCTGCCCATCGGAAGATAGCATCTAATTGTCTGATAATCTGTCTGTCCCGTTCCCTTGCTCGATTCAACAAGCGTGCAACGTGTGGGAACTGTTAAATTGTTGCATCGAAAAGGGGGACACACACACATTCAGTTATTTCAATCATTTGCATGCTCCCCCACACACACACACGCTCTTAGAGACATGTTACACTTTGCATTCGAACAAAGCACATGATTTAGTCCGCGCAACGGCAACCCGCAGCAACTATAACAACAACAACAACAACAACAAATGACAACTAGCTAGGAAGTTGTTGGCAACTGTTTCGCTTTTGTCTTGTGCTTCATTTCTCTATTAACGAATCGCTCTATTATCATTAACAGCGGGCTGCTGCCAACATTAACAGAAACATTGCATTAACATAGCACGAGTGCAACGACCAACTGGAGAACAGCCGCCGTTGCTCGCTATGTTATACCCTGTTTACAATTTTTTCCGAGGATGTATCATTTCATCGATCGCTTCTGAGTCCGTAAATTTGTTTACCGTTGCTCAAATGTAGTTTTAAATAGATCAGTTGGTTTCTAACCATATTCTATTCGATAATTAATAGTTGAGCAAATTATTTAAAAAAGTCTTACAAAATATTTATTAATAATAGGCTAAATTATATAGATTCTATATTCATTGATACTTTTTATTGTGATTTTTTTTAGATTGCATAATTAATAGAATGAAACTATCGTACACTAAAAAATAATAAGAAAACTAATCCTATGCATTTAGATATGTATACCTTATGATCTTATTAACAATGATGGGTATTTAAAGAAAAGCTCGGAAAGCGTGTGTAAATATACCATAGAATATGCTGCAACAATAACATTTGACTACAACCACAACAGCTGCGACAACAACAACGACAACGTCAAGTGGGCAAAGCATAGCAGAAACTGGGTAATACTTTTATAATTTATTCCAGCGACTTTTAATGGCCTTCTTCTTTGTGCTTAGGCCCGTTTTTATTTTTTTTTTTCACACAACAGTTGTTGGTTAGCTCTGTTCCGCTTTTGTGGTAGGGTGTAAGAAGTTAGCCCGCATGAAAGTTAACCTTTCCGCTGATGTTTCGACTTTTAAGGTCTTCTGAGAGCTAAACGAGTACTCAGCGAAAATCATATAATTTATCATTGTTTGTTTCTTAATTGAGAATGGCTATGTATGTGTGTGTGTGAAGCAACTTCTGTGCGAGTGCAGCTGTGTAAAGATATTTAAAACACAAAGACAAATAGACTAATGTAAACAAGGATATAACAGGGGACAGACATACCAAGTATTTACTAAAGCAGCAAGTCTTCTAAGACACGCACCGCAAACATATCTCGATTTTAATAAGCCAAATCAAATTTCAGTTCATTGCAGCCAGCGGCCTCGCAGAGACAACAACGTAGCAGCGGCAACGGCAGCGGCAGAGGTTACAGATAAGCAGTGGCAGCTGTGCGCGCTGATAACGATCCATAGTGAAGACTGGTACCGCTCCCAAACCTTATTCCGATTGCGACTCCGACTCCAGCGAGCACGTAGTCTCCTGCCTAGCGGCAGCGGCAGCGGCCATCTTTCCGCTTATTATTGACCGAGCATGTCGCACGGCAGCGCCGGCGCGCAAACTGGTGGTGGCGGCAGTGTCGGCGGCGGTGCAGCAGCAGCGGCCGCAGCAGCAGCAGCAGCTGGCTCTGAATATCGTGAACTACATTGGACTGTGTCGAGCGTGATGGACTCGTCGCGTGTGTCCACCTGCCTAATATCGATGCTGTTGATTGTCTACGGCAGTTTTCGCAGCCTCAACATTGAGCAGGAAGCACGGGAGCGCGAGGCAAAGAAACGCAATGAGTCCATGACGAATCTGCTAACAGGCGAGCAGGTCGAGAAGGAACCAAGTAAGCATGAACTTTAATACACACATTAAACCAATCCCTTATATTTATTAATTGAACCGCCGATTCGTCAATTTTTCCTCATTTATGTTTGTTGGCTTTCTATTCGGAAGTAAATAACTCATTAGCTCCAATTGTGTTGCTCATAATACATATAAACAACTTTTATAAACACCCGCATATATTTCGATTCAGGCTTAGCTTATGCGTCTCATACGCTATCATTACTAATTGACTTGCAATATAAAAAATTAATAGACTCGAATTTTGATGTAGCGGACAAGTTCGCGACGCTGGATACAATGCATGCACTGTGCCTGCCACTGGGTGCTTCCATATCGCTGCTCATCATGTTCTTCTTCTTCGACTCGATGCAGTTGCTGTTCGCCGTCTGCACAGCCAGTAAGTAGAGCACAGTATGCATAATCTGTTTAACTGCTCACATTAACTATTTATTCACAGTTATTGCCACTGTGGCGCTGGCCTTCCTGCTGTTGCCCATGTGCCAATACATTATACGGCCCTGCACGGATGGCAAGCGCTTCTCCTTTGGGATCTGTGGACGATTTACGGCAGCGGAGCTATTCAGCTTTACGCTGTCAGTCTCAATTGTGTGCGTTTGGGTGCTAACTGGGCACTGGCTGCTAATGGATGGTACGCCAAATGAAGCTACGCAATATTTCGCTTTATTTATATTGTCCATCCATTGGTTCATTTTAGCCATGGGCATGGGCCTCTGTGTGGCCTTCATTGCGTTCGTGCGGCTGCCAAGCTTGAAGGTGTCGACGCTGCTGTTAACTGGTCTACTGATATACGACGTGTTTTGGGTGTTTCTGTCATCGTACATATTCAGCACAAACGTGATGGTCAAGGTGGCCACACGACCCGCCGAGAATCCCGTTGGCATTGTGGCGCGCAAATTGAATTTGGGCGGCATTGTACGGGATACACCGAAACTAAATTTGCCGGGCAAACTGGTTTTTCCCAGCATACACAACACAGGACACTTCTCGATGCTCGGCCTAGGCGATGTTGTTATGCCAGGACTATTGCTATGCTTTGTGCTACGATATGATGCCTATAAAAAGTCACAGGGCTTCACATCGGATCCAACGCTGTCGCCGCCAAAGGGTGTTGGTTCTAAGTTGACATACTTTCATTGTTCCTTATTGGGGTAAGTGGAGCGTATGGATTGTTTATAGTTTATGGTCTCTCAATTCGGTAATATCTTATTTATAGCTATTTCCTGGGTCTGCTAACGGCAACAGTTAGCTCGGAGGTGTTCAAGGCCGCACAACCTGCCTTACTTTATTTAGTGCCGTTCACGTTATTACCATTGCTACTAATGGCCTATTTGAAGGTAATTGAAATCCTCTCTAAACTTAACAAAAATATAATATTATATTGTATCCTTAGGGCGATTTACGACGGATGTGGAGTGAACCGTTTATTACGCATCAACCATCAAAACAATTGGAAGTCTGAGTGTATTCTATCTTTAAAGAGAATTAAAAACAAAACGAAAGAAAGTGAAGAAAGAGAAAACACAACAATACACATACTATGAATTCTCTCTTAATAACATACGTATTCTTTACTTATACGTATCAAATTTTTTTTAAGTTAGGTAATTCTAATTTAGTGAAGTAACAGCAAAACCGAATAATAAATCTATGTAGTTTTAATATAAATGACAACGATTTTTGAAAGCCCCAAAAATGTTCATGTATTGATTTAATATAAAATATCATTTTGTCATGCAAAGCAAATATTGAAACAGTTTTATGCTAACAGTTGTATTGATATTGATGCAAATGCGATGCGCTTTTATCTCATACAGAATTAAGCAGCATTTTTATTTACATACTAACCTGCATACACTGTAGTATTAGTGTTAGTGTTTTTCATTTTGTATTTACCAATTGTTGAGATTGAACTTATTTTTGCTTGGTTTAAAATGCATTTTAAATATTTCCATACACATGATAATCGAGAAAGCAGATTTACGAAATTTCCAATTCGAATTAACTATCAAACAGTATGACATTTTCTGTAAATACTTAATTTAATAACAACAATCACAAATAATAATAGTTAGTAAGTGCGCCCGCTTTGGAAATCATTATTCGTTTAATCTTCCTCAGACACATTAGTATATAAATTTCCATTCCCTTTCAAATTTTCACACGTACATTTAAATAATGAATATGATGTTTTGCCAAAATGCATGTGTTCGTTTTAAATAATAAATATGTAATAGAAAAGAAAGAAAACAAAAAAGAAATGTTGCACTTGGTGTGTTTCACAAATTAAGTTTCAAAAAGTTTAATTATTTATAACGATCAAAACAGAAAAACCAACAATATTACATAACTATAAATATATGCATAGTAGTTACACATTAATTTTAAGTAAATGCAATTTCGAGACATATAGAAACAATAAAAATGTGAGATTTGAACATAAACCTAAAGAAATTAAATTTGTATCCTTTCATCGACTGACGATCTTTTATTTTGGTAAGATATGATTGTTTTTTTTTTTTTTTTTTGAGTAATGATTTTTTCCAATTTCTGTTACAATGTCTGCTCATTTTGTAGTCAAATTAAATTATAAAAAAGTCAAAAGGGCGGTTAAAAATACTAATCATCGAATATTCGAGCAATCGAATTTTCCGATAATAAAGGCGTTATGGTGGTTGGCCGATATATAAATATATAACGATTAACGATACTGTTGGTGTTTGTACGATTAACGATTATATTGCGTTTTTTCCTTCTGGGAAATAAAATAATAGCAGAAAAGAAAAGTGAATAATTATAATAAAAAAGTGAAAACACAAATGTAAACGTGCGTTACGTTGTCGTAAGCAAGTAAATAAGTAAGAAGTAAGTGTAATTCGCAAAAAATAAAAAAGTTTAAAGCCGAGAAGTAATGTGTAGGTGTAATACACACATACGCATGTTTAACTAAGAGCGATTTGCATTCCAACAAACGAGATAGAAAAATTATAAAAGACATTAAAATGGCCTTGACTCAGATCACGCTGACTCCACCTTATCATCAAATTTGCAAAACAAAATCAAAACAGCAGCCATATCACACACCGACACCCATAATACATACATTCATAGATATGCGGTGTGTATATGTGTAGATACGTTAATACGCCTACGCTTAACGTAAAGTAGCATTTACAACAAACATAGTACGTAGAGTAACTACGTAAGAACACGCAAAATGAGCAACGTAAACGCAAATGAGCGCCGTCGCTCATTCCAGGAGTTTGTTCATTTGCCCAACGGGGAACCCGGTTAAATGGCCAATGGTATTTGGTGAATATTCCGTTAAATTTAAAATTAAAAATATTCAAATCATTTTTAATTAAATATTAGTTTAAATAAAAAATTTTTTATGACTAAATTGTTTTAAATATGTGTAATTTTAGAGAGAACTTCAACATCACAGACGACAGCTGAGTAACTCTTGCATCAAACTGAATATAAACGGGCATAGTGAGTCGGAGTTGCGCCGCCACCCACACAGACAGCAGCAGTCCTTTGTGCACATGGGTGGGAATAGCGCAGCTGCCAACGCAAGCGCTTTTAGCGCGGGCGGCTACATTGGGCCTACCACAAGTTTGGGTGCTGCCGGTGGCAGTGATTTGATACCGGCTCCAATGGGAACTGGATATGAATTGTTTAACACATCCTACACCACTGACGGCACAAGTTGGGAGGAGTTTTGCGATCGTCACGCGCGAGTTGCAGCTAGCGAATTTGCAAAAGCATGTGTTAACTACATCAATAGCAATTTGCCACCGGATGTGGCTCGTGGCATACCACACCGCAGTTTTTCTCTCAAGTTTGTTGAATACTTCTCAATGCACTACGCTAATGAGTTCTCCATAAGACGCAGCAACCTTAAGACAGGATTTGATAACAGCGGCGGCGGTGGCGGCAATTTCGAAACGGAGGAGCACGAGGTGTCACGCCAATTTCCCAAATCGCTGTTGCGTCGCTTCTCTTTCAAGGGCCTGCGAAAGGGCAAGGTGAGCGAGAGATGCGCAGCAGACAGATAAATCAATGTTTAACTTCAGAAACTTTTATTTTTGCAGGCTTTCTTTCACAAGAATTCGGACGACGTTGACGGCAGCAAGCAGAGCAACAAAACTAAATTGGCTAAAATAGTTGTGGAATGCCGTAAGGAGGGTATTGTCAATAATCTGACTGCCGAGAGCTTAGACCAGACGACGGGCACACAAAAATGGGAGAAATGTCGTCTGGCACTTGTCAAGGCCGTGGGCGGTTACATGCTTGAATTTTATACGCCGCCCAGATCAACAAAGCCTCGAAGTGGTGTTTTTTGCTTTCTGATTTCGGAGGCACGTGAAACAACCACACTGGAGATGCCGGATCGATTGAACACATTTGTGCTGAAGGCCGACAACAATATGGAATACGTAATCGAAGCAGAGAGCGCCGAGGACATGCGCAGCTGGTTGGCTACAATACGCTATTGCATGAGAACGCCGCCAACGCAGCAACCCATACTTGATTCAGAAGTCATTGCGGCAGCTATGCAAACATCGCCAGTGACCACAAACCCAAATCCCACAACAAGCGGTACTAGTGGTCCTTTGGGTGGCATACAAAATCCTCAATATCAGCAGCAAGGAGGTCCCCTGCTGGGTGGCTCCAATGGCAATCTGGTAAATTCGCAGTCAGCCGACAGCGCTTTGGCCGTTGCGGCAGTCGGGAACAGTAACGCGAATGCGGCTTCCGCCAATGATTTGAATGCCACTTCCCAGACCAGCAATGAGCTGAGCAGCACACCGCCTGAAATACCCTCGCGACCGACACGTGGCGACCGGGGTGAACAACGTTTGTCTGCTTCCAGTAATTTCGATGGTAACGAACTGGTCGAAACAGAAAACGATATAAATGTGGCGGATTTAACGGCGGAAATGCGACTATTTCCATGGTTCCACGGTACGTTGCCACGCGCCGAAGCAGCTCGAATGGTGCTACAGTCGGAAGCAGCGGGTCATGGCTTCTTTTTAGTACGCCAAAGTGAAACGCGACGCGGCGAATTCGTGCTAACATTCAATTTTCAAGGACGTGCCAAGCATCTGCGGCTGACAATCTCCGAAAAGGGACAGTGTCGAGTACAGCATCTGTGGTTCCCCACCATTCAAGAGATGCTGGAGCACTTCCGACACAATCCCATACCACTCGAGTCGGGCGGCACATCGGATGTGACGCTCACCGATTGGGTGCACCACACGAGCAGGCTAAATGATAACGCTCCCATAACAACAATGTCAGCCACTGCGCATGACCCGGGCACCGATGCGAACACTGGAACAAGCAACATCGCTAGCAGCTCTGGCAATAGCAATGGACACCCTTCGCCGAGACATGTGAGATAGCCAAAATTTTGGAGTCAATTCAGTGTCAGTGATGGTTTTTATTTTCCTTTATTTGATTTTGCAAGTTTTTCATTTCATAAACAAGATAGCCTCACAATGTAGTTTTATAGAGCATCAGGAAGAGGTATATTTCCCTTAGGCAGTGTTTTCAAGCTTAGGTATTAAATATAATTAATTTAAAAAATATATATATCTATATATATTTTTTATAAATATATATATAAAAGATATTAAACTGGAAGCTCGTTTATATATATAAATATTAGTTATGTTAAAAGATCTCAAAATAAGTGTCAATTAATTTTCAGAACCTCTTCATTATTAGTATGACAAATGCGAATATTTAACAAACTTTTTCTATTCATTACATTGTTTTTTTTTTTTTTTTTTTTTTTTTTTTTTTTTTTTTATTCAGCATTTCACTTTGGACCACGTTTTTTTTTCTATCGTGCTCATTGTGTGTTTTCGCATGTTTCATGTCCAAGTCGTTCCCATATACTGAAGCCATTTAATGTGCAAACAGAGATCTAATCCATTCAATCAATTACAGTGCAACGAAGTTATCACCATGAATCTAAGTGTTCGCCTAAAGACAAACGAAATCGAACTGCCACAGGAGCCAACTCACGTCTTTTTTCCGGAGCAAGTCTACTTCCATTTGGATCCCACATCGCTGACTGCGCACAATTCGCCGCCAGTTGGTCAAGGATTCCTAGATCAGCCGCATTTGCGTGCATCCAATGCCTCACTGCAGGCACCACATCAGGGCGTTGGTGCAACGCGGCATGCCGGTGATGCAGTCGCCAGTGGAAGCAGTGGTGCAGTGCCTGGTACCAGCGGCAGCAGCGGTGCAACATCTGGAGCCGAATGCACCGGACGAGCCATTGATAATCAGTACAGCTACACTTAAGCGAATGTCGCCAGTGGATGAAATTTGAACTTCTTGTGCGGAATTTATTTTTGTGCCATTGCGTAGCTGCTGCAGCGAACTAATTTTTGTATTTCTTTTGTTCGTTTCTTTCCTTTGTATAATTTGTTTGTGTTTGAAAACGAATTTGTATCTGTGTAAGGCGTCATTATCTTGTTTCTATTAGTTTTAGAGCCTCTTGGAAGACATGAAGTAACTGAATATTACGATTATGATTGTATACATTAATTAGCTAAATATGTGTGTTCATTTTAAGTAAATATGTAAGTGTTGTATGTATAACAAAAACAAAAAATCGTAAAACAAAAATGTAAAATTGGTAACACCAAAGGTGTAACTCTTGCGAATCCTAAAACTTCCTGCTTTACAAAAAAAAATACATACATATATACATGATATATATATATATATATATATATATATATATATATTGAAAAAAATATATCTATATATACTACACTTATAAAAATTAAACCGATAAATATATATATTTAAATTATATTAAAGCTGATAAACTACAATAAATGAAGTTATATGAATGTATATGTTGCAGACAGATCTTTAGATAAACTTTGCTCACAGCTTATGCTTATGTTGTCAAATCGATTATGATCCAGTTAGTGTTGACAGCGATAACAATGCTTTTGGAAACATGTAATCTGATTTCTGAAGGATAGCAAGTTCCACAGCTCATTCGTCTCTAAGCAACCAATTCGATAAATGAGCGATAAAACAAAGTAAGTAACCGTAAGACAAGAGCTTATTAAATTTACGTAAATCAATTTTAAACCAAAATCACACAATACAGTGTAAAAGACAAAAGATAGTAATTTTGTTTTTTGAACTGAGCACAATTAACGGACAACTGTTGATCCGCTGTTAATTACAGCCATAAACATGTTAACATTTTTCTCTGTTAAGTGTGACACTTGAATGAGTGTGACCAACAGACAATAATTGGCAGCGCTGGAAGAAAACGAAAACAACATTGGAAAAAATTAAGAAAAGCCGGCAATGGATCTCGAATTGGATATTATAGATTCTTTAGATGCGCTTGGCTATAAAAGTGTTGAGCAAAAGAGCCTGAATCAATACTTGGACGGTGGCATAGGCAACCCAGACTTGCGCGAATTGATTTACTGGCTTGCCAATCAACTGCATGTGCTGAGGAAGACCGACGAGCATTTAGCTTCCAGTAGCAAGGACCATGACGAGTTTGTTTTCGAACTGTCCTTACTGCTGACTGAGCTGGGATGCCCCTACCGTCAGCTCGTCGCAGTGCCCATGACGGAGCGTTTCCAGACACGAGAGTCCCTTCTGCATCTTCTCGATTATCTTACATCAGAGCTCATGGCCACAAAGATGTCGCTGAAGCTGCAGCCTGTCGAGCCGCCCAGTAAGAAATCGAAGACTGAATCGCATCTGCAGGACGCTGTGATGCAGTTGACAACTGACCTCCAGCTGGGTGAGTTGCCGAAAAACATCAATGCCAAAGTGCTGTTCGAGCGAATGATGCCTAAACTAATGCAACGGCTGAAGCAAATAAGCCCAGTGGTGATCAGTGAGCCCCTGATGAGTACCAGCAAGCCATTGACCGATGCTCAGTGGCGTGTTCTGGAGACCATGCACAGAGATCTTGACGCTGAGTATAATTTGCGCCGCCAAATGATGCTCACCCGTTTGGAGGCGACTGTTCAAAGCTTTCAATGGTCCGAGAGCATGAAAAATCGTCAAAACGAGATTGGGGAACGCTTTCAACGTAAGCTTAAGGAAATCGAAAAGCTTCAATATGGCGGAGACGACACCAACATTGTGGCGCTGCTGGCAGCGCGCACGGATTTGGCGATCATTGAAAAGACAAGTTCAGTGAATGTGCGCAAGAATACGGCATCTAAAATAGAAAAGCATGTGATTGGAAGTGTGCCTGATCGTGGTGGACGTGCCAATGAGCACGCTCCACCCCCACCAGAGATGCCTTCCTGGCAGCAGCAACGTGCCGGCGGACAGGGAGGCGGTCGTGGTGGTGGTGGTAATTTTCGTGGCGGACGCGGTGGTGGACAAGGTGGTGGTGGCCGTGGCGGCGGACGAGGTGGTGGACCCCAAAACTGGAAACAACAATATCAGGATCAACAGCCGCAACAGCAGCGCGACCAGTTTATCAATAACAGCGGACGTGTACAAGGCTCTGGCTGGAATCCTCAAGCTGGTGGACGCGGCGGTGGCGGTGGCGATGGGGCTTACCACAATGGCGGACGCGGTGGTGGTGGTGGCGGCGGCTACAATCAACGCTACCAGGGCGACTATCAACGCGGAGGTTTCCGTTGACCAATCTGGACAAAAGCAATAACTCAACGCAGCCTTATAATAATTACCGATATTGATATTTATTTATGATAGAAACTTCCATAGCTTTTACTCACCCTCCCCGCTTGTCTGTCACCTAATTGGACCATATTGTAAAACACCTAAACGAACCCAATTGTTAATTGTTAATACGGAGCAACAAAATAACTAAACAATTGTGTCATCTAGATAAAAAATATATAATATCGTTCAATTTTGTCAAGCTAACGTTTTCGCTTTCAATACGATTAATGTTGATCTAATTTTGGAAATGTGTTTTTTATCCCTAGCCCAAATTATACTCCCATTATACAGAGGCGTCAATAACTGGGACATTGGGGACTCTACGATGTTGCAAATATTTTGAAAATGTATATTTAATTTGTCAAGTTATAATCATATTTCTTCAGATTGAGGTTAATTAGAACTACAAAGATTGGCGCGGCGATTGCTAGCTACGCCCCTGGGTGGACAGACAGACAGACCGACAGGTAACCAAGCATCACACACGCGACACTCAATTGCCAATGAGTGGTCATCATCAATACGACTTATACAGCCAACTGTACGCAGTAGAAGCAATTAACGTGTTCAATCAGCATGAAATCCATGTCGAAGCCGTCTAAATGGCAAGCGACACAGTGCATTCGGTTCAGTTTGGTCAAAAGACTCACAGACAACGGCAGCATATCCCAGTGGATCCAACGGATCTCTATAGAACACACAATTTGAGAGCGTCAATTAACCGCGATGTTCCGCTTCAGACCCATATTGGCATTTATGCTATTAAATAGCATTTTTGTGCCTGGCAGCGCGCAAAATTTGCTGGATCGGCTGAGGCCCGGGCCAGCTAATCTGACCCGCAACATCGACGACATCAAGGTGGTGGCCGGCACAAAGGTGAAACGCTACGAGCGCATGTCGGTGCCACTGGCTGGCATTGGCCCGGTCATTGGCGGGATTGGTGCCGCCGCACTGCTGAGTCCACTGCTCCAGCCACACCCGCCATATGTGGGCTACTCCTTTGTAGGTTCCTGCCCCACTGTGCGACGGCTCTAAGCAACTGTTTTTACCTCTCCTTGCAGGTGCCACAGTGGCAGGCAGGTGCTATAATAAACGGCGAGGGCCAATCAGCGAGTGCAACTGGCATGATAACCTTCCAGCAGCTGCCCTACAATAGTGACATTAAGGTGACCATCAATATCACAGGGCTGCCGCCGGGAAAGCACGCATTGCACATACACACATATGGCGATGTCAGCCAGGGCTGCAAGTCCACAGGCGGACAGTTTCCCAATAACTTTGTAAGTCGGACTCATAGTCAACTATCCAATTGAGCTGGAAAATTCACATTCCTCTCGGCAGCTGGGCAACCTGGAGGTGAAGCCAGACGGCATAATCTCGGCCGTATTCATGAGCATCTACCTGCAGCTCTTTGGTTTCAATGGCATCGTTGGCCGTTCCGTCGTCATACACAGCAAACCCATCGACCTGAACACCGCGCTCAATGCCGAGGTCTTCTCCTCGGCGCTGTCCGTGCCCAATGCCCTGGCCTACCAGAACGAGGAGATGTCCGTTGGTGAACCCATAGCCTGTGGCGTTATTAGTCTAATGAGTACTGCCAGCGTAGCACCGACCGTATCTACCTCACCAAGTGGTCCAGAAATAACGGAACCTGCGGCCTAAAATCTTTAAAGCGCAGCTGGATTCATTCTTCAAATTTGCATCTGTATTTTAAGCATAAATTAACAAAAATCAATAAAAAGTTATTTATAACATGGAATTTATTTTCTGATGTGTATTTATTATTTTCAAAAATAAAGTTAAATATGAAGCAAATTCAAAACATGATAGAAATTAATAAAATTAAAACATTAAAGAAAACAATTAATTCAGTTTCTATTTTGAAATGACAAATATATATAAATATTGAAACATATTCATAGTAATATATTTTGAATAATTTCCATTTGGCATAGTATTTCTAGGAATTTAAATATGCTTCATGTACTTGTGTATGATATAATTATTAACAATTAAATAATGAAAAATTATTTTAAATAACCTTGAAATGAGCTATCACATTAAAAAAAAAAAAAAAAAAAAAAACAATTATTGTCATTTAATTTAATTTCTAATTCACTTGGACACTGAAATTGAACAAATCTTATCAGCTCGAGCTATGCATCCTGTCACTCTTCCACTCAGAGGGTATCTGTTAGTCGATCACGGATCAAGTGGGCGTTCTTAGTCTTCCAATCAATTAAGGGCAAATAAAATGCAGCTCAGCTTTTGTAATTTGCACGTGCTGCGCATGCCCAAATGGGCTTGGATTGAATTTCCAAACTTTCTTCGGACGTTGCAATAGGGCTTTTGGCGCAGTTGAAGGTTGAGGTTTGTCATGATAGTTACGAAAAGTAAAAGCCATTACAGGTGGCACCGAATCTGCTTGATATGGTGCCTTGTGGATTTTGCACTGGCTCAGCCTGAGCCGGAGCTAGAGCAGGACCTGAGTGCAAAGATTGACTGGCTCACGTTTCCTTGGTCGCATAGAAACAAAACCAATAAGGAGACTGATTTGAGTGCAGGCTTGCAGCTGAGGGATGACTACGGCCAGGCGGATATATCCAGCTTCAGTGGATTTGAACGGCATCCTTGTCGCCGCGTTTGCCAGCAGGGCCAGAGCCAGAGCTGCTACTACCAGCTGGTGGTGCACAACTACCGTCGCTTGGGTCCCGAGTGCCAGCGTTGCCAGTTCGATGAGCGCGCCTGTGCGGACGAGAAGTGCATCTATGGAGACGGCGTTGCATCGCCCGTGATGGCCGTCAATCGAATGGTGCCCGGGCCGGCCATAGAGCTGTGTGAGAACGACACGGTGGTCATCGATGTGCTGAACTATCTTAATGAGCCCACCACCATGCACTGGCACGGCATCCATATGAGTCGCAATCCCGAAATGGATGGCGTGCCTTACGTCACCCAGTATCCGGTGGAGCCGGGCGAGGTGTTTCGCTATAAGTTCCTGGCTGATCGCAGTGGCAGCCTCTGGTACCACAGCCACATGGGCTGGCAGCGTGGCTTCGGTGTGGCTGGCAATCTGATCGTGCGCCAGCCACATCAGGCGAACCCCCATGCGCGCCTCTACGACTACGATCTGGTGGAGCATGCCCTGATGGTGCAGGATATATTCTACGACTACGACATACAGCAGGTGCGCAACATACTGATCAATGGCATGGGCCGCAACCATCTCAGCCAGCTGCCCGATCAGGATGCCAGGCATCGATATGAGCGACTGCGCGTGACGCCTGGCTATCGCTATCGCATGCGCGTCGTGCTCAACGGTATCTTCAATTGTCCCGTCGAGTTCTCCATTGAGCAGCACAAGCTGCTGATCATCAGCACCGATGGCAATGACATTGAGCCCGTGCTGGCCGATGGCTTCTTTCTGACCTCAGCGGAGCGCTTCGACTTTGTGCTGGAGGCGAACCAATATGCCAAGAACTATTGGGTGCGCGTCCGTGGCTATGAGCAGTGTGCGGATCGCAAACTCTATCAGGGCGCGGTGCTCAACTACCGGGGAGCCGCTCGTAGTGAGCTGCCCCAGGGTGATATACTGGGAAGCCGCCAGCCTAGAGATCTGGACGAGCCACCGCTATTCATCAATGATTTTCGTTTCAAGCCCTTGAAGAATTCTTCGTTAACGTTGCGGCAGTTCAACAAAGACCAAGATGTGGGCACGCTGTCGCTGCGCTCCGTTGAGCCCGTGGCCTGGCCAAGTTATACCAAGTTTTTAACGTACTATTCCAGTCTAAGCACACGGCAGGCGCCAAATGGTGAACTACTCTTCCAAATTGATGAGATTAGCTACATATCACCGGGCATTTCGTTGCTCCAAGGCCGCCACCTATACAAGGACGATGGATACTACTCCAATCGCAGCTCGCTAGCCGCAGAAGGACGCAATTGTGCCCGGGAGCTGTGCGAGGGTGTTCATGTCATACGCCTGCCTGCCTATCGGGCCATCGAAATAGTTGTGGCCAATCACATGGAGCCCACACATCCCATTCATCTGCATGGCTACACCTTCCGCCTGGTCGGCCAGGGAGTGCTGGGTAACCTGAATGACTTGAAAAATGTGAGTTAGCTAGAATTTGGACTAATTAAAGTAATAATGTGAATCTCTAATTAATTTAATACATCCACAGATACGCGAGCTGGATCGACGAGGACGTCTGCCTCGTCTGTCCAATGACTACGCCGTGGCCAAGGACACTGTGCAGGTGCCCGGACTGGGCTACGTGATTTTGCGCTTCATCTCTGATAATCCCGGCTTTTGGAGCTATCACTGTCACATCGAAGCCCACACTGTGCAAGGCATGATGGCTGTGCTCAAAGTGGGCGGGGATAACCAAATAAAACGAATTCCGGCTCGTGTGGGTTGTTGAATCTGAATTATTTATTTCTTATATGAGACACTTTATGATTAATAAAATATATTTATATAAATATGTTTTGTTTTAAGTTGTTCAATTAAGAACACAGGACACTCTAATCCTTTGCTGGCTTGCCATAATATATATTATTTACACATTTCGTTTTATATACATATATCAAAGGGAGAATAAACGTCTATGCAGTCCATAATAATAAAGTATTTTTAGAAGAATGATTTTATGATCCACTTAAGTTTAAGTCCGATATTTCTTATCGACAGATTAGGCAAAAGTCTTTAGCCATGTTCTTTATTTTGCTAGTTTTATATTGGGAATCGCCAGTCCCGCGGCAACATGGAGAAATGCCTGACCGCTACTCTGTCGGTTCTGTGCCTGGCGATAGTTGCTCAATGTGCGCCACCTGGATTGGACCCATATAATTTTGATGGCGCCGATTTCTATCAGCTCTTCAACGATCCAGATGGACACCTGAAGCTGAATCCCCGACTTAAAACGGCAAGTAGAAAGCTATATGCGAATAAGTAGAGAGTAGAGAGTAGAGAGTAGAGAGCTTACATAATTACTACATATAGGATGATCGCATTAGGGCTCATGAGTACCCAGCAGAGCTGCATCACGTGCCCACCGAGGATGGCTACATAATTGGAGTTTTTCGCATTCCCTATTCCCACAAGCTGCAAAATCAGAAGGCCCATCGCCCCATTGTGCTTATGCAGCATGGCATATCGGGCAGCTCCGACAATTGGATCTCGATGGGTCCGGATAATGCCTTGGCCTTTCAACTGGTGGATGCCGGCTACGATGTGTGGATTGGCAATTCACGTGGCAATACGTACGCCCGCAATCACACATGGCTGTCCACGCAGCATCCCTACTTCTAGCGCTTTAGCTGGCATGAAATTGGCTACTTCGATATTGCGGCTGTGATCGAATATGCCTTAATGACAAACGGACAGGGTCAACAGTCGATTCATTATGTTGGCCACTCCCAGGGCACAACGGTGTTTCTAGCGCTTATGTCCACACGTCCCGAGTACAATGCCAAGATAAAGACAGCCCAGTTGCTGGCTCCCGTGGCCTACATGGATAACATGGACTTTCCCTTGGCACGCGTGACTGGACCATATCTGGGACATCGAACTAGTTATGCCCGCATGTTGGAGTCTATGGAGTTTCTGCCCTACAATGACTTCTTACTGCTCTTACTCTACAACACGTGCGGACCGGACTCAAGATTTCTCAAATACTGCAAGCAGTTGCATAACACCAATGGACGCACTAATTCGGTGAGCCTCAATTCTAAATCAAAAGATTCCATATTGAATACATTATTTTCTACAGACTGCCGCTGCGATCGATGCAATAACAACTCCTGCTGGAATTTCCACCAATCAGCTCTTACACTATCTGCAGGAACAACAGTCGGGTCACTTTAGACCCTATGACTTTGGTACGAAGAAGAACTTGATTGTATATGGTGCGGAAGTGCCTCCTGATTACCCCACCCATCTAATTACCTGCCAGACACACCTGTGGTACTCGGATAACGATGAAATGGCCGCCGTTAAAGACGTTGAACGATTGGCGGATACTCTGCCCAACAAAGTCATGCATCACATGGAAGATCCTTTGTGGAATCATGGCGACTTTGCGACTAACTGGGAAGTACGCAAATACATAAATGATCCAATAATTGAAATTATCAACGAATTTGAAGACGCTTTACACACTTGATGTGAAAAATGTAACAATAAACCATCATTAATAATCACTACTAGATTAGATGCAATAAATAATCACACGTTTTTATTTTCAAAAGCAAACATCAAATTTTTATTATTTTATGTACTGCTAATGTTAAGGTAGGTATATAAATTTGTATTTACTTACCCACACAATTCATTGCGATAAGGCATTAAAAATCTGATAAGCACGTGACGTACATAATTCATTGACAAAACAATTTAATGGGTGGGCATCGCTACTGACTTAGTTGAATTTGAAGTAGTGCTTATCACTTCCTATTTTATGATTTGCACATAATACATTAAATGAAAGCTGACAAAACTTTTAAGCTTTGGCACTAACCATAGAACACGGATAAGATAGCTGTCTTGTGCGCTAAAAAAACATTTTGCATGAACATAGCAATCCCTTTCAAATATTTGATATCACTTCAGAAGGAAAATCGAATATAAGTATATCTATATGTAAAAATATATTTTAGAGGGAGAGAGGGGGACTGGAATCTAGGGAAAAATTGAGCTTAGTGCAACTCTATTAAAAAATTTACCATTTTGGCAAAGTGCTCGAGTCGAAATAATAATGCTTTCTCATACGTTTATACATAGTTATGTACATACATATGAACATATATTCGTCGAGTATGGTATCCGAGACAGCAGCAATGGGTGGGCTTGCGCACACATTGCTCTACTTAGTTAATCTGAAGTAGCGCTTATCACTTCCTATTTCTTTTTTCCCACATAATACTTGGGGCTCAAAAATCGAAAGCCGAACAATTTCTAATATTTGTGCGGTGTATGGTTTAATTCAAAATCTATTAATTATACCTTGACCTTTGAAAACAATTTTATTTTAGCAGAACAATATTTAAATTATACGGCTATTCTGCTAAAGCCCCACCTAAAGCTTTGCCACCTAAAGCTTTGCCTCTATTTTGCATAAAAAATTATTAATTTTTAATATTTTTAAAATTATTATAGCGAAACTGTGAACAATTATATATTTAGGTAAAAACTACATTTATTTAAAATAACTGCGTAATTAAAAATCATTGCAAAACTTTTGTAAAAACTGTTGCCATTTGAAAAAACCCGTCATATAATAAGCGGCTGAAAATGACATACTATAAAAGTAAAACAAAAAATAAAAATATATAAAATCAATTTATATTAACAAAAAAATATAAATATAATATATATGTATATAAATTTCATATCCATTATTTAATATATCAAGGGCCCATCCAACTCCTTTATAGAAGTTTAGCATTTGTCAACACTTTACTAATACTTCACAGCACTGCTCAACTTAGCGCAGCTACACGCACGTGTGTGAGTGTGTGCGTGCGTGCGTACATATATAATATTGCACTTATACTTCTGTCTGCCAGAATAGCCACGGATCTATGGAAAGCAACTACTACAACGAAGCGCTGTATACTGCACGTGTTTTCTATTTCGTTCTAAAAAGCATTACTAACAAGTTGTTGACAGTGATATACGTATAAACATTATACTTACAACTATTCTGTGAAAACAAATAAATTTATATTAATTATACATTAAAGAAATATACATATACCTTACACAGGTGAGAACTTAATTAGACTGATAAGATAAGTTTATAAATATATTGATAAAAATAGATGTACGTATGAATGTTAACCATTTACTAGATAACATGGTATATACACATATACATAAATACGTATGCACTGCTACTCTGAGATTTTTCCGGCTTTCTAGGTTCAATGCACTTGGAATGCATTTTGTGTACCTGAATTTCCTTATGGGTTAGCTAGGTGTACAGAAAAACCTGTTAAGAAAAAGCTGGTAGGCAAGGGCAGCCCCGATCGGAAAAGACGAAGCCATAGAATTAGATCTCGTTTGTTAATTATAAACAACAAATAAAAGTGTAAAGTCATTCAAATCTGGTAAGAAACGTAATTCTCTCGAACTAGCGAATTAGAAATGGCGATGACATGGTAACAATGGCAGAAATAACAACACAACACGATTCTCTGATACGCCCAAATATAATTCAATAATAAACTAAAATATAAACTGCTGATAATACAAGTTGGGTTCAACGCCTGACTGACCCCAAGCAATGCAGATGCCAGATGTGAGCTGAACAACACATTCAGCGACTCATTTCAATAGCAACCGGCAGCGGAGCTGCACGAAACGTGCTCTGAACTATTTACTCACCCACGACCTTTCATAAATCAACAGAAAATGTCAGCGAGCAAGACCTACGAACGTCCAGCCAATTTCATAGATCCGGGCAAGCCCTCGAAATGCACCTGGCACCTGGGTACCAAGGAGAAAACGCCGCATACCCAACGTGGCTTTCTGCACGAAAATAAGATTTCGCCGGATATTCTAACAGTGATTGGATGCACCCCCCTGGTCAAGCTCAACCATATACCAGCCAAGGAGGGTATTCAGTGCGAGATGTGTGAGTATCAATACAATTTATAAGAAAATAATGAGAATTTTCCCTCAGCTTTTCTTAATTGAATGAATCTATTTAATCTGCGCATGCTATAAACATGACAAAACAAAATTGATATTTTCATATAGTTTTGCACGAGGAGCAGTTTCATAATTGGAACTGATTAGCTTTCACTATCTCTTATCTATAAATTGAATATTTAGTTTTATTAAATTAAAATTAAGTGCATTGTAATGCTTCATAATTTTAGTATAATTAGTCGAGACATGCTAAATTAGTTATATCCCCTATTTAGATGCCAAGTGCGAGTTTTTAAATCCGGGTGGTTCGGTCAAGGATCGCATTGGCTATCGCATGGTTCAGGATGCGGAGGAGAAAGGACTTTTGAAACCGGGCTATACTATCATAGAGCCGACGTCGGGAAATACGGGCATTGGACTGGCGATGGCCTGCGCTGTGAGAGGCTACAAGTGCATCATTGTCATGCCCGAGAAGATGTCCAATGAGAAGGTGTATGCACTGCGTGCCCTGGGTGCCAAGATTATTCGAACGCCCACGGAGGCAGCTTATGACTCGCCGGAGGGTCTCATTTATGTGGCCCAGGAGTTACAGCGTAAGACACCCAATTCCATTGTGCTGGATCAGTATCGCAATGCGGGCAACCCCTTGGCACATTATGACGGCACTGCCTCTGAAATACTGTGGCAGCTGGACAATAAAGTGGATATGGTTGTAGTCGCAGCTGGCACAGCGGGCACCATTACCGGTATCGGACGCAAAATCAAAGAGCAAGTGCCCAATTGTCAGGTCGTGGGCGTGGATCCATATGGATCTGTGCTGGCCCGTCCACAGGAACTAAACAAAACTGATGTCCAGTTCTATGAGGTCGAGGGCATTGGCTATGACTTCCCGCCCACGGTCTTTGACCAGACGGTCGTCGATGTGTGGACGAAGGTCTACGATTCGGACTGCTTCCCCATGAGTCGGCGACTAAACGCTGAAGAGGGTCTGCTCTGTGGCGGCTCGAGCGGTGGCGCACTGCATGCAGCACTGGATCATGCACGCACCCTGAAGCCTGGCCAACGGTGTGTAGTGATCCTGCCCGACGGCATTCGTAACTATATGACCAAGTTCGTATCCGATAATTGGATGGAGGCCCGCGGCTTCAAGCAGCCAGTAAACGAGCATGGTCACTGGTGGTGGAACGTGCCCATAGCTCAGCTCCAGTTGCCCCCTCCAATTGCTTTGATAAAGTCTGACGAAACTTTTGCTAGCGCCATTGCGCTAATGAAGCAGCATCGCGTGGATCAGCTGCCCATGGTCGACAAGAATGATGGGTATGTGAGCAGTATAAAAAATAAAGTAAATGTTGCTAAAACCCTCTATCTTTTTACAGAAGCGTTTTGGGCGTCGTGACACAGGAAACTCTCTTAAGCCAGATTGTCAGCATGAATCGTCAGCTAAGCGACCCTGCGGTCAAGGCCCTTAACAAGCGAATCATTCGTCTGGCGGAGACTGACATATTAGGCAAGCTGGCGCGAGTGCTGGAAGTTGATCCCAGTGTTTTAATCGTTAAACCTAATGCACAGTCTAAAGACGTGGTCGTGGCACTGGCCACCAAACTGGATGTCACCACGTTTATAGCATCCAGCGATAAAGCCAAGCAAAATGGCAATGGAATTGGTGATCATTAGAGCATCAATAATTTGTGACGTAATTATTATAAAATCCAACAATTTTATGCATTTATATATATATTTGATATTTTAGCTATTAAAATTCAACTTTACAACATTTCATATTGGTTCATTATATAAAAATAGTTTATTTTTATTTCATGTTAACGAGTTCTTAAAGGTAGTTTGGTCTCAGTATTTGACTAATAAAATAAAAATAGTACAGGACAGCTTAGAGTAATGTAAACCTGCTCAAACATGATTTCATGAAAAATATCAACATTTTACTATTCATTAGTATAATATAGGTATAGTAGGTAATTAGATTAACAAAAAAAGAAAAAATCAAATAAGGACTTCAAGTTGCATTCTTCTAGCAATTCGTAAATATTTTTTAATGTATGATTATATTTAAGCCACTGATTCTTTTCCCTTCAAAGACTTGACGTTATCCTCGGCTTTTTTATGCGATTTGGTGGTCAAGTGCTGCAAATAATGTTTCTGCAACTTAAAACTTTGTTCACATATGTCACAGCTGTGGAAATAATGAAAAAGCATTTGACATTAACCTGATAATATAGATGTTTTCATGATTCCAGCTACCTAAAATCACGGCTCATAGTATGAACCATTTGATGCGCTCTGCAATCGCCTTTGGTCACAAACGTTTTGTCGCAATAGTCGCATTGGAACGGGCGTAGATTTCCAGCCATATGTACTCTGGAAACATTTTTAGTTTTAAATATCAAAGTCTATCGTATTTCATTTAGCTTACCTCTCATGAGTGCTGCGATTGCTGCAGTGGCGAAATGATTTGCCGCAAGCATAACGACATGGATATGGACGCACATTGTCGTGGGTGCGTTGGTGATTGTTTAGCTCGGCTGTCGTAGAAAAGGCGGCACTGCATAATTTGCACTTATGAGGACGGCTGCCTGAGTGTCGAACAATATGGTTCCTTAGATTAAATCCAGTGGTAAAATTTTTACCGCACATATGACAAATATGTTCGTCGGCCTGCCCATGAACTCGTCTCTTATGCTTCTTAAGGAAATGCCTACTATGAAACTTTTGACCACAGTCCTCGCACTTGTATCCAAAACAAATCCCAATACTTTTCAGATGTTCAACGAGGGGCGCTGAGTATTTGAAATCATGCCCACAATGTTTGCACACAAATCTAAATTATAAATTAGATAAAATACGGATATTCACAGACATGATATATATTTGAACCAACCGAGTATGAAGCTGCATGTTATGACTTTGGTGCATGTGCATTTTTAGTAAGTCCTGACTAGTAAATGTCAATCCACACTGATGACACTGGCACTCAGGATTTTTTTTCTCCTCTTGCAATTTGATGTTGGATGACGATGGTGGCGATGCTGTTGATTGTAATGGTTGTACTTCGATTTCCTCATAATAATTTTCATCTTCCGATATTTCGACATTTTCCAGTTGTTGTTCTTCTACGGCTATCTCCGTGTCACTCGCATTTTCAACAATATTAAACTCAGGATATGCTATTACTTCTGATTCCATGGACTCCTCCTTTATTTGTACTTTGATCAGGGCGGGTGTCTGGGACTTAATACAAACTCTGCGAAATTCTGTGGCTATGTGCAGATTATGTTGACAGTGTTGGCAAATAAAATCTGATAGGCCTTCTTCTTGTTTCAACTAAACAATATAAAGAAAAGCATTAGACATAGAAATTATGTCTATTCAGTTTTACTTACGCTGAGTTCCGTTAGTGCTTTAATTTGACACAAAAGATTATGATTTTCTGGTTTAAACAGGTTCTGAGAGGTCAGAGAATTTATTGGTTGCGCACATGTTCGACATAGTACATCTTGATTATCTATCTTCTGTAAATGATTAAAATTACGTTCAAATATGTGAGAAAAGGTAAACACAAAAGAACTTACATCATCAATGATAACAGTTATGTCTTCAACTTCCACATCGTCATCACAATTATTAATGTAAGCGCTATCCAAGTATTCCATATCTGTATATTCTTCCAGTGTAGTGTTGCCAGACGAACTTTCATCCAATTGTGCGAATTCCAAAGTCTCGCTGAAATATTCAACTCACAATGAGTTTGATTCGAATTCAACAGATCGAATACTTACTCTCTGTTCTTTAACAAATCTTGCAGGAACGACATATCCTCGGCAAACTCCCATTGAATATCTGGGGTTTCTAATGGATCAGCTTCGCCCACATCACCATCATTCAACTGTATGCGAGTATGTGCTGTTTTACAATGGTAACGGTAGCTCTGACGTAGAGAGCGCCAAGCGACCTTGCATTCTTGTGCTATTTAAGATGAAATTGAGTTCTCATTTAATTTGAATTTCTAAGAAAAACTAGAAACTTACGGTCTCTGCCTAGATCAGCAGCCACTGATTTCCAAGCCGCTTTAATACTTATAAGATCATTGTGCTCATTATCGCTCATATCCCATAGTAGACGTCTAACCTTAACTGCTGCTATAAGTTGCACTTTATCTTCTCTTTTAAAGCGATTTTTACTATTCATATCACGAGTTGCTAGCATGTTGTAATTGTGTTTCAAAACAATTTAATTCAAATTATCTTCACTTGCATCGATAAGCAGGCAATTATGCCGTGCTTAAAAGTATAAAATTTCGGAAGCAGTAAAACTGTTGTAATATTTTCACTTTATATGCGGTCAATTCCGACACTAAATAAAATAATTAATTCTTGTTAACATTTTAAGTTCTTTATTTTAATTCTTCTTTCAGAGCAGCGTACGCCCCTCCAAATATAAACTCTCTGAACACAAATTAGCCATTCACACAAAATAGCAGCAGCTGTTCAATTGTTGTTGACAATCACATGGTGACGATTTTATTAAGTTCATTTTCCTGTTTCAAATTGTAAATATGCTTTGTAAATAAATTTACATGTGCATGTATATATGTATATACAAAAAAAAAACTAGTCGCTTAAGATTTTATTTTTATGGAGCTTGGTCCGTTGATGCAATAATAAATGTGAAGGACGTAAAAACCATTGGTCGCACGGCTCACAGCTATAAAAGAAATTTATTTACAATATATCAAATCATCAAGCATAGTTTTATTTACTGATAGTTCCGATAATTAACGTGTACACGCTCGTGCATTTTCCGCACCGAAGTGGATCTGAAGGTTTTATCACAATACTGGCAAAGAAATGGTCGTTCGTTTGTATGAGTTCTAGAATAATGAAAAATGTTATAAATGTATGCGTTTAGAATATTATATTGTATTAAGCAAACCTTTCATGAACTGCCTTACTACTAGTGCCTCGAAAGGTTTTATCACAGAAACGGCAGGCGTATGGTCTAGCATTGGTATGTAAAATCTTATGGCGCTCCATCTCGTTTTTAGTATAGTACCTACTCTTACAAATATCACACTCAAATTTCTTAGTTCCTGTGTGGCGCAACATATGCAATTTTAAATACGTGGAACATTTAAATTCCCCACCGCACTGTTCGCAGATCCATGTCTTGGCTTCTTTGGATTTATATATCCTATTATTTTTAACTTGAGGTTTACTTTTTGTAGGAACGTCAACTGCAGCAATGCTGTAACTGTGGCTATAACTACCCAGATTTGTTTTTGCTTGTTGTTCATCACAACTTTTTCTGTTTTCGGTTATATCACATTCTATATTGTCAAAAACTATATTATCGCTTGGGCAACTTTCTGGAGCAAGGATGCTGCTATTTAGGTTCTTCCATTTCACAGCTAATAGTTTTTTATGCGTATTTAAGCAGTTCGTTCGGAACTTAACGATTTGATCCAACATCGATTTACATGTAATGCAAATGTGTTCCGGCATGGTATCGTCGCTTTCAATCTGTAACTTATTTTTAAAAAAGTAAGCTTTAAACAATGCAAAAGAGTGCAACAATCTCACCAACATGTCTGTGATGTCTTCGATTAAAGTTACTAAATGATAGTTCAATTTTTCAAAAAGTTTAGTATCATGTTTTGTATTTATTGTTACGCCACAAGTGCGACATAGTATACGTAAGTCACACATTATGCGATATTTCAAATATACCAATTATACTCTAGAAATATACACATATTTTTAATTTCCGCGCAGATGGAAATTCGTAAACGCCCCTCTGAAAGTTTTATTCACAGCTGTTCTATAATCAATAGGTATACACAGGTCAATCACAATTATAAATAACTGAAACAAAATGCTAATTAATGTTATTATTCTTAAGTAAATTAAGTAAGTATAATACAAATTGCAACAGATTGAGATAAATGAAGTATAATACAATAAATAATATCAGTTAAATATATTTTTAAATTTAAAATTGTAATTATTTTATATATTTTGTTTGGTTGCATGGCATTTTTAGGTAATTTTTAATCATATGTATGTGCACACTGGTGATGTTTTAATTTTACAATTTGTAAACAAACCAAGAGAAGAACAATAACCGCAAAATGTCGATATGCTGCAGAACTTGCGCAGAACCGATTTTTCACTCGAATCCCAGGAACCTTTTTAAACAAGAAAATGAAGATATTCGGAACAACATTCAAGACATCACTGGGATTAGGGTAAGCCGGTTTATGGTGCAGTGTCTCTGTCCTTATCATTTTCAAAGTTCTCTTTTTAGCTGTCCTATGATCCCCAAATGCCTACCCATATATGTTCCTGTTGTTATTTGGACTTAGATCACGCAATTGCCTTTCGACAACGCTGTTTAGAAGCGAACAAACAGCTAATAAGCGTAAAGCAAGACGAAAACGTCACTAACAAAAATGTTTCAGTTGACTATGAGCATATTGATCCATTGGTTAACCGTGCAAAAGATGCCATGAAATTAAAAAATAAACTTATAAACAGCTCAGGATATAAGGAAGAATTGTCAAGAAATGAATCCAAACAAAATAACGAACTACGAAAACTTCTAAGCCCACGCCATGGCTCGCCTCGAGTACGACTCTTGCGTTGTCCAAATCCAAATAATGCACCGCAAATAGTAAATCGCCCCACCATATTAGCAAAGAACAGTTCGCCAAAAAGTGGTTTACAATCTATTGCAACGTCATATGTATCATCTGATGATTTGACACTTGCGTTAATTAGTACAACTTCATCAATTGCTCCTAGCCTGACAAAAAGATTTAGATCAGGGCAAGATGAAAAACATGCAGTAGCATCCCGACATGATAAAGCAACAAAGGTTAGGAAAAAAAAGCCAAAAGTAATGCCGCTCGAGAAGAAATATGTGTGTGAGCACTGTGGGTGGTCCTTCCGCGATTTGAGTAACATGAAGGACCATGCACTGCGACACTCTGGAGTAAAAAAGTTTGAGTGTGAGGAATGCCGCCGTAAGTTTTTTACCCGTCCCCAATTAATGCTTCATATACGTGTGCATCACAAGGGTGAAAAGCCATTTGTATGCAAGTATTGCGGTATGGCTTTCCGTAACAGTCCCAGTCGTTGCCGACATGAGCGGTGAGTCCATCATATTTATATTAAATTAAACCAATTAACCAACTTTTATTCGCAAATCTCAGAAAATATCATCCAAACGAATTACCTTTCGAATGTGACATTTGCGACAGAACTTTCATAAGCAAAATTAGTCTGGATAAGCACAAAGAAGTGCATGTCAATGGAGAAACAACTCATCGGTATGTCTTCGTATTACCATGTCTAAGTATTTTATATATTTAACATTTTTTAATTCAGATGTGAAACGTGCAAAAAGAATTTTAAAGGCCCGACATATTTAAAAAATCATTATCTTACAAAATTGCACCATAGACGAATGGCTCAGTTTGGCCGAAGTGAATACCGTGACGCTGAAATGAGAGAGGTCAGCGATGAAGATATAGATTTTGACCTTGCCGATTCTATTATTGAAGAGCTCGACGAATAATGCGAGCTTTGTAATTGTTTTTTTTTTTTTTTAACAAGTTCTTTGCTTGATTTCACTGAATTCAATGAATAACAATTTTGGAATAATATTTGTGAATTAAATCCAATAAAATTAAATATTACAAACGTTGAAGCTATTCATCATGTTATACATATAGTCTATATGCCTTCAGCGAAGTGATTTATTACAGTTTGCTATTATATAAACTACAGACGACAACTATTTAAAATAATTAATGGGTACGTAGATTATTGTGCCATCGAATTTTTTTAGTATTTCACTTGTCATATACCAAAAAATACTAAAAATAGAATAACAGCCCTGTTGTTCTTAGAACGCTATTATAATTTTGCACAGAAAACATTGTGGTAGCTGAAAGTTTGTAGAATGACAAATAAATGCAGAACTTGTGCGGTAATGATTTTAAATCCCAACGCCAAGAATATTTTCGATCAAGACGACAATGAGATACTTAATGACATAGAAACTCTGACTGGAATGAAGGTAAACACTATTCTGAAATTCATAAATAATATGTATGTAAGTACGCACGTAAACATTTCAATCTCAACATGTGTATATTTGATTATAGTTAAAGGATGAACAGCATATGCCAAAGCATATTTGTACCTGTTGTCACTTGGACCTATACCATTCAATAGCTTTTCGAGAGAGATGCTTGAAAACGGAACATTTTTTACAAGCTGCAAAACCAAAGCCAAAGATGGGAGACCCGCTAAATACAGCACAGGCAGAAACAGAATCAAACATTGGAACATCTAAAAAATTAGAATATGCTACAACAACTCAATTAGATAATCTCATTTTAAATGCCTCAGATACAGATAGCATGAGTAAACCATACAAGGAAACCCGTATTTTACGCGTTCGTAAACGAAAAACCAATACCCCAAAGACACACATAACAAGAGAGAAAACATGTTCTATTGATCGCAATTCACCTAAAAATATGCATGCTACCAACAGTCAGCCTGATCTAAAGGATGCGGATGACTATGAAGTGCAAAGTTCAGAGACTACAACACTAGGCAGTCCAAGCAAATGTGTAGAGAATCCCAATAATTCAAAGAGCGTGAGAAATGAATTTAGTGACTTTGAAGAAACAGAATTGTTTCAAGATGTAGCGTTGGATAAAATGGCTTCTGTGCCTAGTTCACCTGTTGTATCCTGTGCTCTTCCATCTCAATTAGCACAGGATAAGGATAGTATGGTGACCAAAAGACAGTATAGGAAGAGTAAAGTAAATAATGTAAAGCCACCGACAAATCCAAAAGTTTTTATCTGTGATCTATGCGGGCATCAATCTTCGAGTCCCAAAAACTTGGATATTCACATATTACGTCATAAGGGCGAAAAAAACTTTGAATGTTCCGAATGTGGCATTAAGCACTACTCGAAATATTTACTAAAATTACATATTCGAGTAAAACACCAAGGCGAAAGGCCGTATCTCTGCAAATTCTGCGATCAGCGCTTCTATTCCGCCAGCACACGTCAACGACACGAACAGTGAGAATCCAAATTACAGTAGTTTACGACTTTTGTATGATTTTTTTCCATTACAGAGTACGACATATAAGAAGTTGGTCATATGAATGCAAGATTTGTGGGAAAAAATATAATACTAAATCATGTTTGAATAAACACGAATTTCTGCACACTGGATTGCGGCCATATCGGTATGACAAATTGAATAAAGAGTTACATTATATATTATATTATTTTCATATTTTAGTTGTGACTTGTGCAATGTGGCGTTTCCTCGAAAGCCAGGCTTAAGAATACATTGTCGTACAAAGCAACATCAGAAGAGAGCTAGCGAAGCGCTTAATGGTCAAATTGATGGCATTAAAGAAGTAGCAATCTCAGATAACACAATAGAGTTTCCGGACTCAATAATAGTTGGACTTGATGTATAATAGAGTTAGTTATCATGTTGAACATGACATATGATTGCTCCACATTTTTGACATTCACATCATACCGTAATTATCAGCTGTATTTATGCCATTCACACTTTATTTTCGGTATTGAAATGAATAAAAACATTGCCTATTTTGGACAGGTCAATTGATTTCATATTATGTCAAAGATGGTTCTGTGCAGGACGTGTGGCGAACGAATTTACAATATTAATGCCAAAAACCTCTTTAATCAGGAGAGTGAGGATCTGTTACATAAGATCGATATACTGACGGGAATCAGGGTATTTTAAAAATATATATTAATGTTTACTTGCGTATAGAAGTTGTTAGTTTTCTTTTAGTTGAATGACGAAGAGAAGATGCCTAAGCACATTTGCAACTCCTGTTACTTGGATTTAAACCATTCCATCGCATTTCGGGAGCGTTGTATCAAAATACAAATCGTTCTGCGTGATGGTATGGGAAGGCAAACATCAGCCCTAGATCCCCTATATTCCGCAAAGAAAAGTGAGGCATATGCAGCGATAAATATAAGCAAACAGGCGGAGCGTAAAATTGTGCGTGCTCGCGTAGAAGCATACCAAACATCTCTGCCAACTCACGCTGTAAGAGCGCACTCATCAAAACAAGCGTCAGACAAAAACACAACATCAATTACTGATTCGGCTCATCATCATATGTTCGCCCGAGTGCGCACAGAAGCACAATGTGATAAGAGAATTAATACTTCTAGACTGCACAAGGCATCGGTAGAGGCAAAAAGTGATTGTATTGAGATGTACGATACTCTGAAATCGGCAACTGAAGATTCTGATAGCGCCACCTCTGATAGAAATCAAGTAAATGTGAGGCAGTGGGGAGTTAGTAAGACCTACGTTTGCGATCAATGTGGAAAAAGTTTTACAGACGCGAGCAATCTTAAAGTGCATATCTTGAGGCATACAGGGATAAAGAACTTTGAATGCCCCGAATGTGGCACAAAGTATTTTACACGTCATCTCTTAAATTTGCATATACGCGTTAGACATCAAGGAGAGATGCCATACGCATGTAAATATTGTGACCAGCGCTTCTTTACAAGCACCACACGTTGTCGGCATGAACGGTATAGTTAACATATTTGATTTACTATTATCATAATGGTCTCTCTCACAATTATAGTGTAAAACACACGAGGAAATTTGCGTATGCTTGCCGACTATGCGGAAAAGCCTATCTTACAAAATCCAGCTTAAATAAACATGAGTTCCTTCACACAGGCGAGCGACCATATCGGTATGTTAGTTTGTGTTTTCACTAGACCTGATGCTTAAATGCTCACATTATCTTTCAGCTGTGATATATGCGATGTGGCATTCCCTAGAAAAACTAATTTAAAAATTCACTATCGTTCAAAACAACATCAAACAAAAGCAAATGCTGCTCTGGATAACCGCTATGTTGCACTCAATGCGAGCTCAGATGGGGAAACTGAAACTTATTCAATCAGTAAAGATTTCGATGTTTAAAGAAATATATGTACATATATTGTTTTACCGCCAAAAATCAATTTCTATGTCATTATATTAAATGTCAATTAATGTCAATGTTAATTATAAACAGAGTGAACATTTGTCAAAATTAAAATAAATTACGTTAAAGCGTTCATAATAAAGATTTTAAATTAAAAATGAAAATCCCGTTCGCGTTCAAGAATATATTTTGCTTCCCGCCATTTAGCCGATAAGAAGTAAAAATGAAATTGATCGCATATCGATTGCTTGCAGCAGCGCTAATAAACGTTTGTCAGCCCTGGTACTGTTTGCAATGCGACGTCACAAATAAAAGTAAATTGTATAAAAATGAAGTGTGCAATACAAAACTGCGCGAACAAGTTCAGGTCTAGACAAAAACATTCTGAACAATTCAGTTTCTTCAGCTTTCCCAAAAACCCGGACACCTTAAAAAAATGGCTTGCATTTTGCCGCCGATACAACAAAGAGAAACTAAAGGCACCACTTAAGAGCGTCATTTGCAATGAACACTTTAAAGAGGAGGATATACAAGGAGCCTTACAGTTTCAAATGGGTTCGTAAAACTATTTAAATGCTTCTCATCACATTAACTTCAATGTCGTATTTTAGGTCTATGCAGTAAAAGAACGTTGAAACCTGGCGCCGTGCCATGCATAAATAAAAGCGATATGAGTGCAGTTGAACGCGAGCGATCTGAAAGGCGAAGGAACAAAAAACTGGTCCAAGAGTTACTTGAGGAAGCGGCAGCCCGTGAAGCAGCCGAAGCCAGCGGAGCAATTGTTATAGCTCCAGATTTTGTCAGAAACACAGGCATTGCGTCGGCCCCCGATTTCGTAAATGCAACTGGCAATGCCTTCACTCCATGTACACCGACACCCAGTGAAAACGATCCATTGGCAGAAGAACAGGAGCAGCTGGAGTTGAGCAACGTAGAAAAAGTTATCCAGCAGATTAACTGCCGCACCTGCTATGAACCATTCGTTGTTGATGAAAATGCTAAAGATCTTTGTGACGAACAAAACGCCGTCATGTTGTTTCACATTGAAGTTATAACTGGTATCTGGGTTAGTATCTGCTAAAACGATTACACGTGGTTTCAGTATAGAAAGATTTGCGTTTCAGATCAAATGTAAGGAGGGAGTGTCGTCGTTCATGTGTTCAAACTGCGTCCAAAATCTGCGTACAGCCATTCATTTTCGAGAAACCTGTATTCGAACGGAGGTAGAGCTAGCAGGAGGAGATGCCATTATTAAGGAGCCCGACACGGAGACTTTGAGTGCTGATGATTCAGAGATAATGCAGATTAGTGAAAATTGTGAAGATTTTGTTTCTGTGTTTCCGGAAGAAGATCAAACAACTGTATTTGAGCCTTTGCCTCTCGAAACAACACAACAAATGATTCAGCCAACGTATCCACCGACTGCAGATTCAAATAGTATTGCATTGGGTGCTCAAATTTATGAGGATCTACTCAATGAATACAGGGGTAAGGACAAAATAGCACGTCCACGACAGAGAAAAGTAACAATAACTAAACAAAATGTGATCAGAAAACGAATACGAAAACCTCGGGATCCCAAACCGAAACGCCCGAAGCGCACAAAAGAAGAAAGAAATCGCATACGCCGTGAGCAAATTAGAGCAATGCCCTTGAATCATGTTTGCGACCAGTGCGGCGCTTCATTTCGGGTGAGATGCAATTTAACTATCCATATGTTGCGACATACGCGAACAAAGAACTATTCTTGTCCCGAGTGCCCCAAAAAGTTCTACGATGCCTATATGCGAAATATGCATATACGTGTGCGGCACAAAGGCGAATTGCCATTTGAATGTAATTTTTGTAGGAGAGCATTTAGCTCGTCCAATACGCGCTATTTGCATGAAAAGTAGGTGCAAAATTGAAATAGTCAATGACAAATCAAAATACTACTTTACGTCTTTAACATACAAATGGTTTTTGCAGAAAGGTTCACGGAGCATCTCCACGTATTCATAGAAACTCGAATAGATTGAACAAAAGAATCGAACTTAAAAACGATGAGCAGGAGCAACAACGGCAGAATGCACTGGAACAAAAGGAAAATGTTCGCCACTTTTGTACTTATTGCAATAAGAGCTATGCGACAAAATATGCACTCAAATGGCATACGAATTTACATTTGGGGATCACGCCTTTTAAATGCAGGTACTGCGACATGAGCTTTGCAGACCCCCCATCGAAAAACAAACACGAAATGAGGCATAATAGCAAACATCCCTTCGAGTGCGACATTTGTCTTAAGGGGTTCTATGTACGCAGCAAGTTGAAGGAACACGAACGAATTCACACTGGCGAACGACCCTACAGGTTCGCCAATTGAATATTGATTTAACGTTTTTATTATTTTAATTTGATTAATTCAATTATTCAATCATTTTAGGTGTGATATTTGCAACGCCTTCTTTCGATATAAGTTCAATTTAAGCTCGCATCAATTTAGCAAAATGCATAAGGAGAATCTACAAAAGCTGACAAAAGTTGAAGTGAATGAGGACGATTCAAATTGAACAGAGATAATGGAACAGGGTTAATAGCCCAAAATTAGCGTTAAGATATTTAAAATACACAGCATTATTTTTGTATTCATTTTTAATACAAATAGGGCTAAACATGTGTTCATGATGGAACATCTATGTTTAGCGAATTCTTTTGCTTAGATTGAGATCTTCTACTTTTTATCCGCACGTTAGCAATATGATTTGATGAATTTATATGCTGAGTTAAATTGCCGGCGCGCAGGAACCAAAGATCACAGACATCACAGCTGTGGAACATAAGAACGGTATATTAGATTCATATTTTGTAAGATTTAAATTACTCAAACTCACTGAAATGTGCGTTCACCGCGCTTAATTAGCTCCGTTTTGGATTGTGGACCTCGACCCTTCTTGCATGCTTCACTGTAAATTAAGGGAATGGAAATTTTATATATTCTGTTAACCATAAGCTTCACTTCACTCACCGTTCGTGTCGCACCCGGGAGCTGTTCGTACTATATTGTAGTCCACAGAAGGTGCACGCATACGGGCCTTCAGTATGCTTTAGCTGATGGCGTCGAAGCAGATGCAGTGTGTAGCACTTTTCGTTGCATTCCTGGCACTCATAATTCTTAGTGCCGCTGTGCCGCAACAAATGAACATTAAGATTGCTGCCGTCCTTGAATTGGCGGCCACAGTGCTCACAAATGCATGGGCGCGCAGAGGCCCACTGTCGCTCCCGGTCTACAATGCGCTTCGGCTGTTTTTCATTTGTAAGTTTTATGTACATAGTTCTCTTGCCTACGCGCATAGTGTATTTGCGAGTACTATTTTTCGCTTTTCTGGTTGGCTCAATGCTTACTGAAGGTTTCAATTCAGCTTCAGGGTGAGGAGTGAGAGAGTCCTCACTGGGTTGTCCTTCAAAATCGTCATCAAACGATATAACAGCACAGTCATCGGAATCCGGTTGATCTCTAAAACATTCGTTAATTTCTTCGGTATCCTCGCGCAATTCATTCAACAAATCTTCAGATTGCATGTGTTGAGTGGTCTCTGTCTCTATTTTAATATCAACATCAGTATCCACAGCCTCAATTCGAAGCGGATCGGAAAATTTACTATGGTTTGATTTTACTGACAAAATATTATTTGAGCTCAATTTGGCTTTCCGTTTAGTTAGAAAAGCTTCGATTTTTGTGCAGCGCTTACGGAAGGTATTTACCTTCTTTACCAGAATTTGACAGTCCTCGCAAATATAAATTGGAAAGCCGGTAACATTTTCCACCTAAAATATACAAAGTTAGAATTTCATCGGAATCGGAAGCATTTTTTCAGTACCCAACAATTCGTTATATTCCGCACGCAATGTAATAGTCGACGACTCTGGGGTAAAAATACGTTAATGCAAATTTCTTTATTCACAGTTTTGCCACAAGTTCGGCAGAAATCCTCCATTTTAATAAAAACTAGAAAATAAATTAGTTTAATTTGTAAAACGCCGAGATGTTAACAAAGCGACCAAGTCCCGAAAATACTGAAATACCTTTTAACGAAACATACTAAAAAACACAAAGAAAATGTCATAAATATACTGTTAACAAATTGAAAAGTAATCACTGATATTATCGACTCAACGTTTGTTCCAAAGTTTGTTTATTTTCGATATTAATTTATATTTCAAATATCCTTAGCTAATATTTTTCAGATTCATTCAAAGCCAATTTTATGGTTTTAGCACTAAAAAAGTATGTTTAGTTGATATTTATAACTATAAGCTAAAAAAAGTAGGAATTGAAATGTTTAAATAGTTTAAAAGATAAGATTAACTTTTTAATCATTTGTTACAAATTAAGTACAATATGGGAATTTATAAAAGTATATTAAAAGCCATTATTCAAATTCCCGTAATAAATTAATATTGTCTTCTTTAAATGCATGCAGTTTGGAACGTAAATGAGCCTTTAAATGAGTATTTCTTTGAAATGTTTTGTCGCATGTATTACAGCTGAAATGTTTATGAAGATAATTAGTTTAGGCTTAAGCTGTAATAAAACGATTTAAATATACTTACTAAAATGCTCGCACGCCGTTGTGTGTTAGATCATGTCGCTTAAGTGCGGATGCAGAAATAAATGACTTATCGCAATATTCGCAAGAGTATGGTCGCACATTCGTATGGGAGCTAAATAAATATAATAATATGAATATATATATATCATTACACATGGATAAATACAAATTTCACGAGCTGAAAAAACGAACCGTTCATGCATTACACGAGTTGTGCTGCTGTTGAAGGTTTTTTCGCAGTATTTGCAAGCATATGGTCGCTCTCCACGATGAACGGTCCGCTCATGTAGCTGTAGCAAATGATCGGTATAGAATAGTTTACTGCATTCTTTACATTTGAAGTTCTTGATGCCGGAATGTCGCAGCATATGCAGTTTGAAATTACTTTGATCTGTGAAATGCCTGCCGCACTGGTCACAAATACAGTCCCGAAGCCTCTGTTTCCGCCGGCGAGCAACTATCTGCTCCTCGGTCAGATTCTTCCAGCTGATGTAAGTCTTCTTCGCTTTAACAGTTAACATTTTACAATTTAAATTGTTTCTATTCAAATTTATCTTATGTTTTTTCATATTTGTATTTCCATTTGAACTATCTTTGTTCATTAGCAGATCGGTGAAAGTTGTAGGTGGGCTGCTTCTGATACTAAGAGATTTACTTTTGTCACTACAGCTACTAATATTTTGAATTAATTCATTATAAGAGAATTTCTGAATCTCTTTGATCGTCTCTTGACTGTCGCTGCTAAATTCACATATACTCCGAATTTCATTTTGAACGCTTGCTATCAAGTAGTCAGCATCTTCCGTGGGACATTCAACAGAATTAGATTCCTCATCTTTTGAAATAGTATCCTTAATAGAATCAATAACCTCATTTTCCTCATCATCGAAATCCTCTTCCACTCCATCAATTTCAATGGGTAGCTCCTTGTAATTTGAAATGGTTTCCTGTTCAATATTATAATCACTTTTAAGTTCCATATCTCCTTTCGACGAATCGACAAGGGTTTGGGTCTTTAGCAGCAGCTCCTGAGTCTTTATACATCGTTCCCGGAATGCTTGTATATGAAAGACGGCTTGTTTCAGGTCCAGAAGACAACAACCGCATATGTGGGATGGAAGCTCAGGGCATTTCTTTAACTGTGCAAAGAATGTAGAGCCGTAATTAAAATAATAACAATATGTAAATATATTTTAACAGAAAAATTTACTGCAGTTCCAGCCACAATTTCAATGTTCATTAAGACATCAGCGTTTTCAGTCAGGAATAGATTCTTAGCTTTTATATTATAAATTACGTTTCCGCAGGTACGACATTGTAACGTCATTTTTTAAAAGCTAAATTCAATATAATCTTAAAAAATGATTAAAAATTGTTTACATTTTTTTAACAATGTAAGGAATCAGCTGTTTCTGACAGTTCAAAAGTTCGCTGTGAATGTTTAATTTGAAGAAGAAGCAACACTGTTAATTTTCACTTGAATGCTGAAGCTCAAAATCAGTATCTCTGTTTTCATATTGCTGTGAGCAGTGCATGATGGAGTCGAGGAGGTGCCGTCTTTGTTTAAATTACGTTAAGCGTATTCAAGATATGGTTGACCTTTTTCGTGATCAAAATGCCCACTTAATAGCGCAACTCAATTCAACTAGCAAACTGCAGGTTGCATATTGACTATTGCCCATTTTAACTGTTATTAAAAAAATTTTAAATTTTCGTAGCTCGAGAAAATTCCAGGACATCCCGTGCTTATTTGCAGAATATGCCTTATTGACCTGGGATGTGCCACTGCATTTCGCAACCGCTGTTCTCTTTCAGAAAAACAGTTGATACAAAAGCTAATTCAAAATTTGACTACTACAAATCGGGCCACTTAAAGGAGTTCATGGGAATCATCTTAAATGGGTTTCAAATGATGTCTATGAGAAACCCATTGATTATATTGACTCTTTATGCTATATTGAAGCACTCAAAATTGTATTGCAAGGACATTACGGAACTTCTTGAGTACAGGTTACTCCGCTGTAATGAGCTAGCAAATCTGATGCTTAAACATTTCGAGAGCGTTTAAGCATTAATCAATTTTATGTGTTATGTATGTATAATATATGTTAATTAATTATAAGTTTGCCCATAAACTTCATAATCAAATATTGTTAATATTTTAGATATTGTCATTGTTTCACTACAAAGGAGTTGATCCAGCACATTCATTGTTAATAGTCGTTCTATCGACTGATATGAATATGCCAAGTCTCTTCATCTCGAGTTGTCTGAGGAAGCAACAATTGATCAGAAGTCCTCGGCATGAGTTATGCTAATGGCCCAGTCATGTAGGGTACGAAACATTGAGGACGTAGGTTCGCATCCTAACCTACTCTACTGATGTGTATTTTCCTAGCCTAAGGCAAACGTTGCCAGTGCTACAAAAAAAAAAAAAAAGAAAAAAAAAAAAAATTAAAATTCTGTATGTTATATTGGTATACAAAATAATATAAATATATGTATTATTGATGTGAATCGAATCATATACATTAATAGATTTTCTATCTCAATTATTGCTCACATAAATTATTCGGAAACTAAATTCATTGACTTAACATACCAATCAAATTTTTTACAAACTAATAATTTTGTTGCATGTTTTATCGCCTTATAATTTCCATATATTTTATATTTCATCTACTGTGATTGCCTATTATTTATGTGGTACATTCGGCCAAAAATGGGTTCTTAAATTTGTACTTTTTATTTACAAATGTGGTTTAAATTTATAATATATAACAACTAAATAATTATTTAAACCATTGCGAATGACTAATATAGCTCAGTGCGACGAGCAGCATCGCTAGTCTCAAGAGCTTTCACAGTTTGCTGATGGGTCATAGTTCCTGTGTGCTGTTCCAGTTGATGCTTGCGGGAAAAGGTTTTATTGCACGGCATACATCTGAAATGATTTATTTCATTCATTAACAATATGATTCGTTGCGCATGTCCAAATAGTAGTACATGTAAAGTTTGTAGTGTGTATATATATGTCTATACAATGTATAGATATACTCAATGTAATTGTTATAAATTCTAATTAGATATATGCGTATGCAAAATAATAAACTTACAAAAAGGGTTTCTCGCCTGTATGCGTCAACATGTGATTCTTGAGAACATTCGAATAGGAGAAAGACTTGCCACATGTATTACAGGTGAAGGGTCGCTCGTTAGTATGGGTTCTATAAAAAATATGTAAGTTAGTAGTTAAATAATTGCTGTATTACTATTACCTTTCATGACGTATATTCGAGCTGCGATCAGCAAATGCCCGGGAACAGTATTTGCACGTAAATGGTTTCTCGCCTGTGTGTACTCGTATATGACGATTTAGCTCCGAAGGACCAGCAAACGACTTAGTGCAGATTCTAAAAAAAAAAAAAACAATATTTTAAAATTGAAGAAAATATTAATATTTTATAGATAACAAAAGTTTTAGGTTTTAAATTTCTAATAGAATATGAGTACAACATTATACAATTAACAATTTAAATAATTCGATAATTCGAAAACAAAAAATGTAGTCTGTGTTTTTGATTGGCTTCTACAATGATTAAAAAATATAAAGAAAATCTCACATAATCTGTGATTAAAAAGATAAGCACTATACGTATCTGCAATTGCACTATGTACTAGAACTGATTTGAGTACAATTAAATATAATATTTGATATCTGGAGCATCTCATGACACTCTCTATTATTATTTCTGAGCTCATTAATGAATTAAATTGAAGTATAGTGCACTTCTACAAACATACTCGCATTCGAAAGGCTTCTCGGCCATGTGTCGTCGCATGTGAATATTGAGCGCTGCACGTTTCGAGTAGATATTGCCACATATTTCGCACATGATGTTAGTAGAGGTCTCTTCATTCGGTTTATTCGCAGTTGGTACATTTGTTGACCTTGCTTGACCATTCTTAATTACTGAATGCGTTGGATTGCGAGGTCGTCCCCGTCCACGTTTGCTAAGCCTCGATTTTCGTACCTTTGGCTTTCTCAACCGTTCAGTGGGTTCGTAGTCACTGTCGCTTGCATTGCCAAGTAATATGTTCTTATCATCCAGATCTGTTGTCCGCTCAAAATCATCATAAACTGCAACGGTCTCCGCCTCCTCAATTGTTTCTTCCAAGCGCTCTTCTAGCATAGCATCAAATTCAATGTCATCATCCGCATCAATAAACTCATTGGTCGCCTCGTAAATGTACTCCACGGTATCGCTCTCAATTTGTGAAGGATCATCCGTTGGCTCCAATTTTAGTTCCGCCTTCAAACATTATAGCAATAAATGTACACTTGAACCATTATAGTTTATCAATTTGTATATACCTTTACAACGCTGCTGGCAAAGGTTCGCTCACTTTCCTGGCACATTTCTCTAAATTTATAGGCGCTGGTAAGGCTACCGACACAAGTGCAACAGAGCAGGCTTGGCATGTCTTCCAAGGGCGGTAGCTAGTTATTTTATGTAATTTAATAATGAAATCTGTAAGATATGATGATGTCTGTTAACATACCTTTATGCTCCCGATCTCTTCTATTTTGCGAACTAGTGGACATTGAACATCCTGATCGTCGTACAGTGGGGTCATGGTATCGACATTCATGTCTTCCGTAAGGCATATTCGACAGATTAAATATTCTGGCATGTTAATAATTTAATTTTTACAATACTCTAAATAATTACGATAATAATAATATGATAATAAACTGTCTACTTTTTTCCTTCAATTTTTGTTGAAGTTTTATTTTCCTTTTATTTTTGACAGTAAAACAGTGTGACCATATTTTCTGACAAAATTTGTTTTTGTGAATGCCGATATATTAGAATGCCATTCTGACCGCCTTTTCCGATTTCATTTGGATGCGTCGATAAAATCTAACATCCAAAGATTACCAACAGCGCATGCAGAACAAAATATTAACGGATCTACCACTACTCTGTTTATAAGCATTAAATTGAACGTTTGAATTTCTAAATACACGCTTCCCACACAGTCGCCATATATTTAAAATACATCGTAACGGTCTGGTAAGAGATAGTTTCACTATAGCTCGCGTTTCGTTCAGTAGTGAATACAAGTTAACTTTGACAAGCGGACTTTGTGCCGCAAAATTAATATTATTTTTCAATCGTAACTATTGAGAGATCGTAAGGTGCTAGGAAATGGAAATTTGCATAAAATGGAAAATGTGCCGCACGTGCACGGCCGATAGCAGTGACCAACTGCAGCCGCTCTTCAATGATCCCAATGTAGCAAAGCAACTGAAGGAATACGCTGGAATTGTGGTAGAACAGAACTCAATATAAAATTGTATTAGCTGAAATAATAATTATTTATTGTTATATACAGGTGAAACCGGATGACGGTTTGCCAGACAAAATATGTATGGATTGTATTGAAGCTCTGCAATCGGTTCATGCGTTTCTGACAAGCTGCAGACGGTCCGACGCACATCTAAGAAGTGTTGTACGTCGCACCATGTCCTCGGGAATATGCTTTCCGAGTCACTCCATGGATCAGAGCACAGTGAGTAGCAGTCTGAGCAAAATTGAAAAACAAGTTCCCCGAACGCGCAAACAAAACATATGTGTGAGAAATCAACAACAGAAAAAAAAACTTGACTCGGAAGTTGTGAAAAATCTGTTAGCCGAACCTGAAACTTATACAGAGCTTACTGACGTAGAATCAAATAGCACTACAGAAAATGAAAATAACTTGCTTATTCCTGTAAGATATGAAAAGCCAACTGAAGTCAACAAATCATCAACTGTGTCTAGAAACAATGATGAGGATTTTTTACTTGTTGTAAGCAAATGTGTTCTTGACTTTGATGATAGAGATGTAGAGACAGACACCGAAGGCAATGAGTACATCATAACTGATGTGGGTGATAATGGCATTGAAGAAGATTATGTTAACGATTACACAGAGCAAGATAGCTATGCAGTTGTTGAAGCAGCACCTAAGAAGTCCTCGCAATTTTCAAGTCAAGCTGTAAACATTCAGTCTGAGGCGGAGGAAAAACCTGCGCTTAAGGTAGAAGAGCCTACATCAACACAAACTTCACTTACTATTGTCGACTTAGCTGCAGCGTGTGAGCCATCAAATTTCCCCAGACACAGCTGTGCCATATGTGGCAATTCGTTTCCAAATCAAACTCAGCTCAAATCGCATTTGCGCACCCATCGCAATGAAAAGAATTACGAGTGCGAGTAAGTGTAGACAAATTTAATGCGGACATCAAATTTAATTTGCTTCCTTCTAGGCTGTGCTCCAAGCGCTTCAATGCCGCTTGCAATTTAACAACCCATATGCGTACCCACACGGGCGAAAAGCCCTACGAATGTTCCCATTGTAGCCGACGTTTTGCGGATCGCAGCACCCATCGCAAGCACGAAAGGTATGCAGTGTGGGGCTCGAAAGTTTAAAATGTTTGACTAACATATATTTGCAATATTTACAGAATGCATACAAATGAACGACCTTATGCCTGTAACATGTGTGCCAAAACCTTTTCACTATCAACTACATTAAAAGCGCACTTCCTCTCTCATTCTAAGGAAAAGCCACATAAATGCGTAACCTGCAACAAGGGATTTCGTTTGCCACATCAGTTAAAGGCTCATGAACGGACACACGTTCATCGCTATGAGATGCTGTACAATCAGGATGAAGGCGACTATTCCAGCAGTTAATTGCTTTTATTCGTATTATCGTTAGTTTGAAATAATGTGCTCCTATGGAAGCATTTCTATTTTTATTTATTTTTTGTTAAGTCATGAAGTTGGATATTTTATTAAAAAAAAAAAAAATATAATAAATTGGATAAATATGAGATATTTATATTTAGTAAATATACTATAGTACAATTCAAATCAGAGTCAGTATGCATAAAACTTTTTGCTGATATATATATAATTAAATTAACGGCTAGCTTGAATTACTCAGTATGAAGTATGTAGGTAGTGTTGGAGGTCGTAAAAGATTGATTCTCTTTGCTTCTGTGTGTAAGCGTTTGCAAATGCGCCTTCAGCTGGTGCAGAAGTGTAAACGACTTGGAGCAAACGCTGCAGCTGAAAAGATATTCCAAATTTGTTATTTGCATATGCATGGAGAAGAGTTTTCCCATAGCTTACTTAAAATTCTTCTCGCCAGAGTGAACCAAACTGTGATTTTTCAATATAGCCGTGTGCGTAAAGGTTTTGCCGCATTCCTTGCACTCATAAGGCCTCGTATTAGTGTGCACTCGTTCGTGACGGACCTTTTCGCTACGGTCATAGAAGAAGCGATCGCAGTATAAACACTTGTAGGGCCGCTCTCCAGTATGACGTCGTATATGCGCGCGTAATTCCCCCATTTGACGAAAAGACTTGGAACAGATTCTGAAAAATATTAAATATATAAGAATATCTAATATATTGTAATATGAGTAAATGTGACTTACTCGCATTGATGCGGCTTGTAGTCGGTGTGCGCCATCATGTGGGCCGTAAATGCTGCCTTCTTTGGATAGACATTGCCACAGAGATTGCATATGTATTTAGTAATATCCTCACTTCGCTGCCCACTCTTAGCTTGTGAGTCGCTTTTATTCTTTCGTTTGGACTTTAGCTCACTGTCTGGCTTGCGTGGGCGTCCTGGTTTGCGTGTAACCATTGCGCTTCTTGGTTTTGGCTCAGGCGAGGGAGTTGGTGAGAGAAAGTCCTCGTAATCTACTTCACCCTCCTCCACTTTGACCGGTAACTCTACTTCCGCTTCTTGGCCTTCATCTTGATAAGTAAACGTTTGTTCGACTTCGACAGGTTCGTCCTCATTTTGGTCGTATGTCTCCAATTTAGTTAGTATTTCTTGCATATTTTCTTTTGCGCATTCGACCTGGTCCTCTGCTGGTACTACGTCTGCCACATAGTTTTCCTCGTCATAGTCCATAACATAATCAGTTTCCATAAGAGAAGCGTCACCAGTTTGGAGATCTTCGTCGGTTTGGTCGCATGAACCCATCTGCAATGCCTCGTATAGATATTGCATATACTCAGTGTCGCTGGCATCGATCAGATCATGGGGCTTTTCATCATGGATATACGTGCTCTCCAAATACACCTGTGTATTGAGGCACATTTGCCGAAAGCTGAACCACATGCTTATAAAATCACAGCATCTCTTGCAGACTTTGGATGGCAAGTGTGACGCCTGACGAATCTGCAAATAATCATGAATATATGTATATGTTCGCGATAATGAACTGTTTGTTTGTTTATACCTTGATTCCGCTACAGTATTCTATTTTGCTACTCAAACGCCACTTGTCATAATTGGTGTCGCTCGTATTCTCACTTTCTGATGCGGAATCCTTTTCTAAAAAAAGTGCTTGCATAGTGCTAGTGTCGCATTCGTCTAGACAAACACGGCATTGACTCGCAGAAACGGGCATCTGGTTTATTTTGTCCATTGGATAACGTTTCTCTAATATTAGTGATTGTTAAGTTGATACTCGTCTAGTTTACGACAATTTCCACTTTGTTTACTATTTGCGATAAATAGTCGATAACTTTTTAGGGTAAGAAACAGAGCTGATTACGTTTTAACGAGTTGGCATCCCGTTTGACAACTCTTACGACTTGTATGCAGTTCAAAAACGGTATTTGTAAAACAAAGTCGATGTTTAAAATATTTACATTGGTAAATATTAATTGGACATACGACATACGACTAATTTAATATTTCGTACTTGTCCTTTTATTCAAGATATACATATATGTATATATTATTGCCCAGCACTGGAATTATAAATTGAAGAATGTGTTTCTATACCATGAACTCGAACAAAATGCATCTGTAAGGAATATTCTGATATATCATCTGACTTGGGATATATACTTAATATAAAGGATGTTATAGAAAAAGGTCCACTTTTAGCTAGAGCAGATGTATTTTTTTTTTTTTTTATTTTTATTAGTATTATCAGTAATCAGTAAATATCTGTAGATATAATTAAAACTAAACGAATTTCGACATTATAAAACTACAAACACATTTAAGCTTTTGGCTTCTCCACCCGTCCCTTCTTAACACTATTTATCTTTGCTGACTTTTGTGTATGTTTTGACGGGGTCTTTGCCTTCAGCTTTTTCTTCTTGTCGAACGTGCTAAAGTCAACTGTGTCGGAATCATCTTCACCGGCATATTTCTCCAGCAATCGATCCATTAGTGAATTATAATTCGATTCGCGTTGATTTTTGCGTGCCAATATAAGTTGCTCTAGATTTCCACCGCCAGACATCTCTTGCTCTGCCTCCGCGTCCTTTTCGCGACGGCGCTGGATGCGCTCCTTAATGATGACCGCCTCTTTCGATTCGCGAGCATATTTTTTGTGGCGTTTATTACGCTTGGCGGCTGGCTCCTCCGTGAAGATCTTGTACTCGGGTACCTCATTAGATGCAATCATGCTGGCCACAATCTCTTTGAAGCGGGGTTCATCTTCGACTTTCATGAACGGGACATGATTCATGATGTAGTTTATGCAGCCCTTGCCACCCAGATATGCCTTCTTGATATCCGCGCGCTCCAGCTCAGAGCCAACATATTCTTTCTCGTAGTTGCTGATGTCCTCTTCGGACAGCGGCTTGAATATCTTGCTCCACAAGTCAAGCCAGTTTGTTAGCTTGCCCTCGTCATCGTCGTCGATGATCCCCTGCTCGTCGTAGACTGCGCGCTTCTGTGAGTCGGTTAGTACCTGGTAAATTTTAGAGAGCACTTTGAACTTCTCCGTTGATTCGTCTTTTTGAGCGTCGGGTACTCGGTCGGGGTGTACCAACAGTGAGAGTTTGTGGTAAGCCTTTTTGATGTCTTTTTCTTTGGCATCTTTTTCAATGCCCATCAGCTTGTACACATCACGGGTCTCAAAGAACTTTTCACATAATTCAAGCGTCGACATTATTAAATTTAATATTTCTGCGCTTTGTTACTACGGTCAGACGAAACTGCTCTATAGTGTTGATGAGCTGCCAGTGCTAAAAAGGCGCCAGAATGAATATGGCTTGGTTGCCACCCTGCGCGAAATTGAAAATACCAAACTGTGTTAACAGTCCCAAGTAGGGTTTTTTAGGAGTTTATCGTTTGTTAAGTTGGCTGCGATTTGACCGACTTCCTTTTCCGTGTTAGCTGTGAAAGAAAAAACATGCCGGTGGGTGCGAAATTTTACAAAAATAAGCTTTTAAACAAAGAAAATATGCTAATGCATGCGCAAAAACTATGTAATAGTGTTGCCGTTGTATCGCAGTACATAAAAATAGAGCATTTACTGTGATACTACATGAATTGTGCAAGTAAAACAGTGCGTCGCTCAACACGGTACAATCTGTGCTTTCGTTGGCAACGCATGCTAATCGCGCGTATCACTGTCTACCCAAGTTAATTTGCAGACTGTTTTGAATATGATATGAAATATTGTGAAATCGATGTTTCTGATGGAACTTGAATGTGATTAATAGTGAACTTGCATTGTTTGGTTTGTCATTTCAGCTAGCAAAAGATTTACTGCACCCTCTGCCCGCTGAGGAGAAACGCAAGCACAAGCTAAAGCGCTTGGTTCAGCACCCCAATTCCTACTTCATGGATGTCAAGTGCCCCGGATGCTACAGAATTACAACTGTGTTCAGTCACGCCCAGGGCGTTGTGGTCTGTGCTGGTTGCGCCACCATTCTTTGCCAGCCAACTGGAGGACGTGCCAAGCTGACAGAAGGTAAATGAATAGTTACAAACAATTGTCTATTTCAACTAACTAATATGTTTGATTTGAAATTTTAGGCTGCTCGTTCCGTAGGAAGCCACAATAAAAATGGGGATGCTTCTTGATGAACCACAAATTATTAATTTTTTAATAAACACTCTAAAAACGTAAAGAAACTACAAATCCTTTGAGCCGTTTTCATTCAAATACTGAAGAATGTTGTTAATCTTATAGGCGTCGCTTATTACGCTTTGCAAATGGAGTGGATACTACAAGTGAAACAAACAACATTTCGGCGGCGGCAGCAGCAATAACAATTTTGATAAGTAGTTTTCCCAACTGTATGCACAAGTGATACACAATAACAACAGCAAGGCACCATAACGTCGAAATGGGATTGAAGATAAAATGACTGTAAAATAGAAAAACGCTTTTTTAAGATGATTTTGGAATTTCTTAATGTACACGCGAGCCTTGAGTTCATTAAAAAATTAATGATGTTGTGGTTACCAATGTGAAATGGCGTGTTACATTGTTCTTTTTTCAGTGTAGACTGAATATAACTAATAAATGTTATCGCTTTTAATTTGTTGCTGGTCCATTGTATTATCAGATCATATTAATACGAGCTCCTATTCAATGCTTCGAGGATTGAGAGAAATTTAACTTGAATCTTTCGCTATAACCAAGAGTAAAATATGTTAGCTAATACCTGTCTATCAAATTAGATGTCGCGTATCACTTGCGCGGCACGTTTTTAAATATTTACGAATTCTCGATTGTCAGACGATAGCCGATAGAATTTTGATACCTCAGCAATCGAACATCTCGATTTTTCGTTTATCCATTGTATGTTAACTCAACAGAATATCGATAGAGTTAACAGAATGTGCACTGGTGGTGCGCGATGTTAAATTTCTAGTTCACGTGCTATTGAATCGCACTAGTTTAATGAATATAGGATAATTTGTAGAAATTGTATAAATAATTTGTAATAAAGCACATATTTTTAATGGCAATGAAGTGTGCTACTTTGGTCGTGAGAATTCCAGTGTGGCTACTTTGCTCACGTGCCCATCACTACAATATTATTCGATCACTCTTATAAGAAAAAGTTAACAGAGTTTTTTTCAGTAATATTTTTCTTGTTCGTGCGTGATGTCGCGCGACTGTGCCGCTCGTGATTGTTTGTGTGTTTTAAATAAATAAAATTAAAGATTAAAACGCAAGAAACCTAGCTGGCGCAGAGTGTAAACAACAGAAGATTGGCGCGACGTAATTTAAATGCAGTTGATTTTTTAACGCGCCGCGCAGCAGAAGCGACCCAACAAAAGAGAAATAGTACAAAGAAATTGGTCTTCCTGCTTTTGGCCGCCGTCGCCGCTGCCACCAAAGAAGAGTGCGCAGAAAAAAGAAAAATGCAACAAATCACGGAAGCAGAGCAATAAAAACCCAGCAATAACGTTGTCTGACGACAATTGTGCAATTATTGAAAGAATTGTATATTTATTTTCGGTTGAAAGTTCTTTGTGTGAGAAATACCCATATACATACATATATACATACATACATACAAATAAATTACTAGCAGTTCACATCAGCAATAACAACAACATCCACAGCAGGCAGTGAAAAATCTCAATCTCGCAACCAAACGACGAAAGCAGCAGCAGAAAATTTATTAAAAACAAGTAATTTTTTGGCTGTTTGCTAAACATATAAATTAAAAACAAAACAAAATTCTGAGTGAGGCTTAAAAGTTGTTATTTATGTAATATTGAGTCGACAGCAAACGCAAATTCGAAAATGGATGACAAATTCATCATATTCAATGCTGCACGCGATGATAACCTGCCCCTATTGAAGGTGAGTACCTGCGCTGCAATTGCCAATGGCTGTCGATACCGCTGTAGCAAATGCGTGGGCGACAGCCTAACTGCAACTTGCAAGCGAAAATCGTAGCACAACTCAGCTGCTGGTGCTGGTGCTGTTGTTGGTGCAGTGCTGCCAGCCTTGTGACTAATCAATAAAATTCTACGCACACATACATTCGCACACTCGCAAACATATTCACACATACGCGAGCTGCTATCAAGCTGAAAGAATGAGAGACAGAGAGAGCTCAGAGCAGCATAGAGCGAGAGAGCGGTTTGCTCGGCAACTGAGCCAAAACACAACAAACACAAATGTACACACATGCATAACATGTATGTGCTTGTAGGTGTATATATGTATGTACCTCAAGCTCCCTGCGACTGTGGCACGCTTTATGCATAATAAAGTTCTTAAGCTTTGACTACATTGGCTTGACATTGGCGCAGTGCAATTGCGCTGTTGCATTTGTCTTCATTTGCCCTGCGACTGTTTGGCTTTGTGTGCGTGTGTCTGTGTGAATTTTCTTGCTATGTTCGTATTTATATTTATTTGCAAGTATTTTGTTTCATTCTGTCAAGTCAATATTTAGTATGTAACATTAGAAATATTTTAGATTTATGTTAAAGTTTAATGATAATCGATAACGATTATTATGTTTCTTATTCTGTATAATTATTAATGTTTTGTGCGTGAGCTTATATGGCTTCGACTTTACTGAGAATGAGAATAGCAAACAATTTTATTTAAAATTTGTTTTTAATGAAAGGAAACAAGAAAACCAAAATTAAATAAATTGCTATAGAGTCTACACACATTAGACAAACTATTTTTACATATTTTACGATACATTTCACATTTATTCACTTCCTCTGTTTCATTATCTTATCAGCTACAGACCCAAGCACCCAAGACAATGATAGTAAAATTTCCGTCAATTTGTATTTTATGTATTTTATATCTAACCAAGTATTTTTAGGTTGCTTATTATTATTATTATTATTATTATTTTTATACATATGTCGATTTGTATTTGGGCCACGTTGTTGGGCGTTTTTTGACTCTACCTGTGCTAACATGTTAATGCAAACATATAAAATGAACGGCTGAGATCACGTTACGTTTGGTTTCGTTAAGTATTTCCGCGATTGTCAAAAGCGTCAACTTGATTGGGTTTATAATATGTCGTACACCGAGCCCCCTATACACATTCCCAACCGTAGCAGCAACGCTTACAAAGGGGCCATACAAATGTGTATGTATGTATGTACTACAAATATAAATATCTCGCTCTTATGCATGTGTGTGTGTGTGCTGTCAGTTATCCTTGAGTGCGTTCACTCACCAGTTCCGAAGCTCAGAAAGGCTCGACTCGCACCGGTTTTGTTCATTTTTAGACTTCCTGACTGGGCTCGGCTCTCGCCTCTCAGCTCTCGACTGCGGCTCAGGTTCTGGTTCCGAAAATGTGTCATTTGTGCCGACAGCCGATTGATGGTTTTGCTGCCTCTGCTGCTGCTGCTGGGCTCTGGCAGGAAGCAACTTGATTCTCTGTGCGTGTTTGCGTATGTGTGTGTGTGCAGATATCCCAAAATAGCCTGCTGCCTGGGCTAAATATGCTTTTACATATATATATGTATATATTTATATACACTAAATATATATGCCTACGTACATATGTATATATTTTGCAAGGCGCCCATGCAGCCGAAAGAAACTAGTGCACCATATTGAGCGAACTAGCTCCGATCTCATTCGTCAAGTGTGCAAGAGTTCTAGCAAAAGAAACTGGTTTTTCTTGCTCAATTCAACTATTCTGTTTTTTGTTTTTGTTTTTAGTTCGTTGGCAATGTTGGTGTTGTTATTGTTGTTTGCTTTTGTTTATTCCAAAAATGAGATCCAAAACACATATCATTGTACGCATGTGATAAATATATATATTTGTATATATGTATGTGTATATACATATGTATTTATACAGTCGAAGTCCAAGTGCCACTTTACGCTTAAAGCCACAACAATACGTATTTGTGAAGTACGCTACGTGATCGCAGCTGGATGGCTATGTAGATGACTTGATGGATGTGTTTTGGTTTGTTTGCGTCGGGCAAAAGACTATGTTGGGGTACTTAAAATACGATAGCGAATCGTAAAAGGTTACAGAGCAGCTATTTAAATAACATCAGTTAGCACTGAGACCAGGAAATAGATGAGCCTACATAGGATTTATATACATAATTAATATATAATTAAAAACTAGAGTCATATGATTAGAATATAAAAAACGTATTAAAGCATTCTGTTATCAAATTTTAAATAAATGAGATTAAAAATAAAAACCGATGTGATGAAACAGGATTTCATCTTAATCGAAACAGGAAATTGTCAAAAAGAACCAGTTGAAAAATTTAAATAAATAAAGGAACCATTAAAATATTCAAAAAGTGAAATGATGGAAAATTGTTGATTAGAGGCAAAAACAAATTAGCTAGAAATGGCATGATATAAAACCAATAGAATTTGAGATTGTCAAAACAGGAAGTACACTTAAAAATTGAAGTGAGATTCCATAAAACGAGAATGAAATCACGATTTGCAAAGGTTGAGCGACCCATCCAAGGATGAAACATGTAGAGCTGAATCTAATTTATAAAATTAAACATATAAATAATGATTTAGAATCAAAAGTAAATAAATTAAACTGTTTCGATATGTGCATAAATAAGGAAACAGGATTTTAAATGAATTATCTAGCACTTGTTTCAGCCAGTAGAAGGTTTATATTTCTGAATGCATAGGCCAAGGTGAGCTAATGAGCGAAACGAATTGTCTTAATTACGTTCAATAATCAATAATACTTGAGTCCGTTAGCTGGCGCTATGAAGGACTGTTTAGCTTAACTGAATTAAAAAAAAAAAAATGAAATAAAACCTTTTAAAATTCAATATGCATGCTTAATTCATGCTTCAACCAAGTTAAATCTTAAAAGCAAAAAAAAACTATGTATATATGTTTGCTAGTTTTTTTTTATTTGTAAAACATTTGCAAATTAGATTTTGTGTTTTATGCCAAGCTTTATGCAGAGCCAAATTAATACAAGCATAAACATATGTGTATATATGTGTATGTATGTATGTGTGTGTGAGACTGTTATGTGTGCTTTTTGCTGCTGTCGACTAACAGCTGTTTTTGAGGTTGAGGCTGATTCTTTGCTCAGTTCGGCTGCTGCTTGAGTTTTATTTTATGCTGAGCATTTGCAGCGCGAATTGTTGGTATTCAATTTGTTGCCAGGGTAACCTCAAAACGTAAATTTGAATTCGAGTGCGAAGCTTTGGGCCGCAGAGAGGGAAAGAGCGGGAGAGAGAGATAGAGCGACTCAAATAGAAAGAGCAAGATATAGATAGAAGGCGAGACAGCTGCAGCTGATTTTTTTTGAGCATTTGCAGCATCGTCCATTGGATTTGCTGCTATTTTTTTTTCTCATTTCTCACTTGCCATTTAACTACTTCTTGATTATTCATTCTGTGTGTGTGTGTGTGTGTGTGTGTGTGTGTGTGTGTGTGTGTGTGTGTGTGTGTGCGTGTGTGGGTCGGTGTGTAAATGGAAGGTCAGACCCGATCTCTGGCTCGTTGCCTGGTTTGCTTTGACTTCAATTCTGCTGCCATCTTAACATAGCAGCGCATAGAGCGCACTCGACTCGCATGTGTACAAAACATTTACCCCCATTGAGCGCACAATGAGCAACAACAGCAACAACAGCAACAACAACAACAACAACAACAATAGCAATTAACAGCATCAGCAACATCAGCTGCTGTAGCAATAATAACAAGTAACACAAACAATGCAACTCTTGTGGGTCCAGCGAGTTAAGGCTAGGTGCGTGCGATAGCGTTCATTGGCATCATCTTTACTATTATCAGCATACACTGGCCAAAGAAAACGATTTTTATATTGTTAAATTATTACTGTATATTAAAGTGGGAACTTTATAATATTTGCCAATTAAATATGCTCTATATAGCAGAAATAAGAGCAGAAAATGTTGGAAAAGAAATTTAAATACCAAATGTTACTCAAAATATTTTAAAGTTCTAGAAAGCTCTGTGTGAATTAATTATATAATTATATATTATTTATTTTTCGTTTTTAAGCGATATGAGCTTAATTATATAGTTATACATTTTTTATGTATTTTATGTATTTTGTATTTAAATTTTATATATTCATATACATTGTCTATTTTATTTACAATCCATAGAATCTTCTCGACTTTATTTTGTCAGAAGTAGAGTAAATATTTCCAGCAATCAATTTCAGATTGTTTTATTTTTTGAGCGCTTCTGCTTCCATAATAAACAAAAATTCCGGTTCAATGTGGCTTCGCGCTTATCTGACAATGCTTATCACTGTGACAATAAATATTAATTTATTAATAATCGTGCTTGACGAAACGTATTCTATATAGATAAACATATACATATAAGATCTTTGTAATGTGTCGTCTATGTTATATAACACATGTGCCATTCCTGATACTCCCGACGTAAACTGCAGACTCTAAATGTGGCCTGTGCATAGGAACTGCTTAACATATTTCTCGCAGTGTACTCATTTACGATGCTGTGCCGAAGGCATTGCCACTTGGTCGAGCTTATTGCGTGCTACTGCTCTACGAGCTACTTCATCTACATATAACCAACTATCTATCTGAAGCTCTATTGTAGCTGTAGCTGTAGCTGTATCTATATCTGTAGCTGTATCTCTTGTCGGGTTTATTATGTTTTGTTTGGATTGCTGCTGCTGCTGCTGCTGCTGCTGCTGCTGCTGTTTGTCGAAGCGTCATGACTTTGAAGTTCGTCGCACGATTAACTAAAGCAACAATACTCTTCATAACAATGTGAAGCCTTCTTGCTGATTATACGCCACTCATAAGGCATTCTATTATCAGCTTCGTCAGCGGCTGAATGCGTATCTAGCTGCTTGCATACATATGTATGTATCTAATATATATACATATAATATATATGTATATATATATATACTCACTGTTTATGTTCATCTGTTGATATATGATCTGGACGTAGTTAATTTAATGGTATTTAGCTAAAGTCGAACCAATAAAAAACTGAGATAAAACCCAACAATTTAAATTAAAACTAAAAAATATATACATAAATGACGTTATGCTAGTACATAATAAACTCATTCACATTTGCATAGATTAGTTTAAATAAAACAAAAGTTATTTTTTCTAACAATAACACAATTAATTAAATAAATTTAGTATCTTTCAAAAAAATAATTTTTAAATTTTTGTTTACACCTGACGAAAAAATATAGTATATTTATATAGATATAAATATACAAGATTATACTAGAGACTATATCTTTATATATCTATATCTGTACATACATATATTATATATTTTCCAATTGTCAACGTGACTTGACTTTTTATGTTCAAGGAAATAATTTAGTTAAAATGCTTTGCTGAACTAATTTGTTAATTAAAATTTAAGTATTTTATTCCGTATATGGTTGTTCAGTTGACATAAACTGATTTTTAGTGTCATGTTAATTTATTAACAATTTTTCACATTGAAGTCTTTTTGTTGTTTATTAATGAAATCCTTATATGCATATTTATATGTGTTTTTAAATTTGCAACGATTTTAGAGTTTATAATGAATTTGTATATTTTATAAGGAATAATTTAATAATATGAAACATTAGAGCATTCAAATAGCATTTTTAAACTAATTCACGTTTTAAAAAGCTTTAAAATATTTACGTATAATAAATATATATATAGAACTAGCTCACCAATGTTCTTGAAGTGAGTTTGTTTAGGCTAAAAAGTTTTTTCGATGGCCCAATTCGCATTTCTTTATTTGTTCTTCCTTTGATTAACTGGTTTGGTTAACGTTTTGGTAAATTTGTTAAATTTGCAAACCGGTTCAGCTTACAGCCTTCAAAAAAGATATAAGTTCTCATTTATTGTTACAATTTTCAGTCATTTTTAGTTCTTTTGTACATTCAATTATGTTTTATTGCATTCTGTTCGAGTAGTAATAATACTTAGAAATACCAGTTTTTTTTTAAATATTTATTAGCTTAGAGGCGTTTTTTTCCATAGCGCATTAAAACAAAGCGCCTCCAAATTGACCCTGGCCTCGACCCTGCAACGTGTGAACTTCAGCATGCATAAATATATATAAATAAATATATATATATGTATCTACCTTTATGCATATACATATATTTGTATAAGTTAATGTATAAATATATAATATGCATTGCCCGTTGTCAGATATTTTGATTGGTCTTGTCTGCTGATATCAGATTGAATGATACGCGACGTCTCCTTCTCCCTTTCCATCTCCTCCTTCTGCTACTCATGTTGAACCCGTTAAAAGCACCGTTGACCTCAACTGCAGAGGTATGTTCGCCTTTTAGTATACTTTGTTGTTTTCTTTTATATATATTTTAATTGACACCCTTGAGCGACTGCGCAGTCGCGCCAGTTTAGCTAACAAATAAGCCAAATAATTGAGCAGCGACGTGGCTGATTTGAATGTCGGCGAGGGGCAAACCTCCAAGTTGACGGTTGAACGCACCAAAGCCGAGCCAAGAGCCAGTCAAGAGCTGTGCGAACGGCGAGACATCAAATCTATCTACTACTGCATATCGACATTGAACTCGTTCAATGTCAAAATTATAATAAATTATGCGTGCACGGCAAACAGAAAATGATCACAAAGCAACGGCAGCAGCAGCAGCAACAACAACAACAACAACAACAACAACAACAACAGCAACAGTAACGGCCACAATGGAAAGTTGTTTATTGTTTATTACACGGAAACAGATTTGTTAATCGCCTTTAAACTAGCGTTAACCTATTCATTCGCATTCGATTTTCGCGCTCAACGGCTCGACATTTTCATAACGGTATATGGCAAGGTGAAAAATGTTTCCCTCGCACTTTTCCGTTTTCACTTTCCCATGAGTTTTAGCGCGTTTATGGAGAACAAATGTCAAGTGTTGAACAGAATTTTTACCTTGTTTTAATTATCTATTTATATATACCGATAAATACATTTTTACAGCTGTCTGTTTTTTTCGACAACAATTTGCGAAACTGCAGTAAATACAAATTAAAAACAAATTACACGCTCACAAATGCATATATACAGGTCTTTATATGTATCTGTATCTATATATACATATATGCGGGAAGTGAAATTAAAATCAGTTTTTTTTTCTTTCGGAGAAATGAGCAAAGTCAAGTCAATTCTGAAGCAAGACGCAATTATTTTGTGCCCCTTTTCTGCTTGACTCATGCAAACGTTCGAGTCTGGGAAATTTCAAGCAGCTGACTAACAGAACTGCCCGACTGTCTAAAAGTCTGTCAGATTATTGTTTGAATAGCTTTTTAGTTATAAAAAACAATTAAGTTAAGCACTTTGTGGCAGCGTTGCTTAAATATATTTTAGTTAGATTTTAAATTCAGATATCGAACTTGATTATTACTGCAATTAAAATTAACTGATTGCCATTATAATGTCAAGTAATTAGTGTAGAAGCCATATTTCTACTTGATTGTTTATTATAATTTATTTTTTATATAATTTATTTGTTATCAACAAAGAACAGATTCATAAAAACATTGCTCCTTATTAATATATAAATTTATATACTCTTTATATGTAAATAAATAACAATTATGGTGTATATATAATTGTGTGTTCACTGTAAATAATTAAATTAAATAGATTATTGAGAAAGTTCATTCTGCATATATAGTATTTATTATTTAATATGAATATACGAATATTTTTTAGATTTATTTGACTATGCATAAATATTCATTTGTAATTCAATAATATATGTTTTACAATACAATATTATTATTAATATATGACCATAACAATATGTTCTTTATGTTACTATTTGTTTGACTTTAAGTAGGAATCATTCGTTCGAAATTCCATATGCTCTCATTAGTCACGGAAAGAACTCCAAAGTTTTTGTCACTTGTTGTAAAGTAGAATAAATATATATATCATTTATTCCTTAGGTATATAAGCAATAAGTATTTATCGTTCAAACTAGATTCAACGAATTTGCTTAATTACCTTGTTCAATTACCTGGTAATAAGTATAACTTATCGAACACATGTCATTATTTCCACAATTATCTAAACTTTCCCCATTGACTTGTGCTTCAAGTCCAAAATGTGGCGCAATGTGCGAGGTCATATCAATTATCTCTACCTGTGCCATACTAAAATATATAGCTATACTATAGCCCTATACAGTTACACTTTTTGGCTGTTCTGGACTTCGTGTGCACCTCGTGCCGCCCGTTTGTCATGGCTGAGCTAATATGTGTATCGCACAGTCCGCCCACCTTTCGCCTATCAACGCTCACCGCTGTCCCAAAATTGGTTGACGTATGACGTATGTCTGTCTGTCGTCTAATACGTTTTGTGCCGGCTGGAGCGAGATTTTGGGGCACTCGACGGAGACTTGGCGGCATTCTGATCACCCGTGGGCTGTGACTCATCGGCAAACTGTTGGCGTGAACCGAGCTCAATCTTAATTGAATATGCAACCGGGAACCGGCTCTCCATCGTATGTGTTTAATTCACACATATATACATGCCTTTATGCATCTGTTTGTATGTTATAAATGCGGAAAAGCAAACAGCTGCGTTGGACGCGTCATCAAATTGTCGTTGCTGCTGCTGTTGTGGTTGTTGTTGTTGTTGTTGCTTGTTTGTTTGAAAGCGAAAAGTTCAGTAGCCCAATATGCTCAATTCCAAGTCGTTGGGGCTTGGGGTCGGGGTATTGGGAGATTGTCGATCTCAATGCCAATGCTATAAACATTGAATGCTGTAAGGCAGAGGCATTGCTCTCGATATATAATTGAAATATGAATGCGTAAATTTTTTTATATTTCTATTTGCATTTTATTTGAGCATATTTATATATGTATGTAATATTTATATTATATATTCTTGTCTGGCTTTTGTTGCTTTTACTGAAACGCAAAATTTCACAACAATTTCTAGACGCGTTTGCCTGCTAAATGTTGCCAAAATGTGCCGTCACGCGCACGAGCTTCGCGAAAGGTTGGGCCAGCAGCGAGAGAGAGATAGAGAGAGAGAGAGAGAGAGAGAGAGAGTGAGAGAGAGGGAGAGGGAGAGGGAGGGAGAAAGAGATAGAGAGAGTGTGAGTGAGTGAGAGAGAGAGAGAGAGGGATGGGAATGATACAAGCAGACATATGCGGCCAATAAATGACGCAGAAGAATCACAAAGAAAGAAATGTTTGTCTGCCCGTCTGCGTCTTTGTTGAAATCAGGAAGCAAAGATATTCTTATACTCTGTAGAAGAGCACACACGAAAAAAATACGATTGACTCTCCCAGCAGCAGCAGCAGCAGCAGCAGCAGCAGCAGCAGCAACAGCAGCGGTAGCAGCAGTCAACAGAATTATAGCTAGCCGTTGACAAAAACAGCAAACGAAAAGAATAAATAAATAAATAAAATAAAATAAAATGCCGCACGGCATTCACAAGGTCTTTTGATTGAGTGCTCCCCCAGTGGCTTTTGTTTTCTGTTGATTTTGTATACCCTGCACCCAATGCCAATTCAATATTCATTATATTAACTATTTATAGTCAGTTTTCGGAAACTACGTATCAAAGCCCAGATTGAATAAATCTACTTAAGATAAAAATTCCAAAATATCTGGTTCAAATATTTGATTTAACTAACTAGAATATTAGTGTGCCAGTCAATTCTAGATAAAGAAGTATTGATAGCTCAGGGTTATTAGCTCGATTATCAAGTTAATGTATTGCTGAGGTATTATCTCTGAAACTCCCAACCTATCATAAAGAAATGTTATCAGTAAAAATGTTATCTCTTTTTAATACATTTATCTATTTGCTTGCGAGCGTATTTGATCTTCGAATACCAAAGCTATCAGCTCCTTCTTTTCTTTTTCTTTTCTGTTTATGGGTTTCTATTTTTTGTTATACCCTGATCCCATTAAAAATGGGAAATCAGGGTATAATGGTTTTGTGAAAAGTATGTAACAGTCAGAAGGAGGCGTGGCAGACCCCATAAAGTATATATATTCTTGATCAGGGCGACGAGCTGAGTCGATATAGCCCTGTCCGTCTGTCCGTCCGTCCGTCCGTCCGTCCGTCCGTCCGTCCGTATGAACGCCCAGATCTCAGAAGATATAAGAGCTAGAGACTTCAAATTTTGTATGCATACTCATGTATACCATACGCAGTACAAGTTTATCTTTTTTTTTCGATAACTCATCCGATTACTTTTTTATCGCGAATAATCGATAAATTGATTTTTTTTATTCGGCGTAATTTTGACACTTTTAGACCTGGAGACTTCATATTTACTGTGTACATACATCTGAGCAATACGAAGATTTTGTCATTTACAGATTTTGGATACCACGCCCCCTTCGCCCACAATTTGCAAAAAACGTATTTTAAGTACTAGAGACTGTGCTTTGGAATGTACACACATTTTTACATTGTGATCACATTCTGAAAGTTTCATGAAGATAGTCCTACTACAGGAGAAATTATTCAGCAACAAAATTCCCATAGCTTTGCCCCACACTGCAGCGCAGCCCAAGCGCAGTCGCTGCTTACTGCGCAGTTAGCAGAGCGCGTGGTTATGCGTGCGTGAATATCAGCTCTTTGTAGGGATCAGGGTATCTCCTAGTCGAGCAGTCTCGACTAGAGCTTCCTTACTTGTTTGTATTTTTATTTGTATCTCTGGTTCTAGGCAACTGTCAGCGACGTCGGCGTTTTTTTTTTTTTCTTTTACGTCTTGGGGGTTTTTCGTTTGACGAATGCTCTAATTGAGATTGATAAGTCAAGTTGCCAAGTTCTGTATATTGCACTACAATACATAAGAGCTCTGGTGCCCGTTTCAAGGTTTTCTCTAATCATTTTATTTCCTATCTTAGAAGTGCTTCATGCGTGTGCGACGATTTTCAATGGAGGAAGTAAACAAATGTTTGATAGCCAACGCTTGAAAACATAAATTTTAGACACGACTGTTGTGATGCTCGCATGGGAACAGACTAGATAGAGTCTATAAATCTGAGTCCATTGGTGTATAAGGGGTATGATACTTTCGTGAATAGGTATGCAACAAGACATGTTGGATCAGGATGAAAGGCTGAGTCTTGATAGCTATTAGAGTTGTAGACGTATAGACAAGTTTATCATCATTTCATATAACAATTCATTCCATTTTGTTCAATATTTTTAATTCGCTTTCAAGCGCTCTCATAAGGAGTTCACTTTGCTATGTTCAGTCCCAAACATTCATAAATATTTATATTTATATATTATATATATATTTATATATTATATATTTATATATTATGTATATATTTATATATTATATATTTATATACATCTATTCATGAAAGTACAAGTTCAAACGCTGCGCAGTAAGCGAAGCGCGTGCTCCTGAATATGTGTGAAACTGTGTGTATATATATTTATCCAGAGTATTAGCTAATCGGGCACACCCGAGACTCGCTTGTTGACTCTGATATGCATCTCGAAATCATGCATCAGATGCTGCTGCAATGAAAGATTGCATTAAAAAAGGAAAAACTTCTAGTAAACTGGATGCTCAGTGAAATCATGTTGACCCCGCTTTGTGCGAACGTGCTAAATTATATATTGTATTATTTCCCTATCAATATTTAATTATCATTGAAGCTCAACCTCAGCTGCTAAAATGACACCTCAACTGGTTCAATAGATGTCGAATCGGCAAATCAGAACTGAGCCAGGCTGTCTCTGCGTTTACTTTTGCTGCTTGCAAATATTTTGTATTGATTCAAATTGATTGACATAAAATATGAGAATATTTATTGTGTATATAATATATGCATATCTAATTTTGAATTATTTTTCATTTTGCTATGTACTATAAATAGAAGAGCGCCTAACTCGCGATACTTAATGCTGGACCAGTCTAGCAAGTTTCTCTAATATTAATTCATAATTGATTGTTTTTTTTTTGTTTAAATATAATTATATAATACTTGTGCTGCCTCAGATTACCAGCGGAATTCCGTTGACATTTTAATATAATCATTACATCATTTTCATTAAATAGTAGATCAACAGTACAGTCTACACTAATCAAGATTGACTTTTACATATGTATATAAATTATCTATGTGTCTGTGTGCCTATTGTAATACCAACTGCTCATTTGCTCACCTGTTCACATTATAATCACGGCTCAACACGTGCGTCGACCCAACACACTCATCGCATGACAGTCCACAGGTGTCTCCACCCATAGCATAATTAACATATAGCAAAAATAAAACACGTTTGACATCAATGAAATTCAATTTTAAATTGGCATGCAAAAAAAAAAATAAAAATAAAAAATAAATAAACTTGAGCTGAACAGGTAGCAAACGATTAACGACGATTTGATGCCCTAAGTGTCAAGAGGAACGCTTTAAAATGAAGTGGACAAAGAGAGAACAATAGAGAGAGATGGAGATACACTTTTGGTGAGAGACGAAATGAGATAGAGAGACGGAGATACATAGAGAGAGGCAGGGAGATAGATAAATTGAGCGATATAGAGAGGGAGAGATAGAGAGAGGGAGAAGTAGAGAGAGGAAGGGAGATAGAGAGAGCGCTTGAGAGAAGGAGGGGGATCGAGAGACATACATATATGCATATATAGATATAAAGATCGAGACAGAGGGATAGAGATAGAGAGAGGGACGATATTTATATACATATATATAAATGTATGTACATATATACTGTATGAAGGAACTTCTAAAGACAAAGCTGTTTTTCTTTTCAACTATAAAAACGTGTTTGTTTTATAATTCAAAATGAAATTACATAAATTATATTAAATTTTTACATTTCTATTAAAATAGTTAATCGATCGTGCCGCTACAAACAATTGTAAAATATACAAGGAATTTCCATTTGATCATAATATATAATAAGTGAAATTGATTGATTATGTTAGGGTTCAGGTTTTCTTGGCTTTATTGCATTATTTTATACCTGCAGCACATACATGTATGCAAAGTATTATTTATTTATTATTTATACATGCATTTTGCACAGTAATTTACAAACACTTTCTAATTTTAATTAACACCTTATTTATTTATTAATTTTTTTTTTGCGCACTTTACGACTTTTGCGTAGTTGTTGAAATATATATGTGTATATATGCGAAATTATATTATAGATATATAGATCTGTTTTGTTTCGCAAATAAACTCGTCATGGTCTTTTTAGATTACGAAAAATGCTTTGAAATATATAAATATATTTTATATATATGTATATGCATTATTATTATTAAGTGAATTTCTTTTGGAACGTGTTGCGCCAACATTGCGTATGGATCATGCTGCAGCAACAAGTTGGGGGAATTTATTGTCGTACATGCTGCAGCAACATTTGTGTGGAACATATTCAGCTCATGTTGCAGCAACATTCTGGTCGGAGCATGCAAGTTTGGAGATGTTTCAATTAGCACATGTTGCAGCAACATTATGTGCAGCCCATGTTGCAGCAACATGTGTATATGCGCTTGCAAACTAAATGAATTACAAAGATAGAAATGTTTTTTGTTGTATATTCTATGTGCTTATATTTTAATATATGAAATTTGCCACACATGTTTATTTAGTTATTGTTTAATGGGTCCTTCTATTTTGCTTAGAATGTGCTGTACAACAAGAGCCCCGCAGAAATTCAGGCTTTGATTTCGGCTAAAGTGAATGGAGCCACACCGCTGGTCATCTCCTGTCGCAATGGACACTACGACATTGTAGAATATTTATTGACAAAGTGTCGCGCCAATGTGGAACAGGTGGGCTCCGTGAGCTTCGACGGCGAGCCCATTGAGGATGCGCCGCCATTGTGGTGTGCCGCTGCAGCGGGTCATCTGGGCATTGTCAAGATGCTGGTGCGTCGATTTGCCAATGTGAACAGCACGACGCGAACGAACTCGACCCCACTGCGTGCCGCCTGCTTCGACGGGCATTACGAAATTGTCAAATACCTGGTACATCACGGAGCAGGTGAGTAGAAGTGTTGAGTATTCGCTGCCATGCCCAATCGATGATTGAGATTCGCTTGTCGCTTGCAGACTTTGAGGTGGCCAACCGGCATGGACACACCTGCCTAATGATTGCCTGCTACAAGGGACACTATCGCATTGCCCAGTATCTGCTCTCGCTGAATGCGGATGTGAATCGCTGCAGCATCAAGGGCAATACGGCGTTGCACGACTGCGCGGAGTCGGGCTCACTACAAATACTGCAGCTGCTGCTGAAGCATGGCGCCACCATGGACGTGGACTACTATGGCATGACGCCACTGTTGGCCGCCAGTGTGACTGGACACATGCCCATTGTGGAGCACCTCATAACGCTGCCGTGCGTGAGTCGGATGGCGAGAATCGATGCACTGGAACTGCTGGGTGCGACATATGTGGACAAGAAACGTGATATGGCCGTCGCGCTATCGCTGTGGCGGCGAGCGCTCGAGGAGCGAGCCCAGGAGCCGCAGCTACATAAAAAGGTGCAGGAACCGGTGCCGGCATACGAGATGGTCACCGAAGTGACCACCATCGAGGAGTTGGAGGAGCTGGTTCTCGACCCGGATGAGATGCGCATGCAGGCGCTGGTTATCAGACAGCGCATTCTAGGACCGACGCATCCGGACACCAGCTACTACATTCGTTTCAGGTAAGTTACGGTTAGTACGGCTAACACGGTTAATAATCGAATCCCATTGGCCCATTGCCCATTGCAGGGGCGCACACTACGCAGACGCTGGCCGCTTCGATCGCTGCATTGAACTCTGGTCATATGCTTTGACTATGCAACAGAAAATCTTGCAGCCACTGAGCCCCATGACCCAATCCTCGCTGCTCTCCTTTGCCGAGCTGTTCAGCTTTATGCTGGTGGAGGCGGGGCGGCTGTTGCCGCGTGGACGCATCGTGCCGCCCATTGAGGCCGATGGCATGCTGACCATCTTTCACAAGGCTGTGCTGGAGGTGGAGCGTGGTCAGGCATTTACATTGGAGCAGCATCAACATCAGCAGCTGCTGCCCTGCGGCAACAAGCAGCTAACTCAATCGCCATCCTCCTCATCGACATCATCATCGTCCTCCAGCTCCTCATCATCGTCATCCGCCAGCTCAACGTCAGCCTCATCATCGACCACGTTGCTGTCGGCGCACCAACACGACTGTAATCACGATCCCAATGCACTAAGTCGCACTCTGGTCAGTGCCCTGCACATTGGTTGCCTGCTCAGTTCACTGCTCGAATCGGACAGTTTCTGTCCGGAGATGCGGCGTCAGGTGATGAACGCCTTGTATCGCCTCAACCGGCTCAATGTGCATGTGCGCTTTGGCCGCACCGCCCTGCACTACGCCTGCTATCGCGAGGGCACACTGGTTGGTCGCTATCCCTCCTGCCAGTTCCCATCTGTGTCCCTGGCCAAGGCGCTGCTCGAGGTGGGCGCCGATCCGAATGCCGTGGACGAGTCGGGCAATACGCCGCTCCATCTAGCAGCCACACTCCAGCCCTACATTGAGCCATTGGCACAGACCTTGCTCCAGGGTGGCGCACATCTGGTAAATATCAATTGAGAACGCTCACAATTTGTGCATTGTCCACTAATCAAATGCCGCCTTCCATCCCACACAGGACACAAAGAACGATGCTGGCGAGACGTTCGAGAGCCTGCTGGCGCCCACGCCTCTGCACAAAATCGTCGATCCCATGAAGTATACAACGCTGGCGTGCCTGGCGGCGCGCACCATCAAGCAGCATGGGCTCCGGTATGAGGGCGCTGTGCCGCGGGCGCTGTATCCGTTCATCGAGTTGCATTAGGCGCTGGAAGGCAGCTGCGAGTGCTGAACGAGAGAGCTATTATTAGGCTGAGACTCGTTGATTCATCTACAGACAGACAGACAGACAGACGAGAGACAGACGAGAGACCGGCTTAATTGACTCAACTGACCTCCCGCACGCCCGCCCGCCAGCCCGCCAGCCCGCCCGCCATCGTAGCCATGCCGCGTGGATAGACATAATATAGCAACTACCTATTACGACTACTATTACTTTTAACTATAGAGCTGAACGGGAGAGCGTTACTAATGACTAGGAACTGATTTGTGATGTTTGCAAGCGAAGTGACCAATCCTGGTGCCGGATCCGGATTGACAACGATGACGATTTACGATTGACGATGATGACACACTGTCAAATAACAAAAACAAAAAAAAGAAGAAAAAAACAACGATGACAAAAAAAAAAAAAAAAAAATGGAAACAACAACAACAAAACAACAACTTAAATTCGCTGTTTATTATTTTGCTTGCAAAATGTGTTTTTATTGTGTTCTTGCTAATTTCTTTTATATGTATGAACTATGATAATGATAATAATAATAATAATATAATAATAATCATATTAATAATAATGATAATGATCATGATCATGATCATTGTCGGGCAGCTAACACAATTGCACGCCTCCTTTGGGCTGCAGCAAAGTCCTCATAGTTGCCGCGACCACGCCCACTGTCGTGTGTTTTATGATCATTAGGCATATTTAGCGTGTACTATAATTAACTGTCCCCCGCCCTCACAATCCTGACTGATCCGTTTGCCCGAGCAATAAATGATAACTGAACGAGAACAGCGTTTGGAACAATTGCGATAATTAAACGATTCCTTCTATATTTCTATTGTTTTCTTTCTGTGCGATAACGGCACACGGCCTAAGCCGGCTTACATATGCGATATACATTTACATACCTATACATATACATATGCGCATACATATTATCAAAACAGAAAACAGGCAAAATGAGGTGGCACGTCGAAAAGTTGTTGATGGCCTTTGTTGTGTTGATACGACTAGAACAGCGGCAATTGCCGTTGTATTATTATGTATTTGGTGCACCTGCCAGAAACACCTTGCTCAGCGCAGTTGTACACTGGTGGCCAAAAAAGTTGGCCAACTGCGCTTGAATTGCATCTTAGCTGCAGAAATTTAGGCAATGTTTTTCCTCTTTACTTTTTTCCGACTTGACCTGATGTTAGCGCAATTCTTAAAAGCATTTGCAATTTATTATTTGAAATCAGAATTTTTTTGTAAAAAGAATTAAAATTTTAAATCAATTTCATTTGGAATAATGATGCAATCTAGCTGTAATTTATAGACGAAATTTAATTTAAATTCTTAAATATTTTGTCAAATTCTAAAAGTTATTGTTATTGGGAAATTTGAGTTTTCTGGTAATAAAAATTAATGAAATAAAAAACAAAATTATTTTTCTACAGTAAAAGTGAAATAATTCCTATAAAATTCACCAGATCGATCTTAATTAGAGTGAAAGGTTTTACAAATATTAGAGACTTAAATTTCAGTTGGCGTCTCAGGTATAATTTAGCAGAACTGATGCAGCGCGACACTTTTGCTGGCCGGCAGTGTAAGGCCAACATGATTGAATTATATTGCCATGCATACGAAAACGATTTACGTAGATTTACTTGCAATCTGTGCGTGTGTGTGTGTCTGTCTGTGTGTGTGTGTGTGTGCGCACTATATAAATATAATATCTATGTTAAATTATGCAAATTGTAGTATAGCCTAGCCCAGCTAAGTAAGTCGCAGCAAGCGAATAATTTCGAATTTCGGCGCCCATGCGGGGAGGAGAGAATAGGCTTATTGAGGGAGGGAGAGACAGAGAGAGGGAGGGCATTAACTAAGTTGTCTAAGTTCACTGTGTTTCTTATACTAAGTTGTTAACTGTCTAAATATAAATATATATACGTAATCTATACATATATGTGTGTATGTGTGTGTGTCCATGTTTATCTATGCATGCGAAGCGCTAGTTCACACACTATCAATGCAAAAACAGCAACAACTGAAAACTGATAAATTATATTTAATGAAACATCAGCAATGCATTTTGATTCGCGCCTATATAAAATCCAAAGCCGATGCCAGTGCAATCGGGGAAAATGTTTCAGTTTCTATTGCTTGGCCTGTTGGCCGCTGTTGGTGCATGGGGCACGGAGTACTTCGAGAACTATTACAACGGCATCGATGTGGACGATGAGCAGGCCGAGATGAAGACCCGCAATGCCATGTCATCGCCGCGACAGCTGTGGCCCAGCACGAGGATCTACTATCGCATTGCCAGCGACTGTAGCCCGGAGGAGGTGGCAAATGTGCACACGGCCCTGGCGACGTTCAATCAGCAGAGTTGCCTGCAGTTCGAGGAGCTGTCCGGCCCGGCTCCTCCCGGCAGTCGCTATGTCTACTATAAGAAATCGGAGAAGCTCTGCGGCACTCGCATTGGCTACAATCCCCTTCCGGTTCTCGGCTCCGGCTCGCACGATGTCCTGCTCTCGCCCAAATGCATGGCCGTGCCGGGCATTATACAGCATGAGACACTGCATCTGCTCGGACTCTACCACGAGCAGAGCCGTCCCGATCGCGATGACCACGTTGTTATCGATTACGATAACATTCCACGCAAGTACTGGCCCCAGTTCATGGCCACCTCGTCGAGCACCACGACCACATACGATGTGCCCTATGACTTCGAGAGCGTCATGCACTATCCCAAAAACGCCTTTGCCACGGATCCCACAAAGCCCACAATACGCGCCTTGGTCGATGGGGCTCCCACGGAGCGAGAGATGGGGCAGACGGTGGGCCCCACCGAGGGCGATTTATTCAAAATACGCAAGATGTACAAATGCGATGAGTCTTTATAATACCACAATAGAGAGAGAGAGAGAGAGAGAGAGAGAGGAGAAAGATATAGTTGGCAATAAAGTTAAAAATTTTAACTAATCAAGCATTTTCTATTATTGCTGTGCGTTGAGCAAGTTGCAAAATGTTGGGTGGAGCGAAATACCTGGAGCTCTATTTGGTATTATTCATTTTGTATAGCCCAAAGATCATCTTAGATGAAATACTAAAAATAGAATAGACAATATCAAGTTACATCTCCCTCAGATTCGGAAATTGAACTACAGTCTCACGCAATGGCTCAACCAATCCAGATAGAATACTAACAGGGGGCATTTCTCCAGAATATATATATGTATTATATAATTTTTGCATATAATATTTATTTCGTATTTTTATTATTCTTAAAAATTCCATATAATCTTCATTATATATTCTTAAAAATTAAACAGAAATAAATATTTTTAGAAAATCTTTTATAACTTTCCCTACACCCCTGACAGGTTACGATTAAATATATATATTTATAAATAAAATGATAAATATGTGGAAATTAAATAAATGCATCTAATAGATATGCCCCGTAGAATTTTAACTGCTGCTGCTGCTGCTGTCTTCTTAATCCTTTTCAATTTTGTGCCAAAGTGTCAAAGTCAGTTAACTGAATAGCAACTGGGCTGTGAACTGGTATTGTAGGGTAGTGTGGGCTTCGGTTTGATTTGGGCAGACAGCCAAGGAAATGAATGTGAGCAAAGTGCTTAACGAGTGTGAGAGCCAACTGTCGTTACCAGTCCAAAGATATGCATGTGTGTGTGCTTGTCTCTGCAAACATTTCGAATTTGAGTAGAATACATTAATTGTGTGTATTTGGAAATTGAAAATGTGTCAAAAAAAAAAAAAAAAAAAGAAGAACAACAACTAATGCTGACCATCACTTTGGATTTAAGAGCATTTGCATATGAAATGTGCGCCGGCATGGCTTAAGAGACCGCTGGGCATCATAACTTCGAAACTTCGAATGTCGAAAGAGCACTGGAAGCAAGAATAGAACGTGTTGCCTATGCCTGGCACCACTGTGCTCTAACTGTGGCATGGCAAAAGCTCGCTCTCTATCTCGTGCTCTCATTGCGCTCTCTCCTTTGGCGTGCTTTGGTCGCCTCGTTGGCTGTCGGGCACTCGGCGGTGCTTTGGCTCGTTTGTTGTGGTGTGTTCGAGTGCTTCTTTCAGTATATTTAGTGCAGTCGTGTCGTTCGGTCGTTTCAACGGGACACCCGCATCGCTTTGGCCTAGAGAAAAGACAATTCAAGCACACACTGTCAAACAAACAGCTCTTATACACTTATACGCGTAGAGCTTTATGTGTGTGTGTGCGTGTGTCCGTGTGCTTTAGGTGCGACAACGAGCTGAAAGTAAAAGTTGTTCAATGTGCAACGGTAAATAAATAATTATGCTATCATACCAGTCAACACATAAAATCAATTTAGTCAGTGTAAGCAAGAGCGTGAGAGAGAGAGAGAGAGCTAATGTCGATGCAAATAAATATGCAACATTTGAAGTGAAGTGTTTGATAATAACGAGAAAATGTGAAACGAATTTACTTCATATTACTCTGCTCAAGAAAAAAGTGTTAAATTAACAGTTCTTGAAGTGCGCTTTAACTATTTTGTGCACAGTGGAAACAGTGGCTCGCAGATTTAATCATACATCCACACTTCATGCACGTGGGCGAGTGCTCAACCAAGGGCAACCATGAACAAAACAAAAACCGAACTTTTTTTGTTTTGCTTTGATTTTGTTGCTCGGCCCGAAGGCCGCACCAAAAATAAATGTTGTCCTTTTTCTTCCTTTTACTTTTTGACCGTCAGGTGTAGCCCGAAATGCTTTAAAATACCTTCACGCTAAAAAATCAATTCAGAAACAGTTGCCAAAAAAGGGATAGCTATAAGTTTTGGCGTTGTTACGGAAAGGGCATTCCTACATAAATAGGATAAAAACTGTTGCAAAACTATTTCATTTTTAATGAATACGTAATTGCCAATGTTTTATGCTAGGAACCATTTTAGATGCTTTTTTAAAACTAATTTTGGATTAGTGTTTGGCTGCTTTCTTTTCACATAAATTGACGGCAAAAACAAAGCTATAAAAATTTGCATTTCTAATAAAAGCTCGTCCTTCGGCTCGGACCGCAGACAGGGAGTTAAAAAGAAAATATGAAATGCATGAAGGGTTGCCAGATATGGCATGTACGTAAGCCTGCGAATTACGACCGGTGGAAAAACCACTGAGAGAGAAAAATGTAAAAAAAACCGAAAATAAGGTAAAAGGGATAAGGAAATTATTTTTACGTCGCATTTTATGCTTCGGTTTTCTTTTGACTGGACGCCATGAGCGTAAATAGCCCCCATACCAATTCGGTGAAACTTTATCCTTTTTTTCTGCCGCTTTTTTGTTTGATTTTTTCTGTGGGATTTTAAAGCATTTTGAAGGGCTTCTTTAAAGCAACAACGAGCGCGAAACGAAAAACAAAAAACCATTTAACACCCGCTTTTGGTTTCTATCTATAGAAAAGTTTAACATTTGGAATAGACAATCGAGTTACAACATCAACATCATCAAGAACATCTAATAAACACGCATTACTGCTCACACTACTTAAGGTAAATTCAACTAGATTTATAAGCTAACATAAGACAATAATTTCCATTTTAATTGTTTGGATAATACAGATAATCGCTTAAAGTCTCTCACCTCTATTAGAAAAGCAGAGCAACCACAAACGGGTTTGATACTAGGGCGGGGGATTTGTTTTAAGAGCAAGCGCACGTGGATTCTAATTTTGGTTTGCTTAACTTCGTTTGCGGTTTATTTGATGATGGGACTCAGCATGGATGCTGAATAGGCGAGAGAGAGAGAAAGGAAAAAATTGGAAGAAATGGAGAGAGAAGGAATGGAGGCACGTTGAGTTATTTTTATTGTATCTATGGTGCTCAATTGAATTACAAAATGAGCAGTAGAAGTAGTCGACGAGCGAATACCCTTGGATTAATTAAATTTGTTGTGTGATATCAAGACGACTTACTCAATTAAATTTTTTATATATAAATGGAATATATAGTATAAATGGTACATATATGTGGTATAGTTGGTATATATGTTATATAGTTCGTTAAGGCTCTTAGAGTTCTTGGAATATAATAAATATTAAAAACTATGATATGCATTGGAAAAAGTATAATGAATATTAAATTGTAATACACAAAATTATTGCTTATTGCTAAAAAACTTAATAGAGCTATAAAAGTAAATTTGATTTACAATTAAATTATGCATGAACTCATTGGAGTAAATCTTTGATAAAAAACGCGTTAGTAAGAATTGCCGGTGGACATAGGAAGACGTTATTAGAATAGCTAAAGATCTCATATAACTAGTTTAACCTTGTGAGTTCTCCAAGTCTTTAAATTTTACTAAATGTTCGGATCATTAGGCTAGCACGTCAACGAATTGTATTCAAAATAGAGGGACAGAGAGCGGATGAGTAAAAAAGAGACGGATAGATTTATAGCCTTAGCTTGACTAAACTCCTTGTCAGGCGTCCCCGTTATGGCTTTTCAATTACACACAATGCCAAACTTAAAAAACCCCAATTAGAATATAAAGGGCAAAGTTCATGCCTCAAGTCTCGCGAATAAGTTTAATGCATTCATATACATAACAAAAATTCGGTCTGCTCCATAGACCCGAATATATAATAATTACGTAATGCCCTACAAAGGTGGCAGACAGAGAAAGGCTTTACTCAGCCGTACACTGATTTAACACTGATACCAAAACCTTTTTTCAGCTCCTTTCTCTTTGTCAGCCCTCTCCAAAAGGAAAAAAAAAAATGCCAAAAAAATTGTCAAAATGACATTTTCGTTTTTAATCTGTTTGCTCGCATCGGAGCTAAGCTGTGAACACAATAAATGCGCATTGGCATTGAGCTTGGACTTTGTTATTTTTGAAAATTTGAATATTGCAGCGAGTGTTCCGTTATTTTATTTAAGCCTGAAGCGGATTATTAATATTTGTTTATTAATAACAATCTTGACTTAAGCGTTTTTTGTCCAGCTCTTTTGGCTACTGCAAGCATTGTATCATGTGGAAAAACACATTTGCAACAAATCCCATTTTCGAATAATGAATATGCAAATTTAAAACAAATAACACGGATGCATTAAAAAAACAAACACAAAAAACCAAAAGAATATTGCCAATAAAAAAGAGCACCTATTCTATTAAATGCGGCCAATAAAATTTATTATGCATATGATAAATGTGGAAAATGGCCAACAAAAGAAGCGTTATTAACTGCAACTGCAATTGCAATTGTAATTGCGATTGCTGCAGCAGAGGTCGCTGGATAATTAAAGTAAATTTTTATTGGCCAATATGCATTGTTTTTAATCAAATATAATTACACGGCCTGCATATTTTAATAATTAATTGAAGGCGCAGGAGCGTTCTTTGTTTTTAACCCCTTTTGACAGCTGTCGACGATGTCAATGACCCATATTGCTTGGATATTTGTATTTGAGGGATTTGCAGGGATGTAGTAGGGTATTCCCAGCCTGCATTTGGTAAAAAGGGGACACCACATAAAAGTTATAGCTTAGTATATTTGGTAGAGCCAACGAACTTGACGAACTTAAAGATTTTGTAACATGAAAAAATTGGAGGGCGATATGTGATTCAAAATTATATATAGAGGTCGACTTAGATTCTAGAGTCCGGGTGACATTATCTTAAGTTCGAATTGCTGCAGAAGGTACGCTCTCTATAGATTTAACTCCTTCGGACTATTCACCATCTAAGCTACAGAATATGAGAAGGAGAAATATGAAAAAATTAAAGAACAAATTTTCTGTATCGAACTGCTCTCGTATATAAGATATTTCTATCAGACTATGAATCACCTTTTTATATAATACTTGAATTGTAAACTATTCACTAAATTTGTCGTGTTTCCTTTGTTAGGTTGGGCACTTCTGGAACCGCTCTCATATATAAGATATTTCTATCAGACTATGAATTATCTTCTTCTATAGTATTTGATTCGTAAACTATTGCAGCTTTATCGTGTCCCACTCTTCTTCATTCTGTAGTTGTCCCCTTTGTTGAGCGAGTATCTTGCAGTCAGCTCTGTGCGATTGCAACTTTTTCACCTGGATTTTTCTTTTTTGTTGCGTGGCTTTGGACAACGCTTATTTTAATGGAAATTATAATGAAGCTCTGTGCTTTAATTATGCAACGCGCCTGAGCAAATGAGCGAATGGGCAAATGGGCAAATGGGCAAATGGGTGAATGGGTCAGGCACTTACAAGTTAATGCAACAACAGCGTGATCTGCTTTTAGCTGACTTTGGCTTAATTCAGTGCTCTGCTCTGTCTTCACTCTCGCTGCTGCTTTCCTTGGCTGGCCACGTGGCGTATACGCAACGCGCACCTTGACACTAATAATGCCTAACAAGAGAAGAAGAAGAAGACGATGATGAGCATGATGAAGCTGATGGAGATGAAAAGAAGATGAAGCTAAAGGAAATACTACACAGCAGTCGCTTACCTTGGCTTACCTGTGCCACAACTGTCTGATTGTTGGCAAGATGAAATGCCATTGGGGCCAGCCCCAGCCAAAGCCCGGCCAATTTCTTATGTACGGCAAACGCTGGCAACGGACTCGGAGCTGTCATGTGGCATGCAGCAGCTGTTCTCGCTGTTTCCCTAAATAAATTTGTTTGTTGCCTTTTGTTTTGTTTTGTTTTGTGCTCTCGGGTTCATTCGAGCATTGGAGATTTTGTTCTGCTGGATAGTTTTGGATGCAGCTCGTTTTGGTATTTTGATAAGGCGATTGTTTAAGGAATTTAAGTTGAATTTTGAGACTTTTATTGGAATTACTAATACTTAGATTATTTATTTTTTAGCTTTTAGTTTTAGAAATATATTGGGATAGAGTGGGAGCAAACTGTCCTGTTTGGCTATATAAAGTGTATACATCTTGTTTATAAATAACTCAGTTCAGGTGTTTTCTATACAGGAACAATGGATATATAGCACATCTTAAAAGTCAGGTGCTTCTAAGTAATACGATATATATGTATGTCGTATTACGAGTATAGGAAGATATGACAAGAGAAAGATGGCGCTCTAGGAGAGTGAGACAAACATAGCTGTTGCTGAACGTGATTCCGGCTTTTGATGAGAGGGAATGAGATGACATGAGGTGGTGTTGGTTGTGAATGAGTATAGAAGAGAACAAAAGAGAGAAAAGAGAGCAGTTGAGCTCAAAAAGTACAGAAACACACTGGGAATTCGTTTTAGAGCGTGGCTATAAGTATTTGAATACGAAAAAAGTCTGTGCAAGCTCCAACATATGTATATCTTATTTGAGCGAATCTCTCACATCTTACAAGGTTTAATCATTTTTGTTATTCACATATATAAACTTTTTTCTGGGAGGACTTATAGTCCCAACAATCAGCAATACTTGTATTACAGTTCAATCATTTGTGCTTACATAATTATTGTATCACATTTAGCAGCTGGGAACGACTTGCCGTCCAGGGTATTTCCTAGCCAGTCAGGCATTGCCACGCAGAGCATTCGCACTAGTTAATTTCATACATTTTTAATTGGTCAATGCTGAAAGAGCATTTCAAATGCATTTTTAATGAATGAAGTCGACAATGTCTTGGACTTTAAAGTGGAAAAAGGAAGTCTTTACTTATTTATACGCGTTCTCACGTTGGGTGGCTTGATACTAATTAAGCGAACAAGCGAACATTTCAATGTCTCAATATGTATCTCGATAAATATATGATAGAGGTCTAAAGGCAGCTGGAGCCATCGGAGTGCTCAATTTTTGCTGGTTTATTATAAGCTGTCGACATCAATCAGGAGTAAATTATGACCCTGGGACCTTATTACAATTTCAATAATGCAAATATTTGTAGATTTATAGAATGTTGCGGCTTCTGAGCCAGCCCACAAATTGAATTAAGAGTTTAAATTAAAATGTTAAACATAAATATTTCCGAGGAAAAGCGTAATAAAAATCTCTTCGAATTGAATAGTTGCAAATTGTTTTGAGATTCTCCCAAAGTTAAAACGCCTTGCACAAAAGTTTTAATTAATTATTTGGTTTTCTGAACTTCACTTAGTTGGTGCTTAGCAAAGTTTTGTTTCCAATTGAAGAAGAGTTAGATTAATTGACTATAAATATTGATAGAGCTCACAGTTATTTACATTCAATTGAGTCACTCTCTCTCTCTCTCTCTCTCTTTGTATCTTTCTCTCTCTCTCTCTATCATTCTATCTATCACTCTCTGTCGGTCTCTCTCTCTCTCTCTCTCTCTTCCTCTCTATCTCCTCTATCTATCTCTATATTTCTCTCTCTGTCTCTCTCGCTCTTTCTCAGTCTCTCTTTTTCTTTTTTTCTCTCTCTCACTTCCTCTCTCTCTCCCCCCTCTATCTATCTTTCTCTCTTTTTCTCTTTCTCTCTTTCTCACTGTCTCTCTCTCTCTTTCTCATCTCTATGTCTCTCTCTGTCTCTCTCTGTCTCTCTCTGTCTCTCTCTCTCTCTCTCCTTCTCTATCTCTGGGACGCTCTGAATTTCTGTGAATAATAGAATAAAGTTCTACGCTTCAATTTAAGCCCATTCAACTAAACTTCTTGGAAGTCCATTAAAATGATGTCTACAGAATATTTGAATTTCCACAATCTATAATCAAATCCAATTGTTTTGTATGGCAGCCGTCGTAAATTAAATGGAATTACATAGACTTCCATTAAAAGTATTTATGCTGTCTCATTCAGACCTTCAGATGGGATTTTAATATTTGGAATAACGTTTCGCTTGAGAGGTAAAACATTTGGAAATTATACTTCGCTCTCTCTCTCTCTCTCTCTCTCTCTCTCTCTCTCTCTATATATATATATATATATATATATATATATATTTCTATCTCTTTTTTCTTTGGCATTTGGGCTGTTAGAGAAACAGATTCTTAAAGCCAACGCCCAGAGGGAACATCGCGTTTGAGAGCTAATATATATGAAATATTTCAGTCTTGCTGGCTCATACCTTAACTATATAGAAACACGCCCACACATACACACCCACACAGGCAGAGATAGGATATTCAGCACGTGCACACAAAATTCCATTTATTTCGACTTTGACATTTGAATTTTTAATGAAATTCCAAATATTTTAACGCTGACTTTCTTGTTTTGCTTTTGCTCGGTATTTATCTCTATCTCTCTCATGCGCTGTCTGTCTCTCTTGCAGCAGTCGCTGTCGTCGCAGGACAACGCAGGACGAAGGACGAAGGACGAGAGACGAGAGACGAGAGACGAGGGACGAAGTACAATCCCAATCAGTACGCTTGCCGGCCGGCAACTGCCGCTAATGAAGATGAAGTGATAGCCAGTGATATCGTGTTAAAGTGGAATTAAATAGAATATAAATCGCTGGAAAAATGACAGCGATTTCTCAGCACCAGCCGAGCAGAACAAATGCAAAGTAGTTTGCCAGCATAGGACTTAGGCAGGCTACAAATAGCAGCAGCAGTAACAGCAACAAATTTGAACGGAAGAGCAGGCGGAGGCGCAGGAGGAGGAGTTGAAGCGCCCTAAGCAAGCCGGGCAATTTGTAAGCCGGCTCGGCAATTTCACGCATCGCGGCAGCATGGCAGGCGCTAATAAGGCGGCCAGCCACGCCCCATTGTTATACAGTTGCCAAAAAAATGCCCATTCTCAGCTAGATTCGGAAGCGCCTACCAACTGAGCGAGCGAGTGACTGACTAGCCCCAAAGTAGCCCCCCTTTTCACATACACACTCGCACACACATACAAAGACGAGTGAAATATTATGGCAACTTTTCAAATGGAAAAACGCCAGCAGCAACAGCAGCAGCAGCAGCAACAGCAGCAGCAGCAGCAACAGCAGCAGCAGAAACAAACGAATTTAAAACAACGACAAAGACAGCAGCATTCAGACCGTGCAGCAGATGTGAGTCCTGAGGCGCAGGAGGAGGCGCAGCGGCATGGGACACTCACAAATTGCAACCGGCTCTGGCCGACAACCTGCTCCACGGCAGCCAGCGTCACATCTGTGGACTGCAGCAGCTGCCACCGGGCATTGATTATGCTCAGCATGCTAGTGGTTGTCATCGTTGTGATATCCGGCAATGGAGGTAAGTGGCAGAGCAACTACATTATGCTCATTCTCATTTCTCAATTCGCATTCCCATTTCCATTTCCATTCCCATTCCCACTCCCACTCCCACTCCCATTGCCATTTCGATTCCCTTTTCCATTCGACTTTGTGGCACGCCTCCATTTTAATCAAATTTCGTGGCCCAGTTTTTGTTTGAGCCTCGTTTGCCTGGCACAAATTGCAATTGTTGTCAAATTGATTTGACCAATTTCATTTATTGATTTCTATTTTCGATATCATTCGTTTCGTTCTCATGTCCCAATGAGTCAGCGGCAAAAGTAACACAAAATAGAATAGCATCGCCTCCTGCCAACTTGGCAGCTTTCAACAATGCCCGGCTCGGCCTTACATCGGGTCTTGTGGCCCGAGTTTTTAGGGTTAGGTAATTAATTTTCTTTCTGCCTCTAAAGTCTGGGGAAATCAATGTTTGGGCCTGACCCAGGCGCTGCCAACTAGTTGTTGCTGTGCGCAACTCCCTGGCGATTTTCAGGCCCTGATTGAGTGGATGCAAGCCAATCCGTGAGTGTCTGCATGACTAACTGCCACAGTATAGGTGTGTGTGTGTGTGTGTGTGCGGTCGGCCTTTCATTTTACTTTCATTTTTCATATGCCGTGTGCTCGCTTAATGACAAGCCTGCCTTGGAGCCTTGCGCCTTGGGCCCTGGGCCACCTGAGTATAGCAGATAGCCAGGCCGCAAGATCATTAGCTCTTAATGAACTGGCAAGTCCAGTGCGCGAGCTTATCAGACATGAATATCAAGTGCTGAATATCAATTGTTTGCGCATTATTAAATATGTATTAAATATAATATAATTATTAGAGAATACGGAACATGATGTTTTATATTTTAAGTATAAACAGAAAATATTTAAAAAAAAATAGATATATATATATATCTCAAAAAGTATTAAATTTATTATTAAATCACATATTATATTCAGTCACATAAAGGAAATGGAGAACGGACATGAAATGTTTTAAGATAGCTTAGTTGACGTACTTAAAAATTTGTTGTCTATTTTATTTGTAATAATTTTTGCAAAATAATAAACTATACAAAAAATAAATAGATAATAATAATAACAATCAGCTAAATAGAATAATTTTCAATATAATCAATATCAATTAAGTAAAGTATATGAAGCAATAGGAAAATTAGGAACTTAGGAAAGATCATTAGCATTTAATGCTTTTGCAATTTACTTGCAAAACCTAATCAAACTTGTTTTACAAATATTTTCAATAAACTGTCAACTGTCAAAACTGTCAAAAGTCAAGACTCCCAATCAAGAAGGGCCAAGCGAAACCAACGAAATGAGAATGCGATGAAATTTTCAAAAAAGATATATTCAAATACTTCCTACTTTCAATTTAGCGCATACTTTGCACAAATTTATATGAGTATGCAAAAATGTACAGTAAAACAACGACAACAACAATAAAATATACCCACACACTCGCATAGCTTTAAATATTTAAAGAAGTTTCATTTCTTGTGCCAAAGGAAGATGTCAAAAGCTGAACAACAGCACAACAACAACAGCAACAGCAAATTCTAATTTTTTAAGTGAATTTAAAAATTTAAAACTTTTTAGCAGATGTCATTGGTATACAAATAAACACGCAGAAGTATGCATGATACTCCACACACACACACACACCCACACACGCACACGCGCACGCAAACTCAGTCAAACAGGAAAATGAGCAAAAAGTTTTGACATTTCAAATGTTTCTGACAACAACAAAGTCATGTTAATAATAACTGCGCGGGTGTAACAAACTGCAACAACAACAACAACAACAACAACAACAATGAAAACAACAACAACAATCTACCCACAAAGCAACAAGAGCAGGAGGAGAGGAAGAAGCTTAGCAACAGGAACGAGCCCTGCGGTCTTTGCTTGTTCGACGCTAACGCTGACGTCGACGTCGCCGCTGACGTTGACGTTGTCGGCGACGACATCGGAGCGACCCGGCATATGACTTTTTGATTTCTGCAGGGCGCTTTTAAGCCAGTGTATTGGAGTTCTAATTTATGTTGTTGTTGTTGTTGTTGCTGTGCTTGTCGCTGTGGTTGTTGTTGCCATTACCGTTGCGGTCGCCACATCCCAAGCAGTCAATTTATTTTAATTTCTAGCCAGCGGCTCTTTATTTATCATGTTGTTTTCCCAGACAGACCAGGCAGATCCCAGCCAGGGGGACAACGGACCAGCGGACTGCCAGGATGTGTGCGTTGCAGCAAACTTATTAGCAACATTGTTGTTTGCCTTGGCAATTGAACAGCGAGTCAGGCAACAAGGCGAACGCAGACGACGAGACGCTGTCGACTTAGCTCGATGTTGTTGTCTTCGTTGTTGTTGTTGTTAGGGCTAAGAGGGGCGTATTGATGAAGAGGATATTTGCTTGACTATGAATATGCTAGACGACAGCTTGTTAAAAGGCTAAATTGCAGCAAGGAAACATAACAGAAAATATATATGAGAACAAAGCAGAGAATCAGGCTTCCATTACCTTAATGACGGCATCATTAGAATTATGAAAAAGACAGCAAGTTAACGTTTTTACAGAGTATTCAGACAGTTGTGCTGCATAATAGCTTTGTTGTTTGTTGTTCGTTCTGTCGAGCTGCGGCTGTCAATACAACTAGTGCCACGTACAGCAGCAAGGATATGCGACTTATCTGGACAAAAACATGACCAGGAGCGGGCTGGCTAACGACAAACGAGCTAGATAAGCTGTGTGTGTGTGTGTGTGTGTGTGTGTGTGTGTGTGTGTGTGTGTGTGTGTGTGTGGCTGACAGTCTTGGTGTAACGTGCACAACATGTTTAATCTAATAAAGTCGCTGGCTGGCAACTATAAAATGGTCGCCAGCGCAGCTCGCCCAGCGCCATAAAAAGACGTTGCCTGGATGTAATAAGCGTATCAAGTGCCAGGCGCACACACATTCACTTAAAGAAAGCAAAACACACACACGCACACACAGAAGCATATGTGTGTCTGTGGCAGACGTATCGGCGTCGTCCTTGCTGCTCGCTGCTAAGTGATGGGATAAATGGCGGTGGATAAAAATTGGTCGTAACTGCGACAATAGCAAGTTGCCAACAGGGTTTCACTACACATGTGTGTGTGTGTGTGTGTGTGTGTGTGTGTGTGTATAGTTGTGGCAACAAACATGAAAATTTGATAAACGTAAAACCTAAAAACAAAACAAAAAGCTCGCAACGAAACTTTATGTCCCATATGCGATATGCGCATAACAAAGTCGCAGTAAGCGCACGTCTCTGTGTGTGTGAGTGTGTGTGTGGGTGTGCGTAATTTGCTAATTACCTAAATGGTTGCAAGGTAGTTTATACAAGTCACTGTGTGTGTTTGTGTGTCGATGAAAGGCAAACAATGCATTGAGCTTGCTCTTGAACACAAAAGTTAAACCTTTGTTCTTCGGACCCGGCTAAAAACCCGAGCTGAGGGGAGACCCCATTTGAGGCTGTGATGGCCAAAAGTAAACTAATTGAACAATTATGGTAACATTATTGCATACTCAGTTACCAATTTAATTAGATCCCATTGGATGCCGCAATGCAAACAATTTAAGCCAATTGCCAGCACATTTGAAACCCGTCAACTCAGTCTTAATGGCTAACAACTTGAAGCTTAGAAATTTCACATTCTATTGATTGCTCATGGTGTAGAATTCATGACTTCACTTTAATATTTGTTGTAATTGACTTGATTAAGTTTGTAATTTCTTTAGTTTTTGCTTTGGATATTTGCATAAATGTTTTCTATTGCAGTTTATTAATTTGATTACAAGAATTGGAAATTGTTTAGTATTTTTGATTACATTTTACATTTTTGTTAAATATGTTAGATAAATATTTTATTTGTAATTTTTGTAAGTCTTATGACTTCACTTTAATATTTGTTGTAATTGACTTGATTAAGTTTGTAATTTCTTTAGTTTTTGCTTTGGTTATATGCATAAATGTTTTATATTGCAGTTTATTAATTTGATTAAAAGAATTGGAAATTGTTTAGTATTTTTGATTACATTTTACATTTTTGTTGTTAAATATGTTAGATAAATATTTTATTTGTAATTTTTGTAACTCTTGCTTTAGTTATTTATATCTATATATATGTTTATTTTAAATTGAATGACATATGTTCATTGAAAACATTTAAAATGTATGTAATATATACATTGTTTTCATATTACCCCATTTTTAATGGGTTCAGGGCATAATCATTTTGTTGAAATCTATGTAAAAGCCAGAAAGAAAAGTGGCAGGCCCCACAAAGTATACAGGATTTTCCATATTCGAGTGACCCATCTGGCAGCCCTATAAGGCTGCCCATATTTTTTCTTTTTAAACCAATGAAAAATACAATTTTGTTAATGTTATCGATGATAATTATATTATTTGGTTCAAGTAGACTTATTGACATCACTCTTTGAATATGATATCTCTCAAATGGCCGCCTTGAGCTTCTACGGCGTATAGTGCCCGTCTCTATCAAAAGGTATAGGGCTGACATATAGGTCACTCGAATATGGAGATCCCTGTATATATTCATGATAATTTCTTTATATTATTGCCATATTTTCAAGTTGAACTATAAACAAATAACTCCGAATAATTATAAAGCGACGACCCTGTAAACAGTTAGGATTGCCCATCACCGTGAGAGTCTAACAAAAGTAAATGTTTATTCATTTATAGCATATGGAAATTTCTTCAGAAAAGTCTACTTTGTGTATTTCTTTTGTAATTATCTTGAAAGCGAATCAATTATGAACCATATCCATTGCCAAAGATACAGTTATATATAACAATGTAAATGAGCAATGTCAGGGCTCTATGCACATATGCGTATCTATTATCAGCCCAACTCACTCAACTCACAAATGCCATCCCCAATACCATCCCCATTATTTAATATTTTCTCGGTTTCACAATTGCTGCGGAAATGTTAGATAGAACATCATCAAATTGGAAACGGATGCAGTAACAAATTAACGATTTCCTAAACACATGCCACACGAAAATGAAATTTGAAGACAATTGTGCGGCAATGAGCACGGACGGGCATCCTATTTATTTGAGGTCTTCAGCGAACGCTGTTGCATTCTGATTCGGTTTTGATTGAATTTGCAGTTGAATACATTGATAACACTGTTCGTTGATCGCTTCTTCTTTGCAGTGTTGGCGGCGCAGCGTGACTCGTACAAGTCGAAGGATGTGGGCAGCAGTAATAATGCCATACCGAGCGAAGGCGACGCTCCAGCTGCCGTTGCTGGCAACGGCAACGGCAACGGCAACGGCAATGGCAATGGCAATGGCCAGGGCAATGGTGTTGGCGGAAGCGGAAGTTTGGCCAGCACGAGCAGCAGCAGCGGAAGTCACAAAAATGCGCCTGGCCCTGGCCAATCCATGACTACCGACAGCGGCTCCAAATACAGTTCCAATGCCAACGCCATCACCAACTCCAACAGCAACTCCAACTCCAACTCCAACTCCAACTCCAACTCGAATGCGAATGTCTCGACAACAACGGCAATCAATGGCGTTGCCAGCAGTAGTCTGCATCGCGGCAACTCGATAGCATCGCTGGCCGCCGCGGCCAGCATCAATCGGAACAGCATCGATCTGGGCGAGGATTCGCGCAGCAATGGGCCCTACTTCGATAAAGCCGCCTCCAAGAATGTCACCGCGCTGCTGGGCAAGACGGCCTACTTGAACTGTCGCGTCAAGAACCTGGGCAATAAAACGGTAAGTGAAACGCAAATCGACTAAAGCCAAAAGCATTCGCAATTGTAATGCCATTAGTTGCCATCAAAATGCGATTTGTAGTGAGTGTGTGTGTGTGCCTATGTGTGTGTGTGTTTTATTTCATGTTTTTCAGCTAATTAGCACGTAAACTGCGCCCACATGGCGGCTCTGGCTAATTGTTCCGCTGCCAAGCAAAATGATTAATTATACTGAAACAGGAAACAGATTTTACTTTATTCAACTTTGGCGCTCCGCTCCGAGTTTGTTGTCGTGCTGGGCGCGGAAGGAAATGCCGCAAACATTTCGCAAAACATACAAAACTCAACTACCTCCTGCCCGTCCGCTTCCTCTTCCACCTTCTCCTCCGCTCAGCCAACACCACAACACTTCCGACATAGGCTTCAGCCAGGCAAACCTCCTAAACTATTCAAATCGACTCGTGGGACCCAAACCCCGAACAAAAAAGAGAAATAGCTAAAATTGAAATTTATGTTGCAAAGCTTTCATTTTGTTATTTTTATACCCTCAAAACTCAATGAAATTGTGTAAAAAGGGTATAATGGCTGCGTGCAAATATGTTTTGCTACCTCAATGCCATAAACCGTATATATTATTGGCTGTCAGCAGACGAGTTGGTCAATAAACTCCAAGAGATATTTTTAACGTGGATTCTTGTTATGGAATTGGAATTGAATTATCGATTACTTGTGAAATTTTAAGCTGAATTTAGCTAAGCATGAGTTTTTTTTTAGGTCTGAAGCGACTAAAGGCATTTGAAAGCAATCACAATTTTATACAAGTATTTAAAAATTGTATAAAAATTTCATAAAATGCATAAATCATATCAGGGTATTTCTTAGTCGTTCACTTTCGCCTTCACTCTTACTTGTTTGCTTTTAGGTTTTGTGCTCTTTTTTTTTTTTGGTTTTAGTTTTGCAACCTGCGCCGTAGTCACTCGGTTTCCGCTGCTTCCTGTGGGCCGGCCGACAGCGTCGTCATTGGTCCGGATTTATTTTTCGATAATAATATGTTACATGTCTGGGCCCCGGCTCTCACCTGCACTTGCGAATGGCTCCGGCTCGTTGGCTATGCGGTTTCCAAAAACTAATTTGCGTGATTATTAAATTCGAGTATCTGTGGCTGAGCGCTCGTTCCGGCCACGCTGGCTGGGTTGAGTGAAAAGTTTTTAGGACCGTCGTTAGATAGGCTGTCAGCACACAAGAAGATTTAGGTCGGGTTGGGCCAGGTCGGGCTACCTTGGAATTGCTGGCAACTTCATTAGATGCCAATTAGTTGGATAACTTCATCGATCATCGGCAGACAGTCGCTGAGTTAATTAACTAGATTTTTATGCCATCGACGCTTAATTCAATTCGCGCTGCAATTCCAGCTTAATCGATGAAAATAGATTTTCTTTTGCATGCTAGACTCAACTGTAATGAAATCATAATTTTGAACATATTTTTTTTTATAGAGTTAATTAATTGCATTTATCATTTGGAGTTGATTTGAAGGGGCGTGGAGTGCCTTTTTTTACTTGCATATACTTAATAATGTACTTAAATGTCAAGTATGGAATCAGATATTATTCAGTTTTGTCATATTATTAGTGTTGGCAAAGTATATTTATGAATCGATTAGTGAATCATATGAGCTATGCGATTATTTATTATTTTTTATTTTAATACATGTAAATATTTATTCATGAAGTTTAGAAATAAAAAACAATAACTTTCTGCTATTCCGCGAAAAATAATCTAGAGACCCACGCGATTATATATAATATATCATCACTATATATTATGTGTTTCAAATCAATTCGTTATCCGTTCTTATCCCTAATTTTTCTACACAATTGCTAGAGGCTCTCGGAGCGTAAATGCAATTTCATTTGTTTGGGCTGTCAGCTTAAAGTCTAATTAGCTTTTACCTTGTGGCATGCCACAGCAACATCAGCAGCGGAGGCGGCAGCAGCCCTTAACCAGCCCCCTAACCGCATGCCAAAGCTCAACCCTAAAAGTTAACTTTGAAACTTAATTTCCATTTGGCTCATCCTCATTGCCATAAAGTAATACATCATTGGCGCTCTGATTTCACTGGATCTGGCGAAAAACTTAAGCCAGCCGACAGAAAGTACCTAAAAAAAAGGGCGAAGATGAAGAGGAGGCAGCAGGAAAAAATCTAAGGTGTTAGCCGCCTCCTGTTTAATGCGCGCGCTATGTAATGATAAACAGGCAGCGGATGTTTATGTTTTTCACATTATTAATGACGCTTTTCATTAGAGTCACAGTCGGAGTCGACATTTTACGGCTGCCGTTGCTGCTGATAACAGCATGCGAGCGGTAATGAGTTTTAAGGGGCGTGGCACGTTGGCTGGCGCCCCAATGAAAAACAAAACGCTTCTAAATAATTCAAAGCTAAAGTAGGGTCTGCAGTGAAAGTTTACGTGCGTAATGACAGTAGATTACGTTGGGCGTGTGCGACTAGCCGCATACCCTGTAATGTGGAAGAGTATTTTGGTAACTTTGTATAGGTGCAACTATAGAATTAATACAATTGCTGAACTGAAATTCCTATTTAAAGGGATTTGAAAAATATCTTATCAGTATGCCCCTCTTGCCTCACTGCGTACAGGGTATGCAATAACATGCGGCTAACAAATTTTAAAGCACAATTTCGTGCGCTCTGCAAATTGAGCCATAAAACGGCAAACATTTTGCCGCTGATTCTGTTTGGCCAGCATCCAGAAAGAGTATAAACTCCGGCTGCCATGCAATCGATATACAAATTTTACGATACTGTAAACACGTATAACGCGCATAAACTTGGCAAACGGAGGGTGTTGATCCTGCCAGAACACTGGATGGAGCTAAATGAAATGTTTGCGGTTGTTGGCAGTCTAAACTTGGCTAGGGCTGGCGCGCTCTGTGTTTGTGTATGAATGTTTCAGCATTTGCTGTTAATTACATGCAACTTTCCTTTGAGCAGAGCGCCAAACTTTAGACTAACATTGCCTGTGCTGCCCTGCTATGCCACCTGCACAATATGTCAGCAAATAAGCTGGCAGCAGGAGCAGGAGCAGGAGCAGGAGCAGGAGCGGGAGCAGCAGCAGCAGCAGCGACAGCAGCGGCTGCCTGTGCTATGTCATTACTCGGCTGTCCGTCGCCGGGTTTCTTGTCCATTAACTTTGCCGTCGCCTGTGTCGTCAGGCAGCATGCTGTTAAGCTGTTGTCATTGAAATTGAAAATGAAAATGCAAGCAGCTGACGTCTGACACGCGATACACGGAGGGGGGCTGAGGGCTGAGGGTGTTGATCTAGGTGGGGGCCAAAGTTGTGGACGTGGGTGTGCGATGAGTACACCCCTAAATCACAGTCACTTAAAAATGTTGAGCTAAGACACGTTAACAGCAGGTGGTTGCCAAACAGGTGTGCATTAGCATGGGCGTGCCGCACACACACACACGCACACACACACACACACACGCACACACACACACTTGCTGCATGTGTTGCCTTCAATGTGACTTGAAGCAGTTGCCATTGTTGCCAGCGCCACGCCACAGACCCACTGATAAGGGTAGGCCCTGTCGTGGTGGCCAGACCCGGGACGCACCCTTCGGCAAGGGTCGTACGCACTGCTGACACATGTGTTGCCCTTGCGTCAAAGTTTTTACTTTTCTTTGGCAGGCGGCAGGCAACGTATAAAAACATTTCAAAATAAATTTGCATTTTCCGTACCCGACGCCGTAGGGCAGCTCCGCCTCCCAGCCACACGCCGATGCCAAAGATTGTGCGTGAAATAGACTTTTTAAACTGTTTGCCCAATAAATTAAACTAAACATGCAAATGCTCGGGCTTTGACAAATGAAATCTTTGCGTGTGGCTAAACTTTTGATTCGATTTGATTTCAGATGCTTTTGCAAGTGTCGTGGGTGCGGCATCGGGACATACATTTGCTCACAGTCGGACGGTATACGTATACATCGGATCAACGCTTTCGAGCCATACATCAGCCGCAGACCGAGGACTGGATGCTGCAAATCAAGTATCCCCAGCATCGCGATTCCGGCATCTACGAGTGCCAAGTCTCGACAACTCCGCACATGAGCCACTACATCCACCTGACAGTTGTTGGTAAGTTTCGAGTGATCCATGGGTTGCATGGTGCAATAAATAATATTTATGGTCTTTAATCTCAATATCCTGATATTCTGGTAATGGTTATTTTTGGAATAATGATAAGAAACTGCATAAACAAGTATAATGATAATATTAAAGTAGAGGAGTAATAGTAATACGTAAGCTCTTGCAGTAATAATAATCATGATAACAGTCATCATTTTAATAATAATAATTATAATGATATGAATTTTGTGTTTGAGGTAGCTCAAAATGTATTGTTACCCTGGTTGTCAGACTGATCTCGATTTGTCCTACACTAGAATGGATATCTTTTGAAGTTCCAGTAAACTTTGTAAGCCCTCAAATTAGAGCTCTTGTGTGTGGTTCACGCACCCAATTCCCCTCTGTTCAGTCATGTTGGCTTTGTGGCGATGTTTGCAGATCCAGTTGGTGCGTTATGGCCTCGACTTTGATGCCACCGCAGCAGCTTCTCTACAAAGAGCAAAATGCTTGACTTCTGCTTCAGCAATCTCGACTCTTCACAGTTGCTCTGCCTCGCAGTAAATACAACAGGACTAAGCACTTTTTCTTATCCTGTGTGGGCAATTTACAAAGGGCATTTGGGCCAAAAAGACAAATAATTCACCTTTTAATCATTGCTCTAAATTGGATAATTTTTGCTGTCTATTTTTCGCAGCTCTCAGCTAAATTTGCCGTTAGTGTCTACGATTAAATAGTAAAAATAAATTGATAATAAAAATGATAATTTGATATATTTATAAAAAAGGTAAAAAATATATTATAAATAAATTAATAAATACAAAGTTAAAAAATATACCTATATATGTACATATATATTAATAAGCAAAAATATTAATAATAGCATAAAATTTTAATGAACAAATTTAATTCATTATTCAATTCAATTCGAAAATTCTTAGAGTTTCTGTTAGTTTCTGTTAGCTTTTTGCATATCTGTGCCCACTTATTAACTTATTTTGTGATTAAACAATACAAATATAATAAACGAACAGAGAACCAGAAGAGCTTAAGGCAAATTTGAATTAAGCCAAGGCATTATTTTGCCTTTTGTGTGCAGCCATTCATTGACTTCAAAGCTAAAATGCCGCAGGAGAATATTAAATACATACATATTTATACTTTACATATATTAACAATTTGTTAAGAATGGCTTAAGGGATTCATGAAGGTATTTGAAATTCAAACTCATGACATTCAAATTTCTGTTAGACATCTCTGCGCAAATAAATAAAGCAAAGCAAAGCATGGGAAAGTATTTCAATAATGATTTTCCGATATTATTTGAATCGGATGATATAAAAATACCTATATCGATAATTAAGTCGAGCACTTAACAGATTTAATATACAAAATAATGCCATTAGCTATAGATAATGTTAACGATTCTTTGGACTCGAGTGTTTGACTTGTAGCAATTCACTTAATGAGCTTTTAGTTTCGTGTAATACTAAAAGTAGGCAAACATTTAGGGTCAAATGAGGTTTGCTGTTTACCCAAAGCCATATTAGCATTCTGTTGCCACGGAACCCTTTTTTTATTATTTATTTTTAGAACTTTTGTGAAAAACAATTTCCTGGTCTTATATTTCAATCATGATGTTACATACAAATAAGTAGCAATCGCAAAAAAGTGTAAAGTTATTTAGGCCTTTAGAACTTGTTGCCAAGTCGAGCAAGTGCAAAGGTGTAAAAGGTAGCAAAGGTGGGCGCACGCACTTCACTTTCATGGAAATTTTCAATGGAAATCTTTAGAAAATTTTTGCGCATTTAAATTACAGTTTTATTTCTAATGAGGATGCTCAGGCGAGCTACAAATTTGTATTTACCTAATTGCTCTTTTATTCGAGCTTAGCGCACCTACCGAAAGAGCCCTAGAAGTAGAGGCCCATTTCGTTGAAAGCATTTTAGCTCAAGCTGATGAGCATTTGAGTGCTGTGGGCTGGGTTAGATATTGGTTCATGATGTGAAACATTGTATTAAACGGAAGTTTTTTGCCTTTTTTCCATTGCTTTGTTTTATCTTTTTGTTTTGTTTTCTTGCAGAGCCCTCGACGGAAATTATTGGCGCACCCGATTTGTATATAGAGAGCGGCTCGACTATAAATCTCACCTGTGTCATACTCAACTCACCTGAGCCGCCGGCCTATATCTTCTGGAATCACAACAACGCTGTAAGTGTAAGACACTCCTATTTATATTGGGGTTGACTTGGTCTCATTTTGTCAATTTCGTCAGCCAATTACTTTGGGGTATCATATTATTGCGCTGCTTATAAATGATGAGGGATCTTGAGCATCGCCTCATTTTAGTAACTTTTAAATTAGCTTTGCAATGGCAAAAACTGTTTAACTTTTCTCTTCTGCTCTTTTTTTGACATCTTTTTTCTTTTTGTTTTGCACCCCTTCTTATGTTGTGTGTTTCTATTTTGTTGACTGCAAGAAAATGCCATTTAAGCACTATGCGAAGCGAGGGACCAAAAAAAAAAAAATGAAAGAACCCGTTGAGGCAAGGGTTTTAAATGGATTTTGGTTTGGCTGCCTCTTCCGCTGCTTCCCCTCTCTGCTGTTTCTGTTGCTGTTGCTTCTTCTCTTCCGATACTGTTGTCAGTGGCATCCCAGCGGCTGTTAAAGCCACGTTTTAGTTTTCCATTTTAGGTGTTTTTCTTCATGCTTTGGGACTTTAGTCACGGCCATGTTTTAGCTTATTGTATGGGGAATTCGCAAGGGTTCCTGCTGTGCATAGCAGAGCCTTTCTATTGTTATGTATTTTCTATAGAGCATAGCGGGCTTTTAAGAAGGGTTGAGTTGGAGTTTAAGAATAGGAGTAACAGTAGCACTGGGAAGATAGAGAGAGGGAGAGAGAGAGACGGATAGAGAGGGGGTGAGAGCGGGCTGCCATTAGTACCACTTTTGCCATGAGGAGATTTAATTTTATTGTTTTGCCTTCATTCACAGTCTTTTCTCTTTCTCATATATATTGCTTCTCTTTCTTTGCCAATAATTTTAATTTTCTAACATGAGCGCAACAGTGCGTATGCGTAATGTGGGCACAAACAGTTTTATGGCATAGAAAATGAATGTCGCATAAAATCTAATTTGATGCGACGTTGTCCATACGGCATTGTAAATGTCATTCGCATACAAATTGTGATTGTTTTTCGTGCTTAGCACTCTCTCTCTCTCTCTATCTCTTTCGGTCCCTCTCGCTCCCTCTCGCTCCCTCCCTCTGGCATTCCTTTTGCTTATATCTCTCTTTTTAATGTGCGCACATAAAACCCTCAAGTACTGCCAGTTGACTGTGATATTCTCGGGTTTTCTCCTTGCAGATAATCAACTATGATTCGCCTCGAGGCGGCGTCTCAGTCGTAACGAACAAAGGTGAGACGACGACATCGTTTCTACTGATTAAATCAGCGCGTCCATCGGACTCCGGGCATTATCAATGTAATCCATCAAATGCAAAGCCCAAAAGCGTAACGGTACATGTGCTGAATGGTAAGTAAAATCAACGACAACCCAACACGAAAATCCGCCAGACAACACAAATGATAACATTCCACAATGAACCTGACTGCATGCTAATAAAAAGACAGAAGAAATTCAAACACGACAACTGAATACTCTTTGATCACACAAATTCTGTGCTCTTGATTCAAATTGAATTTCAGTAAAGCTCACGGATGAAATATTGTCGGGTGTTACTATATTATATAAATTTTAATAGTTGAAGATAGATGTAAAATATATTTTTTATATTTAAAATAAATAATATATTATAATAAGCTTAAGACATATATTTTTATTATGTATTTATAATTTATTATCATTTGTCACACATAGTTATTAAATTTTTATTATAATATTTAAGTAAAAATATAAAACATATACTATATACACTATTAATACTAATATAAGAAATATTCTTGATTTATAAAATTTTTTAAAAACATATTTTATTATTTAAATAATTTTGTTTTCTTTTTTTTTTCAATCAATTTTGTTGTTGTTTATTCTTCAGGATAGTGAATTTTATTCTTTACAAATTTTTAAATTTTATTAAAAAATTAAAGTTAAAAAATTCGGATTGCTTTGCTCATTCAACTTTTCTTAAAACTTTGCATTTTTATTCAAATTTAATTGACTTGGTTAAATCGGGTTTGGCTCGATTTCATTTTATTTAAGCTGGTAGCGAGTACTAAAATATATTTAGATTATATTTATTAGATTAAATGCTCTGCCAAGAGTGCTAAGCCAACATTGTGATAAAGCTTAACTACCCTGATAATAATGTTTTATGGTTAAAATGGCAGCGAATAGCACAAAGGACCAAAGCGAAAAGTTTGGCGTGATGGTGATGAATAAATGGCAAGAGAGAAAGAGAGAGAGAGAGAGAGAGAGAGAGAGAGAGAGAGAGACAGAGATTGACCGACAACTGCATTGAGGGCAGTCCCCTACTCGGCTCAGCTCAGTTCAGTTCGGTTCAGTTCAGTTTAGTTCTAAAAAAATGGAATGCACTAAGACTTGCGGAAAAGTGCAAAAGTAAAGTGTGCTAATGATGAAGACAAAAGAGAGAAAGTGAGAGAGAGAGAAGCGCCACGTACGGCATTGTGGTAAATGCGGGTTTATGAATGCTTTGTGGATTAAATCTGAATGCTTGAATTGCGAGCACTTTGTTGGGCATTTCAAGTGATTTTCAGTTGGTGAAAGAGCTCTAAGAATTTGTGGAAACTTCAGTTAATATTTCCGAAAGAAATGCACTCTACTGTAAGAGTAGAAATGAAATGTTTGAAATCTTGACTTGAGCGTCAGTTCCTCAACAAAGCGAACAAAATGCAATTAGCAATTGGAATTATGTGAAAGTTAGTCTGAAGAACTCGCAAATGAAGCAAATGCCAGGCTATTGTTAAACGTTAATTGCAAAAGATGTAATACGTCAAATTAAGGAAATGCACAAGCTAAGTAGATGACTTTGCACTCAAGAGAATCTACTTCGATTTCAGAGAAGTTGCAACAGTAGTAGTACATTCTTTGATTGGCAAGCGTAGTGCACAAACCCATAGAAATGCAGCGACAGGTAACCACATAAAAAAACCAGGCCAAAAGGTGTCGAGCACAAAAGGGGGCGGTGCCATTGGAGCTTGCTGTAAGTAATTTGGCTGTGTGGTGTGTGGGAAGGGCCACAAAGTCAAAAGAATAGAGCGGGAAAACCAAAAAGAGTAGAGCGGAATGTATGAAATACCCTACGAATGAATAAAATACTTTAAGAAATATCCTGCTTACACTCGAAATATTTATAAACAAACTTTTAAAATGCATGTCGGTAGTTCAACACACGTACAGACAGATGCACATGGCTACATTCTGAATATACAGTACACTCATATACATTATAATAATACATTTGTACATATACATACGCATTTGATATGCATTCAATATAAAACATATATAGTATAATGTATAATGTATTGTATAATGTAATTTATTATGTACGCCTGCTTCTACCTGATACGTACATTTGCATAGGTCTGCAAACATTTTACTTTCTATCCCTCTCCGTCTCTTTCCCTTCCTCCCTCTCCGTCTCTTTCCCTCTCTCCCTCTCTCCCTCTCTCCCTCTCTCCCTCTCTCCCCCTCTCTCTCACTGGCGCACACTCACGCACTTCAATGAGCAAATATTGATTGGACAGCTGAAGCGAGCAGTCATGACAGCTAAGGGCGTTGTAATATGCTAATTGGAAGTCGTCTTGCTTCAGTGGGCGGGGCTGGCACAATACTTTCAATATTCAATATTCGTTGTGTTAATTGTAAATGTGCGAGATGCAAATTACAATTAAACTAACTGAAGAGCAGTTAAAGTCAAAGCGCTCAACTCTTTCGTCGCCCCTCTCTCCGCCCATCCCTCGTACACGCAGTTGTAATTATTGTGGCGCTCTGCTAAAAGTCTAACAGAACTTACAGCACTTAGCGACTCCGTTCAGCTCTACACTTCTCTCTCTGCCTCCCTCCCTCTCGCTCTTCCTTTCACTGTCGTGCTGCTGCTGTGCAGGCAGTGTTTTTTTTTCCTCTTTCTTTTGTTTTTCGTTTTATTTAACGCTGCGACATTTCTCCGCATGTGAATGGCCATGCAGTGAATGAGAGAGAGAGAGAGAGTGAGAGAGAGAGAGACAGAGAGCAAGAGCGGGCAAGCGGGCGCGCGTGTGGCACATGAATATTATGTTTATGTTGCGCTTGGTCTCTCTGTGGCACACGCAACCCGCAGCCTTCGCCATGCTTGACTTTATGCTGCATGCCACTTCCTTTGCGACTTTCACTAATGTCAAGTTGTCGTCGTTGTTGTCGCAACGGTGTCTGCTAGATAATGCCACGGCGTTGGCACCGCCACAGCCAGCACACACACACAGACACATACATATATATGTATATATATATATATATATATATAGAGAGAACTAGGTGTACCCATCTCTGTTGCCATATTGTGCATGCAATGCGCGTTGTTTCCGTTAACTGCTTTGGCACACTTGTTTCTGATTATTATTATGTTTGTCTCTTGTTCTGCTATTTCGCATTGTTGTTGCTGTCGCTGCTGTTGCCGTTACATTCAGTTTTGTTGTTATTTTTATGATTATATGCCGCCCGCTCACATTGTACTTTGTTTGCTTTGTCGTTGTTGTAGTAGTTCTGCTTTTGTTTTCACTCCATACCGCTATGCTCATCCACACCCACACACACACACACAAAGACAGACAGTGGCTTGTTTGCTTTTCGTTTCTTTCATTTCCATTTGTTTTGCTTCACTTTTTTGCATTGCTTGGCTTTTATTGTTTATTGTTAGCCTCTCCTAGGCACCAGGATTTGTCGCATTAATATCAGCAGCATGTGGCATGGACTTTGTCGCCTGCCGCGCTCTCACGGCTCTATATGTATATAACTGTAAACGAAATAAATATAAAAACTTTTTATTTACGATAAATAAAAAGAACAATATACACATTTCACTTTCGTGAATGAGTAAAATGCTCTGATTCCGAGAAATATTATCAGCCTTAAAAAGAATCTAGAATCTCATTTTATAGCTACAGTTTTCCTCTCTTCGTTTTAAAATAATGCTTGAGTTCCATGGATTTTCATGGAATTTCATTTAGCTTCTAGTTTTCTGAGTGAGGTGAATTCTGTATAGAATTCTGCTGGATTTTTGATATGGGTATATATAATTTATTACTGATTCCACAAATGGAATTGCATATAATCTAAAATTAATATTACTATTGCAGACTATGTTCACTATCTGAAAATATAAAGAGCTCAATTAGTTCATATATACATATATAACTGAATACATATATATATATATATATATATATATATATATATATATATATATATATATATATATATATATATATATATATATAAATACTATATAAATACTATTTTTTTTTGTTTCATCCAATCACTGAGTATAAGAGCAGCAATAAAGATGTAAATTAAACAGGTGTTTCTCATTCTGTTTCCAGGGGAGTTCCCAGCAGCAATGCAGCACGCGGCACCAGCACATCCTCCCATGTCACCAAGTCGCTATCTCTTAGTGTACCTGTTTGTGTGCTGCTGCAGTTTGGCATTTGCCGGGCGCTCTATGCGGCCCTCAGTGGTGCCGCAGCGGCAGCGACAGCGGCGACGACGCTGCAGCGACGATGTACCACCGGGAGGGGCACGGGCAGAGGACAGAGGCGAGGGAGTTGGAGTGCTGCAGTCAAAGCGACTTTGTCGGTATGTGGAATTGGAAGCATACTCGAATGTCTTTTAAGTCTGCTGTCCTCGCTGCTGAGCATCACATGGCGTTGGCACTGGCGGGGGCGTGGCCCATACTGGCAACAACAGCAATCAGCGAGTGCAGCGGCAGCTGTAGCTGGCACAGCAACGTTTAGGCAGGTATATGAGACGGACATAAGGTGAGCAGCACCTCAAAATTAAAACAAAAACGGAAATAAAAACATAAATAAAAAACGGAAAACACTTCTAGACTCTAGACTTATATAAAATAAAAACACACACACACACGAACACATCTTACATTTTAGCTTTACTATCTAAAGTACACACCCATACAAACACGACTACATACATAAGCAGCAACTATATGATAGTAACTAATGTGTAAATCTATTGGCTATTCTGTTTTTCTACGAATCCGTGACGTATACGTAATAATTAGCACACAAAAAGAGAAGAAAAATTAACCAGAAATTTAAAACGAAAAGCAGAGCCAAGTTGTCGCCTCTTCGAGTACAACTTTGTATAATATGTTAATTCGGTTCTGTTTGGATTTTGGATTTTGAGTTTCGAATTGGCAAGTTTGAGTTCGAGTTTTCCTTCAAGGAGTTTCCCAGAAAACGAAAATGCTACATTCAACTTTTTGATACAAACACAAAACGTGAAAATATGTAAAACAATTTGCTAAAACACTCTGTAGAGACTTTTTTCTCGTAAAGAACACTGCTCAAAGCTGCAAAATATTTTCCGAAAAAAAAAAAATAATGAAAAGTAAGCTAAATGTTGAGATAAGTGTTTAGCGCTTTTTCAAATGCCACACTCTGAGACTATTCCCAGGACGACAATTCGAATGGGCATCGAATTAGATGTCTGACAAAATGAAACTTAAGACAACAAATTTCTAAATGTTGAACTTCAACTGCGCAGCAAATTTCAAGTACTGACTAAAGCATATAAAGACACCTTATATATACATATATATAAAAACATAAATACGCATAAATGAAAATAATATAAAGTATAAAAAACACTGTAAAAATGACTTCACTACGATTGCAGCTAAAGTAAAATTTAAGCTAACATTTTCTCTAGCTGTTAGAGGCAGGAGCGGAAAGGCAAAGTTTTTCCGAACATCAAAAAAGCATCAATTCACAGATATAAAATATTAAAATATATGTATTATTTTCCATTTATTAAATCAATTTTGTGTGTACAAATTGCATAAATGAATTAAACTTAAGCTTGATTATTGTGCGATTGGGTTGCGAGACGACGCTGAAGGACTGAGGATAGATTATATTTGAACGAAATCATGTTGCACATAGCAAAAATTTATATGTTGTTAATTGATGAGAATAAAAATAAATATATATATATATATATATATAATTAATATGTCAAAAATTATGCATAAATTAAGAAAAGAAAATGAAAATTGAAAACTTATTAAATCAATGTGCAAAAGTGTGCAAAAGCAACTTTCAGTTTCAGTTCAGGTTTGAAAGTCTAAAAACAAAGTGGTTTACCGAACAAACATTTCAAAAGATTTTCCCAACAATTTTCAGCAAATTTCTGTAAATCATTTAAGAGCATATATGAATATAGTATATATATTTTGAATACAATCAACTTTCAATCAGGGCATGGAATTAATTCAAGATTCTGTTTGCATGTATTATTTGTCTTTAATTTTACCTCGTAAACCCATTGCTCTTATCTCAGATGGACTCTGATAAAGAGTTCACTCAGAGCGAATTTGTTCAGTAAAGTTCATTTTTAAGAGTTCAGCTATAAAAAATATTTTGATTATAGTAATTTAAGATGAATTCAGTTCACATTCCAAAAACATTTTCAGTTCAATATATATAATTTGGATCAAACTATTTTTACGCTGATCTCAAATGGTTGAGAATAAAAAAATGTATTCCCCATTTAATATGTTGGCAATCATTTCAATCATTGCTTTACTTATGGAAAATGTAAAATAAATCTTTGTATGCCCTGTTCTTCACCTCTATATTTTATTTCAGATTCTCCTATTACATACATTTTTAGTTTTACCTTTGTCATAGTAAGTACATATTTAAATAACCATACAAATGTTTGCAACAGTATTTCCAACTAAAGAAAAAAAAAGAAGAGAACACACGGAAAAACTGGGAAAACCAATTTAATTTAGTGTTTATATAAACGTATATGCAATAAAACGAGAATAATGAAAATAATAAGCATTGAAAAAGTTTATAATGCTATCGATAGAAATAAATACAAGAAAAAGAACAAAATAAAAACCAAATTCGCAAAAAACGAAAAACTAAAAACAAGTTTCATTAAGTATGCTTCACGGCAACAACTATTGAACCCCAACTGCGAAAGCGGCTCACAACTTTTTCATTAGCATTTCAACAACTACAACTACAACCACTACGAAAACAACCAGTACAACAAAGCCAACAGATAGAAGAAGAAACACAAAATAAACTCAGCTATTGATGTATTCAACAGTTACGTTGCATACAACATTTTTTTTCTTTTTTTTTTTTTTTTGTATTTGTATTTGTGTTTATTTTCAGCGAACAATAACAGGCATATAAATTGAAATTCGATAGAATTTTGTTTTTGCTATGGCCGTTTTACGGCAAAGGCTGTCAAATGAAAATTCCTGCATCAAAGGAAAATGAATACTATTTTAAATTAATAATGCCGCGAGAGTTTTTTTTTTTAAATAATTTACAATAAAAAGTTCTCAAAATCTTTAACCATTTTCACCACTTACATTAGGCGTAGCTTTAAATACGGCTACACAAAGTGACAAAAAAAAAAAAAAAAGAAAAAAACTCTTAAGATCTAAGCTAATTCAGAGGGGCAACTGCAGACAACTGACGTAAATATTGTATATGTAAATGTGTATCTATAATAAATATTACTACATCAAATGCAGAAGCTATATATATATATATATATATATATATATATATATATATATATATATATATATATATATATATATACATATATATGTATACATATAGTCTATATTTATTTCAGAGGAACCCGAAGAAAAAAAAAATTGAATTAATGATGTTATTAAAGCTAAACAGAATTTGAAAGTAACTTTCAATTAAATACGAAAAAAAAAAACTGAAAAAAAAACAGAAAAGCAAACTGAATCTTTTACGAATGTAAGAATTTAAAACGCAAATAAAAACAATGTAAAAGTGCAGAAGAGTAAGCGATAAATAAAAGCTATAAAACATAAAAGAAAAGAAAACGAAAAAAAAAAAAACAAGAAAAACATTAACTAAAGAATATTATGTCAACTGTTAATTAACTTGTTTTAATGGCAATGGGCTACTACAACCGGGTCATAAATTATGTGTGCTTGTGTGTATGTATGCGCGTGTGTGTGTGAAAGAGTTTACCAGCTCTGGAGGTAAATGCCAAGAAAACAAAAGCAAATCATTTTTCACAGCCGGACAGGCGAACAAAAGCCGCACAGCTGTGGGCGAGCCATAGATCTGGCATTGACGATAAAATCATGCAACGAGATTAATCATACGCCCCGTGAAGGCATAATGAATGCGTGGCAAAGGCAATCGTAGCAATCGCTTACATTACACACTGTTAACAACATGTTTCTATTCACTGACAGGCTCATAATTTAAAGAGCCTTACGTAACGCGTCTTTACGGGCGTATTTTATTTGATTTTATCTTCATTCTCTTTCTTTTTTTTTTTTTTTTTAATAAATATTAACACATAGTTAAACACTTGGGCGAGCGCTGATGGAAAATCAATAAATGTGCCAAGCGATGTGGGGCGTCCCCTGATGGACGCTGCAAAGTATGCTATATATACACTCTACTATATATATACATTTTATTGACGAAATGTGGCGTGTCCGTGCGCGGCATGCAGCAGCACGAGCATCAACATCAATTTCAGAATCATCACGGCCATCCACGAGCTCTCTATAAACATTAACAGCCACGAGGGCGACCTGGCGACTTCATGCAAAACCACTCAAGGACAAGTGGGCAATAAGCGAGAAACTTTTATTGTTTTATGTCGAAAAGTTTTCTATATGTCTGTGTGCTGTATACTGGTCGGTCGCTGTTGTTATTGTTTTGTGTCAAGTGCTGCCCAACAGCAGCAACAGCAACAGCAACAGCAACAGCAACAGCAACAGCAGCCGCAACAGCTACAGCTGCTACAGCTACAGCCGCAACTACATTATGGGCAACGCCATCATCGCGTCGCATAATGTGCCATATATATATTATGGCCAAAGGCCATTTAATGCGCCATCGTATATGCATGGGATCACAATCTCGCCATGCTTTGGCCATTTGCCGCTCTCAAGTACTGCACAAACTGCAATCGCTCTGCCACAGCAATGTGCGCCAGAGTTCTCCGAATGAGGCTAAGGGGCGGCCCTCTCTCGTAATGCTGAATAATGGAATGTAGGTGCAAATGATGGTCGGCTTATGGTGTTGCTGATGCTATTGTCCCTTTGAATCATCATTGAATTGCAGCATGCCTTGCGGCTGTTCGTAAGCTGTTGCCTTTGATCTACTATCTATAATTATTGCTTATTTTGGCTGGCATTCAATCAATTCTGCAATTATCGCGCACAAGATCCGATTTCAGTGCTCGAATTCATATACCTAAGCGGGAGCAGAAAGAAAACTCTGCAAATGAGAAGACTTTCCATATTTTTTTGCCTCACTCTTATTATTGTTTCCAAGAAATTCAGCTTACGCAATGCTTGACAAGGGGAATTGGAATTGGAAATGCCGTTTGTTATATTTTGTAAATTTATCTATTCATGTGACATTTTTGTAATATATTGTCTGTCAGTGTCAAAGAACATGGTTGGGAATTGAGTTAGAGACTTGAACAGTCGATACATATATATGTATATATACATCTATATCACATGTATGCAAATGTATTTTAAACATAAACTCATTTTCTTTGACACTTGCACACAATACATAATTTAATTTTAAATTTAATTAATTTAATTTTTTAAAATTATTATATTATTTATTATATTATCAAGTAGTTTGTTTATATTAATGTTTACATGTGTATAACTACATATAATATAAAAATGTGTCTATATATATGAAGAGTACAAAAAATAGCTTCCGAGCGAATCAGCAGGAGTCGTGCTGCCCAATGTGGACTTTAGCTTAATAAGCAGATTTACCATTGTTGAATGTGGTGGATAATAATTGAAATAAAATTTATAGAATCTAGATGCAAATGTTTTCCTAATGCTTTCTTAACTTTGACATGGAAAATTGGAAAATATCATCATCAATTCATCAGCCTTAGTAGAAAAAAAACAATTAATAAAAATATACACATATATTTTATTCTTTTATTTTTCTTTTAGATCAATTTAAATAGAAAGTTCAATATTGATTTCGTCTGGAAACGGGGACAAATATTTTCAGACAAATTTGCAAAAAAAAAAAAAAAAAAAAATATTCTATTAATTGTAGTCTTTGTTGGATTATCGTGACTTTGATTACTGAACTCCATTAAATTCCATAGGTCTAAGAAATTGAATAAGGTTTATAAATTGATTAAAAATTTAGTGCGCATTGCCAACATGCTTTAGCTTTTGGCAATCATTCTTAAACAATCATTTGAGCTATTGTCACATGTTTTCCATTTGCTTTTATCCCTTGCTCTGTCGAGAAGCTACAAAAACACAGACACCTGAACAGGATAGTTGAAGCTAGTTGAATTGGTTGAACAATGCTTGACACGGCTGACAAACAGTCAGCAGCTGCTGTTGCTGTTGTTGCTACTGCTGTTGCTGCTGTTGTTGCTGCTGTTGCGGCTGCTGATCCACTTGGCCTGTAGTTTATGACCGTAATACATTTTTGCGTATGCCCCGCCCTTGGACAGTTGTTATTTGCGGCTTTTTGACAGCTTGACGGTAGCTGGCAAAAGTTATTGAATTGCTACGGCAGCCACTTGTGATAAATAAATGACAAGCCACGAGGCGAAAATACATGTTGACAAATGAAGAGAGCAGCGTCATAAATCCGCACGTGTGTGTGTGTGTGTGGTTTATTTAATATACCATAAATAATGAAGAATATATTTTTGTGCATTTTCTACTCTAGATTTGCCTTTCATTTGTATTGCATCGATTGCTTCCACTTCAATGCACAGAGAGTTTCGGCCAGTCGGATAATCAGCATTAAAAAGTTAGTTAAACTCTGCAGGCACTTGAATAAAAAGTGAAATATTATTATTATATATACGTAGATATATATATACGTAGATATACATATACGTATTCTGTACTGCCTGTGTGTGGGTTAAACAAGCACCATGGCATGCTGCATACTTGTTTACGTTTCTACAAGCATTTATTATGGCCATAATGCTTCGGTCTTATGCGTTGCTCTGAACAGAGCAGAGCTCACAACGTATGTGTGGGCGTTTGTGTGTGTATTAGCCCACAAATGGAGCTATAATTAAATTAAAACTTTTTCCATTTGCGCTTAGCAGCGTGAGTACAATAAAAAAAATTTAATTCCAGCTCACAGCGAGCAAAGAGGTTGGCTGAGAGCTCAAGCGCCAAAGATAGTGAAGCATTTACGAGCCGACAACAGCCAACAATTGCACAACATGGCGTATACGCGATGCGTTAAACATTCGAGATAAAGCGCTGCACGGCTTAAGTGGCTGGCCAAGCATGCCAATGCGAATGCGAATAGAAAGAATAGACGGGCGTGTATGTGTGTGTGTGTGTGTGTACGTGTGTGCGTGTCTGTGGGTCAGAGTGAAACAGTACTTAAACTAAACCGCTGCCATATAAGTGAGCATTGTCATCGAAATGCCTAAAGCGTGAATTGCTTAAGCAAGTGCATCGTTGGTCTTCTAAGCTCCCGACAGGCTCTACAAATTTTCATTATTTTTATTTATCAAACAAAAAAAAAACTCTAGAGTAATTTATGTCAAGTGATTTTTGTTGGGAGTAGCCGACAGTCAAGTTTTTTCTATTATAAGTTTCCCTCTAGGCCTACTTTGAACTATTTCAAGTTGTATTTGTTTTTAAATGAAAACAGTTTTCAAACACATTTTTATTGGTACATTTGGAACATATTTATTTTATAAAATATTAAATGTATGTATCCACATATGAATTTATATTTATATAATTTTTTTCGAATTTTTTTGTTATACAATAGTATCAGTTGAGACTTGAATAATTGCTATAATTACCTTAAAATTAATATAATATAAATGAAAATAAATACAAATATTCATATATTATATATATTATTCGATTATGCATGGATTCGATTATTACATTGCAATATAAATATGAAATTATTTGTAATAAAATGTATCAAGAAGACGCTGACAACCAAAAGAAAAAATACAAAGTAATTAATAAATAAGGATGATAAATTTTTAAAATGGCTTTCTTAAATGCAATTTGACATTAAATTGCCTGATCACTAATCAACAAAGTCAACAATAGCTATAAATAGATGTATGTTAAGCACAACCCAGATTAACATTTAAATTCGAGCATGCCAATGACTTGGCACATCGAAACGTAGAGCATTTAGAGAGTCACTCAGCCCGGTTAGCCACAGTAACCGCTCTACCTCCATGGGTTCTAGTGTCTTTACATATGTATATGTATAAATGCATATGTACACATATTCTTATATATGTATCTTATCTTCGTTGTTGTATCTCCATCCGACTATCTGTTAGTGCAAATTAATTTCCATTTGAAAATCCACAAACAGTAATTTTACAAGCACTTAACTCAGGATAGCAGCAGCTGCTGCAGCTGTTGTTGTCCCGCCAGGCCGCTGGCCAGCTGCGTCTCCATCTGCTGGTGGCCCTTGTGGGTGCAGCTATGGCTCAGGCTGGACTGGGCTGCACTGGGAAGGGCTGAGCTGAGTTGGGCGTGGCAAAGCGGATTACGGCAAGAAGCGCAAGAGCTGCTCTACTGGCCAACGGCTAACCGTAGACTTGAACACGAACGATACTTGACCAACACTTGGGGCTTCATGCAGCCACTGGCCAGTGTGACTGCAGTCCAAAGTCCAAAGTCCAAAGTCCAAAGTCCGAAGTCTGAAGTGCAAGCGTTTTTCGGCATACAAAAGTTTTAAATGCAGAGATAAAAGTTGAACGCAAAGCGAATCAAACAGAAGGAGCACCATAAAAATGCTGCTATTACAGATTTTCGGCACCAACTGAGAAGGAGAAAGGGAGAGAGAAAGAGAGGGAGCGAGAGAGGGAGCAGCTGGCATGTGTATGCTCGACATAGATGCATATCTGTTGTTATTGTATGGCGATTGTAAATGGGTAAATGGGGGTCAGCTTGAAGCTCGGGGCGAGCTCGGCTCTGGCTGTGGCTATGGCTATGGCTATGGCTATGGCTATGGCTATGGCTCTGGCTGCTGCTTGTTGTTCGCTGCTGCAGTTAGTTACAACACGTTGTGCATGTGCCGGCCCGGCTATAAATACATATGTTTTAATTTCCGCACTTTTGGGTCAGACCCAAACGCCGACGCAAATAGGGGGTGGCGGGGCCAGATTAAAGGCGGACAGCGGATGTGTGGCAGGTTTCCGTTTCGCTCCGACTTCTTTTAACTGTTGCCTGAATTTCACTGTGTGTGTGTGTGAGTGAGAGTGTGAGTGTGCTACACATACACAGTTTGGCTCATTTTCATTATATGAAAGGCGCTCACAAATGCTGACCGACTTAGCAGACGTTGCAAGTTTTTATTTTCTTTTTTCGATTTTGTGTTTATGTTTTTGTGCGCACTTCAACAACATGTCCAATAGCACACACACACACAGTTATTGATGTGTGCGTGTGTATCCTGTTGGAATTTCATAAACATAATCATGTGCTATGCGACAATCACACACACCCTCATCCACACCCACACCCACACCCACACATCCACACACACTCCCACAGACACACCCGCAAAATTCATCGATCTTTTATTTTTTCCTGCTACTCACAGAACTCGGTTAAATGACTCATGAAATTGCTGCTGCTACCCATTTGTTTGTATAGCGTGTGCATGCGTGTGTGCATGTGTGTGTGTGTGTGTGTGTTTGCGGGTGTGGTTGTGTGAGCCGTTTGCCTATGTATTAGTTTCAAGTGCTCGCTGTGTGCGCTCATGGCAAAGCAATAATGTTTGTGCGTCTGCCGCTGCCATTCGGTTAATAATTTAGGCTTAAATACAAAACGAGCTCAAGCTGCGTTGCGTATACGACATGGTGGACATTTGAAATGGGTAAATGGCATGTGGAGCACAGGCGGGGCGCGCACCGAGCCGGGCAGCTTGTTGACACATGTGTACATGGCGCACTTTACACGGACTCCGTGGCAGCCCAAAGTAGCCGCAAAGCCAATTGTTGAAAGCGTTGCCGACACAGCTAGGCAGCGAGGCAGCCAGGGAGCGAGATTGTCGAGACGGCCGAGACGGCACGACCGGACGGGTCGTCGTATGTCAAATAAATCTAAGCGATGCTAAAGTCCGAGTGCGAGCGTGTTAAGTGGGCTCAAGACAAGGTTGATTGGGCGCGAACTTTGCACACGATTGCAGCCTGCTCTCATGGGACGCGAACGAATTGGGGCGTGGCGCCTCGCATAGCTAAGTTGGCTGAAAACTTTGGTTTCGCCATGTGCCTGAGGGAAGGCAAATGTAAATACAGTGCAAAATGAATGGCAATAAAGGTGAATAAAGTTCTAAACTGCATTGCAATGGAATTGAGAAATCAAGTTTCAATTTCTATTATTTTAGCTTTTGCCAAACTGCTTCAATCACACATCGAGAAATTACGTTGAACGGCAATTCAATAGGTCTAGATCCATTTTATGATTCTCAATTGGATAGTTGATTGGAAAAATTCAATTAAACATGCCATGTTTGTCTACAAATATAACACTTGCTTCAAATGGTGTGGGTATTTATTTCATAAATTGAACATTTAGCTTGAAAAGAGTATATTTATTTTGTTGCTTAAATTATGCATCGTAGAGCAGCACAGCGAATGCTGGCAATATTTCAGCATTTTTACTGAAATCCCAACAGCCCACACATGGGCAGCACAATTTGTGTATGTGTGTGTGCATGTTGGCTGGCTAGAAAGCAACCGCCTGGACCGCAGGCTGGCTATTTTCGGTTACAATGCGGTGCCATCAAATTACTGGTCTCATTTTCTATGCTGAGTCTATTATAGTCCCAAAAATGAAGCCGAGGCAAAAATGCGACAAAAACGGGCGTTAAGTTTCACACTACTAAAAAAATAAAAGCACAAAAAAAAAAAAAAAAAAAAAGTAAAGCAGAGAAAGCACAAAAAACATAGAAAAGTATTTGGGCTCCCACATGCGATGGTCACGCAGCGGCAACAAAACCGCAAATATGCAAATTCTTGACAGGAAGGTAACAGCCGGAGCGCTCGACTTCTGTCTGAGATGGAATGTTCAACTTTGAACCGGCTCCTGACTTGACCTTAGCTAATGCCTTGCCTTGGCTTAAGCCTACCTAAAAAAAAAAAAAAAAAAGAAGAAGAAGAGCACGTTATACATATAAGATATACTGCCAGGGACTGTTCTCAAAAGTTATGGCCGAGACACGAACGTCGAATAGATTGTCTTTTTTTATGCTTACTTCGGCATGTTAATAGCATAAAAAACAGCAATAATCACTTATGAGGCCAAGTCTGGATAAGTGGGAACAGTCTCAAGGTAGAAATTTAGGAATTGTTGTACTATTTCAGACTTTTGAGATTCAAAGTGCTCTAGTTTAAGCTTCTTATATTTCTAATATATATTTAAATAAGTTGTTTTTTGACTTGATTATATTTTATTTTATTATTTAGTTGATACCACATTAAAACTAACTTAAAGTGAAGTAAACCTTTTTTAAATACATTATTTTGGGAAGTCATCATCAATAAATTTGTTTAAATATTTTCAAAATCCGTACAGGATTTCAGTTTCTGAAAGTTTATGCATAGGCTTGGCTTTTAGGATATCTTAGTGTTTTTCATTTAATTATTTACAGGGTATTACATAATTTTTGCAACGTCTACTAAACATAGGGTTGGCACTTAGGGTTTCTTGGGGTATATAATCTATTTTTAATTTCAATTTAGCTAGGCTTGGCTCTTAGGATATCTTAAGGTATATAATATAGTCGATTCTTATTTATTACAGGGTATTGCAAAGTTTTTACAACGGAGTTCCCTCTTAGAGTATACATGGAATTATTTGCTCTTCTCTGGCATTGCCAGCTGCAGCGGTCTTGGTCAGTTAGCTGCGGCTCAAGGCGGGAGGCTGGCAATGCAATGTTTATAGCGTGGAGAAACTTAAATTAGTTTATTTATGCTTTGCTTGCCATGGACTTCTTTTTGGGGTAATGTCTTTTAATAATTTGTCGTGGCTGATAACTTTCGGACAAAGTTTTTTGGGCGTTGCTGTTCTTGAGGAGCTTAGCTGCGGCAGGCTTTTCACCAAGTTTCTGCTGATTGAGTTGCCTTTCCGCGACTTTGGCTTTAAGTTGTCAGCGGCGATCTCTGCCAGTGGCTGCTACCAAACATAAAAGACAATCAAACAGCGCGTAAAATGTTTGCGAAACCCAAAAAGGAATTAATTACAGTCAACAGCCAAGCCATGGCGAGGACCCAGATCCGTGCCTTTCTTTTCGTTTCCTTTCTTTCCCTTTTTCCTGCCATTGACTTGCATTTCACTTCGAAAGCAGCGTACGCACTCTCTCTACATTTACGCCTGCCTGAACACTTTCCACGAATTTTTCGCCCTGACATTTTCGTATCGAGCATTGTTAGCTTTCATCCTTTGCTGCATACCCTTCAAAAGGTTGCAACAAATATTTATTGAACTTAACCCTCTAATACCCAGGATTGTCTCTCGCTAAGGCGCAATTTTCTTTAAAATAAAATTTTAAAATGAAAATAAGATTAAAGTAACAGACAGTAGATGGACATAAGTCCATTTGCTTGACTTTATTCATATTAAAATCATATTTTCGTACACACTTGAGAATTCAGGTATTAAATGGTTAATATTGTCTTTATAAGTAAAAATTAAACTGCGCTTATTATTTGCTTTTAAAACGAATTTATATAAGCGGATATTATATATCTTTATATTTTTATATTTATTTAAGTAACAAACTGGTGGCCTTATAAAAAAGTTAGAGTTAAAAATAAAAAATAAATAAATAAATATATAAATTTAATATTAAAGATTTTTTGTTGGGAATTTATACAACAATATATTCGTGGAAATTAAAATTAAATTAAAGTGATAATTTTTGGTATTGCTTAAATGAAAATATGTCAAATATACATTTGATAAAATGAATGAATGAATATTGGTAAATAGATATTTGGTAATGGAAACTGTTTCGAAAAAGATAAATTAGTTTAAGAGAAGTATTTTTGAGTATAAGCTTTATAAATCGAGAGAGTTTTAAATAGAGAATTGAATACAGTGAAGTATTTCAAAATGAAATTTGGTAGACGACACTTTTTTCAAATTAAGTTTTGATAAACTACTTCGTAGTTCTCCTGAATGGTTATAAATATTTATAAAAACATTCTTGCTATTATGTGAGAATTTCAAGATAAATACCTATTTTTGAAAACTTAAGAGAAAGTTTTTATAAAAAGGAAATTTTCGTAGTAAGTGTGTTTGGCCAGCGACTTGTTGCCTTACAAATTATTAACTTTATAATGCTATGCCTTATATGGCATATACATATGTATGTATATATATTTTATTTTTTATTTTTATTTTTCTTTCAGTTGATGTTGCTCGCGCTGCGGCTTTAAATCAAAACTTCAACGGGCATAACAAATTCGTGCTGACTGCTTGGAGGCGCAGGCATAGATGACTTGTCCCTGATATATCACTCAACGGGGACAGGGCCACCTGTAAAAGTGACTGAGATGTGGCCATGGCCAAGTGACAAATTGGCCACATCAATTACAGAAATTTATTTTACCGCTTTGTTTGTATTGCTGACGTCTCGTTGCCCGCTAACGCCCCAGAGCCGCCTACAAACTCATTTGTTGTACTTAATTTGGGTTTTCTCTCTAGCCGTCTCATTCGCTCTCTCGCTCTCTCCTTCAGTGGGGCGCTGTATACGAAGCGAAGCGAACCGGAGTCTCTGTTCTCTCGTTGAAAAAGGGCAACGAAATGCGCATTTGGCATTGTTTTCTGTCTCGGTCAAGTACGGAATCCTCTCAACCCCAAGGCTGAGTTTTAGGTAAAGTTACGGTATTTCGTTTTTTTGGGGGGATTTTGTCCTGGGTTTGGGGTGTTGAACAAAATTAGTTTTATGATGAGCTGCTGCGGCTCGACGTTCGCTGCTGCTGCTGGTGCTGCTGCTGCTTCTGTTGTTGTTGATTTACGTTTGTTTTGTTTGCTTGCCAAAATGCCTAGAAAGCAACATCAACTAACAGTTTTGCACACTAACACACACACACATGTGTATGATTATATACATACATATACAAGATCTATGCTTGCATGTGACAGTGTACGTATATATCCATACGTATGTATGTGTGTAGTGTCTGCTTGGCTGGCGATAAAAACTGAAATTTTCGTACTGAAAACAAAAGTTTTGCATTTGATTTATGTGCATTTTGGTTTAGCTTTGTATGTAGCGTAAAATAGTTGAGGCCAAAACTAGATATTTTGTTCGCATGATGGGCAGGAGGCGGATGGGGGAGAGCAGATGAAAAGTTAGCTAACTGGCCAGTTCATAAATTTTATTCATTATAAATGCTAAGCCGTAAACCGTTTGAATGAATGGAAGCAGAGAACTGTGCCATAATTATATAGATGATTAAGGCTTTACTGATGGGTTGGTTTAGAGCATTGACATTGAGGAACTGTAAGCAGCTTAAGGTATTTATGAGAATAAGAAGCTAGAGGACTATAAATCGCATTTTAGTACAGACAAGTTTGGCCAAATGGTATTATATATAATATAATATATAATAGCTATGTAACTCTTGTAACTCTTGTACTTCAGCTTCTGAACTATACGTTATCAAAGTTCAAGTAATCCCCCTTTTAATAAGTCGATAGTGGGTATGCTTAAATGTGTTCGCCTCATTAACTAACCATTTGGCTTCCACACACACGTTCATGTCGTTTATGTTTGTCATGGCTCTACCCTGACCAGTCCTATTCACACACAGATTCACACACATTTACTACCCATGCTCGTGGAGAACAGTTTGAATTTCATGTGATTTCTACCCCTGCTGTCCGTCTGACATCTTTATATGTGGTGGCAAATGTCTTCATCAGAAATCAGCTAACAAATCGGGTAGCAACTGGCATTCAATCATTGTCACGGGCATTGTCCCCTACTTGATTATGAAAGAGGGTGTGCACTCTATGAAGCGCATTCCATTGGGTGGGTAGGGTGCATAGGATTTAGGAATAGATAGTCTGTATGTGAGAGTATATGCAGGAATTGTTTAGTATTTTTTGATTATGAATACTATATATAATTAGGGTTATTTTTATATTTTTATGTGAAGTCAAATTTGTTTATTTGTCAAGACATTTCTTTACAACTTATAAATAAACTTATATACTATATAACTTATAAATTTATTAATTTAAATTTAATATATATATATAATGATTAATGATGATTAATATACATCTATAAATAAAATGATGATATAGTTAAATTTATGTTAATTTAAATAAATTAATAGAAATATCAAATTATTCTATATTTTTCACGTTCTCTCTTGTCAGCCATATCGACTCTAGTTCCTCCTGGTATATTTCGATATAATAACATGATATGCTAAGACCATTCATATGTGAATTCTGACTGGTGGCAAGCTTCAATTTATGGCTCATGAATTCAGATTGAAATAATCAACTGCAACGACAATTGCTTTTGAATTTCACCCTAAGTGCGACCGTGTGTGTGTGGGGCACTTCTAGCGGTTGCGCCGCAGTTTATGCTACACAATTTGTGGCATGACCAGGACACGCATGAAGTTTTTCGATTTGCCAAACTATTTTTATGGTGCGTTTGCTGCCACGATTTCGGGCAATTGCCCGACTGCCCGATTGTCCGATTGCCAATTGGACGATTGAAGTGCATTGAAATTGTTTGCGTATGCTTCATTGGGGTCACATCCATCAGATACAATCGCATAGCGACGGTCACTTTCAAAAGTGCGTTGTGTGTTTCTATGTGTGTGTGTGTGTGTGTGTGTGTGTGTGGGGGGGGGGGGTTTGGTTGTGTTTTCGTGACCACACAACGAGCTGACGGCTGTTTGGCTCAGCTGCTTATAGCTTATCAATGCAAAAATGCATTAAAATAGATATCGATTTGGTTGCAAACAGCTGCGGCAGCGGCAGGAGCAGCTCCGTGGCAGCGAATCCGGCCATTAGCCGGAGCGCTTTGGTCAGCGCCATCAACAAGTATAAAATGTTTTCACTCGTTTGTTTACCCTCGCCTTCTGTTAAGCGCCTCAGCCACAAATCCTTTGCTCTGGGTCCGCTGTGCACTCACTTGGATCGAGTGAGACATCGAGACGCTGTCATCCGCCTTCATCGCTGCCGTTGCCGTTGGCGTTGCCATTGCGATTGCCATCGCCTTCGCCTTCGCCTTCCCCTTCGCCTTCGCCTTCGTCTTCGCCTTCGCCCTCGTCATTGTCCTCGTCATCGTTTTATGCAAATATTGCGCACATGCCGGCCCTCGCTTCGCAATTCTCTTTACTTTGCGTTTCATTTCTAATAAAAGAAGATAGGAAATATGAATTTAATCAAGCCGAATACGGAATGCCCTAACACAATTTAATTGCGATTGAAAACTCACGACTATATCTTATTATTGTATGTGCTTATTTTTGTATGTGCTTGAATTCCATAACATAATATTATATGATCATTATATACATATATACTATTATTATATATATATTTAAATCAAATTGCATCTTAAAGATAAACAAATATATTTTAGCACATATATTTGAATATTTACTAAATAAATTAAGGATTTACAAAACAATTAATGAATACTTAAATATAATCTATATACATTTTTCCATATTTATATTTGCATACTATTAATAAAACTCTTCTGTTTTAAACATCAATTATAATGTTTATTTCTTGTCAACAGGTAAGCGTAGTCGCAGTGTCAGGATATTCATTGTTATTGAGCGTCGCTCAGATGAGAGGCCACAGCCAACACTTGACAAGAGCACGCCCCATTTTATTTGTATTTTTATTCGACTGCACTCCCCACTCCCCACTCCCCCGTCACTTAGATTATGAGGGGTATATATGCTACGTTGGTGCTCACATTTCTCGAGAATTTACATGCGTCTGTAAGCTGAAGATCTAATGATGTGTAAATGTTTTGCTCTTGTTCTGCAGAGGGTTGAATTTCTTCGACTAATTTGAAAGCAATGTATTTTTGATTGCATGATTCTCCCTCTACTCTGCTGCTGTTGTTGTTATTGCACTCTGTGCTGCTGTAATTTAAGATGTTGAACGTTTTGCATTAAGTCATTCGGCAAATGAATTCACCCCAGCACGAGCACACACAGCAAAATGTATAATATATACATATACATATATATATATATATATATATATATATGTATATAGAAATTTGGCTGAACAAGCAATAATTTGGCCCATTCGTCTCCTTGCGCCTAAACAAATATTGTGTCATGTAGTTGGCGACTTAAATAAATTAGCTTTGATTATGGTCAAGGCCATTTGGTTGGCAGCAGCCAACTGCTTTTGGGCTGGCTTTTGACCTCCTGCCGCGGAGCAACTTTATTCCGAAAATTGAAATACTTTCATAGACATAGAATGCTTAATTATATTGCTGACCCTCAGTGACGCAAAGGACAAAGACAAAAAGAGAGCGGCTCGCCAGCGACGCATACAAATTGATTTCATACCCTGCAAACATTACAAATGGGCAAAAAGGCAATCTAATATTAAAATGCTTGATGGGAGCCTATTTCCAATAGAATGAGAGAGGTAGAGAGGGAGCGAGGGAGAGAGGAAGAGAAGGAGATAGGGCAGGGAGAGAGAGAGAGAGAGAGGGAGAGATAGTTTGTTTTTATGCTCGAGTATTTACAATGATTTATAATTTATAGGGCATCTGCTGTAAAGAGCTATCTTCTTTTTGTCTCATATTATACCTTGGATTGGAATGGGTGGGCAGAGGCATTTGGTCTGCTGATTTTTCTACTCGACTTAATCATAAACATAACGAATTCTTGACATTCTTAATATACTGAATAATATTTTAATTAGCTTGACTGAAGCACCGATTTCTTAAATTCAGAAAAAACTGATGCTCCTTAAGCTGCGAATGATGTAGTATCGTAGTATAGAATAGAGCGTAAGTGAGAGTAAAAACATATATAATGATGTTGTTGTTTTGTTTTATATAAAATACAGTTACACAAATGTTACCAAATATTGGACAATTTTCTCAAAATGAATCATTCATAGGGAATCATAATTATTGAATGAACTTATGCTCTCTGTATATCAACCTCTGCATTTCTATTATTATATTATTAATATATTATTGTATTAATATATTATTGTAAATCAAATTTTTGCTGTTTCTTCAATTATATTATGTAAATTTGATTTGTACTCCATGAGTAGAGAATATATTATACAAAGTAATCCAAACTAAATAATATTATTGTCTAAATAATATTTCTAATTTTTGCCATTGATAAACAATATATATTAAAATAAATTTTATATGTAAAGTAAATCAAGAATATGTTTATTTTGAGGTATTAATAAATTTCTTAAAAACAATTAAATGAATCTTTTATTATTTACCTATTTTACCATAGATGGAATGATAAATCGAATGATTTGCGACTAACTTCGACAAGTATGCAATATTTTAACAGAATCATATATCTAATTAGTTTATTTTTATTTTTTTATTGTGTAAGAAAACAAAATAAAGTATCTATAAGGAAGTATAAGCAGGTTTGACCTGGATTTGGCTTTGGCTTATTAGCTTTAAACAGGACGAGATTCAATATTGCTTAGAGCTTGTCTTCCCTCTCGCTGAATTATCTGAGTTTGTTTTGTACCGTAATTATTATTGAATTCACTATCTCTCATTTCTCGTTTCTCGTTTCACTTTCTTCGGGAAGTGTACATTTTTCCCTCCCGTTTTGCTTTGTTTTAGTTTCCGTTTTTGCTTATCTTTGCAGCTGCCATTCCTCTTGACACTTTGATTTGTTGTTTGACTTTGCTTTATGTTTCACTTTTCCACTTTCGCTTTCTGTTTTTCTTTTTTTCTATTTTTTTTGCTCCATGGCTCGTCCGTTGGCTGTTCCTCCCCATTTGTCCCCTGTCCTGTCCCATTAGTGCCTGCAAGCGTGTTATAAAACCAAAGTAGCCCACTCAAAAACCCACACACCTTATGCCCACACATATACGTTGGCCTCTTGCAGCAAAAAAGAGCACAATCGAACGGACACTGTTTCAGTCATCTCCTGTGCTGTCCCGGCCCCCGGAACTAACGCAATCTCCAGCTAGCCCAGCGAGGGCAGCTCCCATCCCCAGCTCTTATCTCGCTCTGCCTTTTCCAGTAGTATTTGGGCTCCAGTTTTAGTTGGACGTGCAGTGCTCTGCTTCTTGTCTTCACGTCTTGTTTATTTTTGCTTACACTTATCAAAATATTGACGATACACATATTGTTTTGTGCTGCCATCAGGAGGCATAAAGATATTCAAGGTCTGTGCCAAAAACAAAGTCAGAGCAAAAGCGAAATAAAAATTTCTCTTGAATTTTTTACCAAGTGTGCGTTTGTGTGTCTGCGCTTGTTTGTATGTGTATTTATATATGTATTGGTATTTGTGTTTTCTTCCTACAGTTTATGCCGTAACTTTCACTTTGTTGTCAGAGTCCCCACAGCGTGGCCGTCGCCGTTGCCGTCGCCGTTGCCGTTGCCGTTGCCGTTGCTGTGGCTGTTGCTATCCCTATCGCTGTCACATCCACACTTTATTTGGCCCATTGCTGCTTAAGTTACTTTTGCCTTACGCTTGAATTTCTTTGTCTTATTCAAACGGTGCTCGTCGTTTCCTTTGCTTTTTGCCCTCTGCTGAAGCATTGCTGAGCTAAGCAGCTCATTTTCAATCGAGTATGTGCGTTCGCTCTCTGATTTTTCTATCTATCTATCTGCCTTTTGTTGGCTTCTGCCTCCTCTTCCTCCTCCTTCACCTCCAACTCCTGCTCCTGCTCCTGCTCCTGCGCCTGCTCCTGCTCTGTCTGTCTCGTCGCTTGGCTGCTTGGCATTTGCTTTGTTTTTCGTTTGTTATTTTCATAAATAAATTTGCATGCCAATTGAAATTGTTTATGGCATTTCTATAGGAAGAGCGCATACTCATATATCTCTGTCTTGACCCTGCCATCGTCTTTTTGTCACACGTTGTTGACAACTTTGTTAAAATATGTTTACATGCTCAAATTAGTCTCCGGCTCAGTGGCATCTCCACTTGCCATCCGCTCGCCATGCTCCGTTAGTCTCTGTATACAAAAAGTTGACATCCGAAATGAATTCGTAATTGAGTTTTGTACTCTTATCTCAGCTACAGTTTACTTTAAGGCGCATACAGCTTTTTCTACTCGCTCTCCCACTCGCTTCAAATGAATATTAGCAACTTTCCTTCTGCACATGTTCACATTATTTCATGCACATACACATACGCATTTATATGCATATCGGGGATAAAAGGACATCTTGGGGCAGTCCGTAGACATGGCGCCAGCGAGGCAACATATTTGCTCCGGACTTACTTATGTCCCCCATTGGGCTGTAATTATTTCAACATTCGCATCACATTTGCTTTGAAAAATAGGCCATAATTATTGAAAATAATCCATGCGCAGCACATTTGTCCCACTTGCTCTGCTTGCGTCTTAGTCGAGTCCCTCTCAAGGCTCGCCGAATAATTTGCTGATTAGCAAATGCTGAGTAGCACACGTTCGCCCCCTCAGCCACAGCCAACAACAACTTTTCTTATCAGCGCGAACAGAGCACAAATTTATAATACGTCTTAATTCTAGTGCGTAAGCGATTGCTCATACGCACTGTAAGCCGATCTAAGCTGAGGGCGAAAAAATAAGTAAGGCAGCAGCAAGAAAGAAAACAAAAATTATGTCACTGCTTTGCAGTTGTATCGATTCTTGTTGCCATCGCCTTTGCTGAGGCGGTTGATAAGGACTACGCCGGAAAGTTTTGCGCAGCTTGGCTGCGACTCCTGCACCGCTTGCTAATGTTCTCCGAGGGATTATATTCAAGTATTTACGAAAAATGGCCAGAAGAAAATTAAACTCATCCGGATAAGATATTGGTGGAGTGTATATTCAAATAACGATTTCAGTAAATTTCAATATTTTCAACCTTTTCCGATATATATGCAAATATTGATGTCAATAAAATGTAGGAAAATTACAATATTTTCTATGCAAATATTGATGGAAATCTAGGGTTGAATGAAATTTCATAAAATTTAAATAACTTTTTAATTTTAGTTTTCAAATAGAATACTTTTTTTAGCTCCCATTTTTGTTTTTTTTATTCTGGGAAAACATTTAAATTCCATTATCAATTATGATGGTTTCTACAGAAGAAAATCAATTTTAGTTGTTCGTCGAATGGTCTTAGAAAATATATTTTTAGCTTTGCGCTTCATTTCATTTATTGAATTCGTAATGCAGCTTGGCACATTATGTAGTCGCGTCCGGAGCTTGTACAAATTATATTTATTTTTATTTTTCTGTAATCTCGTTTTGTTCTTATTATGGCACGTTCCTTTAGTCATTCGCGTTTCCTCTGCGCGAGTGCTCGATTGAAGTCGGGCGCATTGTCTACGCGTTGCCATCAACATCTTGATTGCCAGTCCGGGGTCTGCAAATGCGGCCAGCTGGAGTGGGCCCAAAAACAAGCTGAGCAGCCCAAGCGGCTCAACATAAAGTAATCTAATGACAGTCAGTCGGTAAGTACTCCCAAGCACTTAAGTGTGGCAGAGCAGTGAAGACGCCTGATCAGAGGGAGGGAGAGAGGCGAGAGACTGCCATCTTGATGCTGTTGCTCCTGCTGCTCCAGCTTCTGCTGTGGCTGTGGCTGTGGCTGTCGAGCCGTCGTTATTCCCAGGACGCAAATTATGCATTAAGCTGTAGAAAAATGCCGCATAATGTTATCAGGCGAGCGAGTCAAGGCAAAGGAGATATAGCAAAGCCGTACCTGGAGCTGCCGGAGGTTGAGGTTGAGACTATGACTGGGGCTGTGGCTGTGGCTGGACCTGAGTCTGACTCTGACTCCGAGTCTGAGGCTGGCTCAGGTGATTCCCACTGTATCTGGTTAGGCAGAACATTAACAGTTGCTAAAGCGAAAGCCACAATCAAAATGTGTAAATTAGCAGTTGATGCAACTGGCCCTGACATGCCCAAGCCCAAATGCTCATCGTATATCCGAAACATGGCTGAGCTCCATTTGACAGGAGCTGACATTTGCTCGCTCGCCCACTCGCTTGTGGTTTTCGCTTGTCAAATGCCAAGCTACGCCATGTTGTTGGTCGACCTGTATTCATATATTTCATGGCAAATTGCAATTTCCACTTTAATCTCCGCCGCTGTGTGTCTGTCTGTGTGTGTGTATGTGTGTGGGTGTGTGGCTCAGACACAAGCCATGTTGCGCCCCCTCTTCTTGTCAACGGCCGCAGCTTATAATTTCGTTTATAATTACATTGACAGCAAGAGCAAAACTCAAGCTGTAGCTGCAGCTGCAGCTGCCACTGCCACTGCTGACATTGCCATGTGCCAGCTGCATTTTCTGCAAAGGTAGCAAAAAATGCCCACCTGCAGGCGACACTTACCTAATTAACTCAAAGCACAGTGGCAGCAACATCCATTTCAATGTAGATGCGCCTCTCTTTGCCAGTATGTGCGACTGTGGGTATCTGTGCATGCGCCATCATGGGGCACCTGGAAATTCATAATTTTTAGCTGTCAGCCCCACCATGGCTCATTTTGGCCAGCCGAAACATTCCCTAGCCGTAACCCGGCCAGCTGTCCCGCATTGCGTGGCATAGTGACAAATGTGCAAATTTTCCTGCTCAACTAAAGTCAGGCAGGAGACAAGAAAATATAATCAGTGTTTGCTCTTATACTAAGCCTTTCTATTGGTAAAGGAAACAGTGCATATAGCATCTTTCATTATTCAGAAACAAAGCTGCCAGGACTAGAGTGAAATTACTATCAGTATTTGGCAATAATATAGCTATTAATTCAATAGGGATAACCAAATCTTACCTTAAGCCTTATTTACGAATATGACCTCAACATGTAAAGAGGCTCAATTTCGTACCTTTTCTTTCCCTATTTAGTTTTATTGACTTTGGCACCAATGTGCAGCATTCATTGATATTATGAAAACGTTTTTGGATTTAAATGTTCGAAGGCTTAGATATGTCACTCGATGCAACTCGCCTAATTAGAAAAACAGAAAATTGTGAGTTTAGTGCACGGTTATTTGCGTGGCTAATAATTGGAATTCCTTTTCAATATAAATTCATTTTGTTCAGGAGAATGCTTGCAATTTCACATGATTATTTATTGTTGGCCATTGCAGGGCCTTCAAAAATTTTAATTATGCTTTGAAACCAATTTAAAACACACAAAAATATTCATGAGATGCTTGGCTGGAAATGTTAAGCATTTAAGCAATTTTTAGTTAATTACTAACGCGCTGCACAGTGAGTTCATCGAAAGTAAATTTATTTCATGAATAACTCGAATTTTGTTGTCAGGTATTAAATTCAAATTCATTTATTTAGCATTGCTATTTTATGTAATAGAAGAAACGCCTTTTACCAAGCGACGAGTGATTGGCCATCATTTGGTATTCTAATTAAAGAGTTTGGTATTTTCAGCATGGGCAATCTAACGCTTTCATTTGTGAGCTTTTTTATTTTCTTATTCATGTTTTCCACTTTATGTAAAAGGTTGTAAAATTGACCTCCCTTAGAGGCTTGTCATGATAGTGCTCTATTTTTGCTGACGAGCATAAAAAATAAAATAAAGAAATAAAACTGCAAGATCAACGTCTAATAAAGCTGTTTAATTCTATAAATATCTCCTCTTGGTGGTATCCATATCAAAGGTCGTAAAAGGGTATTAGAAACTGATTGAAGATAATTCAGATGGAGTTCAACTTCCAAGGGAGAAAAGTGAATCTATTAACTCTTGAAATTTATTATGTATTAATTTGTATACCTTATTTTTAAAAATTACTATTTAAAATTATAGAAATCATTATTTAATCTTCCATCAAGAGTTGAGAAATTTTTATAGAATTTTATAGAAAAAAGCTTCTAGTATCTAGCTCCACATCAATTTGAGACATTCTAATATTTGTTAAGCTTACTCTTTTGCTTCTAATCTGGTAATTAGTAAAAGCTTTTCATTTCGAAGCGCATCAGCTTTCATAGTTTGATGCCCAAAATTAGGGCTTATTTCAGTCCGAAATGCTTCAGACTGCAATCTCTGGATGTCTGTCCCGCAAATGGTACTTCAGACGCAATTCAAAGATCTCATAGCTCTGTCTGGGTGTTGTCCACTAGATTGTGATATGCTTTCAATTGGCATTTGAATGTGGTGCTGCAATATTGGGGCTACGCCTTCAACTGCTTCAATATTAAATGGCTGAGAGACAGTCTGGCAGTTTGTTTTATGAAAATTCCAGCTCGTGCTGTTGCTCACATCATATCAAGCTCTGGCCATTTGCGGGCATTTCTGCATTTGGCAAACCTTTTTCTAATAACGCATGTCAATTTATCGACTTGGGGATGCAGAGCCACAAAAAAAGAAAAGTAATAAGCAAATAGTTGGCATAATTTGGGTAAGGACGGCACATATCCATAGCAGCAGCAGCAGGAGTAGGAGCAGGAGTGGGAGCAGGAGCAGCGGTGACAAACGTTAGGCGATTTTCAACTTCCTTGCCAGGGGCCATTGACCACTGATGTAATCAAATCGACAATCAGTGAAAGATATGTGTGCGCATCAATGTGCCCGAAGGGCTGCTCTAGCACACGAGTGGGCGTGGCACATTTTGGATACGGCAACAGCAGTAACAGGAACAGCAACCTCAAATATTTACCGAGTGAAAAAAGGACGGCGTGTGGCTGCTTGGCCCGGAGCATATTTGGCCTATCCCGAGCAGTGCGTAAATTGCCATTTTCGAACACATTTCAATAAATTTTTGGGTTTTTCTTCTGCATTTTTTATACCCTGATCCCATTAAAAATGGGAAATCAGGGTATAATGGTTTTGTGAAAAGTATGTAACAGGCAGAAGGAGGCGTGGCAGACCCCATAAAGTATATATATTCTTGATCAGGGCGACGAGCTGAGTCGATATAGCCCTGTCCGTCTGTCCGTCCGTCCGTCCGTCCGTCCGTCCGTCCGTCCGTCCGTCCGTATGAACGCCTAGATCTCAGAAGATATAAGAGCTAGAGACTTCAAATTTTGTATGCATACTCATGTATACCATACGCAGTACAAGTTTATCTTTTTTTTTCGATAACTCGTCCGATTATTTTTTTATCGCGAATAATCGATAAATTGATTTTGTTTATTCACCGTAATTTCAATACTTTTAGACCTGGAGACTTCAGATTTGGTGTGTATATACATCTGATCAATGCGCAGATTTTGTCATTTACAGATTTTGGATACCACGCCCCCTTCGCCCCCAATTTGCAAAAAACGTATTTTAAGTACTAGAGACTTGTGCTTTGGAATGTACACACATTTGCACATTGTGATCACATTCTGAAAGTTTCATGAAGATAGTCCTATTACAGGAGAAATTATTCAGCAACAAAATTCTTATAGTATTGCCCACACTGCAGCGCAGCCCAAGCGCAGTCGCTGCTTACTGCGCAGTTAGCAGAGCGCGTGCTTATGCGTGCGTGAATATCAGCTCTTTGTAGGGATCAGGGTATCTCCTAGTCGAGCAGTCTCGACTAGAGCTTCCTTACTTGTTTTTTTTTATTTTCAAAGTAACTTTTACACACTGGCATAAGTTCATGCAGGAGACCTTCCACGAATTTTATTGCTTTTGCAGCTTGTCAGCTGCCCTGCCGATGCGTCGTCCGTCTGTCGACTGTTGAGTATCGTTTATCGACCAGTCGTCTCCAGTCACTCTCAAATAACGCATACGCCTCGTGCAACACCAGTGTCAATCGACAGCTCCAATTTTGTTCCACAACTCTTGTGTTATTGCGCTGTCATTTTATTGTAACGCGACACTGACAAGCAAATAGGCAGACGGATAGGCCGACAGACAGCCGGCCAGTGGCTGCCTTTGAACTTGTCCTGGTTGGAGAGAAATGCAAAGCATTTTACAGCTCCCAGCATTGTTTTCTGTGTAAATTGCGCACATAAACGAAACGCACGTGCATGAAATGGCATCGCATTCCTTCTCCTTTAGCACACACGTTCGCACACCTACACCCACACACACACACACACAAAAGTCAGGGTCACAGCTGTCAAAGGACGATGGAATTTTACCATATTTGTTTGACTTTCTCGGGAAGCTCTTTTGGATAATAGTTATTGCAATTAAAAGTGTTTGATAAGTGAAAATCTTGATCAGATGATGCGAAAGTTGAGTATATTTTAATTTATAGACAATTTTTTTTTTAGGCCTTTTTTGCATTTCTTTTTGGCCCTGCATTAATAAAAAAGAGGGAATTTGGCTATAGTCGAATGGAAGATAAGAATCCATAGCAAAGTGTTTTTAGTCCTGTTGGTTTGTTTGTCTATCCGCTCCTCTATCTATATGTAGAACACAACGAACTCATACGGGCGATAGATCTTAATATGCAGGTCTTCCTATCTTTTTGAATTTCAATTAAAATTGATATCAAACGTTCGTCATCTGATCATATGTTACTTATGGTAGGAAATGCCTTGAATTTAAATAAATAATAATAATTCATAAATTGTGACTTTCTATTCTGAGTGCATCTAGAGTAGTTTGCATTTAATTATTTATGCATATGAATGTTTTACAAGATTTTATTTGGATTTAGTTATTGTGGACTGGATCAGTTCAGCTTAATATACATACATATGTACGATATATGATACATGTACGACACATATGTATATGTATATATAGTAAATTATATATATTAGAGCTATTTAAAAAGTTTTTGATCTTATCTTAACAAGCTGTTATTTTTAGAAAGAATTACAGCATCATTTCCAGTGCTGCTCTGTCTTTGCCATCTGCTGAGCCCGTCATCCACAGCAAATGGCTTCATTGTTGGGCCTCGAGTCTGTCTGCTCACATTTTATTTTATAATCATTTTACAGCCGGTGTGATATTTAGAATGCTACCATAAGTTGTTTCATAGCGTGTTGGCGAAAGTTTTTCTGCAGCCATGTTGCCCGCCCTGGCAAACATTTCAGCTGCTCTCCACAATGTTGTTGTTGCTGTTGCTGTTGCTGTTGGTGTTTTAGTTGCTGGCGGGCAAAAAGTTGATGCCACCACATGGTAGCTGTTTTGGCAGTTTTATAGTGCTGGCCATAAAGTACTTAAAAGTTTCATTTTACGCCTATTTTGTAGCCAGTGCCCCATTATTAGAGCCAGCGAGAGTGACCGCTGGCAAGTATGAGGAGGTGGGCGGAGCAGCAACATCAGCAACGGCAGCAACAGCAGCAGGGCTAAAACCTGTGCGGCTGCTAGCAGAATCCAATTTGCTAACAATTTAACAATCATTGCTTTTGGGGCTTGCGCTAGAAGTCAAGTTGTGGCATCATGCGCCCACAGCCCTTTTAATTGCCTTCTTAAGCAAAACAAATTTAAGAGGCCTGTGTCTTCAGTTCGAGTGGCTGATCGCCTTTTGCCACCTACCGCCAATTAATGCCACAAGTTGCCAGTGGAAAACTCGATTTCTTATTCGCCATATTCAAAGTTGTCCAAGAGCAATTGCTCGGTAATTGCCTTGGGCTCGACCCGAAAACTTCAGCTTGTCAATAACCCAAGCAACTCAACCAATGCTGCTGCTGCTGTTCTTGTTGCTGTTGCTACTGCTGCTGCTCATACTATCATTGCCACTGCTGCTGCTGTTACTCCTGCTCCTGATATTATTGCCACTGCTGCTGCTGTTGGTATCTGCTGCTATTTCTGCTGCTGTTTCTCCTGCTCCTGATACTATTGACACTGCTGCTGCTGTTGCTGTTGCTGCTGCTGCTGTTACTGCTGCTGTTACTGCTGCTGTTGTTGCTGATGCTGCTGCTGTTTCTCCTGCTCCTGATACTATTGCCACTGCTGCTGCTGTTGCTGCTGCTGTTGCTGCTGCTGCTGCTACTGCTGCTGTTGTTGCTGATGCTGCTGCTGTTTCTCCTGCTCCTGATACTATTGCCACTGCTGCTGCTGTTGCTGCTGCTGCTGCTGCTGTTGCTGTTGGTGATGCTGCTGCTGTTTCTTCTGCTCCTGTTGGTGCTACTGCTGCTAGTGCTGCTGTTGCTACTGTTCCCACTGCTCCTGCTGCTATTGCTGCCACTTTTGCTGTTTCTGCTGCTTTTGCTGGCTTTAAGCTTGCTGTGTGGTGTCATAGAAAAATTTCAATACAAATATTTTTTTAGCATTTCAAGCCATTGAGCCAAATGTTGAAAAACGTTCGTTTTTTCTTACCCTGTAAAAATTGTTAGTAAACTTGCGAGCATTTCATATCGTTGACTTTTTGAATAATAGTTTGAAAATACTTTTTCAATTCAAATTCGATTTCGATCAATTTTGTTAAATTGTATTCGCGCAAAGCAGGAGCCTCAGCTCTTACCAGTCATTCCATGGCAGCTGCTTGGATCTATGTGAGATATTAAATATTGAATCAATTTATCTTTTCAGTGTTTTTTCCGCCTTGCTGGAAGGTATTCTGCAGTCGAACATTTTTATTAAATTTTGCCTTTCGATGCGGCTGCCACTGGTGTTGCTGATGGGTTCTATGTCAAGCTTTCGCGTGTTACTATCGAATGGGGTATATTAGTTTTGTGCAAATGCTAATGTAGTACATATGCGCATATTCAAATTACATATGCTTAATTTAGTGATTTTGGTTTTTCTCTCTCGATTCACTCAAAGAGCAGAGCAGAGCTGAGGCCTTAGGCTATGCAATTTGCATATTTATTAATTTTTATATTGGTGTATAGGCTTCTATTGCAATTATAAATAATTCATTTAGATTTGAAATTATTTAGTTATTTAATTTTATTTTTATTATTACGTTTTTCTAATTTGTAATTTGCATTCAGCGTTAATTTGTGTGTATTAATTACTTTGGCGTGTGATTAGATGGCATAAATTGATATTTTTATCTCTGCAACTCACACTCACTCTATTCACATATATCATATACATATATATGTTTAGAGCTGTCAAAGTAGTGTCATGTTTTCAGGGTATTTTAGGTTCTGCACTCTCGCCTTTTGCACTGTTAGTTGTTATTTGTGAAATACTCGAGAGTTGAGAAAATGATGAATTTGCCAGCGCAATGTAAAATCTTCACGTTCCACTTGAGAAAAATATAATTGATATTGGACAGTCAAGAAAACTGGCCCGATGGATAGACATTCTTAACTGTTAAATATTATACAAATATGTATTAAATACTATAAAATTGCAAAATGGCATAACTAGAAATCACAAAATGTAATTATCCGCCAACAAAGCTAAATCCAATAATAGTAATAAGCTTGATTGACTGTTTTGCAGTTATGTAATCGTTATATGAACAAGCCTTGATGCCTTTGGCCATTGCTGATTAATCCATAATTATTGATTAAGCCGCACTGATTCAAGCCAGCGCTTAATTGGATTCTACAACAAATTAGGTCGTTATGAAGTTTTCTATATTGTGTTACCAAGAAATTAACTTGGCAACATTTACTGCAGTTAGGCAGAGCCGAAGACTGAATACTCTACAAAATATTTGAGTCAGAATTGAATTGAATTTAAATCAGTTTACCAATATTTTTGAGAACTAATTACCTTATGACATTTTAGCTCTTAGCAGAGCTCTAAGCAAAAGTGATGAAAGCCGAGATAATTCCTGTCGAATTCGCATTGAGAGATCAGAGATAGCAAATGATGACGAATCCTTTGGCTTTTACGAATTCAGTAATCAAAAGCATGACGAATAAAAGCATAAAATACAAATGAAATGCACTTCAGTTTATACCTCGTCGCTGTCGCGTTGCCGTTGATGTGTTTTGTGTGTTTGCCCGGCCATTTGGGGTTCCCTGAGCAGTTGTTCCAGTTTGTAATTGTGCGCAACTTGCGTTGATTTGCCCAACTCAGCCGAGCTTGAGTAATCGGGGTGTCGCTGACATTCCACGGATTGCTGCTGCCCCTGCGAACGGTCGTGCACATGTTGCAGCCAAAGCTTGCCCCCCTCTCGCTCCCAGGAGGCTGGCGATTGCATGTCTATGCATGTTAATGTTCGACTAGCACTCGAGTCGGTTGGTTGGATCGTTGGATCACTGCTTGCCTGGCTCTGGCCGGAGCGGTTGCTTTTCTTTCCCCCTTTTGTTGGCCCAAGTGTCCGTTGTGGTTGAAAGGTGAGCACGGCTCTGGTGCAATGCTCTGTCTTGCAACCTGCCACACCCCCACCCCCACCACCAGCACCGACAACCGACAGCAGACAGCCGACCCAGCCTCAAGCCAATTCCCTGCTGAGGCAACGCTAGATGAAAAATAAACAGTATGCACTGTGTCCATACCATAGTCCTCTGCACTTCTTGCTCTTTGCTCTGCTTGCGCTGCCATTCAAGATGATTTACATCGGTTTGTACTTGTGCCTGGGCAATGTGGTTGCCCGGCATTGGTGCTGGTTCTGGTGCTGGGGCGAGCGCATCCTTTGCTCATTTGCCTTCTGCATTTGTCGCATAATCGTCCATTTTGAAGGCATGCGCCATCAGCTCAACATGCATTGGACTGCCCCACCTGAGCTCGTCGCTCGCATTATTTAAGCTCCATTTTATTTGCTGTCTGGCGTTGGGCCTTTGTGCCTTGAAAAACTTTGGCATAAAAAGCAACGCCACAATGACGCTACACACAGAAGGAGAAACAAGAGAACAGCCGAGAACAGAAAACAAAACATAATAAAAAAGAGAAATAATAATAAAGCACTTGAAACAAACGTTTTCAGTAAATTTAACATTAGCTGCTTTGTGAAAATAATCAGAGAAAGGTTCACTGCGCGCCGGCATAAAAAGGGGAGGCTCCACATCGTAGGCGCTCGGGGTTCGTCTGCAGCAAGAAGGGGTCAGTGTAAAAAGTTTTCTTGTACGGCTCCTGCGACTGCAAGCAGCCAACATTCTTTGTTGCTCGCTATTATTATACTGACTTGCCACGCGAGCGTGAGTGTACGTCTCGGTGTGCGTGCGTGTGTGTGTGTGTGCGTTGGTATATTTACAAACTCTGTAGCATACTTTTCAGCTTGCGTGGCTGTTGTGTGTTAAGGTTAAGAGTTGGCAAGTCCTTTCGGCTGCATAGAACTTCCACTTCCAGGCAGCGACGCTGTCAACTTTGCTGTACATTTCTGATTTATGTGGCGGCACTGCTCAACCGAACCGACGATGTGAGCGTGAGAGAGAGAGAGAGAGAGAGAGAGAGCGAGCAAGGGCGGGTGAGCAGGAGGGCAAGGCAAGCTTCTTTTGCATAGCGTACTTTGAGCCGAGCCTGAATTTATATATATTTTTATTTTCTCATTTTCTTATGCTAGCCGTCAAAGTGGGCAAATTATTTCAATTTCTATTATCGCATTTTGTGATTGCCGAGCTGCGGTTTTTATATTTCACAAATTTTTCCTGGAAAATTCTCAGGCTTTTCGCATGGTTTGCCGTTGCCCCGAGTTCACGGCATTTTACAGTTTATTAGCCTAGTTGAAGTTTTGGTTTTTTGTTTCACCTTTTCTTGGGTTTTACTAGTCGCTGCTGCTTAGCTCTGATACAAGTAATTAAGGCATTAATCCATTGGCCATCTTAAAGTGTGAGCCACAATGAAAAAAAGTTGTCAAAAATCATTGAACTGGGACAAAAGTCGAGTCTGATAATGGACAAGTAAATTTAAGGTCGCAATATAAAATTTGTGCAGCTTCTGTGGCGAAATTTCCAAGAATTATGCCAAATGCAGCGACAGCACAAATTTTGTTGCTCATTTGAACTCAACTCGAAGAAGTCGAATAATTGTGCCGCCCCCAATTGCAATGAACTGAATGAATTTTCTGCTCGATTGCAGTCGAAGCTGAAGTTTTCAGTTTATTGTATGGAAAGCAGCAGGATATCAAAAGAAAATATTCCTTTTGTAAACTTTTGAGTGATTTTTCGATTCCGGGACTTGGTTTATCTTGTTAAAATGCGAAACTCAATGAAATGTTTAGAAACTTGATAGAAAATTAAAGTGAAATCGTAAAAGTTAGATAATAATATTTAAATGATTTTGTACTCCAAAATCTCATATTCTGCATTCCCCTTTATTGTTTTTGGTAATAACAACTTTTTTGTTTAATATTATTGGTATTAACAGGCAAACAGCTTCTTTATGCAAATTTATCTATAAACTATGAACGAGTAAATTGAGGCTTATAAATAAAACTATATATTTAGTATATATTAATTAATGACTCTTACTGTAATCAGTGAATCCCTAATCTTTTAATATGTGAAATTTTATTAAGTTTTTATTAAAACAGCAGAAAAAATTTTCAGTAATTTAAGTAACTTAATAATTTGATGTTTATAAAATATGTAGCGTGTTAAAATCATTTTTTTTTTTTAAATTCCTTTACTGACCTAAAAAGCTGGTTGACCTGAAAAATAAACATAAACGAATTATTTATATGAAAAATGTCGAATTAAAAAGTAATTAAATTCTATAGAAATTGCTTGGGTTACTTGGTTAAGCTGCTCTCTTTATTGCCTGAACGCTGGGTATATAAAAACTCCTTTGTAGTCACTTCCGGCTTGCTTCGACTTTGAGTTTGGTAAGCGTTTGAACTTGCCGGCGCTCTGTCAGTGTCAGGCGTGTGGGAAGGGTGTTGCTATATTTGTAGCTAAACAGATCCCGCTGAGAGCAAAGCTGAACAAGCTGGCCACAAAGTGTTTATATTGTAACAGTTTACTTCACAATTGACTTACTCTAGCACACACACATCCGGTTAGCTGCTGCCATTTGGCATTTCCTGCCCGGCTTTTATGTCAGCCCTTCCGCATGCAGCGTTTGACGGAGTTTTATGCGTTTCGCTCTAATTTTTTAAGCCAATAGTTGTCCAATCAATTTCAAGTGTTCGCCACCAACTTGAATCTACATAAAAATGCCAGTAAGGCGATCTCAACACACACACACACACTTCCTCTCTCCCTCTGTCTCTTCTTCACACACTCGCGCACACTGCAGTGGCTGGCCAGCTATAAAATTCAGTGTTGACGCAAGGCGATGACGAGGTCGCCAATGGACGATGGCGGCGTCTGGCGAATTGCAAATGCATAAATTTAACTCTACAGCAGTAACTGCAGCAGCAGCAGCAGCCGTAGCAACAACTGCAGTAAAGGAAATGTAGGAAAAAGAGAAATGCTTGCCAAAAAAAAAAATAAAAAAAAACCCCAGCTGCAAAAACTGAGAAAAAAAATGCAGACAAACTGAGCATAACCATCATTCGTATGAGTGGTATGTATGTGTGTTTTGTGTGTGTGTGTGTGTGTGTACTCTTAAAATAAGTGTCCAGCAGCCGAAAGACAAAGGAGTAAACAATACTTAAAGGCAATTTAAGAGGAGCTACAACATTAAAAGTATTCGTCTATTAAGTAAAACGTGGCTAGTTGATACCAAAATGAATATGTGTATTGATTAGCTGATAATTTAAATATAAACTCCATATCTGTATAATCATTTATTCTCAGAGAGCAGTACAACGAAGTAATGATCCCATCTTATTATACACAAGTTTTCTCTTGCTTACAGAGCAACTGAAAGCCAACATAAGCTAGCTGAATGCTAGATGGAATCCTGTGTAATATTAAATGTGTTTAAGAATACTCGTCTATGCTCGTATATATATATACTTTTTTGGCAATGAAAAGGACTGCCATGACTCGAGGTTCAGCTCTGATTCGGCTGCTGTCTTGCTGGAGCGTCTGGCTTTGGAAGAATTGAAAAACAAATTGCTGACATGGAAAACAATGCATCAAATATTGAATGGACGATGCCATTCAGTTAGCTATGCCGGGGCCTGTTTTACAATTAATGACAAAAAACAACTAGGAAAATGATTTTTGTTGGTGTTTTTTTCAAGCTAAAAGCTGCCAACACGTATCAGCGGTCGGGAGGGAGGCAGGAGGCAGGAGGCAGGTGGCGGGATGAGCAAGAGCTGGAGTGAAAGGCTTCCACCAAAAATATGGGTCATGTTTGCCATGGTATAATGTGTAGAATGATTGCAACTTTAAAAAGCAAACAAACAACAAAAACTGCAGCTAGGGAAGCGCCGCCCACAAGCCGGGCGAACGAACCAACAAGGCAAATAGTAAACAGCAAACTGTCTGCCAGAAGGAGGCAGCAGCACACTGGCCCAGGCCCAGGCCCAGGCCCAGGCTCAGGCTCAGGCTCAGCATGAGGCATTGGCACATGCCCGGGCAAGCAAACAAACAAACGGAACGAAACGAAACGTCCATACAAATGCCCAAGTCTGAAACTAGGCCTGTCGTCGCTGGGACGCATGCATCATGCATGCAGCCAGCAGTTGCCGTTGAGTGGCAGTTGCCGGCGTCGCAGTTGCAGTTGCAGTTGCAGTTGCCGTCAAGTTGAGGTATCGAGTTGAGCTGCTCTGGTGTCTGCTTCATTGCAGCGCGGCACTTGCAGTCGCTGTTACTGCGGCTCAGCTTCAGCCTTTTTATGTAGCTTTGACTGCTCTTGTTGACGACGTTGTTGTTGCTGCAGCTTCAATTGCCGCTGATTGCGAAAGTATTTGCAAGCAAATGTGAGCCGATTCGCAGGGCTGCAAAGCGAAACGCTATCCCTCCAAGGCAGCTGCATGGCTCTACAGATACAGAAAGTGTGAGCATCTGGATCATGTTGTAGATAAACTCAATCTACAGCTTATGCTTGTATTTGCTGTGGGAGCTGGAAAATAATCGATTACAAATTGAGCTGGTTATGTAAATTCCTCAACTCCATGTTTCGACCAGCTCTGCAATCTAATGGGAGACGATGTAACCCTGGCTGGCAGCTGCTCTTTCGATTGCTGATTACAAAAGTATCTATAGGAAAAGGGGCGCAAGAAGATTATCGCCGGCATGCAGCTGGGTAGCGACTACCTGGCTCTGTGGATGTGGCTGTGTCAGCTACACCCACTATCCACTCAAGCAGTCAACACTCCGGGACTGCGTCTGAAGTGCCACGCAGTAAGCAGCAAGAGGCAGGCGGCAGGAGGCGTGCGGCATGCAGCAATAAATGCTGTACGGGTAAGCCGCTTTCATGGCTCTTACGGAGTGGGCGAGCGGGTGGATGCTGTCGCTTGAATACGGCTGATTTAGTTAATAGGAAACAAATACACATGCAGTGTTACAGTTACAGGCAGCTACAGAGCTCTGCTCAAGGACTTACCTGCTAAGACCAAAGCGGGCGACTGCGCGAATTGCGCTCTAGTGAGGCAACCCGAGGAGGAGGGCAGGGGGCGCGGCGGGGCGTGGCGTAGTCTGTTAGGCGGCGTAATTAAATTCTGGCATTTAAACGTTTCATAAGTGCCTGGCAAATGAATTGCAAATGATTTGTAAAGATGCTAGCAAAAAGTTTACAATTACAAAGAGGACAAAGCCACCCGTTAACTGAATGACTGAGCGACTGAATGACTGAATGACTGAGTGATTGCTACTTGGCTGTTAGCTCAAAGCGTTTGTCTGATTAAAATCGCGAGAGGCCACAGAAGCAGCAGCTGGAGAAGGAGCAGCTGCAGAAGAAGGAGCAGTAGCAGGAGCAGCAGCAGGAGCAGCAGTAAAAACCCTGTCTAACCCAGATTGAAAAACTCGAAATTAGTTTTCATTTACGCTGGTTGCCTGTTGCTCTGGAGTTTTTACTGCGCTTGCAGTTAATTTTTAATGCACGGCATCTAAAAACTGTAGCTTGGCATGTTATTATGCGTGCTGTACTTAGTGCTGGCAACCCATTAACAACATCGGCGGCAAAAACAACAACAACAACAACAACAACAACACTTTGTAGCCAGAGTGAATGCAAAGCGGAGAAATCATCGTGTTCCGTCAAACGGAAACAACTTTTATTCGCAGTGACAAAATAAAATATTTATGTTCTATTTGCTTTACATTCAGCGAGTGAGTTTTACTCAATTAATTGAATTTATAGCATACAAAACATCGGTTAACAAAGTTCATGTAGTTTGAATATTTCTTCAGTAAATATCGTACATTAAAGTTTTCATTGTTTGCTTGCTGTTTTGAATAAACTTTATTATAAACTGGTTGATATTCTTTCTTGTTTTTCTACGACACAGCAAAAGTTCGTCAGTGTTTGACCAAAGTTCTGGTTTTGTGCTCCTCGTGACTGCCTCATGTCAAGTTTTGTATTATGCAACTGGCTGCTATCAGAGTAAATCTTTCTATTTGTTTGCATAAAACTTTATCAGTAAACAGACAAGGCACAATCTTGGAATGCCTCGACAACACACACACACACGCACACATTGATATCTATATATATTATCTTGGTGAAGTGCATGTTGCCTGTTGGCTAACTTCAATCGATTTCCGTTTAGCCAAGAAGCGAACCAAAAAAAAAGCTTCTGCTCTGTTGGTCATTGTGTGAGTGTGTGTGCGTGTGTCTGTGTGTGTTGCCTTTGCTTTGCGTTGCTTTCTATTCACTTTCATTTGAACGTTGGCACGTTTGCGTAGTTACCGCTTATCCGTTGTTGTGCAAATTATTACATTGACCTAGTAAAACGGCAACGAGTCATGTGCTTGGCTCTAAATACCAAGTGGATAGAGGCAAATAAAAACAAATATATATCGCACATAATCGACTGCACAATGCTCGCTCAGACGACTTAGCTCAGCAAATATCAGGCTAAGGACTAAGGACTCTTTATGTGGCTTACTCCATTGACAGATTTCTGCTCATGTTTGATCAACTATACAAAGCCGCACACAAATCAAAACTTGCTTTTTTTGTTCGTGCACTGAACAAGTACAGAAATAATAATTAAAATTATAACAACTTTATTTGCAGCACATAAAACAACTGAAATCTTAGGGCTACGAAACGAACCAAAGTCATGAAATAAACTGAGAGCAACCAAAATGAATTGCCCTCGGCGAGTGCAGGCAAGAAAAGCAATTAACTTACGGCTGAGTGTAGCACATATACATACGTATACGTGCACACATACACACAGACGCACATACATACATATATACCTGCTTAATACAACCTGAGTGTTGTTTTTATAATTTAAACAACGGTTCCTTATTGCCCTTTTATGCACTGCCATAAATCAAAGGCAAAAGGCGCTTTAAGCGAAATTCAAATGTTGGCCATATGGCAGGCCAAACTTGTCCTGAAACTTCGTGTTCATTGCTCCTTCTAGGCAGCCGGTTGGCTCTCTGGGGCAAGGGCGACTTGACTGGTGGCGCCTCCGATCTGCGCACATGCAACGTGGCACATGTGGCGACTGCTGCTCGCCTGCTCCGGTCGCCTCGTTGTAAATAATTCATTTTTTATTTGCTGCCAGAATGAACTTCACCTGCGTAATCAAGAGCTGGCGCAGTATTAAAAATTATTATTATTTTTTGATTTATGATTAAGTTTTTGTTGCTGTGCGCTTGCCTCTCAATATTTTCATAGCTCACAGCACTCTCTTCAAATATTAATGGCTAAGCTTCATGTTTTTCATGCAATAATTCAATAGCTGAAAACTTTAAACTTTTTTTGTTGCTTTTAATGAATTTAAATTATTAATTTAAATCTGAACATTGTTGTTTTTATGGCAGATATTTATGGGTTTTATATTTATAAAATTTATAATTTTAAATATTAAATATTAATATTAATATTAAATGAAATATTAAAGACATACTGCCTTTAGCTTGGTGATTAACAAACATACATGATAATAATTTTAGTTTTTATTAGAAGTATTCAAATATTTATGTTTAATTTGATGTTCACCTCTTTAAGTTTTTTCTTCAACGTGAATTGGCTTCAATGGAAATCAATATATTTTTTTACAAAATGAGTTGTGTATAGAAGACCGCATTGGACCCAAATGTGACATGTGTCAATTTGCCAATTTATACAACTTTGACAATTTCAAACTCTATATAGTAAATTAGGCAATCTATTATATATGAATTTATGATTTCGAATCCAGTCAACTACAAAATATATTCATATTTATTTTATATTGCGGGTCGGATGAAGAAACATATTTTCACACCTTTTTAGCTCGTTTATTTGGTTTTTCATCTTTCAGGCCAATTTCACACATGCTGCTGCTCTTAAGTAAATAAATATGAATGTAAATTTGCATTGCTTTTTCCTCCTGTTACTGATAGACTCTAATTCAATAATCTGTCAAAAAAAAAGGCCGAGTTCATGCGAAAACGGAGATAAAAACATTGGCAACAATTTAAAGCTTAACCGCAGGCATCGCCTTTTTTGCAGTGGTCAGCGGTCAGCACGATGGGCAAAACAAGTAAATGAAACGTGCAAAAGAAAGAAACGAAATGAAAACGACTAACAAAACACAAAACAAAATGGCAAGCAATTTTGGTTGAGGCGTTGCAATTAATAAAGGCCGCACACACGACGGCGATGCAGGCGCAGGACATTGACACGACAACAACAACCACTGCAACAGCAACAACAGCAACAACAGAAAAAACAGCAAAGGCAACATACAATACAAACCATTTAAGGGCCACCAGCAGCAATCACAAAAAAAGGGCGTAACAATCGTCAGTGTGCAGTTGAAGGCACATAAATTAGGGGCGTGTCGGATGGCAGAAAACAGCACAACAACTCAACAGAATATTTGGTAGAATGGGATCTTTTATTCCCTCTTTCTTTTTTTTTTTTTTTTGGTTTTCAGTGTTGGATTTTTGTTGCCTTGCTGTTGCTTGTGTGTTGGGCCAAGTAAATCTTCAGTGTTGTTGCACAAGCGATAAGGCAAGATAAATGAGGCTTTAATGTAAAATAAATTAAGCACTTGTCGTGTGTATTATGTGCCCCCAAATGGGCGCTCGTCTTGACTCAGCTCAGCTCAGTTGGGGCTGCCCTGGCCTGGCCATGGCTATGGCTATGGCTGGCATGCCAGGAATGACATTTGATTATCACGCGGCTTCAGCGCGTCTTTGCCAGTGCACATTCCATAAATCAACGACAGCGTTGACATCGATGTTAGGGTCGACATTTGTGTCGTGCATGGCATAACAATGCCAGCTGGCTTTAATTAAACTACACTTAGCGCAGTCTATTGCAACTGTCTGCATTCCTCCGACCACCATGGAAACTGTGCGTCAAAGAGCTTGCTATAAATTTCATGAAACTGCTGCGGCTCAGGAGATGCCACGCTCGTCTGCTGATGCGTGTCAGACCGCATTCGACTAGAAGACTCCTGGAAAACAAGCATTTATAAATTTTAAATAGCAAGAAGTATATATAACTAAAGTCTGTTGTGGGGTGTAGGAATTATACAAGTTTTAATGGAAAACTTTTCATTTAAATCGAAATCTATTTATATAGAAAGCCTGCTCAGGGTAAGCTAACTGACAGTGCATGTCTCTCTATATGAATTAAAAACATAATACTTTCTTATATTAAAATACAACATTTAATAGATAATAAGCTCACAAAAGGGTGAGTAGAGTACCCCATATGGCTTTAATAAAATAATAATAATAATATAAAAAAATAAAATAAAAATAAAATATTATCATAAAAGTCAACTATTATATTTGTATAAATATAAAACCAAAATTGAAGTTTTGCATTTACATTTAGGAAATGCAATTCCGTAATAATTAGAATTCATTACCTTAATATTACTTTAAATCCTATTTGTATAATCTTTAAATTATTTAAATGTAAACATAAATATTGTATATAATATATGTAATTCAGTATTGAATGAATGAATAAATAAGTCGTTTCGTTTGTAGGGAAGTTGGTTTTATATATTTATTAGCTAGTTTTTAATCGAATTAACTGAAACCTAATATGCCAATTACTTTATCATTAATGCAGCTGGTGCTGTGGGTGTTCGCTATTGAATGTCGCCTTCTGCCTGTTGCGCAATATAGAATTTGTGTTTGTGTGTTTGTTTTAGTCCCCCGGGTCGTACAAACATCATGTTTGCTTTTCATTATAACAAATTAGTTGTTTACATCGTTCGGCGCCTCGATTGATTTTTGTGCATGCATATTTCATGTGGCCGTTGCTATTATGCTTGTCCGGCTCTGCTGCTGCGGCACCTGAGGATTGGCTACGCATATATTACGGCGCGCTCGCGTGCTGCATGTGATTAGCAGGAGACGCCAGCTCAACAACTGTCAGGTGTGATAGTTATCCGAACATCGCTCGGTCCCTGCACAGCCATAAAATGCTCTAGCAATATTAGCCTCCGTTCCGGAGCACATGCATATACATATATTTATTTTGTTTGGCCTGGAAAAAGTTGGCTGGATAATACTTCAGAGTAGAGTCAGAAAGGGCTCCTCCCACTCTGTGTGCTTATTCGTGAACGTGAACAGACTCATATGTACTACAGCTTTATCAGTATGTCAGAAAACATAAAAACATATTATTATGCGACAGCCTGTTTGTCATATGCTATTAATTAATTAAATTGTTCATTTCCGTTGTCTAATTAAATTTACGACGAGCCATATACTTTGAAATATTTTATTCAAATTAAATACTAACAAAAGCTCAGTTGCAAAAAAACGGTCAAAGGGCTGAAATATATTTATATAAACACGGTACAGTGAAGCCTGCCAGTGAATGTACTTTTGCTTGTTCCTTGAATACGCTTATTATTTCTGTTTTATTTACTTTAAGAGAGTTTTTTAAGTAGTTGTAATTAAAAAGAAAATGGAATATTTCCACGTTTTTTTTTAAATGAAAACTGAGTTGTGTAATAAAAGAAAAACTGTAAAACTGGCAAAAACTCGCGCTGCGAAAACTTATTCATTTTCATCTGGTAGTACTTGTATTTTAATTGATTGCAATATATTAATGTACTCAACTGAAAAATGCATTGATATTAAATTTGCCTATCTAAATTAATGCCTTATTTAATCAATCGTATAATTGTAAAATTGCTCTCGCTGTCTTTATGAACTCGTAATTAAACTCAAATGTTTGCTTGGCAAATTGGATATCATTATATCATACGCAACATACCTTTGTGTTACCTGTGCTAGCAACGCTTAACCTGTCAGCTATAATATGATAACAATTCTCATTCGCATACTCTAGGTTCCGATTCCAACAGTCGCATAACTCACATATGCTGGATTTATATAGAAATCAGCTTAGACCTAATCTGGCTACCAATTCCAACAGACGAATGGTTTAAAGGATAATATGCTCTAGGCCTCAGGGGTATATGATATATTTGAAATACAATGCCAGGGACTAAAGTGTGGAATCTAAATTGAAATGCCAGCCGATAGATCACTTAGTACATAAGACAAAAAGCCGTTGCAAGCTGTTGTTTCTGAAAAAAAACTTGTCGTCTCATCATCGTGGATCTGATTATCGATGATGAATTGAGCTATAGGTATTTTACATTGAAATTAAGACTATGTGGTGATTAATAAATGAACTTGACATTTAAAATTCTAAATTATTGGGCAATATGTTTGAAATATATTGTCATTGTTTTCATTACTATTTATTTATACTATACACAATTCTCTTATATAGGACTGTCTATATTCGACGGACGCATCTACCAGTCCTTTAATGTTGCCCATCCATGGAATGCGGAGCCGTGTACTTTTTTTAATAAAAAAAAACACAATATCCTTGATGATGGCAATAATAATCCTTTGAATTAAGTAGATTTGTTGGCACCACTTTCTGAATATGATGAAATTGAATCTCTCTAATGGCCGCCTTGAGCCAGTACGGCGTATTGTGTCCGTTTCTGCCAATAGATATAGGGTTGCCAGATGGGTCCGTCTAATACAAATCAAAGGAAATATTCAAGGAACAAATAAAATTGAATCATTAAGCAGCTCGCACCTTCTTCAAGCACATTATCTTGGTAGTTTATTGAATTAATGAATCAATTAACTATAAATATTTTCATGGTGGTTGCTTATAGTTGATTGAATGCAATTTGACACGGTAAACTATTTGACATGCAGCTGAAATTAATTTACGCTCGATTGTGTTGGTCATGCCAGTTGCAGTGCGGTTAGGCTCAATGAGGGCCTATCAAATTTGATGTAGAGTAATACAGTTAGCGTTCCGAGAATCATATTCGACATTCTACTCCATTGAATCGAATTGTGGCAAGTGCTCGGCGACAGTTGAACTATATTTCTGGATTACAAGCGAACGAGCTTTGGAATGCTTTGATTACACTTACCACAAAGTGGAAGATACAAGCACAGCCTGAGTATCGATATACAGAGCTCCACTCCATGTGTGTGTGTGTGTGTGTGTGTGTGTTTGCACCTCTAGCTTGTTGCTTACGACCTCAATTACATGCACAAATAAACTGAAACAAACATTTGCTGAGAACTCACCGCTGCCGCCCGTCCCAAAAGCACAGCCCGTGCCACATGTGGCCTTAACGCTGGCTTTGCTTTTGTATAAATGTTGTTGCCTCCTTCGCACGTACTCACACACACGCACACACATACATACACATACCGAGCTGGTCTGTGTTTGCGTGTTTCGGTATTAGAATTTCAATGCAAATGTCCTTGTCACATTTGGGGAATTTATTTGTAAATTTGCCTATGCACATGGCTTCCATTGCGAGTACTTTTTCAAGTGCGGCGGTGTGTGTGTGTGTATATATGTAATAGTCGACGTGTGACTCCTGCCTCACCCACAGTTGCTCAGCTGCCGAAAATAAAAGTAAAAACATATTTGAGGTTGGCTCTAAAATCTACTTCTGCTTAATTTGGCTTGGCCAGGAATGCAGCCAAATTAATTAACTTTAATTGAGATTTGAGTTTCAAAAATAAGTGAGATTTATATTGTTAAATATAGAGCAGCTACGCACATAAATAATATATATATATATACGTATATGTTTAGGTTATATATAAATACTAAATATATGTGCCAAAGTTTGAAGATGTATTTATTTTGCTTAAGTCTTAAAGTAAATAGAAGAATAAAATCAGATTTATAGTCATCCGGCCAAAGGTGAAATTTATTTCGAAAACGGCCCAAATTTCTCTGCATTTGCATGCGCATTTTGTGATGAAAGCGCACAGTGCCCATCCGCAGATCGTGCTGAGTCGCATATATAAAGTGGGAGCCCCTGAAAAAAAACACAACCACCCTCACAAACACACACACACACGCACACACTCACAGATGTGTACATGCATTCCAGTGGCAGAGTGAAATTTGACACTGCAACGAGCTTTCGAATTTTTGGGCTTTGCATAATTTTGTGTTTTTGGTGCGCCTAATTGCAGTCATGCAACTGGGCATCGATTGCATGCCTCGTAAATCTTCATAAGTCTCCGGGTAACATAAACTAACGTGGCATTAATTTCATATTATCAGCTGCCCGGCTGCCCGGCTGCCCGGCTGCCCGGCTGCCCGGGGGCCATAAAACGCGAATGCAACTCCTGAACAGCCAAAGCTGGCCGCAACTAACGACTTGTTGTGCCGACGTAGCATACTTTTGGGGTTTCTATTTAATGGCATTGCGCGAATGCCGAAGATGCAGCAACACGAGGCAATAGCAATACCCACTCGGCTGCCTTGGCCTGGCCCGGGCTGAGCTGGGTTGTGTTGGCCAGGCCAGGTAAACTTTTGCCAGCTCTTGGCTTTGGGAAAGTTTTACTGGCGCAGAACTAGAATGAGCTCACGTGCTACGTTGTTGGGCAGCAACACCAACGCAGAGGCCATAGTCAATTCCTTATGCGGACACAATTTCACAGCGAAATGATTTTGAAAAGGGGTCTCAGGTTGCACGGCCTGGCCCCACTGACCCCACTGACCCCACGGCCAACAGGCGGCCCATCTGTGTATTTGAACGTTGAAAGATGCAAATTTACTACACACCGAAATGCTCCGACAGTTGAAATAAATATTAAAGTGAAAAACTTTCCAACATCCCTCGCTGGCAATGTGTGTGTGCCTGCCTCTCTCTGTGTGTGTGTGTGTGGACCTTGGGCAAGCGGACGTTAATGGAGTGGGGCGTGGCGGACTCGGCATTGCTCGTGGTCTTTGCAATTTTACTTCATATTCGCTTTTCTTTGCTGTGCAAAAATTAACATTTGCACAAGGTTTGTAGAAACAGAAACGATGTAGGCGAGGGCCGCGTAAGAGGCGGGGCTGGGGGTTGGGCACGGACCTCGGCTTGGAGCTATAAAACTTGTTCATTCATAAATCATGCACAAAATTATTATCATTATGAAAGTTGCCTCTCGGTATCATCAAAGCGGGTGCCAACGTGGCTGCCGCCTGCCAGAACCAAGAAGGGTTAAGCGTGTCAGCCAAAGATTCATTTTCTCTCTCTCTCTCTCTCTCTTTTTTTTTTTGTTGCAGCTTTTCTCCGACGTTGACTTTCATTTTTTCAATTTTTCATCATCAAATTCAGGCAGGAAGACGACGTTGGTAATAAAAAGAAAAATGAACGTTGCATAGATTTAGAATCGCACAGATTTACTTGCCCTTTCATATTAAAACTGTTTTTTTTTTGTTATCGCTAAACTATAGCGCAGCGTGAACTTTGATAATTTTACACTTAATTTGATTTGAGATGTCAGTGTCCTTGTCCTGCTCCTGGCTGTGGCTGCTCCTTAGGTCGCCTGACACAACCAATGAGACAGCTAAACATTTGACTTGTGCAAGTCAATTTGATTTTGGACTGATGCGGGGCCACGAATGGGTTGCCCTTCAGCCTCAATTACATTCAGACACTCACTGTCTTGGGCGCCGTCACGCCCACGAGCCACGTCCTGCCCTCGGTCGATTCAATTTTACTTTACGCCGGGCTGAATATAACAAGTTTACTCAGTTATTGATATGCAGCAGGAAGTTTTAGTAAACTTGCTTGGCTAATAGCTCTCGACGTCGAGAATAAGTTGTGGTTGTTTGCGGATTATAAAGTGCTAATTGCTTTCGAGTTTGGACTAACAAAAAGCCACGTAAAGGTGCTGCTCCTGCATCAAAAGAGAAGATAGAGACGCGAAGACTGGCAACTGTGAAATATGGACTGAAATGTTTTTATATTCTAACAACTGTCTATTGAAGAGAGTTCTTAACATATTCCATGTCATCCATTAATTGCTGAACTGCACTTTCCACACTTAAAGCTTGCTGAAATTGAATACAACTATCGCCAAGATATTTCCTCCCAGGCTGATTGCATGAGGTCGACTTGAGAAACTTTGTGAAACCCACTTAATCCCTTGACATATATCAACTTGATATAACTGCAACTGCAAATGTAGTTTTACTCAACTGCATAAATCTTTGAGTGCTCGCGAATTACTTAAGGCCAAAAACAGCCAAGCAAACTTTTGGCGAACAAGTTGAGAAGTTACGCCTATGCCAGATTCTGCCAATGTTGCCAATATGCTCGACCTCAAAGTGGCAAAAAAACAGCAGCAAAGCTTAGTAAACTGCACTCCATGCACCGCCAAGCAGCCACCCCAAGTAACATGAACCCAATCTGGGAAGCCTCAGTCGCAGTCGCAGTCACAGCCTCATGCTCAGTCTCCTTCTAGGAGTCGAGTCATGCAAAATAGCAACAAGCGAGTTGCAAAGGCGGAAATTGAATCTAAAAGCTGTTTCGTCCTTGTTAAACGTATTTTCTGCGCAGCTACCAAAATACATTGCAGCAAATGGGGAAAAACATCTGCATCAGGCAAATGTAAAAACTGGGGAGCCAAGTGCTTGCCTGGCTCAAGTTTTGCCTGGGGGCGTGTCGCCAAACGATTGATTTGTAGTGTTTTGCTTGCGGTCACACGCAGAGACCTTTCACGTGATGATATTTGTAAAACGTTTGTTTCATAATATCATCCAGCTGACTAAAGTACGAGCTCAATTGTAAACTATTCACCTTCATTTAAATTACAATTCCTGCTAGTCGGGCCAAAGAACTACTTTGTTTCTAGTGTTTGCAAAAAAAATTCAATGCATAGTTGCAAAACAATTTTACTCTTTTTTGCTCTCTATTAAGCATTATTTCGTCTGCAATTTGAAGGTAAAAGTTTCATACGCCACTGCAAAAATATGAGAGCGAAGGCAAGTTATGAACTGTGTAATACCCTGTTCTAGAACTCTGTACAGTTTGGTACTGCTTCCGTTGTTTTCTGCCTTTCAAGATAACGTAGTATTACTTTTTCCCAGTTCTTACGACTCTGTAATCTAAAGCGATTCACCTGTTGCAAAATATTCTATGCGGAATACAAGTTCATATTTGAAATAGCAATAAAACTGAACAAAAATGTTTCACGCAGGGTAAATCAAAATGGAAAGAAACAACTCACATTTGTTGATTTTCCATTTATATTGTGGAAATTGTATTTCATTCTCAAAACTACGCTATGAATTTGCGCAAATATTTTAAACAACAATTGAACGTGTTTCTTCTATTCGCCAAAATCTAGACAAAGCAAATAATATTTAAGGCATTTTTGAATTAGTTGCGCGGCTGCTCTAATTCAGTTGGCATTAAAATTATTTTTACTTTATCTACAATTTGTTCAGTTTTGTATATTTTTATTTTTGGATAGAAAAATGACATGAAAATATGTCCCCGCTATTGGGTGCCAATAGATACCCAGAATTTTAACCATATGCTAGAATTATAAAGTGGATCCTCTCATTTCCGGTATTTCAGAATCCTTGGTAGTTGAAGTTCTAGGGAGTTGAAATCTGGAGTGTGTACTCGGGCAGTCGGCCTCTAACCAATAAGATATGGCTGATATATCTAGTAAGCACAATTGGTGCAAATCGAATCTATATTTTTGTTATTACTCCTACGAGAATTGAAATTTGGTTTGAAAAATCAAAAATCAATAATAGATGGCAGATATTTTTACGCTTATTGAGGGCGTGCCAAATCGACAAACGAAAATGCCCAACTGTATCAAATGTCAGCCTCAAATTAGAGTTTATTTTAAGACAACGTTATTAATAAGTTAATTCCTTAATGTTTGTTTGACACGCCAACGCATTTACATATATGCTTGCGTATTCTTGATTACGCTTAAGTGCTTTGTATTCTCCATTTCCCCATGCCAAAACAATGCTTAAATAGACCTCCAGAAATTATTATAATCCCACGGAAGACTGAACACCTATGAAGTGCTCAAATTCGCTTTCCATTGGTTAAAGAGTGTGGCATTTTTGTAATTCAAATTTAATTATACATATTAGGTGGAAGAAGCAACTGTTTCGATTCCCTGTCAGAATTGTTTAGCTCTTTATGGGCTACGTGCCTCGGCAAGGCCTTGGCCTGTGGCTGCACCTGACATGCGTCCAAAACCTTCCTCAAAGTGGTATCAGGCCTACGTATTTGTTGACCTGCGATTAAAGTCGCCCATTGGAATGTGAGATCACAGTGTGACGCCTCATTTCGGCGATTGGCTCAGGCATTCATAACTTAAGCACGTTTGTGGCACTTGGGGAATATGATATGAAAATGGATTGTCTAATCTTCGAAATGTCTCCATGACTTCGGTTCGAGTGAAAAGGGTTAAGTCATTGGAGCACTGTGTATACATACATATATTAACAAGCCTATTGTTGGTCGCCTTCAAGGTTGCCCCCTTCTCTGCCCCAGCCTTGCCCCGTTGACAGTTTCTGCTCATTGGTCAGTGGGCGAGTGGCTGAATATTAAGGCACATTGGCAGTTTGACATTTACCCAAATATTTGGCCATTTTCTTAATATCTATTTGCATTTAGATTCTCAGCCTTTGCACATATCAAATCAATATTTAATAAGTGAACGTATTTCAATTCCAATTTATTGTGTTGTTATAAGCGTCCAATATATGCAGAATAGCAAATTCTTGGTATACCTTTACTAGATATTTTTAATATAAGTTTAGCTGAGTCAGCATTCAAATGCCATTTGGCAAAAATTTTAATAAAAATAACTCTGTGTGAAATGGCTCTATTTATGTGCAATAATCGAGAGTGCAAATGATTCAGCTGAATTATCTAGGCGTGTTTAACAGGTCACTGATCTAATGGCCAATGCTGTTGGAAGGCATGAAAACTCAAGAAGAAATTCTTTTTTCGTCTAAGAATATGAACAAAAGAAATAAAAATGGTTGGCCTGTGGCTTCGTTACGTCGGCCTTAGATGATGAAAGCCTACTAAAAATTTATATTTCAGTTTGTTAATTTATTGTTATTTCGGTTTTTTATAGCTGTTATGTTATGCATTATTTTGGCCAAGCCTTGCCCTATAGAAAATTAGATAACACACACTGAAAATTAATTCATTTACATTTATAGCAATCTTTGTTTGCCATCTCTGGCAACTTCATTTCAGCATAAATACCACGAATTGGCTAGCTGAAATTCAATAGAACTGTGTCGCAGTAAGCGCTGAGTGTCGAGTGCAGGAGACGCTGCAAATGAGACGAAATCGTGGCATACTTTTGGGCGCTCGCCTTTGGTACGTTGGCATAAGCAGCTTTGTTTCTCTCTGTGTGTGTGTGTGTGTGTGTGTGTGTGTGTGTGTTTGAAAATACTTAAAGGCAAGACAAACCATGTCAATGACATTTGACGCGTGACCCTTTTTCGCACACAGGCAAAGAGCCGGCGAAGGCAAGCATATAACCATAACCATAAACATTTACCCAGAGCATCGCAGCGAGCGCCAAGAGTTGACTTCTTACTATAGTTGTTGCTGTTGTTGCTGCTGTTGTTGCTGCTGTTGTTGCTGCTGTTGTTGCTGCTGTTGTTGCTGCTGTTGTTGATATTGCTATAAGCGCTGCTTGCCAGCTCGCTAGTGGGGTCGTTTCAATGTGATTAGATGCGATTGTGTACGCAATTGAGCGAAATTGATGGCATTGCCATTAAAAGGTATGGCCCAGTCGTAGTCGTCCTCCCCATTCACCGCATTCGTCGTGTTGCATTGGCTTCAGTTACGTCGCAGCCGCTGCCATCGGCGTCGTCGTTCATAATTAATTTTCTAGTGAATTTACTTTCATGACATTTCGGTTAGCCAAGTGTGGCCAAGGGAAGTCAACCGAGTCAAGGGCAGCGCCATGCCTCCTGCCAGCTGCCAGCTAGACCTGCCCGGTAGCTGCTGTGGATACAGAAAAGTTTCTTTAGCTGCGGCATTTATTTTAATTTGAAAACTATTTTCATGCCCCGTCTACGCCTCGGCCTTCGCCGTCTGCAGCTTGGGTGGCCATGCTAATGCTTATTATTTTCGCATGACTTTAGTTGGATTTTTATTACATAAGTCGGCCGCATTGCGTATACGCAGCTTGGCACAACAGCCACAATTTGCATTATAATTTGTATATGGCGTGCCGCATTACTCTCCCCGGATTTATCGCCAGAGCTGAAGAGCCACAAATCTGTTATAGGCCTTCTCGCTTAATGGCAACATAATTGCAGCGTTCACCAGGCCTACAATCGGACAATCAACCCTCTAATAGTTCTATATGGGACTAATCTGAGTTGGATAGCTTCCTCTGCTCCAGAGTGCAGCACTCTGATAGATCTGCCCTGAGTGTACTATATGATATTGAGCTATGAATTTAAAGCTTCGTGATCGTTTGTATGCAGCGAGCACTGTAGCTTATGGGGCTTGCGCTGGAGTGTGGCCACGATATCTTTTATGCAAAAGGGAAAGAGCAGAAAGAGGAATATAAAAATACATATCTAAATACTTAACGTAGTTAAGCTGGCAAATTATTTGCACGAAAATATTCTTGGCTGCAGGCTAGGCAACTTCCGGCCCGACCCGGCTCAGCGTGCCCGCCTGCGTTGCCAGCTGGCGATTGGCAGCCGGCTCTTAGCTGTTGGCACTTGGCGTGTGTAGCACCCATTTCGCCGTGGGACCACTTGCCAGAAGGCGATACATAGCGAAAGGAAAGGGCCAAGCCGAGAGCTGGGCGAATTCCTCTGGCGGGTGCAAGGCATTTGCGTTCCGTTCCTTTCGGGCCCCAAAAAACAGCGCTATCCACGCGGCAATTACCTTTGATTGGACACTTAAGTTTTTCGTTTTGTTTTATTGAAACGTGATTTATGAGGCTTGGCTGGATACAAGGTCAGCCCGGCTAGCAGAGCACGAAACATTTTCCACAGAACGGCTACAAATAAAAACAGAGGTGTGTTTGAAGTTGTCGAAATAACTGATGGGGATGCGACAGAATCCGATCGAACCGAATTGAATTTAATGCGCGATCGAAGTCCGAATCGAGCATATGTGAAATTGACCTGTATGGCTTCCATTTATGTATCTGGAGTTATGTTGATTAGGTCATTCTCTTCCTTGGCCACAGCGAAATTCTGATCGGGAATTTGTTCTGCAATCTTGGACTCGAAGAAACGTTTTGCCCCGCTGACGCCCACCTCGGAAACGTTGACGGACTCCCTGGGCCGTTTTAGATCCAATTGAGAGTTCATCGGCTGGCCGACTCTCGATTTGCTGCTTTCCAGGATCGCAGCGTAGGTAAGCAGAAATTGGCAAAAATTCATCTGTCTGGCATGCTGGCCGACGATCTGAGCCATGAGCCTCTTGGCGGCCAGATGCGTCTGTGGTACGGACAGCTTCTCCAGAGCTAACTTAAGTTCGCGCAGCTCAATATAGTTGTCGTCATTGACATCGTATTGCTTGAAGGCAGCAAATGCCTCACGAATCTCCTCGGGCTCAAAGAAGCGTTGCGAGGGCTTGGTCACAGCATGCGGCAGGTCCTCCTCGCTGCTGTCGGTGAATCGCAGTGTTCGACTCTCCAGGACGACGCAGAGCGACATGCGTGTGCCCAGTTCCTCGGAGTTTTCTGCGCCAACCGTTTTGCTTATGTCAGCCCTTGACGTCATATCCCCCAGCTCAGCTTCGAAATCGTTGATGCCTCTGTCCAAGCTCATGGTTGACGCGCTTTTCACGCGATTTTTCCATGCCCTACATATGGTTTTAAAGGATTCGCATGATGTGAACGCTGAATCCAGGGATAAGTCCGATAAATTCTCAACGGAATTGCACGTACTTAACGGCTTCTCCATAAAGCTATCACCAATTCCACGTGTTTCATTTGGCGGCACGATATTAATTGACCCATGAGCGGGCTGGGCAACTTTAGCGGCTTCTTTTCCGATTTCCATTGACATTGTCTTCGATGAGATAAGTAGTTAACATTAAATTTGGATATGAATTCAGTTATCAAAGGGGTTTCAAATATGTTTGACCAAAAACTACTTCAGGACTTTGTCTGTTTTGTAAAAAGTTAAAAAAAAAAAAAAAAAAATACAATGATTTTGAATTTGACTTTAAAAAAATGGTGTTTTCAGTCAATGTTGTCAGCAATAAATTGGCCTGTTTTGATTTAGGATATATAAAGCTCACAGTTAAGCAAACCAAAGTGATTCACTGAGATTAAGAGATGCGTCAAATTCAACTGTTCAATGAATACCTCAACTTGCATACAGATAGATAGACCAGACAGACAGACAGACAGACAGACAGACTAATAGACATACATATAAACAGATAAATATGCAGACACATTCATATACAGCCATGCAGACACATTCCCATATATCCTTGATTGTTTAGTGAATGATTTTATTCAGCACAGTTGAATTATCACGACAGGTGCAGCTGATGTCGACTCTGACCCGCTGTTTGAGTAGGGCTGAGAGTGACAATGTCATAGCAAGCATATTTCGTTAACAATTCAGCAAATAGGGCTTTGGTCCAGTTATGTTGTGAAATTTGAGTCAGTTGAAAGCATGCAAAGCTATGCTTGACTTTTGGCTAATGGCCATTATAATAAAGGCCAACAACAATTGAGACTACAGCGCGTTAAGAGACGAAGGCTATTGGCTGCTATACCTATGCACACATACATACTGTAGCAGTAGTAGTAGAACCGTTGTCTACCAGAAAATAAAAGTGGGTATTAAGACTAAAATCTAATATTATTCATTTAGATTCCATCCATTTTGGGTACTAGGTTTCTACATTTCTTTTAAAACAATTGCTGAGCTTAGGGCTCTGTAGCATTACTATTTTTATTATTGTTATTAATTATTAATTATTATTAGCTATTATTATTTTTATTTTGATTAGCGCAGCTGTATATATAAAGAGTTTTGATTGCTGTGTGCAAAAGTTAACTTAAATATTCTATTTACAAATTTATTTCTAGTATATGTAGATTTTTTACAAATTTGCAAAGAAAACTAAATTTTAATTGTGTAACAATTAAATGATTTTTTTGTTTTGTATAAGTTGACTCCACAGCAAAAGGATTGCCTTTCAGACCCAAGTAAACAAGTCGTCCAGCAGCTCAAGTTTGGCTCCCCAGCCCATACTCTTTGGGCGTTGACCAATTAGTCAGGTGGTCAGCCAGTGGAAGAGTCAGCCAATTAGGCAGTACAAATAGTTGCATATGTTCACATTAATTAAAATGTGAAGGGTCTGTTCATAGTTTTTGCATTCACTTTACTTTTCCGCCCTGATTGGCCGCAATCTCGGTTAATATTCTCCGGCTGTCTTAGGCCCGTAACTCAGTCAATATGCGGATGTTTGGTCAGTTTCTGTTCAGCGAACCCTCCAACTGCAGATTAATGACTGTGTGGAGTGTGTGGTGGATGCCACAACCTCCCGCCATCCCATTTAAAGGGGGAGGCTTTTCTTCTTGGCCACTCTTAACATGCCATGGCCATAAACAGTTAATTAAGCTTTTATTGGTTACTCTCTTTTTTGCGCCCTGACATTTCACGTTTTATTTGTCAAGCAGGAGTCGAACACAAAAAAACAAAAACGAAAAAATACAACAAAAGTGACGACCATAAACGGTCAGTCGCCCGGGTGGGCAGCCGCGTGGCCAATGACCAAATGGCAAGCCGCTCGCTTATTTGCCTCGTGCCGCAAGGTGGCACACGTTATATTTGCACACCACGACCCGGCTCTCTCGTATTTGGGGCCGCAGTTTATTTATTCGCTCATTTCGTGTGCAAAAATATTTGGTGATAACGAGCCGTCAGCCCACAGCGGCTTGTCATGCTTAAACCACATTTATTTGTTGGCAACACGGAACAATAAAAAATTTTGTATATTCTTTTATGCAAGTAAATTTTTGTAGGTTACCCAACTGAGCGGCGACAAATGTATATAAAAAAAGTAAATAAATAAAAATAAAAAAGGCTACAAAAAGTTGGCGGCATCGGCATTTAATTTACATTGCAAAGTTTCGTTTCGTTTCGTTTCGTTTCGTTCGCGAGAGCATTCAGATAATAAAAAGCAGAGAACTGGAACTGAAACAGAAACTGGAACTAGGTTAAGCAAAAGTGGATAACAAAATAAAAACTATGGCTACAACGAGAAGGAAGGCAGGCGAAAGGACAACGCAAAATGTCGATAAGATAAAAAGCCTAAAATGTGAGCAAAATAAAAAAAAAAACAAAAACTGAAAAGTCAGCCCGGGGAAAGCCCAGTGAAAGTTGTGGAGGCCTTTAATCAGCAGCCCGTTGCGAGATGCATGGCCCAGCTTACAATCGCATTTGTTCCGAAAATCCATTTGTCACTGAATTCGCCAAATTCAAAGCTCTGTTTAACGAATTCGATCTCGATAGCTGCTGACTCGGAGAACTCAGGTTCTCCTGAAGAGCAAAGAAGACTTCACAATAGTCAAAGAAAATACATCAGCAACTCTGTATATATCTGTCTGACTGTATATATATGTTGTATGTATGTATAGCTGTCAATATATCTGTGTGTACTTATGGAATTAAAATTTATCCAATAGGGTTTTGCATTAAATTCAATACAAATTACATAGTCAACTAGTTAAGCTGATTTACGTAATATGAACTTATTTCGCTTATTTTAATTGAAGCAGTTTTTTTGTGTTATTTATAGATTTTTACATTAATTAAGCTTAAGTTAAATTATCGTTATTTACTGCAAATGATAAATAGTTCATATAATGTAAGCTATTTGAAAGTGAAAGTTATCCAACAACAAAGCCTTGACAATAATCGCAGCCATTTCCATTCTTTCCTATTCTTTAAGAGAATTCAGTCTTTCAGTTTTTGTTACTTGAGCCTTGTTTCTCGTGCCGTCAGCAAGTTTTTTGGCTTGGGCCAAAAGTGTCAAAACAACTTGGTGCTTCAGTTGCAGTGATTATGGCTTCGGCTGTACAGTTGCAGTGGGTGTTCGCGTCGCCGCGGGCAACAAGCGGGCGTAAGTTGTTGATTTCTTAAGTTAAGAGAAAGTTAGCCAGCGGAATTGGCTGGCAGCCAGGCAACAATTGGTAGGCAACGGGTCCCGAATGCACTTCATAAAAACAAGTGCAAGTGAAATTGAAAGCCAGGCTGACGCCTACAGAAACTTGTCACATAAATCGCAGCTGGCGAATCGAAAGCGAAGTTTCGCTATGGCCAGAGATCATAATTAATGATACTCCCGCCTTAATACGCAACGGGGAAGCCTTCTTAGACTCTTGCGTCTCGGTTGCCTATTGGCAGCACAATAAATCTCAATATAACTAAAGTGGACGTTCCACTCTAAACTTTGACACTTGATGGTAAAATCTGCCTGTTGCCCTAACACACACACACACACACACACACATGCTACATCTTTGCGGCCATCGTTTGTCATGCTGCACGTAAGCTCAGGAATTTTTTGCCTCTCGTTCAAGCTGAGACAGCCCCAATGAAAGGACTGGCCAGCGCCCAGCTTGAGGTGATTTCTATATGTGATTATGTATTATTTCGCAAACCCGAATTGATTGCTCTGAATATTCTGAGCGACTTCCTGGGGTTGGCAACCCTTTCTTTCAGTCTCCTTTTCTGACATTCTTTTTTCATGGGGTCTCTTTGCTTAAATGTTTGTTTATGCTTCCACGTTTTTATTTTTGTTTTGCTTGTGCTTAATTGAAGCCTTAAATGTTTTTACATTGCGTTGGGTCCAGAAAAGCCACAATACGAAACACTCGATCAAAAGAAAAACAACATATAGCATTCAGTTGCAAAGGAAATGAAAAATGAAGTCTGGCCAAAAAATGCTGCAAGCTCTTGTGTTCCCTTTAAACAAACTTGGACCAATTGAATGCCAAGTGATTACGCACACAAACCATTACACATCACACTCATACATAAAATTCAATCAATCAACCGGCATTTAACGAGCGCCCGTTGTGCAACCCTGAATGAGTACTTAAGAGCCAGGTACACATAGTTAAAGAGTGCTCTATTATCTAGAGAGCATTTCACTCAAAGCTTTTTTCATTCAGCAGAGCTTCTTTATGTATGTAGAATGAGAGAACTCTGTGACTGTGGCTGTGACTGTGACTGTGACTGTGACTGTGACTCTGGCTCTGACTCTGACTCTGACTCTGACGCTGACTCTGACTCTGATCTGACTCTGACTCTGACTCTGACTCTGACTCTGACGCTGACTCTGACTCTGACTCTGACTCTGACTCTGACGCTGACTCTGACTCTGACTCTGATTCTGACTCTGACTCTGACTCTGACTCTGACTCTGACTCTGACTCTGACTCTGACTCTGACTCTGACTCTGACTCTGACTCTGACTCTGACTCTGACTCTGACTCTGACTCTGACTCTGACTCTGACTCTGACTCTGACTCTGACTCTGACTCTGACTCTGACTCTGACTCTGACTCTGACTCTGACTCTGACTCTGACTCTGACTCTGACTCTGACTCTGACTCTGACTCTGACTCTGACTCTGACTCTGACTCTGACTCTGACTCTGACTCTGACTCTGACTCTGACTCTGACTCTGACTCTGACTCTGACTCTGACTCTGACTCTGACTCTGACTCTGACTCTGACTCTGACTCTGACTCTGACTCTGACTCTGACTCTGACTCTGACTCTGACTCTGACTCTGACTCTGACTCTGACTCTGACTCTTACTCTGACTCTGACTCTGACTCTGACTCTGACTCTGACTCTGACTCTGACTCTGACTCTGACTCTGACTCTGACTCTGACTCTGACTCTGACTCTGACTCTGACTCTGACTCTGACTCTGACTCTGACTCTGACTCTGACTCTGACTCTGACTCTGACTCTGACTCTGACTCTGACTCTGACTCTGACTCTGACTTTGACTCTGACTCTGACTCTGACTCTGACTCTGACTCTGACTCTGACTCTGACTCTGACTCTGACTCTGACTCTGACTCTGACTCTGACTCTGACTCTGACTCTGACTCTGACTCTGACTCTGACACTGACTCTGACTCTGACTCTGACTCTGACTCTGACTCTGACTCTGACTCTGACTCTCTTAATCCAATAATTGAATAGCATACATTACAGTCTAGGAGTTGTGTTTCCTTTTATTCATTTTCTTAGTTTAAGAATGGCAATTAAAAATGCAAAATTGCTGGCTATATAGAGACACACACACACATGCACAGACACGTACATACACATACACACATAGATACACAATCATATTTTATAAGAACGGCGCTTGACATTTGACAGCGCATTAAAGCCATAATTTCACATTAAACGCAGGCGTGACTGTCCCGAGGAGGCACGAGGAGTCCACTGGGGCCATGGGCATGGCGCGCCAATTGGACACACGCGTTGCCAGCCGAGTCGAGTCGGCGGTGATTATGATGTTGTCTTTGGAGCAGCTTCGGCAGCAACAGCAGCAGCCGCAAACATTAATAAGCCAATTGATGTTTTGTTAACCCACAAAAATGCGGCGAGGCGGGGCGATGGCAGTTCGTCATATAACGGCACTCCCTGGGCGCGCACATGCGTGTCCTGGCGGGTGCTGCCGGTCCTGGCGCGTCCTGGAGCGTCCCGGCGGGTCTTAGGGTGGGCCCGGAACGGTTTCAGCCAAGCAGGCGCTGAAGCTAATTGCAATTTATGAACGCAATAAAACATTTGCCAAACTGACGGCCATTCGGTATGCAGTCAAGGACGGTGCCATCGGTTGCCATTCGTTACGGCTTTTGGTTATAAATTTATGAAAAAAATTGCCATCGCCATTGAATCGGGCTGTGGCGACAGGAGGCGGCCAACTGGGCAGTCCTGTGGCTATATTAATAAAGCACCGCCCCAGTCCCCGAGAGTCTCGAGTCAATTGAGGCCCGTTCGCGCTGTGCAAACAATCAGAAAAATTGATGTTCAGTTTGCTCGTTTGCCGTTCCGCTGATTGGGTTAACTGAAATTTAATTTAGCACACTCCACACGAGCCCATCGCAATCAGCTCTGCAGCGCATTACAATTTCACAGCACATCCATGTATGCATGAGGCTTATGTGCGCCGAGGCCCACTAGCACACATTTGAGTAATGCAAAATTTAACTGCCGCAGTCGATACGCCTGAAGCGCCAAAAACAAGCTGGCTAACAATTTGGAAATTATTCGACCTAGCAATTTAACAGGTGTGTGCCGACTGCCAGATGATACCAGATCAGATGCAATGAGATAAGATGAAATGAGACCAGTTGCCTGCAAAACACTCTTTCCAAGTAACGTACCTATATAATAAATAAAATATGAGTGTATGGCTAGAGTTTCAGAGCAATTTTCTCTTGAGCAAATATATTTTTCATTTAAATTGAATGGCCATCAAATTATATATTCTCAGTATACTCCATCAACTTATTTACGCAACATATAAATATTTGCCATCAGATTTAAACACATATTTTTTGTTATACCCTGAACCCATTGAAAATGGGAACTCAGGGTATAAAGGTTTTGTGAAAATGTATGCATCAGGCAGCAGGAGGCAGCCCCTATAAAGTATGTTCTCGATAAACACATTTGTGTGCTATTACTGCGCAGTTAGCAGAGCGCTGGCTATTGCGTACGTGTGCGTAAGCATGTATGTGTGTGTGTGTGTGTGTGTGTTATTTGCTATGTATGCATAATAGAGGAAAACAAAGATTGAAATATCAGCTCTTTGCAGGATTCAGGGAATCTCCTCAAATAGCTCTAACTCTTGTTTCATTAATTATTAATATTTATTTTCATTTCAATGATAGTTTATATTATATACTTTTTAGCAAAAACCAAAGTTTTAATTTAAGAGTATTAAGTCATTTTTTTCTTTTTTACTTTATTAAAAATAATTTTATCAACGTAACAAAGCCAAAGGGTTATGAAAAATAGTATAGGCTCATTTTATTACAGAGTTAATTAATCAAAATTTAAATTAATAAAAAGGGCGCGCTCCATGCTTCCATAATTCAAAGTTTAGAACAAAAAATATAGTAGATATTAAAAAAATGTGTTTCATAAATATATAATAAGCAATTTAATTTCATTGTAGCTGCACAAATCAATTTTAGGTATAAGCTAGAATAAAATAATTTATTATATATTTATATTAATTTCCAAATTTCCAATTTTATTTATAAAATTATCAAAGCAACAAAAATTGTTATTTTGCACATAACTCAACCTGAGTAGGTAATAAAAGTTGATAGGTTAGTCAATATAGTCCATATATCTTGGATGGTAGAGCTCTAAAATGTGCAACAAATTTTCAGCTGCAGTGGCTTAAGAGGCATTAGACAGACAGATAGACGGATAGACAAAGAGGCGAGAACGTTTGGTATTCGCGCTTTAGTGCAGCTGCTGGCACTGCGAGTGGTGTACTTGAAGCGATTGCCGTGCACAATTCCCGTTAAAAGCTTTCACTTGCCAATTGCCGATGAAAACAAATGCGCAGTCTATTGCCTTGTGCCCGCCCCTAATACCGTCTCTGATCATCCGTTAGTCTGTTGGCTGGCCAGCCTGTGCGTGTGTATTGATGGCTCTACCTCCACCCCGTTTGAAGTCATACCCATTATATACCTGCCAGTATAGGGTATAAAGAGAGTGTGCAAATATGGCTACGAGTCTGATATATCCACTTTGAATTTGTCTTGTACTGCAGTAGGTCAATAAATATTGCGGCATATTTCATAGGGGCAAATCAAGTATACGTAAGTGAGTGAGTTTGTTAAGAGGTGACTTCCTCATTAGCTTCTACTCATCTTCATCTTCACTCACACATGATTTCCTTGAATATTTTAAATTCGTGTATGCAGTAGGAATTTGGGCTTGTCTTTTGTCTAGGCTTTAAACAGGATATCGCCTCGTCAGCTATCCCAAACAAATTGTTGCAGCTTACTCGTTTTTTACAGTTACGCCACATTTAGTAATTTGTATCTTGTTGTTACTTTGCTGCTCTTAAGTAACTTGGCCAAAGCCCGTGCTACCAATTGAATAAAGGTAAAGAGGTTGAGAGGCTAGGAGGACGGAGAAAGACCGAGAGAGTTGGTGAGTGTGAAAAGCACTCAACTGTGCGCTCAATGTGTGCATGCGCGTATGGGTGTGTGTGTGTGTGTGTGTTTGTGCATGTGTGTGTGTGTGTTGGCTGTCAAGGCTGAGCTAATTGAAAACTACTAGAAAACACAGCACTATGGCCAGCAGACTACAAATCGGCAGCAGCAACAAAGATGGATGGCCGACTCCTCACACTGTGGCTGTTGGCGCTACAATTGTGGCTAGTTGCTTGCCTGTTGCCACTCAGCCAGCCCTGGCCGCCCCTGTTCTATTCTGTTCTATTCTGCTGCTGTGGCCTAGGCACTGGCACGTCCAACCATTTTGCTTTTTTCGCCATTAATGCCGGCGCAGGGCTCTGTGTGTTTGTATGAATACATTTTGTTTCAAGCTGTCGCATAGTTGTTTCCCTTCGTACGTGATAGCGCAAAACAGAATGTAGAGTGTGTATCTAAGTGTGTGTGCGATGGGATGGGATGAGAGGTGTGTTGCACCACAAATGCATATCTGGGCAGGCATTGCGCTTTGACTCGCTGCCAGACGAATGCGACTTAATGCTTCCGGCTTATTTTCAGTGGCACGTTGAACTCAGTTTGTGCAGCTTCATGCCGATCGCAACGCTAATACCGAGCAGCAGAGGGCGGCCCCTTTAAGTGCTCACTTCATCAGGTGAGAGGCTGGCACTTGCAACACTTTGCTGCATTTGAATTATTTCCGTTTTGCACTCGGTGCGAGCATTGCAATCAGCTACGCTTAAATGTATGCGACATTCCTGAAGCACTTTTTCGCTTTCCGGCTTGAAGCTTTCAGCATGCAACATGCAACATGCAACCTGCAACATGCAGCATCCAGCATCCAGCATCCAGCATGCAGAATTCAGCAGGCAGCCTTGATTTAGAATTAATAAAGGGGGGCCAAACGCTGTGCATTTGCCGTTTGCCTTTTCTTACTTTTGTTTTTGTCTTGCTGTATTCTTTTTGCATATCCTCTGTGCATTTGTATATTTAAATATATATATATATATATATATATATATAAGTGTGTGTGTGTGTGTATATACATTTGCTGGGCAGTGAGCCCAGTAAGCTGCAAGTTTGTCGCTTCGCTTGCAGTTGACTTCTTTTGGCTGCTGCTGCCACTGGCTGCACTGGCTGCCACCTGGCATGGTTTCAGGGCGTGCACATATAAATGCGTTGCATACATTTCAGCGCTAGATTTATGCAGCAGCCGGTTGGCGCATATGCGTTGCGTTGGCGTTCCTGCTTGCTTTACTTTTATGCAAAATGCAGTTAAGTGTGTATATGCATGTGTGTGTGTGTGTGGGTGTGGGTGTGTGTGAGTGTAGATTTTGTGTACATAAAGTTCAGCAGCTCGTTGTTGTTGTGCTTGTTGTTTTTCTACTATATTTGTGTCAAGTACACGACGCAGATTAAAGGGCATAAAGCTGGAAGATTGCATAAAGCACAGACACACACGAGCACACAGTGAGAGGAAGAGAAGGCAGCTGAAGCAGAGTGCGAGAGAGATGGCAGCAGAGATTGCAGATAAATGGGCAAGCAAAGTTGCGCAAATCGAAAGGAATTGCAATTTAATAGCACAACCTGTGCCAGAGCTGCGAGTCCCTGTGACCTGGTCTCAGCCATTGATTGGAGTATATAATTGGGCTACGCACAGTGCTCATACCTTGTGCACACAATGTATCTGATATCAGTTAATCGAAGCAATTGTCGATTGAAAACCTTTTCAGGCTGCATGATACCTGCCATTGTGTGCTCTAATATGCAATGCAGCTGACATGGTTGTAGCATATATTAAATGCCATTTATTTGCAAATTATTTATGGTATTATGCAATAAGAGTAAGTTTTCAATTTACAGGTACTTTTGGGAACAATCTAACATCCTACGATTGGGCACATTTGCATTATAATATGGATTATGCATTAAGATTGCGTATACGTGACGTGATATTTGCTTGGCGCAGCTGCTAAGTAAACCGCCCGTGCCCGTCCAGCAGCTGAAGGAGCGCTGCCTGAAGCCGAGCAACAGAAACGCCACAGTGCAATTTTACAGTAAATTGCAGCGAGGTGTGAAGTCAAGCTGTTGTTGGGCAGCCGGCTGTAGTTGCTGCAGCTGCTACAGTTGCTGCAGCTACAGCTGAGCAAAGAAACTGGGACTCGGAGTCAGCAGTCAGTCGCACGATGGGGCAACGCTGTTCGACTTGACTCGCACATTGTTGCATGCAGTGAGGCGTTTTCTTTCAGCATGGCACGCGCGCGCTCTGCCGGATGTGGGAAAGGAGGCGAGCCAACCACGCCGACCTCCTGCTGCAACCCCGTTTGGCATAGCCTCGCCTTTGTATGTGTGTGCGTACGTGTGTGTGTTTGACTAATGGCATGCAGGTAAAGGCCTTATATGTGATATATATTCTAAACGTGTGTGTGTGTGTGTGAGTGAGAGCCACAGAAAGATAAAAGCGAAGTTCAGCTCAAGTATTTTGCATGCGACCCAAACTAATATTGCCAACTCCTCGCGATTCATCTTCCTCGCGCTCGGCATATGTGGAGCCCGCACGGAGCACGCCATTTATCACAGAGACTTTGCTCTCACACAGGCGACTCGCAGTCAAAGCTATCGCATCCACAATCGGCTTTGCCAGCTGCCGTTGTCTCTGTGCCAAGGACACAGAGTTCATAATTAAATTCAAATACTTGTACAATTTTCGCACGCTTATGACACACAATTCATGAATCACTACCATAATATAAAGGTTTTTCATCTCACTTTTGTATCACGGCTGCTCTCTCTGCCTCCCTCTCCATCTCTCTCTCTCTTTCTCTCTCTTCATTCCTTTGCTACCTTCGGCATTAGCCGGGCGCTCGACCACCTGCTGTCTGTGTGGCCCTCTCACAGCGGGCGTTTAAAATTAATAATGTCGAGCGTGCTTCTACAGCAAAGCTAAGCATTTCTATGCATGGACTCTGAATGGACTCTCTATGCCGCGCCTCAAGAGTCTCCGAGTCTCCCACAGAAGAGCCACAAAGCAGAGACAAAGGATATTTGTTTTGCTTGATTAGTTGCCTGTCAGCAAAGGCGTCTTTAAACTGACAACGCAGCGCTGCAGCGCAGGAGCACCATGAGATTATATGAGATTATATGTAGTATTCGGCCATCGTTTAAACTGAGTGAAGGTAATAATTAGACAGATTTAAAGCGACGTCTCTCAACCCTCCAGCTATAAACAACTGCAGACAGGACGTGCACGCAGAGCACCTTTGAAATACTGCTGATCTACCTATACTCTGGCAGCTGTAATCGACATTAATGTGAATTATCGATCGTGTGCTTTTCGGATGATTTATTGTGCTGCCCTGGGGCGCGGCTCTACGCGCTGGCCTTGCCACAGATTCGCAATGCTTTCACATTTCGCTACCTTTCACGCACATTTGACGCAAGCTACGTGTACTTTTTAATTAAAAAACTTGTGTGTGCAATTATTTTATCGCACACGTTTACCGATTGACATTTTTGTTTGTGTTGCAAAATAATTTTATATTTCACTGGACGTTTTCCCACTTGCAATGCGCTTAAATTTTGCAGCATTTATTTGCAGCTTTCTCTTAGTTATGAAATAGCGTATACGCAGCGTGTGTGCCATTGTTGCTGCTTTTGGCATTGCTGTTGTTGTGGTTGTTCTCGACAGATTGGCTGTAAGTGAAAAAGTGCACAAACAACTTTAGCGCACAACAAAGCACTCAAGGGAACACGAGACAAATAGCAACAGCTAAAGAAAGTGGCGAAAGGCAAATTCTAGTTTATTGCAATTGCTTAGATGTTCATGCCCTATGACAATGGCCAGAAACTGACTGGATTTATCTGAAACAGATCCAATTGAATTGAAGAAATTATGTTTTTCTTTTCCATATTTGCTGTTTGGCCATTTGACATCAACTCTTGAGTTTTGTTGCCGATTCAAGAATGTGCAATTGTGCATTTTTCTAGGGTCTTTTCTCTTTCTTTCGATCTGCATATCGCATGGAAAATGACAAACGAACGTAGCGAATCGAGTGAAACTGAATCATCTGATTCACTGATTAAACACGGCAGCGGACGGGATTGACGATTGGCTGTAACCCTTTGGTGGCATCATCACAGCGTCAAGCTGTTGAAGCATGAAATTTTCGACGCCTAATGAAGTGTAAAGGTTTATCGTTTGAGGAAAAGGCAGGCCAACCCATTTGCCCATTTGTTGCCCCCCACTTGGGCGCCTGCTCTTATCGCAGCCGATTCGTGTTTTTCTCTTTTGTCATCTCTTCTTGCTTCAATTTTTTTGTGCCCTGTTTTATTATTATTGTTTTGAGCAGCGTATTATTTAGCTTTCGGGCTTTGTTATTATTTGTTCGGGCTTTGTTACGCTTGCACAGTTTACTATTATTTGTTTCCCTTTTTTGCTGTTGTGTTCTCTCCCCTTTGTTGGTTGCTAATTTTAGACATCATTGATTTTCATGATTTATTGAAATGTGGGTATGAATCGTGAGTGTTATTTAAATTTAAAGTTGCATATTGAATATCGAATACTGAACTAAATTAGAGTCGTTTGACCTCGCATTTTGACTGACTGCTGTGTTAATTTCAAGGCTTTGAAATAAGCAGACAGAGATGAGAGGCAATGGGACATTATCAACTATTACTACTGAAATGGTTGCAGCCTCAGCTCACCACGTTGCATATAGATTAGAAGGAGTCAAGGTAAAGAGAGCCAGAGACACTCCCACAGACCCTGAAACACTCAAAAATATGATCATGGGCAGACACATCGCATATAGATCAAAGGTCAAGGGGACTGTCTAAGACTTCAAACTTAAGAGAGCCAGACCCTGAACCACTCACAGCCACAATCAGAAGGCATTTAGATCAGAGCTCACAGACTGTCTCCCAGCAGAAAGAGCTGCGAATTGTGCCACAGGCATAAAAACTCTAAAATCTCATTCACTTTATTTTATTTTACCCCTGTTAAATACAAAGGAAATGCTTTATTCATTAATTGATTTTATAATCATAAAATTGCCATAAATTTTGCAAACAATATAAAAGTTGAATTTAGCATAAACAATTGGAGATGCAAAACACTCCATGTATTATTCATTTGTTACATTTTGTTCATTGTTGACTCTTCTTTTTTTCATATTTGAGCTTAATTAAATGCTTTTGAAATCATATCACACAAGCAATTGAAGATGGCAGCAGGCCTGAAACTATTTAATTATTTCAATATTTTTATAAACTCTACAAAAATAGAATTTTCGATGAACATGTTTTGTATTCGCAGTTATTAAACTGTAAACTAACGCTGTATTTTAACGAAGCGTGCAAATTGGTTTTCCGCAGGCTAAATTCACAACAAATGCAAATTTTTGTGCACTGAGTAGAAGTGCGTTAAGTGTTGTATTGTAGAAGAAATCAGAATATAGGTCTGATGTATATTATTTGAATTATTATCTCCTGTTCTCATACACGCTTTTTGTTGTTTAATTTTCCAAAGAATCGACACTATTATAAGGCATTTACATACAATCTGCTTACTGTACTGCGTATCTCTTTGGCATTTATGCACAAGAGCCAATATTCATTGTATGCAGTATTTTAGTAGTAAAAAACAATATGCATATTACCATTTAAGTAAGTGTTTCTTAACCATCCGGCTTGTAAAAACTTTGGCATTTAAATGCTAAAATATTTCCATTCGCATTTTCTTCTTCTATTCTACTTGGGCCAGTGTTCAGTACTCAACTTTCCTCCCATAACAATGGCTGATTGCATTCCAAACGACTGCACCTGCACTTGGGCTTCCTGTGCGCCGGTTTCGCTCGTCCCTAATGCACCTATGTCCAGGTTCGCTGCACAATTGCCTGACTACCCCGCGGACCGATATCGCCAGCAGTGGAAGCTGGAGCATTGAAAAATGCTGCAACTAGGAAATCAAAATGTGCATATGAAAGTAATTTCCACACTTAATAGGATACGGAAACTCTGGCGATACGTTTTACGATATCCTTTCGCCTACTCCGCTGTGACTACCTATGATGCTGTGCAGCTCCATGCATTATTCAGTAGAGTGGAAAGGAAAACTGCACCAGGAGAGGCAGAGACAGCGATAGAGAAAGAGGGAGAGAGAAAGAGAGAGGGCTGAACATCATTCAATACATGAAATGCTTGATAGGTTGCCTCGGAACGCGCAGCCACGTTGACTGTTTCCGTTGAAGCTTCCGTTTGGCATACGTTGCCAGTAGTAACCGATATCTCGGAGGGGGCGCAGCGCCGGCTAGCAACTGGGTAAAAGTGGATCCATATGTCCCCTGTCAAATTTGAAAATTGTTCAAGTTACTCGCACCTGGAAGCAGCGCATGAAATACCACAAAAACCAGACGAATCCAGTCTATCTGCAGGTGAGCGAAACAGATAGTTGCTTTTAGCTCGCAACAGATACAGATTGCATCAGCTAGCTCAAACGAGGCACTGCACTGAACAATTTCAACTGGCAATCGCAAATTTCTAGCTTGGCATGGCTTCACCTCAGTGCCAGTTAATCGTCTACAGACGACTGCCACTGCCACTCGCACTTGCCCTAGCAGCTGGAATCCTTTTATGACAAAAGTTCTACATCAAACGGCCCACGCGCTCGTCCAATAAAATCCAGTGACAAGCAGCGCGCAATTTTACTTTCTATTGTCATGTAGCCGACTATCAGAAATCATAAACGAAGTTCCGTCGCTCGCTTTGATTGACCATTGAAATTGCACGCCAGCGCTGGCCACGTGGCGTATGAATAATGTCAAAGACGTGTCCCGTTGACACAAACACGAGTCGCACACAGTTTAAAGAGTGTTGCTTATTTTTTGATTCGAGTTTAACGATTGCCAGAGAGCATTAGAGAAATGGTTATTCATTGAGCTACAGTTTTTACTTACTCTACTGCACATAAAGCTTTCTCTCTCGCACTCTCTCCATTTATCTCCCTCGCTGTTGCTTTCATTTGCGCGCCGGCAGAGACCGCAGCTAATCTGTTTGCCTTGGCGGTCGCATCAATCAAAATATATGCACGACAAGCAGCTCCAGCCGGCAGAAAGCAGAAGGCAATCTATTCAGTGTGCGGAAATTGTAGCAGCCAAGGCGTCAAGATCAGAAACGAGACAGATGAGGGAAAACTTACAGCAGACAAAATAAAACAACGTTAACAAGAACAGCAATAACAATAGTCAAGCTGGGAACCGTCTCGGTAATTCGAGCTGGCGCATGCAAAATTAAGCTGATTTTAAGGGCGCCCCAGAGACTAAAGCTCAGCATAGTGTGTGGTTATGTGCTTATGTAATCGCACTTGCTGTCGACAATAGTGAGTGCAGATTTACCTACAGAGTGTGTCTGTATGTGTGTGTGTGTGAGGTAATGAGCAGGAGACTCTGGGAGTGCAAAACAATCAGCTGGCGCGCTGAAAAGTATGCTACGTCAAATTAGACCCCAGAGCGTAGGGCAGACGCAAATCACATTCGAAGCGTGGCAAATGGCAATGAAGCAACTGACATCTGCATTTCCATTTGCATTTGCACTTGAAGCACAAATACTTACGAAGGAGCCACACTTATGACGCATAACTGAAAGTCTCAAATATAATGGCGCAAGTGAATAAATCTTGCATCAACTTTGGTACCTAAGCGCGCAGGAGGAATGGTGCAGCCTGTAGCCGCGTATTTGTAGTCATGACTCACCGAATAAATATTTATTCGACGCACTTGGCCAAACAGACGCGGCGAATGACAGGCAAACAAACAAGCAAGCAAACAAACAACAAACAAACAAACAGAAACTGCGATAGATGTAGTTAAATAGCTCAAGTTTTCTGTAGCACCCTCAGCAGTGCAACCAGCGTAGCACCCCAAGTGTTGACGTTGCAAAGTTAATGAGCTGCCTCAGCAGATGCAGATGCAGATGCAGATGCAGCCTGCGCGGAGAGGCCCCAAACGCAGCCGGCGCATATTGAAGGCCATGATGCAACACTCCGACAAGGAGGCACTTGTGCGACACATGTTCGTGCGGATTCAACTGCTAATAAAGCCTGGCAAATGCTTATGATTAGTTTATTTTCACATAATCCACTCAGCTCGCATTTATTTATGAACGGTCTTCATTATCTTAAGATTGAGGCATGCAGGGGCTGTACAATCAGTGGACAGAGCACTCGAAAATAAAGGGAATGTGAAAAGGAAATAAATGAAATTGTGAAGATATTTGAGTTACCCATATGAATTTATATATTATATAAAAATATATATATAATTATATTTACATAAATATTACAATATAATATATAATATTGTAATTGCTTGCTATTTATCATTTGATTTTTTAACTTTACTCAGTTTTTACTTAGTTTGATGTGAATTTCTTATGTATTCTGCTTGTATGCAAAAGCGGTTCATCATATGTTATAGTAACTTACGATTCCACTGAGTAGTATTAAAGTCACTCTTAGTTTAAGCAATCTGTATGCTTAAAGTAAGAGCTTTGTTAGCGTAGAGAAATAAATAGAAGAGTTTGCTCTATTGTAATATTTCTTTCCCATTTCCCGTTTTCATGGGGATTACTTTTACAGCAGTTCAATGGAAGCGTTTTTTGTGAATGTTCAAATTTGCATTGTGCAGGCTCATGATTTATTTGTAAAATGTTGAATTCAAACATGTTTTCATACTAAACAGAATTGTAGCAAAACTCACGCTAGAATAAACTGAGTGAGAGTCTGTAATGAGTCTATGCATATAAGTAATTCTTGGTCCAGTTAAGATTATTCGAGTTTTGTTGCTGTTGCTGTTGCTGTTGCCTTTGCTGTCGATGCAGCGAAGCGTATCTCTTACCTTTGCGCAGATAACAGCTGCTCGAAATATTCGAGCCATTGTGTTTTAGCCCTGTGGTAAGCCATTGTTCATGTGCAGACATTCGTCTACCCATCTATTGCCTCTCCAACCTTCTGTCTGGTGTCCTGTGCGCTCGTTGTTCTGTTTATTTAAAGTCAATTGCAAAGCATCAATTAAATACACTTGAAGTAATCGTCAACAGTCTAACATTTATTACACACACACAAACACAGCTACTCACTTGCGATAGTTGTCATCAAATCAAGCTTGGCTAACCGAGAGACAGCATTAAATGGTAAACCTTTTACCTGTGGTAAGCTGTTTCACATTCAATCTGTACACAAAGAAGCTGCAGCTTATTGTTTTGTAGTTTAAGCCTACGGCAATTGCCTGTATTGCATACTAATTAGTTTCTTACCTATGATATGATATATATGTTTAGATATATCTCCAGCAAAGTGTTCTTCATCAATCAGAGTGCCATTTATCTTACCATTTTCTTAAACTTATATTCTGTATAGTAGATCATAAATATTGCGGATATACCTGCAACTGAAGAGCTCATATTTTCATCCTAACAGTCAAGCTCAGAGCCACATACATATGCCCAATTGATGGAATCTTATTAAAGTTTAAATTCAATTAACTTACGCATATGAATTGCAGCAGTTGCATAATGCACCAATTCAAGCAGCAATCTAACAACAATCGCCTTCCTCGTATTACACATTGGAGCAGGAGATGCACATCAATTGTGGAAATACCCTCTGCTTGAACAGGAAACTCTGGAATTACATAAAGCCTGACTTGAGCAGTTATGTAGACCGTAGTGCGTTCAATAATGGTAATTCGATTTACAAGTAATGCAATTTGCTGAAAGCACAAGGATTAACTTCTGAATATCAGCCATAAATTGTGAAGCTAAGATACAGGATTTTCCCCTTGCGCTGTGCATTTGATTTTATTCAAATTTTTTATCTACAAGCAGTAAGAGGATTAAATTTGATTGGATTGTATACTGGTGCTATTGAACAATTAATAAATAAATTTTAAAGGGTTTAATTGTCGACAAAGAGTTTAATTGTCTACAATAAATAAATAATTATTAAAAAAAAAAAAAATGTTTTATTAGACGAAAACCTTCGTAGAGCAGATGCCCTAATCACAGCTTAAGGTCAACTCGATGATTGATTAGGCTTTGTTGACATTTAGGAATTTGTTGACATTTAACAAACTATGTTCATTAGTTAAATATGGGCAACTTTGACGTCTTGGGATAACTAAGTCTGCCTTCAATGGAAAGTCGTAATTGATATTGGGAACATAGTGGAGAGCAATAATCCTATTATGTTAAATGTTAACAAGAGCACATATTTGATATACAATATTATATAAACCTCTGTAAATCAAACATGATTATTTTCGTTGATTAAAACCTATAGAAAGCCGCAATATATAAATCGTCAACTTCTATATGCAATTTGAAGTTGAAAAAAAAAAAAAACATTTCTTGAAATATTCATTTAACAAAACCCAAAACAATCGAAAGGTTACATTAAGATAAGCTGTAGCTAAAAGGTTCGACGGGGCCAAGCTCATTAGATAGCCCACAAACCTTTGATTGTCGGCATCGATTCAAACAAATCGCAACAGTCAAAGGGTTCACTCTGAGCAAAATGAGATGCGAAAAGGTTAGGGTTAACTTCATTAAATATCTCTAAAGTCGAGGCAAACAGAAATTGATTTGCCTTATCAAATAGCTAAGAGATCCGCTCCCGAAAGGGCAAACTGAACAACAAAGCCTCTACACGCTGTATTGGGCATAATTTGTAGTGCTAAGCCACATTAATGTGCTTGTGTTTGTGTGTGAATTTGTGTGCCTAAGCCGCTGCTGTGTGAGCCACAGCATGTCTTAAGCATGGCCTGCCCCACCCCTTCATGTTCGATTTGTTTTATGTGTGAACAAACGTACGTCTGCGAATGCGCATCACGTTCAAGAAAATGAATAACGTGTGGGTCGATAAGGGAAAATGTGAATACGATGTCTTTAAAAACAGCTTTATAAATAGCATCGTTCGCTACGAGGACGAGCCAATTGGTTAGCTTAAGCGAGAGCTGCAGCAGGAACAATAACAGCAGGAGACGAGAGGAGTAACAGCTGCAGCAGGTATGGCGGCACCGACTCTGTCTGTCTGTCTGTCCGTCTGTCTGAAGAAGTACCTGTGAGTAATGAATATTTAATATGCAACGTTGCCAAAGTCCTGTTCCACTCATTTGCTGTAACCACAAGGACGGAGCAGCAAGGACTTCTCTGTGTTTTTGCACAGCAGACGAAAATTGGTTTTAAATTGATTTACCATAAGCGCTTTTTGCGTGCAAAGTACAGCTCCAAAGTATAAGAGGAAAGGAGAGCAGGCAAATGGAGCAGAGGCAGCACAAAGTCTATGCAGGACTCGGAGCCTGCTCTGTCCTCTCTCTCACATCTATTACGCTTTCAATTTAACTGTCTTTCGCTTTCAACTCTCTCACTCCTCGCTGCTGGTCTCTAATTTGTATGCACATCAGCGGATTAGAGCAATTTTGAGATTCCAGTTGATTTGACGCTCTGTGCAGCTACAATACTTCAGTTGCAGCGCTGGAAAGTATGCAGCAATTTATATGCAGCCTTTCACATGTTTATTACAGCTGCACTCGCAGCTGCTGTTGTGCAGTCGCGAAACGTGTCGCTTGCTTAATTGCAGCCGCCAGGACAACGGTCGCCAGCAATTAGAAGACAACGACAGTGCCATTACCAGCGCGAGCAATAACAACGACAACGCGCTGACAAAGGCATTGTTGGCCACAATGGGGAGGAAAATATCAGTCAACCACATGACATTTACCGTCTGACAAAGAAATCTCCCACACAGAGATGCACGCACACATACACCTGCCTCTCTGTTCGAGGGAGACAGCTTGATTTTCCCTCTTACTTTTATTTAATTGCTCGAAATTACTTCAACCGCATTGTCAACTATTGCTTAATGTCTTTCTCTGTGTGTGCTGACCTTCAGCCAAGTCTACTGACTCACTTGAAGCTGCGTAACCTCTGAACGAGAGTATCCCTCCGTTGACTTGTACACTCTCAGATTAGCCTTAAAAATGTCATTCGAAACATGTTTAAGTTCTGAAGTTGTTTGATTCTATTGGTTACTTTGAGGACTGAGCTTGTTGCTCAATGAAACAATTTGAATTCGAATTGTTTTAAGCCCATATATCTACGCTGAGTTCCAGTTAGAGTATTTCGTCGTCGGCTATTCATTCAGCATGTTTTTGTTACCTTTGTTGCTGCTGTTGAGCGCTCGTCATTAAAACTTTAACAGTTTTATGTTGGCATTTTAGCCTTAGCTCTGCTCCGGTTTCCATGCATCTGATGTCATGTGTGTGTGTGTGTGTGTGTGTGAGTGAGCGTGTGTGTGTGCTGAGTAGGTGTTTGGTATACACAAAAAATGGCATGGAAAACACGACAAGCAACTCAAAATGAATTTGAAGTCTCTCAGCTTTCACTCGCAATGTTAAATGTTCTTTCCTCTTTTTTGTTCAGCTCGGCTCTGATGGCATGTGACAAATTAAAATACTAAAAAATAAGTTTGAAAAAATACTAAACTCATGAGACACTTGAGCGTTGGCTCTCGTATCCTGTTATATTTGTTAATTGCTTTCCCTTTTTGTGGACAGCATTATTTGTGTAGTTCTCGGTTTTAGGTTCTTCTCATATCTAAACTTAATTCGTTATTTGGTTTCACTGAATTATTTCAGATTAACTTTTAGTTGTTAATTGGGTTTTCTGTAGAATTTCATAAATTAACCTACTTCGAGCTCAGCTCTCACCCTTTAAGATGCTGCCGTAGAAATGAGTTAGCTAAGATGTAGCTATTTAGCTTACAGCCCAGTTAGCTATATTATTTGCCTGTGTCCATTTGAAAGTATATAGCTTCTAATTAATTATGAATGAGCGGCTTCCATTTTGCCTCTTTGCGAGCGTTTTTTCAGGGAATGCCTTATAATCGAATTACGCCTGCGACCGCAGCAGTGCCTGCAAAGGACAACTGCTAGCAGCGATGCTGCAGACACCGCTAAGCCGCTTACAGTTAACTGACGAAAGAAATTTGGCTAAGTGTGTGTGTGTGGGTGAGTGTGTGAGTGAGTGTATGGGTGAGTGTGCGCTTGAATGTGCGACATCTGCCCTTGGGCATTCGCGAAGTAGCATTTCGCTCCTTTTATACGTTTTATATATGTGCTCGCTCGGTTGAGGAGCAGGTGCGGGCAGGATGCGGCCAGGGGCAGATAGAAGCATATGAAGTGGCTGGGCTTTAGACCAAAATCCGCTTAATGCGCGCATAAAAAATGGCAACGCCAACGAATGTGGAGCGCGCGGCAAGCACCCGAACTTGATAAAATGTAAAATTATCGTACATTCATTGTTATTGTTTTTTTCACTGGGCTGTTTGCTTATTTTTATATCTGAGCTGGAGCCAGCGACGAGTGGCATCAACAGCGGCTTTGGCTCGAGTAAGCCAACTCAAACACGCAGCTAAACACACGAAATCAAACTTGAAGAATTACGTTGATTTGCTTCAACGTAAGCGACACACGACAACGGCGCGAAAGAAGAAGAAAATCGAGGAAAAAAAAAACCCAAAAAGTGCGTCAACGGAAATTTTGCAGCACACGCAATGCATGAAAATGGAAAAACCGGGAATGGCATGGAAATAGGTCCTTTTTAATGCCAGCCAGTCACATTTTATTTTACTTTATTTTTATGTGATGCGCCAGAGTAAACAGAAAAAAACAAACTTGGATTTTCTAGGAGTGAAATGCGAGACTTCGAATACCCTGTATAAATGCTTAGGAGTTCAGGGAATAACTACAGGATATAATTATATGGGAATCATTTCTGTGAAAATTCGTAGTAAAAATATCCATTTGATTAAAATATGCAAGTTGAATTCGACTGGGAAATTTTGTTCATCAGAAAAGTTGTAATCGATGTGTACTATATAGTCACATATGCCCCCTACCTCTTATAGGGTACTCAAATCAAACCTCGAAATTCAAGCGCATTTTTCTCTTATTTTATTTGAATTCTTTTTTCCTTCGGCTTTTATTTTTTTTTTTTTAATTTTTTTTACGTTGTCTTTTTGCCTCGCAGTAGCTTTGGTTTGTATTGGCTACACTAAATCACTTTAAAAATTAGCATAATCCGGTGGGTAAATAAAAATAAGTAACGCTCGGTGGCATGCCGAATTTAGATGTGAATGGGCTATAAGCTCCAGCGCCCATTCTTGGTCAATCGAGACGGGAATCGCAGAAGAAGCGAGCGAATTGCAGTGGGAAGACAATTCTGAGAATGAGGAAGAGAGAGATTGAGAGATCTGATCAATACTAAGATAGCTCAGCTCCAAATTATATATTATAAATTATATATTATATGCGCATTATTTGCATCTCATCTATTCAAGCCGGGCTAAAACACAATTTACTATTCCTTTCATATAGTGGAGATATGGGCTGGGATTAATTGATTTTCTTCATTGGCTCTGTTTGTCTTCACTTGTTTTTCGCAGTCTGTTTTTCTTTTGCCGCTTGCGTTTTCCATTCCTTTGTAGCCAGCCCTGCGTATTCTTATTTTATTTAGTTTTTTCCTTCGTCTTTTATGGCGCGGAAAACCCTTTGCTTGAATTTGTTAAGCTCGAGTTATGCAAATTGCGTGGAGCGACAGTGAAAAGCGTATTGATCAATTAGGCAGAAGTTGTTTATGTACGCACCGAACTTGCTCGGGATGAGCGAGAATTCGTTTCAGGCTTTCGACATTTTCAAGTGTTTATTCAAAATATTTCCATTGCCCTTTTCGCTTTTCTTAAAGACTCAACAAGAAAGTGTCATAAATTCTAGTCAGGGCAGGGCGAGGACTAGAAAGCAATTATCAAGATAGATGAGTGCACACAGTAATCGAGCAGAGGGCCAGGCCTTGGTATTTACAGATAACATCATGAATGTTCGTAACGAGTGTTTTGATGTTTGCCTTCGGATTACAACTTGAATAAAGAGGGCGGGGCAGTAGTTCCAGCTCGTGTGCTGATTGATGATAAAGTGCCGACAACCTATGTAAATAATACAGAAAACTATAAGCCCAAACAATGATTTCTGCATGCAAATGCAAAACTCAGACGAGCACAAGGCAAACATACACAGACGAGCAGCATTCATACATTTATGTAGAAATTGCAGCAGGTGCTGGCGGGGAGCTGTGTCTCGATTCTGACAGGCTGATGGGTCAAATGCTTGGAATGGCATGAGAAACAATTGAAACCATTTAGCATTCCCTTCAAACGCATGGGGATTGCGTTCAACACCAACCATTTTTTGTCCATTCATATTTTTCAATTTCTAGTATACAGAGAACTCTCGGAAATTGTTTTTCCTTTAGAATGCACACATTTTATATACACATTAATGCCTCTCAAATTGCTGATGCATTCAGGTCAAGACTTTCAACTTCTTTGCCAGCGTCAAAGTTGTTTCAAGTTAACTTGCCACAATTTAATATGCGCAGATATAAGTTGAGATGCTCTGCAGTTTAGTTATATCATAGAAAGCAGGATTTCCTTATATGACAGAGTAGGGATAGTATATTATATATATTACAATTATTATAGCCTGTGTTAAGACTCTATGCAAAAGATATAGCTACAGGATAGAGAGAGAGAGAGGTAAGCGAAAACCAGGAGAGAAAGAGGGGAGAGATACAGGGCAGAGAGGGAGCGATAGATTGAGAAAGAATGCAAAAGAGAAGAAGAGAAAAGAAGGAGTTAGTTACTAAATGGAGATAGACAGATAGAGTGAGAAGGAGAGATTAAAAGAGTAAGAAATCAAGAGAGGGAGTGAAAAAGACAGAGAGCTGGAAAAAGAGATCAAGAGAGCGAGGAAAAGAGCAGAAAAGAAGTAGATCAACAGATATAGGATGAGAGGCAGAGTAGATATTGTATATACATACATACGATATATATGTATATGAAGATTTTGAACATTCAGCAATGAGATTATAAATTGAATTGGGTTTGTGCTCCGTAGATTTTGCTACTGTCTCGGGCAAATATAACACTTTCCCATTTTTTATTTGGAGCCATATTTAATTGTAATGCAGATTTCATTTCATTTCAATTTCTTGCCGTTGCTTTGGCCGCATCGAGTCTCAGTTTTGCACGTACCCAAGCTCACACAGAAGAAGAAACTCAATTAAAATTGAATAAATTTCCATGCTGTTGGGAATAATTACGAATTTCAATTTATTTGCCCCCGGATGCAAAAAGCAAAAGCAATGCCCAGAAACAACAAAAAAGATAACAGAAGCAACAACAAGCCACCGAACCAGCAATCGGAGCGGAGCAGAAGGAGCTCCTCAGCAAAGGAAACTTTTTGTGCCAAACCAACTGACGCAGGTTTTCTCTGCCGCCGGAACAGACGGTGGCTACAGCTCACAAAAACAACCAATGACAAACCGAATGCCGAATATCTCAAGGATATCCAAATTCACCCACCGACTCACTAATTCACCCACTGACCGAAGGTCTCCGCGCTCTTTGTAAATGCAAATTTGTTTGCTGCGGCTTTCCGAGCGAATCATTTGCGAATCTTCAGTATATTAATAAATGATTCAGAATGTAGTTTTTAAGTATTTTAATAAAAAATTAATTTCGTTTCGGAATATGTTAAGCTCTATAGCTGTCTCAATATATGAAGACTGCCAAAATCTGTAGAAATGATTATCAATATTAAACCGAAATCTTCCTAAGATAATAATAATTATTTTTGTATATTTGTTATCGGCATGTTAATCGATTTGAATCCAAATCATATTCCGGCTCTCTCATTCCCAAAACCTCTACCGATATCAGATATTATATTATCAGATAAAGACATATTCGACCACATTGTTTCAAGTGAAATGCGCACATCTCGCAATAAATTGAGGAAAAACCTAGTGTTTATACAGACTGAAAGTGTACAGAGTGTGTATGCCCTGCGCACAAATATTACATTTGCGTAATTACACGGGAAAACATTCGAAATTGAATAACATTTATTATATTAACGATGGGGCATGTGCAACTACTTTTTGCGGCCTGGCCGAGCAATTAATAATTTAACTGCGCTGCGGGGCAGCGAATGGGTCCGCCATCAATCAATCTCAAAGAGCGTGAGTCAGGAAAACTGAAAAATAGCATTAATTTCGTGCATTCAGTCAGTGCAGCATTCGAAATATGATTACCGGAAAGCGGAGATGCATTTGGACAACGAAAAATGCATTTTACGGAGTGAGCAAAGTCTCAAAAAATGACTTGCTATTGCGCCCGCATCGAGGAGTCAAACGACAGAATTGTTGCTTGAACAGAAATAGAATTCAAAGCTGCTGCAAACTGAAGGAATGTGTGCCAAAGTGACAAATTGGAAAACAAAGAAACGTAGCGCGACAAACTCTCTGCAACGCCTCCCTGGGCTGCGACCAGCTAAGCCAACAGCAGCAGCGAAAGTGGAGAAAGATGGCTGGCAGGAGGAGAGGCAGGGCGGTGCATAAAAGTTTATCAACTGAGTGAAATAATGTTGGGCGTAAAGTTTGCAACCGCAGTGGCCACAGACGCAGCGACCAGGATCGAGAAGGGACAGCAGCCTAACAATAAAACCCAAATGTTGCGACAATTCAGGTTGTTGCATGGCTGCAATGGCTTCACCAAGAACAAGCTAAGGGCCAACAAAAAGGCCAAAACAAGCAGAAGCGCCAGCAGGCTCAAGTGTGAGGTGAAACTGAAAGGAAGCCAAGCGGGAAGCACGTTTTGCATAATGATGAATGAGGACGACGCGTCGACGTCCTCTGTGATGTGTGCTCTGCGCTCGTTGGAGTCGCATTCCTCCTGCACTTTTCGCAGAACGACGTCCCCTTGCTCGCCCACTGCTGTGTTGATTTGTTTATGCACTCGCAGTTGGCGCACCGCTGGCACTCAGCAAAAGGAGAAGAAAAAATGATAGCACACTTTTGAGCGCTGCAACTTGACAGGCTAACGGCGTCGCCCCGTGTCGCAATTGGAAACAAATTATGCTCAAAGCGCAACCCAACTGTCAAAGTGGCAGATGGGGTGTTCTACGCTTACGGCTGAGCACACCCTTGGGTCTCGACAAGTTTTGCTTCTTTCATGTGATATCTCCATTACGTATGTGAGGTGATTGTGCAAGAGAGAGAGAGAGAGAGGTGAAGATAGCTAATTGAGACTAGCGAGTCCAAGTTCGTAGATAAAAGCCCAGCTAATTGAGCGCAGTTTAGAGTTACTCAATTAGTTAAAGTAAGAGATAGTTAAAGTGGTTAGCATAGATTGCGCATGTTCCATTTATAGTTCTCGTTTATTCAGCAAATCAAAACGTCATCTCTAGCCCCAACTCTCATGCAAAGCGGCTCATTCCTTCAAACGTTGCTTTGAAGGTGCTTCAGCTGCACATAAGAAAAAAGTGAGCCATAAATATGCGTCTAATTGGAAGACAGCTGGAGGGAAACAGTTGACTTTTTTCTTTGGCATGCGAATCGCAGCAGGATACGGGATCTCTTTTTTAGCCCATTGCAGACCATCAATGGCCATCGAAGCGCTGCGCGCAGTTTTAACGACAAGTGAACGTTCGCCCACTTCGCTGCCTGCGAGCAGCTAATATGTAAATGTCCTGCAGCTCTTGCTTTAGCTCTACTTTTCGCTCACTCCATCTCTCTCTCCCTCTCTCTCTTCGGTTCGCCATCAGCTTGGTCGCCACCGCATTGCATCTATAGCTTTTGTTTTGCTTCCGCTTTGCCATGTTTTCTACCCATGTCGTTTTCTTTTTTACTCCTTTGGCAATGTCGAGCTTATTATGCATTGCACATTTTACATTTTTACTTAAAGGCAAGACGTGGCAGGGGCAACGGCCAGAGCGCCAAGGAACCAGAAAGAAACTAACAAACAAACAAAAAAAAAAAAAAAAATGTCAGCGTGGAACACTGCAAAAATCGTAATGAAATTTTTATTATACGGCAAAGTAAAATATTTTTATCAGCATTTCTCGCTTGTTGCTTTTGAGTCACGCAAAAATTCTTTGGTTAGCTTGGCAAAGGCCGGCGGGTCAGGTCTTGTGGCGGGAATTCGTGCTGAGTTTTGGAGCTGGCATTGTTGGGGCTGCAGGCGACATTAGGTTCGGGTCAATTGCCGGCTTGAAATCTTGTAAAAACTGTCAAGACAATGAAAACATAGCAAAACTTTATCTTTCTGAATTCGACTTTGGATCCTGGCTGCGCCTAGCCTGTTGGCTTTATATTTATTTAAGCAAATTTTGGCTAAAACTAAGCAGCGCCCGCACGAGGCCAATCCGTCTGAAAGCCCTCCCACAAATTGCAACGCAGAAGTTTTTACACTGCACTTTGGCTTTGGCCCCAGCCCTGCCTTTGACTTTGGCTCCTGCTCTGGCTCTGGCTCTGGCTTTGGCTGGGTGTCAACTTGCACGGGCCGTGGTCAGGAAAGTTTCCCGTGCCTTCAGCAAATATTTGGATTGCGTAATTTGCGATGCGGCGCTCTAAGTAAAGAGCTGAGGGCAGCTCAGAGTATTCAAATTGCCGAGCTTATTTAAAAGCCGACAGCTACAAAGTAATGCAAAACTATCATTATTTTTGGGAGCTGATTGAGTCTCGTGTTCCAGATGCATGCTGAAGTTAGTGAGCCCCTAGTCATAGCTACTATAATTAATTTACCCTAATTAATTTACCTTTAATTTACCCTTAGATCTGAGATGTATTCTATTTGCGAATAGCTACAAAGACTGAAGTTGGAGCTGAAACTAGAAAAAGTTCATTGAATTAACATGGCTAAGGTTTCTTATCAGATGTCAGGAATTTTCAAATGCAGCATTCGTAGCTGCATCTCGGATCCTGCCTGAATTATATTAGCCCATAGTCAGTGCCAGCTGGATGTCAGGGTATAAAACCATTGACACGAGTCACGAACTGTTGCTCAGTTGCTGTCAGGGCGAAGCTATTGTGTACCAAATCCAATGCAGTTACGTGCTGAATATCGCATTGCTCGCTCCCACACGGAAATCAGATAGAAAGTCATAATTTGGGGTGAAGCCCCAAGCAACAGTTGCCCCAACGCTTAACCCTCCTGCTGTTGAAGCTGCAAATATTACGCAGATTTGCATATTTATTATCAAAGTACACAAGTTGAATAAATACTGAGAGCTAATTGAATTATTAGAGACTGGAAACTGGGTGAGTGCAACTGCACAAAAAGTTGATTAGCATTTAATTGATATATTGTATTATACAGATTTTCAAGTTAAATTCTCAGTTCACAACAACTACAATATCATAAGAAGTTTATCTTAATTTATTTGAATATTTTCATGCCAGATTAAACAAATTTTGTGACTCACCATAATCCAATATAAATAAAGAAAATCCTTAGGCCCAATAAGTAACAAAATATATTAGTTTATCACATTGTATTTACCATATTGCACTGTGACCAGAGGCTACTACTATCCGCAATGGATTGTATATGAGCATGACATATTCCAAAAGCACAGCAGGCTGGGTTAAAGCCTGTCCCAACAAATCGACAGACTTTGGAAATGTCGAGCAGCTCCTCTGGCTGACAGACGGAGCTACGGCGCTCGGATATAGGCAGAGGGGAGCAGACAGCTTCATTGGTTGATGAAGTGCTCGGCATGGATTGGATGGAGTAACTCGTACATATTCCAGTGCCTGGAGCTCTGCTCCAGTTGTAGCTACGTCACAACAAATCAGTTTTACATTTGCATACATTGCATTTCGTTGTGGGCCAGGGTTTTTCGGGCTGCGGTCCCACAGTCTGACAGTCGAACTGCAGTCGAGCAGTCGAGCAGTCGAGCTGTCGAGCAGTCGAGCTGTCGAGCTGTCGAGCTGTCGAGCGGCCTAAGCAGCAGTTGGCGTTATGCTAACTCAGTTGGCTGCAAAAGAAAGAGATAGACGGCGGGATATGATTTATGTGAAAGCCAGGCCAGAATCGGGCGCCCCTCGGCATAAACTTTTGCTGACTGTTGTCAGCTGGCAAACAATGGCAAAGCCACAACAAGGCCAGACAAGAATGGTGCGGCTCAAGCGACATACTACAATATATACTACCTGCTCCATCACAGCAGCAACCACCACCCCCGCCACCCCTGCCAGGGGCTGGCTGGATGATGCAGCTGCTGCAGAGGCTGTGCGATTCGCGCGCGCTCTGCCAAGCAGGCGCCCGACTGCAGCGAGTGCAAAAGAGCCAGCATTAGGCAAACTTTATGCATAAATATTTGCATGCAGAAAGTGGGAACTGCCAACTGTTTGGCTCCAATTTGCCGCTGAAGCCAAGTTAGCCACGTTTGCCGTAGGCAACGCCGTGTCATGCTTAATATATTCGGCGCATTTGGGGGATTCGATGCTTGACCAAAAATTTGTGGGCTTCTCTTGGTTTCTGTGTCTGCGCCTTTGGCTGTGACTGTGATTATGACTGTGACTGTGACTGTGACTCTGACTGTGACTTTGGCTCGGACTGCGACTATAGCTCACAAAATGCGCAAGTTCCCACATTACAATTCAAAATTTCGAAATGTCAACGAGCTAGCAATTTTCTTGTGCGCGTGGCCGTAATGGATTCAAGTCCGCTTGGCTGTGCTTTTAATAATGCGCAATCATTTGTCAGGGGCAAGTGCAACTCAGTGCTGTAATTTACACTTTGCATATATCAGCTGCATAGAACTTTGGCCAAAAATCAAGTTGAGTAACGCATATGCCGCCCTCTGCAGCAGTTCCAGGCGATATATTTCACTTGTAAATTGCCAAATTGCCAAATCGCTAAATGTCTGAACGTCTTTGCCCCTTGGCTGTTGCACACACACACATACGATTTACGACTCGAACTCACATAAACTGGCATGAATTTTGCATCTCTGAACACCCAAAGCGATTTAGAAGTTATGCAAATCGATTTCTGCAATTGTTTATTCCATTTAAATTTATTTGCATATAAAACTTGGCAAGCGCTTAAAGACAGCTCTAAAATTGAATATAATCTGGCCTGACATGAATTCCAAGCCTTGCTGGTTAATTAAATATAATCACATGATTTTCAAGGTTTTTTTCCTATCCTATCTGTAAGTCCTCGTAGCCTTTTAGCCTTCATCTAATTAAAAGCCTAAAGCAAGCATGAAAAGCTGACGAGAGGTACGATCAGCCAAATCTAAATTTTAAATAAACATTGAATTTTAAACTAATAAATTACAATACACTATTAAATTTTGAATGGTTGTGCGGCGACAGCGGTTTTTATAGGATGTCCTGAACACTTCAAACATAATGATTCGATCTGTTGTTGTTTCTCTTAATTTGAGTGACTGATTTGATGGGCTTCCAAGGAAAATTATGTTGACATCCTCAACAATAAACTGTTTATTGACATTTTATGAACCACAAAACGGCGAGCGGCCAAAACAAAGCGCTTGCACCGCAAGAACATAATTCTGACACACCACAAACACATGCATACGGCGACGAACACCCACACCCACACACACAAACACACAGCACCAGCATCCAACATAATTTTTACATCCGTCCAGCGCCATTTCCACGCTCACTATGCTCATTTTCGAGGTCCTGGCTGGCCAGTCCTTGCTGCCATCAGCAGGAGTTGTTGCCTTTCTTCCGGTCATTAAAAATATGCTGCGGCAGTCAATAAAACGAGCGAGAAAAAGTTAATAAATCAATAACAAGCGTCAAAGTGAACCTTATAATTTTATAAAAAAATAAAAAAATTGTTTAATGTTATTTATTATAAATATTAAAAAATGTCATTAAGAAATTGTATATAAAACAACAATAAATTCTGCAAATTTCATAAAATAATTCAAAAGGCAATGAATTGATGTCCTTTTTTTTATTTTTAATAAAAGAACTAAATAAATATCCTTAGGACTTAATACCTGAAAACAAATATGAAATAGTACAATATATAATAAATAACTGTATGTGCACACCTGAATAAATATAAAGTAATATAATATAGAAAATATGCTTATGATAATAAAAAAATATAGAAATTTTACGAAAAGCGTTTGTAGAGTTCTTTTTTAAAGTATTGTGTGGATATCATTTCAAAAGGGATTTTTTAATCTTTGTTTTGCAATAAAATATATGAAAAGAATTTGCGATGCATAGAAATTATAGCTCAAATAATATAATACAAATTTATTTAATATGCAAATTGCCGTCAAAGAACTAAATAAATACATTTGCTTTTCGCTTAAGGGACTACAATTTCAAGCTATATTAAGTGCAAGTAAATTTCCTCACTATGCAACAGACTGTTAATGTATTCCTTCGTCATGCAGGGAATAACAAAGAATAATAAGCCCAGATTGGTTTGTCTTTCCGTCCTCCGAGCTGAACTCATATTACAGACACCACAAAGTCTGAATAGAAGAGTCCTGTCTGCTAACAGATGTAGTACATCTACAGATAAACTATACTACATACCCGTTATTCTCTAGGACCTAGGTTACTCTCTTGTGTGCTTAATCATCCGCACAGAAAGCATGAAAATTCTGTTTCCATTTGCTGTGAGGGCAATGGGAGGACAGGAATTGCTTGAAAGGACAAATTTTTAATTTGTGACTGGAGCCTGCAACCTGCGTCCGCCCACACGTCGGCTGAGCTCGATCGGGGAGGAAAAATGTTCAAAAGAAATAAATAAAATTTTCTTCTGCTCCTTTGTTTACGATGTTCTTTTGTAATTTTCATGTCGCTTGTCTCGCCCATTGCCGCTGGACTTTCGGCAATAAATTCACTGAACGTGTCTTCGAAAAGGTCTTTAAACTGAACTCTTTAATTGGCGCATGACTCATAAAAAGTCTGATTGAGCCACGTCAATTAAAGAAGTCAATCAGAGCAACTCATTGCCAGGCGCTTTTTAGCTTGGTTGCTATTCATCCCGATTCGCTTTGTTGATTATGTTTTGTGAGTGCTGCTAAATGGATTACCTATAACACGGTCACGTTTCTCATTTAAGAGCCAAACATCTAAACTGAACTGGTTGATCAGGGCTCTAAAGTATGAGATAGATGCATTTATAAAAATATTTGTAAAAATTATTTGTTCAGAGAATAAATTACATACTTAATTGATGGATTCATAATTCTTTGCTTTTGACATTAGCTCTCCTCAATATATTCATCTTTATAGTTACATACAAGTTTTGGGACTATTATTGCTCAAGCTTAGACAATTCTGAATGTTTCACTCAATATAGTATATAACATGTATATTTTTATTTAGATTAAAGTCAATTCAGCGGCATATGCAAATGAAACAATCGCCCAATCTGTACAGTGGAACTCCATTCGAGTGTCTGGCGAGCATAAAACTGTATAATGATAATCAAAAGTGCACATTTTAGTATTTTTTATTGTAAATTAAAGCAATAAACATTGAGAAAACTTGCCGCGCTCGCAACCAGAACATAGTTGTTTCCCTCTCTTCACACTTTGATGACGCTGCTGCCTCTGCCTCTGCCTCTGCTGCCGCCGCTGCTGCTGCTGCCCTTTATCAATGGGCCATCTATTTTCATTGTTATGTGGCCGGCACACGCACAAGTCCCACTGTACAACAGTCAATAAGTGTTGAAGGGTTCAGCGGGGCAATCCCGTCAGAGTCACTTCCAGGGCAGCCAAAGGGTGTACTTGCACTCAGAAAAGGACAGAGAGAGAGAGAGAGAGAGAGAGAGAGAGAGAGAGAGAGAGAGTGAGAGAGGTACGTGAGTGGGACTGTGAAACATATCAAGTTGTTTTACGTTTGACAAATTTAATTTGATTTTGTGTGAAGTTTATTGGCAAAACGTTTTGCGAGTGCTTCGAGGCAAGGATTGGGACCTGGCTAAAAAAGCTGGTATCTTAGACTAAGACAAGGCGCTTAAGTGTGCGTATAACTGAATGACGTGGAAATTGCGTCCTTTTTGGTATGTAATTTAATATTTGCTCACACAAGTGCATACATACATGCACACACATATACATCTATATATATATAGATATACCTATGTGGAATGGAAAGCACTCTGGTTATATGTAATTTGCGTTTCACATTTCAAACTTCCACTTTATTCAAATCAAATTAATTTATGTTGGCATACCACCCACATCTCAGATGATTAAACTAATTTTGATAAACTCTTAAATGCCTTTGCGGGTCGGACAAGATATTATATTCGTCGAATATCCATTTTCAAATACTACACGGTAATTAAATTTTATTCATACACATGACTCTTTAAGCTGCTGTACTACAACATGATTGCCATCTATTCACTTATTAACCTGCACTTTACATAATGTGCAATCTATACGAAGACACGCTGAAGGTGCAGGAGAGGAAGTGCATAATGAAGTGTTCGATTATTGTAATGGAACTAGCTACACTTTTCTGTTAGCTTAGTTCAAAGTGGGAGTAACTGCAATCTGATGACTATTCACACACAAGAAGAGTATCCGCTAGTCACCAGCCAGCTCGAGTGGCTACAACAATGTTTCGTCTGAGTTTCACCTAGGCCAAATCAGAATATGCTCAGACATGCCGATTGGCAGTGTATGAATGTAATCCGAGTCTTGGGTCTGTGCGTGAAAGTATTTCAAAAGCAGACAACTTGCGATTGTGTTTATGGATGCACTGGCAAAAGGCATTTTGTGGCTGTTGTGGTGCAGCCGCAGGAAATGCTTTTACTAACCAGCCGTCCTGCCCTCCCTCATAGGACTCTGGCAGCCGCTGCTGACCACAGCATTGAGTGTCTTAAAGAGGAAAATTAACCGACACATGCAGCGGCAACAGCAGCAAACGAAAACGAGTTGAGCCTGGAGCTCGATTTGGGGCTGGGACTGGGTCTGCGTTGGAGGCGTGGCACATTAACTTCGCATAATTTGCATGCCAGCATAGCATCTGCGGTTGAAAATTCAGTTTTGCTGGCATATGTGAGCCTGAGTCTGAAATATGTCGAGAATTTCCCTACTCAACGTTTCCTAATGAGTTTTACGCAATGGGAGAGTGCGATGTAGTTGGCTCATTCTGTGGCCGGACTGTGGTTTGTGACTTTCATCACAAAAAACAGAAGAGGAGAGGAAAAAAATAAAAGGCAACCAAAAGAAATATAAAAGTTTTCAACTTTCACTTGAGAGTTTTAGTGGCATCTTGCATATAAGGCTCTCGGTTCTCTGTCAGCTGCGATTCGTTTCGTTTTCGCAGCGTTGATTAGTTTCCACATGAGTGTTTCAGTGTTTCTGGTGTCGAGCCTGAGTAACTGAAGGCTCCGTGGTTAGCTTATTATGAGTGAGGATATTGGCCAGGGAATACGAAAGTCTCGTTTAGCCATGCATGATTAAATATGTGTGTTGCCTCTCAAACTTTAATGGGCATAGCTTAAAAAGTTTCCATCATGGCAACTGGAGGTGGCAAATAAAGCCACATAGATTTTACCACTAGATGAACTGAAGTCTGAAAGGGCCTTTTATGCGAGGGTGGATCACACATTACTCAGCCACGCTTAAGATGTCGCTGGAGAATTGAGTTTATCACATGTTTTATTATCACTGCTGGCAATTTATAAGCATTTTAAGATGCTCGCAAATTAGCTAACTTCTGCCTGCATCCCAAAGAGGTCTAAATTTGGAAACTGGCTACATAGTTGGCCAAACTTTAAGATTGCTCTGTTGAGCCCGTGAGTAAACTCGAATACATCTCAGCAGCTACCCAGAGACAGCATTTCTATGGAGATATGTTTGGTTGCTTAATATAATATGTCAGAGTATAATATACTCTACACTCGCTCTTTGCAATAATAGATAAATGGAAGTAGTCAATGATTACATGATCAACTCTGCAGATATTTAATCACACTGAGGCCACTTTGTTGTTGTTCACGGCATAGCCGACTCCTGCATTATAGCAGTATGATAATAAACAACTGCAGCTGTGTATTCATGTTAATTTGATAACAATATTCTCTGTGCTTGGTATGTGAAATATGAAATTTAATGCATGGTAAATTCCTTAAAGCAGCGAACCTTCCAAGCAATATGTCCAACAAATTTGATCATTATATTTAAAAGTAAAGTTTAAGTGCGGAATTCGTATTATGAATATGCAGTAATGTCTGCATATTCGCTTGCCAAGCTTTGATCTCTGTCTCTGTCTCTGTCTTGTTTCAGCCTAGGCCTTCGATCAAGTGAATCAAACCGAAGCAACTTTGGTATTTAAGGAAAGGCTTAACTGCAGCCCACTGACTTTTATGAGCTAGGCCAATTTGAAATAATTTTAATTATTTTTTCTCACCACCTTCTGAAAAGGAAAACCACTTCGTGTAATTAATTCAGATATCAAAGGAAACTTTTGGACTTACGAGAAGTTCAGTGGCCTCGTTTGCAATGCTGTTCAAGTATTTATTCAGACTTTTTGGCTAGCAGCACACGAAGATGACATGGAAAGTGTTTACTCGCCTGCCATCTCCTGAGCATTGACACGCCTAACACTGTCGATTGCTAAGTGGACGTGGCCTTCAGCCCACAGAACACAGACCCAGCCCAACTGGCTGCTGCTACCTGCTGCTGCCTTGCCTGCCTGTCTGTCCATCTCTTTGCCTGTCTCTCCATCCGGCTGCCTGTCTAACCCAAAGGGCCGAGTAGCAGCTGTCTATCGGCCCAGTGGAGAGATTTGCTTAAAGGCTTCAAAACTCATTTAAGGCACGGCAAATCTGTGGCAAACATGAAAAGAGATGAGCTTAGGCAATGGGTCTCTTGGTCAAAGGTCAAATGCTAAAATATGCAAACATCGATGCGACACTGTTCTGTTGTCAAGTGCAATCGAACAATGTCATAATACGTATACGCAGCGTTGGCAGAATCAATGCCGAAACAACAAATAGACACAGCTAAACGCAACGAAGAGGGAGAGAATTTTAAATTCAATTCGATTCAAGTGCTTGACTTTAGATGGCTCGAGAGTGGGCCAGGTGCGCCAGGTGAGTGCATGTGCGTGTGTGTCTGAGTGTGCGTGTGTGTGTGTGTGTAGGTGTAGGTCATGTATACGCGCACAGCTCGAATAATATGCGGCAATTATAATTTCTAATTCTGACGTTTGTGGCACGAGAGCGTGGGCTAACCCAAGAGAAGAGAGAGCGAGCTAAAAGCTCTCTTAGTCTTAAGTCGCCTTTGCTCTCTTCAGTTCGACAGTTTCGAACTTCCAGCGTGTGTTTTGAGCTTTCGAAGTGCTATGCTCTGGTCCTGCCGATTCCATGCTCTCTTTCACAGATTGAGCTCGCTCTCTCCCTCTCTCTCTCTCTCGTTTTCTATCGTCTTCTCGTTTATTGTGGCAGCAGACGGGCATGCTGTTTGGCATTTCAACCTTTTGGCAGGCGCCAAAAAGTGTTCTAGGAATTAGTGAAGGTCACTAATTGATTAATTCACCTGCCTACATAAACAAATTACGCATACGCACATTACACTGGCCAACAAAAGCTCAGCCAGAGGACATCTGAATTTCAACAGCAAGTTTCTCATCCGCACTTCTACAATTGATAATTACTTGATTAGGCGAGTGAGACAAAACTCAGATCTAACCCTAACTCATATGACCCTCTATATGAATACAGTCACACATCCCTACGCGCCTCGCCCCTGCCACGAAACCCCCATAAATGGCAAACTTTTCATAAGGGATTTAGCCAAAAAACTTGTTTGCTGCATGCATATGCGAGCTGTGTTTGTGTTAGCGTTGGAGCCTGCTGCTTAATTTATACGTTCACAGCAAAAAGTATGCCCCCACACACGCACACACTCACACACTCACACACGCACAGCGGCAAACGCACACAATCAAATATATTATTGCACCGGCAAAAGGATTAAAAATTTTCGTGCCTTTTTGTCATGGTTTATAGAAAACCAACTCGCGCGGAAAGGCAATAGTGTGTGCGTGGGCGTGGCTGTGGCTGTGGCCATGGCTGTGGCTGTGGCTCTGCCAGTTGTATGGTAGTTTTCACGCATTGCCGACTTTTACAGTTATGTTGGTCATGCCCAGCAATAAAAACAGCAGCAACAACAAAGCCACTCATAATGGCCGAACTAACAATTTACCAAAAATAGGATCAGCCAGCACAATCTGAAATACGAGCTCCACGAATGGAATTTCAGCAAACAAAACAAGAAGTACGACGATTTATAGTGCTTAAAGCTCCTTAAACGACAAATTAAGAGTTAGCAACACCGTTTAAAGTTATGAGACGAGCATTTCCCATTATTCATTTAATGCTCTTCTTCTCCAGACTCGCCGAATGGGTCCAACTCTGCCAAGATCTGCTTTTTACATTAAATATTGAATTCGATGTTAAATCTTAATATTTTAGGATGAATGTTAGTAGTTATAGTGAATCAGAGATGGTTAATACCAAAGTGTTGGAAGCCAAGGAAGTCTCCTCAAATTGCATCCATCGCCAACAACTTTTCAGGCCCTGCAATTATAAGAGTTTCAACTCATAGTTTGCATCCGCATCAATAAATTTCCTGGCTTGAACTATTTGGTGTTTATTGCTCGTAAAAGTATATTAAAATCATACAAAAGCCGACTCGAGATGAGCATACAGCGAAGCTGTTTATGTGTTGGTAGATGACTAATCATAATTAATTATTTATTTTAGTTGCCTTCCGTAATGGCTGCTCATTTGCGAGTCGCGTGGCATGGGGCCGGCTGCCACATTTGATGCATGTCCCTCATTAGAGCCGTGAAAATAAAGTTTGCCTTGGGAAATGGAGTGACGCGGGTCGTGGGCGGCTGTCTCGGCTCTGAGAAAACCTGACAACGGTCGCAACAAAATATTTGCGGAAGTTAAAAATTAATTTCAAGTGCAATCGAGCCGGCTGCAGATGTGACTGCGCCGCTGGGCGAAAATCTCGCGCAATAAACATAAACATAAAAAACATGACAGTGGGCGGGGCCAGCCATTGCCATGAATAAAATGAAACTTAAGTAGCCCAGCCCGAAGAACTGTAAGGTGTCCGGCCAGGATATACCTATATACGTAAGCAGGGCACAGCTGCGACAGTTGGCCTGGCCTGCCGAGATATACGGCGAGCAGCGGGACAGCGGACAGCGGGACAGCGGGAACGCAATAATTATTGGGGCAATAAATATTTATTTATAATTTTGTTTATACAGGATATTGAATTTTTTAATTTCGTTACGCATTTCGTATTCCTTTTGTTTGTCAAAATACCGAAACGGTATATACACTGCCAGCAGGAGTTGCAACCAAGGGAGAGTAAGTATATATAGAATTTGACTGTGAGCTCTTGCCTAAAGTGAATTTTATTCTCCTCTAATAAGCTCTTCAAAAGTAAGTCTCCTTTCAACTGTAGAGCATTACGCAGTCAGATCAGCCGTTGTCAGCTGTCTTCCTTGTTTGCTTTGCTGCCTGACGTTGTTTCTTCGACTGCCAATCGAGAACATACATTAATGCCATAAAAATATATATATTTGTATTGATTTTAAGTGAACCAAAAGGCTCGCACAGTAGGCTGCCAGCACAAATAAGTGATTCCTTAGACTGAGAGCCGACTGCGTGATACTAATTGATTCTACAGTGAGTCTTTACTATAAATAATAATATAAAGTAGACAACTTTTTTAAAAGAAATTTTCGTTTATCAAAAAAAATGTAAAAAATAAATACTTTGTTATGCATAAAAGAGATTTTCGCAGTTATAAGGAATCATCAAATCATAGCAAATTCTATCTAGAAATATACACTGATCAATATACCTGTTGCATTATTAGTTTACAGGATATACACGCGGCTTAAAAACCTTTTTTCATTTCGTATTATCGTATATATATATATATATGTAGGTGTATGTGCCACTCTGCGTGAGTCTGTGCAACGCGGGGGCAGCACAATTTTAATTTCAAGTAATATTTACATCCCCAAAACGGCCATGGATTCGTCGTGGGCTTTATTTTTGTTGGGGCTTTGCTTTTACTTTTGCCAGCATATTTTTGTCGTTACCAGCTGGAGATGGTGTAATCAAATTTATTTATATAAAATGTATTCAAGGCAGCGAGAACTTCGAGATGTATTACATTAAAGATATTCAGGTTTGCATCATGAGCTATGAAGTAGATCCCCTAAGCGAGTCAGAGCTGCCTAATCAATAGTTGTTTAACCTATCTTCATTATCCATTCAAGGCTCTCTGCAATTGTTGAACACAATATATACATTTCTGTGATATTAAATTACAGATATATTCCCTGTGCTTCACAAGATGAGCATGTGAGGACAGTTGCAACCCGACTCCAAAACGTCAAGTTAGCGCCGTCAGGGCGAGGCGTTGGTCTCAATCCAACTGTCAATCGATTGGGGTATTGCAACACCTTCGGTTGCATCTTCATCTCAAATGTGATTGCACCGCAGACAACGGCGCTACGCGACTGCTGCAGCCCTAAAGGAGTGGAGCACAATGTTTCGAGGGATGCGGTTCGAGGTTCTGCAAATATTTTGCTTCAATTTGAAACAAAGTGGAATGGCATGAGCTCATCCGCTGGGTTTTCTATGCTGCATTCAAGTCGCACACAGACATCTCTGGGTGCATGCGTGTGGCACACATTCGGTTGAGCTTGTGGCAGGGCTGCTTTTATTATTATTATGTATTACTCTTTATGTATCAGCTTCAATTAATGTCAGCGTGTGCGCGTAACGATTTTCCTGTCATTCATGCCAGTCAAACATGACGGGGCCACGGTGCGACAGATATACAAATAAACAGACGGACGGACAGACACACAACGAGAGGGACGAGATGTCGGCCGGACGGACGCGTGCATATATTAAAGCAATGAGTGAGGCAACTGGATAGGAGCGAAACGAGAGACAACGGGGCGGGGCAGCTCTGCTCTGCAGCGAGCGGCACAGCGGCAGTGTGTCAGTGCCGTCATGCGTTCATTCATTCGTCATTCGTTTGCTTTTATTTGGCACAGCATTTTCCACTGTTTCCGTTTCATTTTTGTCTTCGTTTCGCTCCCTTTTTGGTAACCCAGCACACACTTATACACACACACACACACACACCAAGAGCGTATTCAAGTGTGTGGCAAAGAAATCAAAAGAATCCTGATGATACGCGCATGAATGTTTTTCTAACTGTATGCAAAGAGATTTTCCAATTCGAGCTGCTTTTGAACTGATATTTAAAGATAAATTGCGATTGACACACAAATCTCGCTGAAATTTCAATAATTAACTCCATTATTGCTTGTGACAAGCAGTCAAAGGCATCATCAAACATAAACTGGGAGAGTCAATGGGGAGATGGGCTGAGAGTCGATGTAGGAACCAGATGCATAGCCTGGTCAACGGAGCTGAGGTCCATAAATAATGTACAGCTTGGACTTTTATTTGTTTACATTATGTGGCGGCACTTAATTAATCTCTCAAAAGAAGGGCCAAGGAGAGCGAGCTGCTGGTGCGTTGCTGTCAAGCGACTTCAGGCTGGGCCCGCTTAAACTTTAAAGCCAGCGCAAATGACAAATTTAATTAATGAATTATTTGTCACCGAAATCTTTTGACGAATTACCAACCGCACGTGTGGGTTACCCCAGGTGGGGGGAGGGGCGGCTCTGTTTACTTCAGCTAAAAAACAAACAAATTTTAATTAAAAACTGTAGCAACAACAAAGCAAAACAACAAAAGAACAACTGAAATTTTTCTCATGGCTGCGAGCGAGGCGTCAATTGAAGAGCTTTCCGGAAGTGGATTGGGAAAGCAGCCAAGCACGCTTTGTGAGTATATACATATAAATGTATATATATATATATATGTATATATATGTATATATATATATATATATATATATATATATATATATATATATATATATATATATATATATATATATATATATATATATATATATATATATACATATATATATATATATATATATATATATATATATATATTAATACATATATACGTCAATAGAAATCAATGCCGAGTTGAGGGCTGCAAATTAACAAGTCATTGTGGCCACATTTGTGCTGTCAAAATATAATAAAAAACGTCACAAGGACTGAGATTTATTGACACTTCTAATTGTCAGTAATATAAATTCCGTAGAGTCAATTATGCTAAAAGCTCGAGCAGCCAATAAAAACCACTCAGCTCCGCAGGGGTGCCAGCGTCCTGTGGGCGTCCAAATTAATGTGGGAGAGCAACAAGAAAGAAAAAAAAAAAAAAAGAAAAAGAAAAGAAACCGCAAAAGACTTATGGCTTACAAAAACTGATGGCAGTGCACAAACTGGCAATTAAGGCTATTGAGTTAACAGCGGCGACGTTCGAGTCGCCTTTAAAGATTTCACGCTGCGTATGAGTAATGTCGCACAATCGGCTTTTCCTCAGCGGTAATTTTTATTGTCTTGCCGCTGCTGTGTGCGGGCACTTAAAACTTAATGAAATATTTACTGTGGTAAATATTTCCATCCCCTCCCTCCCCTAGCCCACTCAGTGGACTCTGAAAATATGAGCAGATCGCTTAAAGTCACGCCAATCGCTCGCATTGCTGCCCTAAGCGCTGTGCGTCATTCGGCATTTGAATGACACAAGGCAATGGAAGCATTGCTGTTCTGCTTTATCGAAATGATTTTATTTTTATATTTTGCATTAAGTGCTTTCTCTGAGTGCGCACAGCTTTCAGTTTATGGCGTCCTCAATTGAAAATCCAGATGACCTAAGCTCCGATTTGTTCGCATGTTTCACAAGTCTTTTGAGCAAGTGCAAAAAATGCGCCTGTTCGAGGATAAAAATCATAAACTGCTGCCAACTGGAAATCATCAAAGTGAAGAGAGTTTTTTATTTTTACACTTTGCAATGTTGCACAACGCAATTCAAATAAATTGTATTTGTTGGTCAACAGCAGCAGCAACGTGCTAGAAGCTAAATTAATTTCGTATGCTGCAAATGCCAACGAAACATAATGATTTGTATGAATTTAAAATTGTTATTTATTATATATGTGTATATAAAATAGATCTGCAGTTAGACGTGGCGGAATTATCACGAATCAGGCAGTCAATCATTGCCAGTTCAGATTCTTTGTTCCAATCTTTTAGTCTCGATTCTCTAGTATAGATTCTCCAGTCAGAGCCTGCAAGCTTAAGACCTAGAATCTTATTAACTACTAAACACTCGATTTCAAGTCTATTTGCTTTCGTATGATATCAGTAGTTCTAAATTCAAGGAAAAGCTATGGGGGCACGCCTAAGAAGTAGCAGCTGCTTTCCAAAATAATACTTAATACTAGCATAGCAAATGCATGTTTGAGATTTCATATCTAAACTACAAAATGCATTTTGATATCTAGCACAATTTTGTTCATTGCAGTTCGCAAGGCCCAGAAATGCGGCCAATAATTTATCTTCGTTATCTTCAAGCTAAAAATCAATAACAATTTGTGATTCTAGGCTTTCAAGCAGAGCTCTACGAGGCTTCAATTTTAATTATCGTCCGGTCGGCTCTTGAATTTATTGGTTTCGGACCAAATGCTCAAAATATTATACTTTAATCTCAATACTTGTTCATTTATAATTTTCAAATATTCAGTCAAAAAAACGTGCAACATATACATAAACACAAATGCATTGCCAAACATAACATTTTAATTAAAATTTCTACCCTCTCGAAATCAGCAAAATAATAAATAATTGGGCGCTGTATACATTTTCGCATGTGTTAAAACAAATTTTGTTTAATTTTGGGCTTGCTCATAGAACGCAAATACAAAATGCTGACTCATCAGATGTGAATCAGAAGTGGGTATATTGGTTGCACTGTGCCGAGTGGTGCTCATAGAACTTTACAGATTTACAGGTTGAGCCATGAAATATTGGAGTCGAAATCAAATGCCAATTTGTCTGCAGAGGGTTTTACTTCGAATAAATATTGACAGTTGCTGACATTTTTAATTTATATTTTTAATTTATTATGCTGAAGCTGATGTTGAATTTTTCGATTAGAACATTTTGTGCATGTTGGTTTATAATTAGTTGAAATCAACCAGCAGACATGCAATTTCAACTTGAACAGCGGAATGCAAAACTACTTACAACAGGCAACAGGCAGCGAAATAACATTTGCAACATTTTGTGTAGCTTTTTAATGAATTTATTGTGTAAATTGCGACGCGTTTACACGTCTATGTGTGTGGGTGCGCGTAAGTGTGCATGTGTGTGTGTGTGTGTGTGTGTGTGTGTGTGTGTGTCTAAGTGCAGTGCGTGTAAAGTAAGGTATTTGCCAACGCCCAAACAATGTTTCGCCAAGCAAGCGCAACACCCACAAATGTTCTTTAAATTTCTAATTACATTTGAAATTGCTCTCAGCTTTGACATGCGTCTGTGTATGTGCGTGGGTGTGTGGGCGTGTGTGAGTGTGAGTGTACAGAATGGCAAGAAGGAAATGTTGACATGGTTTTTCACAACTACCACAAACACAGCAGAGATTGTCATATCCACAGATGTCACTTAATCTGTCTGTCATTTAATTGCACAATATTTACAATGCTTCGTGTAGATTTTTAAATAAAACTGTAAGAGAAAACAAAAAATGCCTTGAAGAGAATATTCAATATATTCATATTTGCAATGAGAAAACAAAGGGACATATCGAACAAAGCATTTCCTACAACAATTATGGGCTTATTGTGTCTAGCAATAGCTCAAATTGTAGACTTAAGCCTTAAGCTGATATCTAGGCAGGGGCAATAGCAAATAACTACTTAATTATCATTAAATATTGAAATAGCTCTTGACAAGATTTATTTGGTATTGTTTATAGATATTGAATCGAAAATTCAAGTATTTACAGACGACCCCAACACTATACTCACATTATTTATTGGGCAGGCCTATGCAAATAGTTAAGTATCGAAAATACTTACATATTTACATGCGAGGGAAGATGGATGATGATTGTCTCATTATGCGATGGGGCCACAATGCCATGCGGCATTCAGCTCAGATGTTTATGGCCCTGCTGATTGCAATAACCGTAATTCAATCAATGTCGCACTCCAGCACGATTGACCACACACACACACACACACTTACACACACAAACCCTCACACACACAGACACTGCATTGTAGTTTGGCTTGTTCCTACTTATGTTCCATTCAGTTTAAAATTGATAAAAGCACGACTCACTCATGCGATTGAGTTTCTTGTTCTTATGACGCAGATAAAAGGTTTTAAATAATAATCATTTTACATATATACACATATGTATGTATATATGTAAATCCTTGTGTATGTTGGGTATCTGTAATAATTATGTTAAGTCTGCCCGATTGACGTATTTAATTATTTTCATTAAATTTGCTGTTTGCTGTTAAATGAGGAAGCTGCTTCGCTGCGAGCAGGAGCCTGAATGTCTGGACGTGTCAGCTTGTTCAACATCCAAGACTTAAAATAATAATATGGCCGCAATATGCATTTAATAACCTGCAAAGCTGCGCATCTAAAATTGCGAGCCTCGCCACAGTGGATCTCGCCGCTGGCAGTAATTTCAGATTTTAATTAAATTCTTTTCTTCTTTGGCCCGGTACAATGTGCAGCATGGAGCTGCTCCAGTGCTCCAGTGCTCCAGTGCTCGAAGCAGACGGCCAACCCAAATAACTACGAGTACAAACGCTTGCTGCTAGCCCACCTACTTTTCCATATAAAAAAATATTTGTAATGCCGTAACGCAAAAATAACATACGAAATTCCACACAGTTGTGCTCCTCACTTGTTTCTGCTCTGACAGTTTGGACACACACCTAACCCAAGTTGATTTACAATATGGAAGCGCTATTTATTTTTTTAATTATTGTCTTTTCTACTAAAAAGACTTAAATGTATATTTAACAGCACCAAATACACCTGGATTATGTTTACAGAAATTGCCAAGTCTTAGCTGTGAATCAAATGTGTTTTCCAATTTATTTAAGAGAAAAAAATATAGAACACATCAATATATAACACATTTTTATGATCAACAGCGAACCTGGGTTCACATAGCATGAATTCATGATCATGAATCTGTTCACCTGTTGCTAGTAGATCAATGCGCCTCCTGCAAAAGCGAAGGTTGATCATATGTCCCGACAGAACGGCTCTAATTGGATTCAAAACCTTTTGGATCTTCCATATGAGATTCACACCTTTTTTATTTTATTCCTTTCAATTCATTTTTTATTTTATATAGTAATTTTATAATTATATAATTAATTTAATTTTTAAAATTTTTACTGTATATAAAAAATCAATGCGAATAAAGTTCATTAATAATGAACATTCAGTCAAGCGCTTTACCATAAACATCATTTAAAGAACATGATATTTACAAGTCCGAAATGTATATATACTTCGATTCGCCATTCAGACAGGAAATAAGTCACGACTCGCTGGCTCACCTACTTGGCTAAGTGAAAGGTAGCAGTTGCTCTAATGCCACTTCTAGAGGACAGACTTTGCGCAGATTATGCGAATAACGGTTGTGCTGAGGGAGGCCGGGGGTGCCGTTTGACGAGGGGCGAAACAAATAAATAAGCGCTGACAGAAGGACGGAAGGGCGCCAGAACGGAAGGACGGTAGATGCATACTGGCAAGGAGAACGTCGCATATCAGTGCATTCGCATTCGCGCTCGCATTCGCAATCGGCTTTGCCTTTAGATTTATAGACAGAGCCATGCTGCAGTCGCTGGCCAAGTGTTGATGGCGGCAACCGACTGTTTATACTTCATCCATATATATATATATATATATATATATATATATATATATATATATATATATATATCACATATATATATATCTATAAAAACTTTGCCAAGCGGTAAGTCGAGCAGCGACTGCTGGAGTAACAGCAATTTAAGGGGATTTGCGTGCCAGCCGGCGACAGTTTCCGCTAGCAGGAATCCTGCAGCAGGCTCAAGTAGCCTCAAGCTGTGTCAATACAATCTCGCAATGGTTCAATAGTTGAGAAAATGTTTGTCTAATCGCGCGCACACAATGCGCATCGGACATGGTCATGTGTGGATCGGTGCCACATGCACGCACCACTGAGCACACGCCAACATGGCCTGCACCTCCCACAGGAACCGCAGCAAATGGCCCCAGCAGCCAAGCAGACTTAAGCTGCAAGTGGCCAACTGAGCAATCGAAGCTGCCACAGAGCTGCCATTATGGTGCGACTGCCCGTATCTCTAGGCAAATGAAATCGTGGCGATTCGCGAGCAAACTTCATTATTTTCTTAGCCAGCTATTTTGGAATAAAAATATAATTAAAAGGAAATATGAAGTGGAAATTTAGCAAAGGGAATATTAACAAATTATGCACTGACATCAAAAGGTATGGTATAGGGAATATGTTAGTTGGGTATGCCCGTTTTTAGTGTAAGCACTGTTATTTTTGAGCGGCATATATACCTATTATTAAATATTAAATATCGTATTTTCGGGCTCGTTGTCATTATTCCAAACATGTGCGCAATTTGTAATTGAAATTCAGGCATTTTGGTATTAAAAGCGAACAGTTTAATACACGGTTGGCATTAGTTACAGCCACGAGCGGGTATCGAGCATCGAGGGACAAGAGAGAGAGAGAGTGGGAGAGAGGGGGGAAGAGACCGCAGGGTAATGGCAGCCATAATGTAAATTGTGAGCATACACATGATAAATTGATACATAAATTACAATAAACACGCATGTGTGTTAGGCGCATGTAACCCCCCCCACACACACACACACAAATAAATACATACATGTATAGAGCGCTGTGCTGGACCGCACAGCATTGCCTAAAAATTTACATGAAAAACTAATTTTGCTCGAGGCTGGCACTCGGATTGACTAAATGACTAAATGACCAACTGATGCAGCAGATGCTGCTGCTGAGGCCGATGATGGAAGGGCTCTGGCCAGCAAAGAACACAAATGCACGCATACACTCACTTACACACGCTTACACACACACACATTGGGTTCACACGTTGCACATTGCATAATCAGAGCGATCAACATAATCATCAAAATTCATGAATCGCAACGGAGGGGAACGAGGGCGCCGCAGACTGTCGGCCCTGACTGTAGCGATTAGTTACACATGCTGTCAGAGAACCGCAGAAGCTTTCCAAGTCAAGCTAGCCAGGCGACTGTCTGCCCAAAATGCAAATGCATAATTAAAATAATTCACAGACATGCGGACGAAGGCACTGAACATGCGACTGCATCGGCCGGCAAATATCTTGCACATGCAAGCTGCTTGCCCCAGCTCCAGTTCCAGTTCCAGTTCCAGTTCCAGTTCCAACTACGAATGTGTCTCCCCCATCCCCAAGCCGACATCCAGCTCCACTTACTGGCATTAAGCAAAAGTGCAATGACTCAAATATATGTCACTCACATGGCCAGCTCGTCTGGCACACGCAGTCCGCTCCGAGCTCAGTCCGAGCTGAGCCAGAGCGGGCCACGTAATTAAATGCACGATAAGCATCCGAGGCTTGAGGATTGGTATGTCGAAAATGCCCGCGCCTACAAATTATATGGCATTCCGCATGCCCAAACCCTCTCCTCCCCCTCCCTCCCCCCCTCTCCCTCTCCCTCTCCCACCCCCGCCAGGGTAGAATGCGAGTATCGCCATGCTAAATAAAAGTCGCCTCTATTGCTTGATTGCGTGCAAAGTATGCTACACGATTTTACGAGTATAGCCGTTCCGACATTTGTGTGATTTACGCGAAATCTCGCAAAAATTCGCATTGAAAAGATTAGTGCGGAGACTCGACTAGTCGATACCCTCGATTTAGTATGAGTGTAATGAGAGCTTAAGAGACGCCTGCGAGACGGCTGGACGTCGAGACATGGCCATCAAATTTATCATAAATTGTTATATTAAACTGTTAACGGTAGCATACAGATCAATAAGGGATTTTTGTAAGCTCTTAACGACGATTCATGGGCCCAATATGCCGTGCGTGTTCTTGGCTTGTAACACGGCAAAGAGAAAAAAAACGAACAAATTTGTAGCCACAAACGTGTGTATATGTGTTTGTCTGTGTGATACCAACTTCACACCTCGACAGCCGAATGAGTAAGGAGAATGTAGCTCGAAAGTGGGCGTGGGGCGTGGGACTGGCAAAAACAAACGCCGCCAGCAATGAAATGCAATGCGCAAAATGCATTTCCCGCGACTACACAATTGAAGTAATAAATCACGCCTGGTGGCAACTGAGCGACGGAAGGGTAGCGGAAAGTGGAGCGGGGGATGGGGGAATGGGGAAGTAGAGAAAGTGGGAAGTGGTAAAGGGTAGCAGCCACATGGGCAATGCGGCCAAAGCGACGAAGATTTTTATGTCTGTAACTGCGAAAAAATTGCTGCCAGCCCAAAATGTGTGTACGAGGAGCTGCAAATTTCGAACACACACACAGAAACACTTACGTACACGCATATATGTATATATTTGTATTAAGTGCAATCGTGTGGAAATGCGCGGGAAATGGCGGAACGGAGACGGCGACGGAGACGGCAACGGAGACGTGGAGCGGAGACTACCTATTAAAATGTACACTCATTAATCATCGGCACAGTAACGTCGCGCGATTTACTTGTTGTTGCTTTTTGTATATATATCTATATATATATAAATATTTCGATGCTGCGAAAATAAAAAAAGTAGAGAAGCCAAAGGGGAGGCAAAAATGTGTGCACCAAACATAAATAAAAGAAATAAAATTGCAAATTTATGCACTTGTGTGAAAAAAGAGCAAGGAGACGAAACAAAAAATGTGCTGCAAAAATATTTCAACTGGCGCATAAATTTGGCCCAAAAAATTTAATACACTTTATAAAGTCCCTTGTCGATTTCTATTTCTTTTTGGTTGTGTAATATGCCACGGACAACTGTAAATAACTGCAACAAATTGTGTCTACTGCACATATTGCGCATACGCCGCATTGCACACATTAAATGAAATTTAATGTTGAGCACACACACACACACTCACACACATGCACGCGCACGGCCATTTGAAGTGTGAGCCTCGCATAAAAAGATGTGACATAAATCAGAGAATTTGAAACTATAAAAGGCCAAAAAAACACACCGCCCGCCCCGCCTCCCCCACTTGACGGTTTGTGCATTTTGGAAATTAATTTAAACGATTTGCTCAATAAAATGACCATTCGAGCGTATAATTGACGTGTGCCATGTAAATGCAAATTACACAGCAACATAAATAACATGGAATTATTTTCAGAAATTAAAAAAGAAATATATAGATTTAAATATATGTATTTATATATATCATACATGCATGTATGCTATTCAGCCAACAATCGCAGAAATTGAGGCAATTTACAAACCTGCAAAGAGCCGAATATAATATTAAAATAATCAAGAACAAAACTTAGTTCGAAGTGGATTTGAAGTGCGATGATAGAATATAAATCAATCAATGAATATAGGTATAACTTAGGCTTACTTAATTCATCTTGCAAATACCTATTTAAGAATTCTAAGTATATTTTTTCTAATGATTGAGTCCCCAGTTCAGTTTGTAATGTCCATAACAAAAATTGTTCATAAAATATTTAACAGCAACGATCAGATGTAAAATCTTTCTCTGGCGATAATTCCACAACGGTTTCTATTTAAACCTATATGAGAGGAGAGAGATTAAGACCAGAGCTCACTTCATTCGTCGGCAAATCAATGATAATTATAAAACAATAACTTCCACATAAAATCTTTCTCAAAATGGAAAACAGTTTTAATGGCAGGCCACTGATGAAAGAACTTAGGTCTGGCTGGGTAAAATGAATTCAAGTGAGATTTAATTTCTAATGTTATTTATATTTCTATTCCGCGCGGCTGCAGTAATCCGTTATGCTGGGAGGGAGGGGCGTGACCGGGTTAAACTGGAGAGAACAACATAATTACAAATGCGTTCGCATCGAGTCAGCGCCTTAGCACCGCGCAACCTCATTTGCCAACTGTCACAAAGCTCAAGGCACTTCCTGTCTCTTCTGCCCTGCGTCTGGCTCCCTCTCTGGCTTTGTCTGCGCGCCACTTTCAGTTGCCCACTTCAGTTGGCCGGCTGACCCTGCACTCTCATTAATAATTTAAAGGCAACCAACAGGCGCCAGTTCAGTCAACAATTTCACTGCCATTTTAATTATTTAATTTGCGTCGCGCTCACCAACTGACCCTCGACACCGATGACCCGTCGCGTCTCCTAGCCAACACAAAAAGTCAATTATAAATCGGGCTTTGTGCAGCGTGAATTTAAAAATGTTTTATGCCAATACAATTTTAATAACCCATTTTGATGTGTTTTATACATGAGGCAAATGCATATAAAATGCAATAATGAAATGAAAACTAAATGAAAATGGCTTTTAGCTGTTTGAATTATTCATTTTCTATTTTTATTAAATTTTATTTATTTAATTTTACTTTTATATTTATTTTAATTTTATTTCTTTATAAATTTGTTGCAGTGTAATAATAATAATAATCAATGTAATTTATATACAAATTCATAAATTTTATACAAATAAGTTGCTTGCGTTTTTTTCTCCTGACTACACAATACTCATTCAAAAAAATGTTAAAATTTATTTTGAAAATTTTAAATTGCCGTTTTTATATCATTTTATTCATACATTAAAAGGCCGTCAATAGTGTTCGAATTGGCATGTTTTGTTGCTTACCCTTAATACGAATGCCCAAGAGCTATGTCAGAATACATTTTTTATTTCAATTTGGCTCAATTTCATTTTGGGTATTGTAGAGCTATATCTATCCAAAGTTAGCCTTAGTGCTGTTCCCTTCCATCTCTCACTACAATATGTAAAGCTGTTTTAATCAACGTTATTAGCCTGTGAAATTTATCAATCTCCCAAAAGTGACTATGTAATTTTGTTACATAACAATATATATTGTAAAATTTAAAATAATTCTAAAATTTAAATTACTTTTTTAATCTTATTCAAAGAGAGGAAAGAGATCATATCACTCTTAATCTGAAGAAAAACGGAATGGCATTTCATAAAGCCTATACTCAATTCACTTTGTAGGCGAGCATAAAACAAAACTCAGTAAAATACAAAAATTATGAATAACTCCTGCAGTTTGTCACAGCAAGTAACACTGTAGCAAACAACGAAAACAAAAACAAACTTTGACATTTACAAAGTAAAAAACAGCGTATTTTTGACTTATGTATGGTCGCATCGCTGCCTATAAATTGTTTGCATGACATTTTGAACACAACCCAAAAACATGTTATATGCCCTTATAGTATAACTATAAACAGTTACAAACACACACATACACACATACACACACGCACAAAGTGTGTGTAATTCAAGCGTATGCAAAATTCTCTAACTGTGCGCAGTTTGTGGGCAAAAAGTGATATTCAACCACAATCTCGTTTATAATTGCTTTTGTTTTTTAATAATCAGGCTTGACCCATTGCCACACGCTTGTACACCCGGGCGCACACACATAATTGGATATCCATAATAGATGTGTGTGTGTGTGTTAGCCTGTAGATATACAGCTGGGTAATGGCCCCCACGCACCACATTGCGTATGCTTAACATTCTGTGTTGGTGGTTCGCATGCAAGATAAACTCGAAGCGCAGCAAAAACTTTTTATTATTAACTTAGCGCTTAAAACTAATAAAGTATGCAGGGAGCAAGGGGTTGTGCGAAGGGCCGGCATGAGGCGCAGGGGGTGTGGTTATTTGGGTGTGCCTTATATACGAGCGCTGTGCCGTTCATTTGTGCTCACTGAGCCCGTTTATGAAATAATTTTTGATTATACAACTTTTGCCATTTAATCAACGCCCCATGCTTTGTGCGTGTATGTGTGTGTGTGTGTGTATGTGTGTATGGTACTCGGGCTATTTCAGTGAATCTTTTATGGTTTGCATACATTTAATAAGCAAAGCGAAAATTGTTATACCAAAAAAAGATTTTCCCCAACGTTAAATAAACTTGAATGTACCGAAAATAATACAAAGCTTGAATATAAATTTCAAAATGTATGAGATTTTGATAGACAGATACTACTCTAATCTATTGCATGCCATCTTCTATGAAATATAATTATATACCTAAAATAGAAGGAGCACAAGGCAAAATTCAATGCGAATGAGGTGGGCAGTAATGGGACAAAACCTTTTCTTTTTTTTTTTTGTAATTGTTGCTCACTTACACATGCACTCATCGTCTATTTAGTATTCATTGATGGCCACTTGGACTGTTGGAACCCTCAAGTCGTTGTCAGTTTTACTAAAAATCAAATGTAATTTGCAGTTCGTTTAATTTTGCGGTTACTCAACTTAAGGTGAACCCAAAGGGCTGCGCATAGCAACAACAACCACACACATGTGTGTGTAGTACAAATGTGTGGGTGTTTGTGTAAGGAAGGGATTGTGTGCGTGTATATATGTACATATCTGGGTCATGTTGTTATTTCCGGCTTTTGTGGCCAGCATATGGCCGACAGCAAGTATTGTAGCAGCGATCATCTTGTGGTTCTTTAGTCAATTTGTATTAGCAGCTGTCTGCCGACCTGATCCCACACAAATAGCTACCACAGTTGGCCTCTCCACCCGCCGTCCTCCGCCCACCCCCAGTGCTGCACTTGAGAGGTTTCGAGGCGGAATAGGTGGCTGTTTGGCATGCACTCATGCAAGCGTGTGTACGCATTTGATTATGTGTGTGCAAGTGAATTCATTGAGGTTGTTAGTGTCATTTAGAGTTCGAAAATTGTTTTGTAATGAAATTAGATTGTAATTCCCATTGCCATGCCTTAACGCAGGCCCAAAGAGCACAGGTGCACAATGTTCTGCTGTCTTGTAAAGCTGACTGCAACAGAATGCAAACTGCACAAATATGGCCAGAGTCGGAGCTTTGTGTTTAATTCAATTTACCTTTAAAGTACGGTTCAATTTGCCATTTGCATTTAGATGCCAAGCCATTTGCTTAATTTCATTTCATTTCATATCTTCCTCCTGCTCAGCGTTCAGTTTGCACAGCCACTTTCTGTTTGTGAGTCGATAATTTCGGGCAATTAAATGTGTGCATATTAAATATATATATCCCGAGGAATTGAATGCAGTTAAAGGCAAGCTCAGCTTTGTGTGAAGTATACTGGAAACATAGGTTTGTGCTGAAGTAATAAAACATCTATATTTATAATATGATATGGCAATGAATAAATGATAGATAATAAATGATAATAATCTATCCTTAACTTATGTTTCATTTATAATAGAAAAAATAATAATAATTGTGGGAATTAGTTTTCCATAGCCGGATGGTTTCCGTTTCAGTGAGCTCAATCAATATATCTATATATGAAATACTAGTTTCATTAAATTGTTGTTTATATTATTACTCAATAAACATTACTGAATAAACATTTTGAGAGTTGATTCTTTTTATGAAATTAAATACTTTGATTACATATTAAATATAAATATTTTATGAATGTGAATTAATTAACGACTTGATTTGATTTTTCTTTCTACTAAATGCTGCTAAAGCTGATTTATTTCTATTATTTTCATCTTTTATGCAAACCCAACAAATATTTCAGCAATTCACATTATCTGCGCGGACCGCTCAAAGGCTCTTGCCAACTATTCTTTGAGGCAAGCACTCATTGTTGCCACAAATGCGGCATGAAATTATCGCGTGCTACAACAATGTTGTGGCTTAGCACATAGAATGCACATTTTTACGATGCACATAAACACACTTACACATTCGCATGGCCACTGACTGGACAGGAGCAGTTTTTACTTTCAACATAGTTTCAGGCTTCGTTTGACCTTTGCACTTGCATCTGTGTGCGGGTTGCGCGTGGCATCTTTACAGCAGAGCTGCAGGCTGCACACACACACACACACACACTTATGCACACATTTAACGTGCTTAGTGTGGCTAACAAATATGCGGCCAAAAAACTGTAACACTAAAGCAAACAGTTTGCGTTGGCCTCTCACGTGGTTGGCTCTGGGGCATTTGGCCAGCTTTGGCTGCCAATTTAATGAGCGCTGAGGTGGTGGAGTGGAGTGGCAGGAGGGCCACTAGACAATGCTTTAACAGCACGCTCTGTTCTATTTAATTACAAAAAAAGTACATTTTTACATTTTCGCTAAGTTTTTAATTTCCATAATTAGCGCTTGCAACAACTGCGCTGGGCGCTGCCAACAAGCGCCACAACAACTTTGGCCAAATGACATTTTTTGAGTATGCATCAGCAGCAACAGCAACAGCAACAGCTACAGCAACAGCAACAGCAACAGCAACAGCAACACTCAACATACATTCACACCAACACCAACAGCAACAGCTACAGCAGCTCTCACGTGGCCAGCAGCAATAGCAGGCAGAACAGTTTTCGTTGCCTACTTATCTGGGCCGCAGTGTCAAATGGGCGAGAGCGTAAGCAGCTACTTGGTTGTCCTCCTGTGTAAGTGTAGGTGTGTGTGTGTGTGCGTGTGAATATTGGTGAGTGTGTTGTGCAACATTGTGAAGTGCGCTTGCCCCACTCGTTTCCCCGCTTACATCTTGTTGCAGCAGTTGCAGTTGTTGCTTTTGCTGTCGGGTCTGATGAAAGCCATGTAAATTCTGTTACATGTTTTTACCGTAGGGCGGGCACTTCATTTAATACCCATTCGAAACAAAGCAGCAGCCATACGTCAGAGCAAGCAATTTCATTTCTCTCTCTATCTCTCTCTCTCGCTCTCTCTCTCTCTCTCTCTCTCTCTCTCTCTCTCTCTCTCTCAGTTATTTTCCAAATCTATAAGCTGCTTAAGTTATATAAAAACAGTTTTAAGATCAGAGCGATTCAGCAACTTTCAATCGGAATTTTGTTGTATTTAAACAGTTTTCAGCTCTTACATGGAAAAGTTTTCCTTATGCCAAGCATACTATCCCGCTTTAATCGAATTATTGTCTTTGTCATATTCACAGTTGTACCTAGACTACACAACATAAAATGTCGAATTAGCTATGCAAACAGTTACACACACACACGCAAACACACATACAAACACCTACTCTCTAACACCTTAAACACAGCCTGGCCAACATCGCATAGCTTGAGGTCAGCTTACAACACTATTTGCCCACTCTCGCGCATATATCACATTTATCTTTAGCATTTGCCGGCATTGTCCAAGCGTCGGGATTACAGCAGCAGCAGCAGCACCAGCAGCAGGAGCCGGCTCAGACCGTAATAGCATAGAGCGAACACCTTGCAGCATAGCCACAGATAAAGAGTCGCCGTAAAGCATAAATGTAAACAGCCAGCTGTGCACTGGCGCTCAGTTTATTTGCGTATTTCGCTACCGCGAACAGAAGGAACTGCGCGAATTTATAGCAGGACAAGCGAAAGCGAATAAAATACAAAATAAAATAAAATATACAAAAACAAACTGCAAGAGCTAAACAGATTTTAATCCCATTTGAAGTGCAAAGCATTTGTTTTTTTTTTTTCCTTTTTTTTTTATTCTGAACACAGTAAAGATTATTTTTGCAATGTATATGACTGATATAGCTCAAATGCATTGCTAATTCAAATCAGATTACGTCATTATCATAATAAAACCCAAACACATTTTATGAAATTTTGTTTTAATCAGATTTTGTAAGCTTGAATCTGAATTTGAAGCACATCACGTTCTGGGAGATATTTTATTTTAACTATAATGCTTAACAGTTCCGACTTTATAGCCCCAGTAAATATATTTCTACTGCTTTTCAAAAATTCTAAATTATAAAGGCTCTTTATTTTTTAATGTTAAATGAGAGAGATATATTCAAATCTTAAATTCATTGGCTATCAATTATAAACAAAGCTTAGCATTGGGCTTTGAATTCAAGCCTAGCTGCTGCTAAGATCTCTGAGCAACTGGCTTCGTATTTGTATTTGATTATGTTGTCTTGCAAATGAATACTAATATTTAAAAATATATATAGTTCAAAGAACATTAACTTCATTTACCCATACGTTTCTTCCATCAGAATAGTTCTGGGCCTCTACTGACGTATTGAAGATACTTCGTATATAGCCCAACGAAAATTCGGTGAATTTCCTGAACTTCCCCTCTGTTTCGGCACTAAGTCTGATAGTAATGCTAATTAAAAATGGTGTTTCGATGGTCGTACACTAAAATGTGGGCTCTAATGTGTACCTAAAACGCAAGCCTCGCGGCTCTTCCAGTACGCCAATCAACGTCACGCATTGGTGGTTAACTCTACGAGGCTTGCGCAATTTGACAGAACTGTAATTTTTGGATAGCCCTCGGCAACTGGCAAAAACAAAAAAAAAAGGTTAAATGGAACAACACCGAAAGCTGCTAAAACAAAATTGAAGGGAAACTGAAAACTTCACTCTAATGCGTTTACGATGCAGGGCAAGGTATCTATTTAATTTGCATTTTACACGCGAAAATAGTTAGCATATTGAAGGCCAGCCAGGGGCAAAGTTGTTGCTGTGGCCGCATTACTCATACGCAGCGTGCGCCAAATTGGTTTCACCCCAGCACAGGCCGAGCCACCCACGGCCGCAGGTCAATTGCCAGTTTGTGTCTAGCTGCGTGCATGTGTGGGCTATGTGTGTGCGTTATAATTAGAAGTTTAATTAGTCGAGCATAACTGATTTAATGAGTGCTGCACCACACAAAAAGATGCTGCCGATAGAGAGAAAACAGTTACTAATTGAATACTCCGCTGCAAGTCAAATGCGCTTAAATTGCACTTTAAACAGCTTTCGCAGCGAAAGCAAAAGGAAATGAAAAAACAGAGGAGTTCCCTGCTCGTCGAAGAGCAATAATCAACGCAAATTACAATTAATTAAGAGCACACTTTGTTAGCCAGCAAGTTATTTTGGCAGTTCGGCAGTAGGCGTAGCTGTGGGCGTGGCGGGCAGCAGCTCATTAAAAAGAATCACGAGCACCCTGAACTGAGCAGCAATTATGGCGTTTGCCCATCTGCCAATAAGGTTCGAGCGAAAACTAAAATAGCAAAAATTCTGGTTAATTATGCAACATCAGTCGAAAAATGAAAAAGGCTGCAACAAGATGCTGACAATCATTTTCCTAACTGAAGGCCAGTCGAAGTTGGATTGCTCTTTGTAGCAATGGGCTGACTGCATAAAGGAAATTTTACATTCTCAAATTTATAGTATATAATCATTGTCCGGGAGTATCTAAAATTGTACTTTTATATTTATTGTTAATTTGTTATAGTTTCTTTAAACAAAAAATATATATTTACACTGTTCAGTTTCGCAATATGAATCGATAAATATTTCAAAAATTATTTACACAGAAAATATATAGTATATATATCTGCAGGAGTTGGAAAACTCATGTTTGCAACTTTATATGCTATAACGATATATGCAAGTGTATGAAAAGAGAGAACTTTTAGTTTTCCCAAAGCATGATTATATTTTCCATTCATTAACTTTGCTTGGTTTGTTTTTTGTTTAGAAAAGCTTATATAATATATAATAAAGTATTATTAAATTGTAATTCTAAAACATGAGCAAATTTTGTTATTTGTCCTGCGCTATTATGAAATCAGGCTAATGCTCCAACAGGAATGTGTAAGGCATAAGGCATAATACTTGAAGCACAATCATAGCGCTTTGGCTGACGTATCTTCAGTCAGACATCTCAAGTAGCGCTTAAGCTCATATTATTCGCATATAATTTTATCGTCCGCTTTAAAAATTAACCAATTTTTTCCCGGGGCCTTTTTCTTAAGTTTTTTATAGCACTCATTGAAACCTTCAGCAAGCCATGGAATGTTCCTCATTTTCTTGACTCTCTCTCTCTCTCTCTCTCTTTCTCTCTCTGTCTATCTCTTTCGTTCTACTCGGTTTATAAAGCGATGACCCTCTGTCTAGAATTTGCCTACCGTAATGGCATTTGTATGTCTGAGTAGATAAACTCATTCTGCAACGCGCTTCACTCAGTCTCTGTGCAAGCCCAAGTCATTCAACTGGCAACCAAAATTGAACAAAAAGTACGTTTAAATGCAGGCGATATTATACAGAGTGGGACGCGATAGGGGAAGGAGGCCGGGGGATAAATGGTGTCGCCCAAACACTTTGCGTTAAGCTAAGCCGCTCTTTGCCTTTAACAAAACAGCTCCTCACATTTCTCAACTTTACACTGACTGGCAGAAGTAAATACCGGTGGGTGGACAACCACTAATGCCCTCAGCACTTTCCTTTCGAGCTGTTGCCTGCTAAAGCCCTCTAAATTAGTATGGCTCCAGCTCAAGCTCTCCCGCGTTGACTGGCAGCCAAGGTGCTGCATAAAACTCGCTACTGAATTATTAACTAGGTCTAATGCATTTGATGCGTTCTTAAGCGAAATGCCACACCTCAGCTTTTCATTGATGCACGGCGCTGACTCTGAATAAACCTACGAGTTGTGGGTGCTTTTAAGAGGGGCCAGCAGAATCAGCATTAGCCTGCCCAAAGTGCGGACAATGTGTTTCTTACTGCCACATGGTTGGCACAGCTAACAGGCTTTGTTTAACCAAATGAACCTGACGGATGAACAGATGAATACAAACTCAAAGTTTGAATGCACCAAGTGGGCTGAGCAAAGACAAAGGCATGAAACTGAAACTCTAACCGAACTATGTATTTTCTTATGTATATTTTGAATTATCCACAAGTCTAACATATACGGGATTGTTCATACTCGACGGTCCCATCTGCAAACCCGCTTACAGACTCATTTGAGTGATAAACTTGGATTCCTCAACCTTGTAGATCTCCCAGATGGGTCCGTCGAATAGGGGCAGCCCTCTACACAGCCAACTGACTGACGCTGCTTATCTTAAACGCTTGCATTCACGCAGTCAAGTTCATTCAAATGCAGCTTAAGCTATGGATGCGGCGCTAGTGCGGTTGATCTCGACCGGGAATCAGCTGATTTGAATTGGCAAATGGAAATAGCAGGATAGCACAATGGGCGGCAGTTGGTTGGGTTAAGTGCAACCGCAGAAAGAACATCATAAAATTATTGAAAATTAATTTAGACACAAATTGACGACTGTTTGCCAGTCAATTGCAATTTGGGTGTGGGCTGTGCAATGGCAAAGTGCGACAACCGCAATTGGTAAATAGTTTCATTTGGGTTTTGCGTGTAGATGGACATGTTTAGATGGGTATTGTTGTGGGTTTGGCAGCTGTAATTAAAATAATGGAAATACTCTACAAAACACGCTCGTGGTCTAACCATAAAAACTCACCAAAAACTTTCACATATTACGAATATTACAATTTTTGCATTTTCTATTCCAATTTCGCTTGTGGCTATACAACGAGCAACAACAACAACAACAATGCACAATGCGTGAATGCAAATTTTCATGTAGAGCAAAATGTTGTTTTATACAAATACCAAAAAGGGCGTGGCAGCACTTTAAAGGGATTATGCTGCAGGAGTAAACATTTAACTCTTTTACATATTCATTAGAGAAATGTGGGGAAAATATTTGCAATGCATTTAGATTGTTTATTTACATTTCATAATCAAGAAAGCCTTACAAATAATTACATTTCTTGTAAATAAATGTATTTATAAATATCAGATTTTAAATTGAACTCGTATTTACCCTGAATAAAGATTATTTGCCCAGTAATTTTCAGGACTATCCCGGATAAATAAAAATAAGTCAAATAAATCGTGAAGGAAATTTGGCATTCATGCAACTCAAATAAAATAAATATATCTGCAATGCATAAGTAAATTTACTTATTAGTCGCATTAAATCAAAAATCAATAAATGTAAATTTGAATATTGTTATTCACTGCTGAAGGCATGAATTCTCTTATCAAAATTAAAAAAAAAAGGCAATTAAATAATTGGATAGCTTTACATATTGGCTCAAAATAAATTATGCAATAAAAATTTATTAAAAATACTAATTTCAGGGGGAAAGGAATATATCTAGTAAGGAGAAAGCTTAAAAAAAGCGACAAGTGAACAACAATTAATTCTGTTGATATATAAATGCATATTGTAGGCGTGGCACATCGAAGGCAGACTGCAGATACGATATGATGTTCCGTCCATTATTACTGATTATGACTTGATAATTATAATATAAATATATTATTGAATATTGAATATTAAAAACAAGAAAAGAGTTCAAAAAATGCTAATATTTAAATATTAATACGACAAATGTATTTAATATATATTGGCCGTATTTATTTCTTTTTAAAAATATATGCAGTCTTAACTGGATATGCCGAACACTCTGAATGAATATAAAACTGAAACCATTTTTGTTCACACATACGCACACATATCTATTCATAAAGCTCCTGGCACGTTTATTTGCATTTCGCTTTGTGCATTTTAAAGGATCAGGCAATTTTTGCGGTAAAAACTAATTTATTAAGCCTTCATTTTTTGTTGCTGCTGCTATTGGCCACGCATTGCCCCCGCTTATGCCACAACAATAAATTGTGCACAGTGGGGCAGCTGCCACAATGCAGGCAAACGCTTGGTCCGTGTTTTTAATTTTTTTTGAGCGTTTGTGCGTTAAACCAAACAATGACCAGTCATACAAAGCAAACTCTAAAAGCTGCACAACCATAATACCGACAATAACAAACAGCAGCAATAGAAGCAGCAGCAAACTCAATTAGCATTCATGGAAAAAGTTGACGATGACTATAATTGAATGGAATAGAAGGAGTCCTTCGAGTGCAAGCGGAAAACGGAAAGTGAAAAGTGAAAGTGGAACCTGTCAACGCATTGCCATGCAAATGTCTCGCGAATGTGAGTATACCTCTTACACAGCTGGATCACTCAAAGGGTATATGCACTGACAAGGCAATCCATATATACATATATACAACATGTATACGTATATACAACACATGTATTGACATATTTGCTTAACAATACATATCACAAATAATTAATAAATATTAAAAAAAAAACTCCAAGGTAATAGATATCTTACAGTCAATCACTATACCACTCAACTGAGCTATTTTAAAGCGAGCAACGCGCATTCGCAATCATAAAACAAATTGAATATAAATTCAAGTTTAAAGGCGAAACTAAAATATAAACACAAAGCCGAGCTGAGGACTGGGCCTGGGGCTTGAGCTGCTGCATTTGAGTCTTGAGTTTATGTGTTCGACGTTGTAAAAGATTTCAATTTTCCTTTAAAATTATAAGAGAGGACGCATTTAAATTGCGGCAAATGAGAGGGAAGTCAGAGAGGAAGAGAGCGTGAGGGAGGGAGGGGAAAGGGAGCTGGGGGCCCTTGGGCGAGGGGCTGTTATCTTTTGCTCACTGGGCTCCGGGCTTCGGGCTCCGGGCTGCGCCTAAAACTAGGCAACACAGCCGCATATAAAAGACATTTTTCAATTCACAACAAATGTGCGCTGTAGCCCGTGGTTGTTTTTGTTTAATTTTGTTTTGCATGCAGACCGGCAATAGCCACAAGCAACAATAGCAACAAAAGCACCAGCACAAGCACAAGCAACAGCAACAGCAGCATGAACAGCATCAGATGAACGACACGAAATCACGCACTGGCAAAGCATGAGGCGGATGGCTGAGTGGAGTGTATGGAATGAGCAAGGAGCCCAGCAGGAATGAGGAGTGAGGGTCCAATTGGGGAATGACAGCATCTTCAACGTTGCCAGTCATAAAACAGCCACAGCAACAGCAACAGCATCGGCAACAGCAACAGCAACAGCTACAGCAACATCATCAGCATCAGCAATAGCAACTGAAGTGTACAGCATTTCCCACATGCCACACTCGGACAGGATTTAGCGTATCTTGTTTTCTTACTGCTGCTTTTATTGCTACTCCTGCTGCTGCTCCTGCCGATCCTGCTGCTGCTCTTGTTTTTTGTGGCAAATGTCTTTGCACATTGATGTGGCACTTCTCTCCCCCACACACACACACACACACACACACACAGACATCTTGCAGCTGCTCAGGCATTCAAAAGTGGCCACAGCAACCAGAGAATGCCAACTTTGTACAGTTAATGCTTGGAATGCAGAGTGCATTACGCATATGCATGCGCAGAGCGCAATCGCCGCTACAAAGGATAGAGAACATGTATGAAATGTCAGTTTCAAATTAGCCCCGTGAAAAGTTGGCTAACAATTTATCAATGTAATATTTTGAGTGCAATTTGTGGATCAATAAAACAATTGTTAGGCAGACAGACAGGACAGCCCATACTGAAACTAGGTTGACACAGTAATCATAGTCGGGCATAACTCAAAACAGATATTTAGGTCTAAGTACCTTAGAAATTGCACATGTAAATGTCGATATGCAGTCGAATCGATATGTCGATAAGTAGTCGAGCCATTAAAGGGACTCAATACCATGGCTCCTGCTCATGCGAGCAAATTGTTTATATTACAATTGTCTAGATAGACAATAAGTAGATATTTATGTGCCTATCTGTCCATATGTCTGACCTTGCCTCAGTCTGCCTGTCTAAATATAAACATAAGTAACTTGATTTAAATTCTTTCTGGTTAATATTTTATATTATATTTAGTGTAATTTTTTTTTAAATAAAATGTGTGCACAGTAAAGGTCATCCTAGTTCTTTTCTACTTAAACATAATCATATAGACACTGCAAATTAATTTGTATGCAAAGTAACACTAATATTATTTTGTATATAACTTAAGCTTTATGCATATTTTAGCAGTCATGCAAAAATTCGTTATTAAATCTCTATTTCACTGTACTCCTCCACTGCCTGCATCAGATATTTCAATTGAAATAGTCTATTTTCAAAATACGCATTTGGCCAATTATTTGATGTCTGTCTTGTTTTGGGGCAACATTTAAGCAGCTGTCGCTTATTTCGTTTTTACTCTCCGCTTGTTGCAATATTATGCAAAATAGTTAAAAATACATCGAAGAGCGCTGCAATTTATGCAGCTGCAATCAGCAGTGGCAGCGTAGCTGTTTTGTGACAGCTGCTGCATTTGATTTCGGTTCAGCTGGATCTTCCCTCAGAGCTGGATGGCTGCAACAACGTCGCATTGTTGTTGCTCATTGTGAGTATAGTTGCCGCTTCAAGTGGGCGCCACTTGCACTTACAAATCATTGAAAATTCAACACATTGCTAATACGACATGTTGGCGCAACACTGTTGTCATCTATGCATGGCTATAGCTGCCTGTGTGTGTGTGTGTGAGCGTGCCACATTGTGTTGCACTTGTTATTAAGTACTCTGGTGCACAATTTTGTCGTAATGACAACCTGCTAGGCACATGCCTAAGGCGCCAACCTTGCGTGCCTAGCCGCGACAGCAGCTGGAGCTGAAGTGCAAGCCATGAGGCCAAGGGGCGGCGCATGGGCGTGGCCGGGCACAACGCGCGCTGTTCGCCGTACATATGATTTGCATGTTTAGCGAAATTAGCGCACTAACAACAGCTGCACACAGAGAGGGATAGCGGAGCAAGGGAGTGTGAGAAGGAGAGCCCGTGTGGCAGGGAGTGTGAAATAGAGAGAGAGAGGGGGTGAGCTGGAATGGTGGCATTGCAATTGTTGTTTTGTGTACTTCGCTTACCGAACGGCAAGCAAACGACAAATACTAAGCATACGCCATGTGCGCCCCACTCCCACAACATAAGCGCAAGCACATAAACCATTATTTGTTTGTCGGCCGCGCTCCGAGCACTCTTTGAACCTCCAGCCAGTTTAAATTAACTTTAATGGCCAGCAAAACCAGTTAACAGTTGCCCATTGCCCATTGCCTGTGCTGGTTCATTTGCCGAGTTTCGTTTTCTAAACTCATTTGCCCTAATAAGTCAATTATTTAGCAGCTGTCTTTTTTGGCTTCCACTTCTGCTTTCCAGTCAAGGGAAGCCTGGCTCTTGCTTTGAGGCAATCTCACTCTTTTGGCTCTCACAGAACTGTGGAATTTGCATTAAATACATATTTTTGGTCTCAGTTTATTTTGTGGTCTTACAGAGTTATAAAAAATATATTTAAATATATATTTAGTTATTTTTTATATATACTTTATGTTTACTTAGTTTTTTTCAGTTTTTATGTTGTGCCATTTTCCTTTTAAATATATTTCCCAACATTTTTTTTTTTTTTTTATCATTAGCTTTAGCTTTAGCTCTTTTAAATGCAAAAATTATGAGCAGCCATTCGAAATGGAACAAAAAGCAAAACAACAAACAACTTTAAAAACAAGCAGCAGTAAAAGAAATTATGAAGATTAATGACCGAAGAGAATTTAGCTTTATTTTCTGTTGAAAAGTAATTTTTCTCAGTATAATGTAATTATATTCAGCTGTTATCAAAAAGAAAAAATGGCACGGAGATCTTTAAGTGCGCAAATGAAAATGGCCCAGGGCTTTAATGAATCACAAATGCCAAAGAGTATTCCTTTATTAAGTAAATAGATCTTAGTCTGCGGCTGCTGGCCCAGCCCAGTCAATAAGCGGCTTAAAAGTTGTGAAACTCATAAGTCCTCTGCATTACTTCTAAACAAGATCAAAGGATAATAAAATGCTTGTGGACTCTGCCACGCAATAACTTAAATGGCACTGTAAGCAAATGGAGCTAAAAGCCCCGAGGACAGCCGAGAGTCAACAAATCCCGTCTGCCTTCAGCCAATCAGCCCCCAGCCCACGTCAGCTCACTTACACCTAATTTCATGCATACGCAAATCCTGTAACCTTATTCATTTTCCGTTTCCGAGGAAAGTCAGAGAACAGCAGCATAAATAAGCTAATAGCATAAGCTCATAAATAATTTAAATCCTAGTTAGTATGGCAACAAGTTCTGCTAATGCCTCTTACTTTCACGCATCTACGCGCTGACTAAAAGCAAAAACATTTCCAACTAATGTCTTCATAGTTCGAGGTAAATACAAAGCAGTTGTCGCTTTTTCCCAAATATATGTCTCTATTTGCATTCGTAACCCAAAAACAATTTGCCTGAGCTCAGTCTACACTATACAACACTATTCAGTATTTACTCTCTATTTATTTAATATATATATTTTGTTAACTACCCATGAGGAATTAACTCTGATCCACAAAAAGAAATTGACTCTCAATATATATAATACTTTCATCAGTTTTGCTGCCTAGTGTAATGATTAACTCACAAGTGTAAATACATACAAAACTAAACTGAACTGTAAATTGATGCAGCTAGTGCATTAATATATCACCTGTTAAGTCAATACCCAGCTAATTGAGAATTTCAGATTATTTTCTGTTGACTCTTGGGACAGCTCAACGAGCTGGGAATTGAATTAGTTTTCAAATAGTGTAAGGATAACTGAGCCAGGCGATTTATTTCTAAATTCGAATTCAATAAGAAAACATGATTAAAATTGAAAGAGTAAATTGCAAAAGTCGTGTTTGCATTTGCCTGCGGCTCATAAATTGAACTTGTTTTGCTCTAGACATAGACAGAACTCTGCAAATGCTTAAAACTTTGCACAAATTCCAAGCGTGCCGCAAAACTTTTTTTTTAGCGCTGGCAATTAAATTAGCTACTTCAGAGCACACACACGCACACACATCTACACACACACACACACACACACACACACACATCAACCACACACTCATAAAACAAACGTTGTACACGTAAGTCTCACTTTGTGACTATGAGTATGCTCGTACGTGTTTGTGTGTGACTGTATTTGTATACGTGTGTGTGTGTGTGTGTGTATTTTATTCCGACTGCGTGTCGTGTTGGCATAGTTACGTGATTTATTTTTTTTACTTTCGAGTTTTTACAACGTATTCTTTTTAGTGACAGACGCTAAAATATTTTTTTTTTTTTTTTTTTTTTTTTTTTTTTTTGCCCGAGGTAAAACGTCAAGATTAAAGTATTTTTCGTGGTATTTATTTTTCAGTTTTGTCGCTCTCACTTTGCGTCTATTGCAGAAAGCCTCACAAATTGATTAAAAATGTTGCCAGCGACTTGTTCGAGCCAGCGCTGCTGCTGGCCAGTAAATATTTCTTCTTCTTCTTCTTTTTTTTTTTTTTTTTTTTGTTAGTTAAATTGCACAGCTGCTGATGCTGGCCACGCCCACTGCGTCCGCCCTATTTGTGTTTGTCGTTTCACATATGCATTTAAATTTCCACGCCAGCCACACAAGAATATTTCCATTTTAATAATTGATTTTTCGCGTGCGTATAGAGCTCAACTAAAGACTGGCAGTAGCTCACACAGGCACTCACACAGGCACTCGCACTCGCACTCACACTCGCACTCCCACTTAGACTCTCAGCTAGTGCGACACACGGCGTATGAGTAACGCCTATTATGCTAGCACGCGTACACAGTCGCACGGTTGGGCGTATCTGCATGCGCCTCCTGGCACTGCTGCACGTCGACACGTGCGCATTTTAATAAGTTATCCAGGCACACGGCGCAAAGTCGAAGCCACATTTAGTCTGCGGCCACAACATACTCCTAGTTGGCCGGGCTCCAATCTTCCGCAAAGTTTTCCGCCGTACATAAAGCAAAGCTGCTGGCAGCCGCTTCAATTTTAACACAATGCAAAATTCCAGCTAATCCCATGAATAATGGCAATGAGCCCTGGCGCTCGCTGAGCTACAACCTACTATGTAGTATATTACGCAGAAAGTTTCTTTAAACTTGGCTAGCACTAATACCAAGCGCTAAGCCAGTCCCAAAAAATGGCCATCAATGCAATGCACGCCAAAGAAATATATTTGTAAATTATGTAAAGGGAATGAGATTAGTCATGCATATGAAATAATTTATATATAATCCACATGTCGGCTATAATCACATTTAAATTCGAGAAGTTCGCTTAAGGAAGAGTTCAAGCTGAAGTCTAACAAGCAGCTATTAACTAATTTGCTATCATATATTGCTGTTCTGTTTAGCTTGGATTCATCTCTTATATTCAGAGAATGTCGTTGTTGCATATCCTCCTCCTGCTGCAGAACATTGCAATATATATTCTTAGACGCTTTCGATTGCCTTTCGGTGTCATCATAAATAAATAAGAGATACTTTTAATTGCTCACGTTACGCAATTAGAATTCAGTCTGCTAAGAGTATTACCAACTTCTCGGTTTTGCAGTAAATAACTTTAAAAATGTGTAAATGCTGTGTGTGGCTGCTGCTGGTCAGCCCTGGCAGCTGCTGTTGAACCTGACACCATATGGCAGTCAACCATAGCATAGAGTCTAAGTAGAGTAATTCTCTTGATACATAAATATGCTTAGAGTTTTTGAAATTTATGCCCGCTGCAGGATGGAACTTTTGCAATTATAAACATTGTCCACATGGCAGGCAGAAATAAAATATATGTCGACTTGATGCTCGCATCGAATCGCATCGCAATGGTTGATGGTTTTTACCAACTGCCTGTCCAGCTGGAGCTGCCCGGCAAGTTGGCCTCAAATCTATGTGAAATGGGTCAACTGCACTCAATTGTAACCGACATGTGGCATGGTCAGCTTGCCAGCTGCATCCCGTTGCCCCGGCTCGGCACTCGACTCATGCCAGCTCATGGGCTGCTGTTTGATTTCACTTTGGTGTACCAAAGTCCTTTTCCCTTTCATGCATTTTCTCTACGCGCCATTTTTGATCAAGTGCATTTCAGCTACAGAGCTAACGAAGCAGAAACTTAAGCTGCCGACAACTGAAGGAACTCACTTCTAGGGTATTGCAGGTCGAACTATACTGTAACGGTCTCTTTCAGATTAATCGAACAGCAAATATAAACAGTTCTCGACTTGAAAAATCCTTGCACTTTCACCTCAGACAATCGAAACCTTTCAGAGTTATTGGACGACCAGCAGAAAGAAAAGCTCTTACTATTGCCAATTTCTCAAAAACTTTTCTCAATCTCTAATTTAGAAGCCAGCTTATTACCAATGCAAAGAGTATGTACTATTCATGTTGGGATGTGCTTCCAACTCCGAAGCTTTTCAGATTATTTTCATGCTCTTCTTTCTGGTTTCCAATTGTAGAATACACGAGCTGTGCAGGCGAAGCAGAAGTGGGTCATTGAGCGGCACATCCTTGAGCAGGAGGAAGTCTCTGGCACATTTCACTGCTGAGGGCCGACATATGTACGTTCGTACGTATAATCAAAATCTGGCTAAGCGGATAAGCCCACAGAACTATGCGCACTAATTAATGAAAACAATTAGTAAATTAAGCTGGCCATTTCCGGTCGATGACAACGACTGGAATAATAATAATAGAACGGCCAGAACCAGACAATTGCCCAAACATAAGCGGCCAAATATCATAAACATAAAAACGCAAACGTTCGCAATAAACGAGCATAGAAATGCCCAAAATTTATGCTAATTGGACTTGTTTACCAGTGCGTGTGGCTTAACATGCATAAATCGAAATCCACACAGCTAGACGCTATATACAAATCTCTCGCTTTCCCACACGCCTCCTCCCAGTGTCTGCTCTGCCTTTTTCTGTTTATCTGTCTTGCTGTCTGTTGGCACACACGATCATAAATATATATGTATATGTGTACACACATACTTACATTATATATATATATATATATATATATATATATATATTACCAACATTTAGCTGACATCTTCAATTTTGTTTATTTCGGTCTAGAGCGCCAGCGGCAGGTTGTCTGAGCTCCGACCGGGACAAGCTCAATCTGAGTATCTGTCTTACGCTCTGCGTGCTCTGATTTCTTGTGTCAACCCACGAATAACAACGGCATAAGTAATATCTTGTGAAGTGCTTTCCCTCCGAAGATACCCTGCAACCAAAAGAAGCAGAGAATTAATAACAGATATTTCAATTATATACGACATAATTATTAGTATAATAAATTATATTTGAAAAACAATCAGATTTAATCTTATTCAAGATTAGTTTTTAGATAAAGAGTCGCTCAATTTTAAACGTATGTTTTGCTAACTTTAAAAATCGTATTGTATTGCATTTTAATCTCACTCTCAATGTTCAGATATAGGATATCTGAGAACAAAGACCGCTGCCGACGAATGAGCAAATATTTTATATTTGTTGCGAAACCAAAGCCAAACGCGAGCGAAGCTCAAAATAAAAACAATGCAAAATATTTGATTTGGCATTGTGTGTGCAAAGGCAACAATGTGGGCGTGGGGCGTAGAATGCGAATATCCGCATTCAGATTCAGATTCAGATTCACATTCACATTCGCCTTCTATACCAACTGATGCGCTCAGCGCCGGAATTCCTTGTAGGATTTGCGCAGAGCGTCAAGTGGAGTTTTGGCAATGCCAAAAATTGTATTTGCATGTCAATTGCGTTTGTTTATCTCGCGTTATTATTTTTGACATTGCCAATAGGCATAGGCCATACTCACGAGCTGTTATCGTAGGGGTTTGACTCACTGATTAGATGGCCTGGATAAAGTACTCCATGGTCGAGCAGTGGAGTCACTCAGCTCCCACTCGGCAAATCCCCTTCACAAATTATGCTGTTTTCTTTAGTTTTTGAAAAACAAATATATATCATATTTTAATAACTTGATCAAAATTATTAATAAATCTACTTAAGCAAACAAATATATGCTGCTGCTACTGCTGCTGCTGCTGACTTGACAGCCACAAATTTCTGTTGACCTCATCACAAACACGCTTCACGCCACGTCAATAGACCCCATTGAGCTCATAGACCCTGAAGTGTGATTAAAAAAAAACATTTTATGGCACTATAAAATCAAGTTGAAAGGTTTCACAAAGGACTCTTGATTCGATTGACGTAAATATGGAGCACAGAGTATGCATGAATTCTAATCAATTTTACAATTACAAATAAAGAGCGGCTGGAGCTGGAGCTGGAGCTGGAGCTGGAGCTGGAGCTGGAGACGATGTTCTTTTGTGCTGACAAGTTTATTCAAATTTTATTTCGAGAGGATGAACTTCTGTGAAATGTCTGCTGGCAGACCGCAATGCAATCAAGAGGTGATTGAAATTGAAAAACGAAAAACAATTCATACTTTGCGGTCAATCCGCTGTAGGCAATTAAAGCAGCAGCAATTTATTTGCGAATACCTATTATACATCTGAAATATACGATGCTGACATTACGCTCATAAAGGCCCTACACTGTCTGCACTGAGCCGAATGCCGGTGTTTTAGCTACCGGCACGTACAGTGCATAGATTTTTATATGCCCTCGGCGAGGACTGCTGGCTCAGCATTCTAATGGGACGCCAGGCAGACATTCGCTCATAAATTGTCGGCCAAATCCACTGAAATTCGTACACCTGTTCTCGCAGCTAAGTATTATTGATAAGCATTAAAATCACGCGCGTGTTCAAAACGCGCGCTCAATAGAGCATTACGAGAGGCGCGTTGCATACGCAGGGCTCCCAATGCCGGCTCTAATGTCTATTAAACGTTCTACTAACAGCACTTGTTTTTATTTCTGTTGTAGACTCGTTAACAGATTGAAACAATCATCAGCCGCTCACACAGACCGACTCCTGCCTGGCTGACTAGCGGTTCATGTGAGCCTCGGCTGCTAACTGGGCCAAGGCCAGGGGATTATGAGTGTGATGGATAAAATGTCAAGCTCTACGAGCAGTTTTCACTCACATTGGGATACCTGGGAGTCATGCAAAGTGAGATGTACAATATACATATTCTAAATCCCAATCAACAACTGCTGCTAAGGTATATCGCATAAGGTGAAAGGGTATATTGAAAGCGTAATATTGGTCAGCTCAATTTAGTTAATGTCATAAACTAATTTAAAATTGATTACTCAAAAAAGCTTCCTTTTAAACATTATTCCGTCTGCAAACTGCAGTGACAGCAGCAGCAAGTTGCTTCGATTTGTATTGTTATAGAATTACGAGAAGTAGACAACAATAAATATGAAACAGACTAACGAGACAGTTGTCTCAAAAAAAGAGAACTAAAATACAGTTGACCCCGTTGGTCAATTGCTCGAATTGATTTGCCAGGCAATGCAACTCAGCTCTCGTTAGTGGCCGGTGTCAATGCATTTGATTGCACAATCCTTCACAGCCAGGACCGCTGCTCAGGCAGCACTCGCTGCTGTCTATGCGCACGCCTTCAACTTCTTACTCAATATATACATATATATATATATATATATATATATATATATGCAGAGCTATATGTCTGGTATATGTGTGTCATTTATCTGCTGACCGCAGCTTATGTCCCACTCCCACTCCCTGCCCCAGTCCCAGTCCCGTCTGGCATTAGCATGGCCAGCATCGCACAAGCATTCTATTCATCGACTCTCTGGCCCTTTTTTTATTGGCCTTTGTGGCATTTGTGTCATAAACCGCTTTGGCATTTGGCTGCCAACGTTCAGTGCGCGCCACTTGAATTTTCACAATTTTTGCTCTCCTCTGCTTTGCCTCTATTAACTCGCTTTTTTCTCGCATGTTTTCGCAAGTTTCTTTTATTGACTCTGCGGCAGCAAAATTTCCAGAAAATAAAAACTTAAATTGCCATCGAAAAGCGCACGATATGATAATTTGCCAAGTCGTGGAAAAAAGTCTTGTCATTGTATCAATTTGTTTCGCTGAGCGTGAGTGCGTGTGTGTGTGTATGTGTGTGTGTGTACGTGTGTCCAAGTGCAAAAGGTCTGCTGATTTTGTCCATTTAATGGCGCTCATTATGCAACACTTTTTCCAGCACGCTTTTGGCCCGGTGTCAGCTGAGAATTCGATTCAAATTCGCTTTGTTCAGCTCAGCTTGGCTTCGTTTTTAATATATCATTAAGTCCTTAAATTGGGACTCGATGCCATACAATGTTTTCCTCTGACCTCTGTCAATCGCACTAGTTTGACCAGTTTGACCACAAATTGTAATTAAACATTCACATGCAGTGAGTTGGGTATTCGTTTATTTTTAGTTTTGACTTCTTAGAAACAAAAATAGAATTAAAACTTTTGATTAAAGTTGTTTTTAGGCACTCAGAGCTGCACCCATACGCCCCCAACTGAATCGATATAAAGTTTTAGCCAGAAGAGTAAGTCCTTGGGAGTAATAAAATAATACAAAATTGGAAATAATTTTAATATGAATACTAATTTGGCTATAATTCGGAAATGAAATATCGAAATTGTATAGTTTCATATGAAACGCTGCTCCAGTTCTCTTTTCTTATGCCTTCTAAATGAAATTATTTTAATACAAATATCATAATAATTATAATAATAATAAAATAAAATAATAATATGTGATTATGTGCCGAGGCTTGGCTATATTTGTCATGCTTAAGAAACCCATTTTCATAGCTTCAACTTCAAGTCTTCATGTCTATATTGCCTATCGCTGCTGCTTAAAATTGAGGCGCGAATAGGCATAAGTGTGGTATTATATGTACTATTGTTAGATGACAATATCTGCAATTAATGTCGCCCAGATTTGCGTGCCAGATGCGGAGTGGTGCGCTAGTTGTGTGGCGGCATTAGCGCTATCGCGTATACGCAGCTTTGTCCAGAACATAGATTCAATAAGCGCTGGCTGTGGTTTATGCTCCAGCCGTGCCGCACATGGGGTAAATCTAGGCGGCAGGGCCTACGCCACAGCGTGATAGAAAAATAATTAGACACTCAGCATTATTTGTCGGCAATCAAATTGAATTAAGCATGGCCAAAGCTGAGCGTTGTCATGCCCACGCCTAAAGCATACACGCAAGCATTTCTATTCTCGCCACTGAGTGTGTGTGCGTGCGTCTGTGTGTGTGTGCTTATGGCCAAGTGTGTGCTCCACGGACACTTGCCTCCTCCTGACAAGCTGTTAATTCTCATCACGTTTAATGTAATGGCAGCACGTTAACTTTCAAGCGCGAAATTGGAATTCAATATGTTCGCTAGCATATAAAATGTGCGACTTTCTCGCGTCTCCCCTCTCTCTCCCTATCTCTCTCTCTCTGCCTCTCCCTCACTCTTTCAATGTGTGTATCTCTCTTTCAATATTCGACTTTGTCGAGTTGAGAGAAAAGTTTTTCTTTGGCCACAGACATCCTCGGCTCGTAAATGCGCATTGAATTATGCCTTCAATATGGCCTAAAAGCGACTGAAACTTGAAAACTGACAACTGTTTGCTCTAGTCCCAGAGTCAAAAAGTTCACTTTCCGTCTGATAGCTGCGCTCCACATGTAGGTTATTATAATGAATATTTAATATCACTTGCGGGCTATATATACATACATATATGCACGTATATATATGTATGTGTGCATTGATTTTTATGATTGAAAATAAAGTGGGTAAAACTGTTTCCATTTTATTGCACGACTTTACTGATTATAATTATTTATAGTGTATATATTGTTGCAGCTTGTCGACTCACAAGGTAAACAGCAATGCAAACAATGGAAATCATATTAATTCTCTTTTGTTCACGGCTCGTTTGAAAGTTTGTGGACTCCTCTTGAATATTCCATAACACCGAAGCGCGCACATTAAAATTCATTATTAAATTAAAAATGTCACGAAATATATGGGAAAACAGAATACTCCGACTGCTTAAAAAAATATATATTTATAGATCGACTCTATAAGTAATACGTGCTGCATCGATAATGTAATATTTGCCTACCGCTCGCCATTTAAATCAGGCTCTCACATCTAATCCCAAGGATTTTAGAGCTAAAATGAATGTGACTTTAGTTGAGCTATTTAAAAATGCATAAAGTACTATCGAACTGGTTAAAATGAAGGGAATCGCTGAAAATGCTCAATTCAATTTAAATATGTAATGAAATAAACTTTATTACAGTGTATCTCGGCTGACTCGCTCAAGTTACTGCTGTTAATTACCTGGAGCTGAACAGATGTATGTAATTACAGAGGGAGCACTCGTGTGCTCGATAGCAAGACACGTCGAATCCGCACGAAACCAACAACTTTATATAAATAAGTTATTTAAGGCCAGCGCAGCAAGAGCAGCCGGAGCAGCATGAACGGCCTGAGCTTCATGGCTTTGACTTGTCGCATTTTTGCTTTATGCCAGCCATTAACTCCAAGCAGAGCGGAGAGAGAGCGAGCGACTCATCAGCACTTAACCCACTCAACGAGCCGCCTTTTGGCTGGCTGGACCAGTTACTGGACACTTGAGCGCTTCAATATTTGAGCAGTGTCCGAAAGACTTCAAGTGCGCCGCTCTGCACATGATGTGAAAGTAGCTCTGCAGCTGCTTGTCATGCTAAACAATATTTCATCTCTCTCTCTCTCTTTGTCTCTCTTTCTCTCGCTCTCTCTCTGTCTCTCTCTGTATCTCATTTGGGAAAACACTCATTGCGTGCCAGACAGTCACACGGCACGTTAATAAGTTCACTTACACTTCCAGGCCAGGACACATTATTCATGCCTTCACGACATAATTACAATTTGAATTGCTTTTATTGCCACGAGCACGGCTTTTATAGCCACCCGTCCGTTTTGTTTCTGACAAATGAAAACATTTTGCTGACATTTACGTGGGGACTCAGCAACAACAACAACAACAACAACAACATCAGCAGCCAGCTGACTGTCACTGTCCAGCTCATTGCCTTCACTTCACTCATCTTTAATTAACATTTTGTGCTGTGCGAGGAGCTAAAAGAACCCCAGCTCCTCAGTGCTCCAATTCTCAGCTCCTGCTGCACAGCTTAAAGCAAGGACTATTTTGGAAAGCTAGGGCATTTCTTTCCCATTGACACTAACATCCATTCACAAGCATAAACAGAGTCCTTATGGGGCAGCAATGCAATATCAATGCGATCTTTCAGTTTCTCTATTTTAAAGCAACGAAAGGGCATCGAGCTGTTGGCAATATTTCCCGAATTAGTATTTAATTTCTTGTGTTTTCATATTATTTATATAGAAATAACAATTCATGCCTGTTAATTAAAACATTTCCATCATGTTTGCCCTCAGCTAGGAAATGCCGAGCAAATCGTGTAACTGAATTATTTTTTCTTTCTGCTGTAATCGCGCCTGGAGGTGAATTTTAATATTTAGCCAGCGTTATTTTTAAAAATATTAAGGGCAATGTGCCCAAATACAAAATGAAATCCAATTAAAACTTTCCAGGAACTGAACTTAACTGAATTGTGCACACAATTTACATTCTCAAGTGAATTACATCACTTGCAGGACTCTACAGGAAATTCACTTAATTCCTAATTAGCAGTTTCAGCTATTTGTGTATATCCTAACACAAATATCTGTATGTATAGCTATAATAACTGATGTATATCTTTTAAATTTCTACAGAAATCATTTTTATTATAAATGAGCTTCAAATAGAAAATCATTTAACTCTAGACATGCGTATATATTGACATTGCACGAATATTCTTACATTAATTAGCCTTCTGCTTGATTCCCATGTCAAATTTATCCAAACGTCAAAATGTTTACAAATGGACACAGTTTTTGAGTGACAAGTGAATCGCCTTAAGCCAATAGACGACTGCCTCAAGGCCTTTCCAGTAAGTGAACCTAAGTGGCTAAGCAACAACAGTTCATTCGGCCTTTGGGTCCGACTGACGATACCCTGAAATTATTTTCTGATTAATGAAATTATAAATTCCACACTGATTAGACATCTTTCCATACTTTAGATTTATTTTCTCTCTTAAGATATATTATATTATATATTATATTATATATTATATTATTATAGCATTTCTTTAATCATCTATTCAACATTTGTTCATCCTCGAACCATATTTTAAGTTTAAACTCAACTGAGAAAAGTTATTGAACAATTTTGAGCCTTTAGCCATTGCCAGATGGACACTTTGATATACAACAACTAGACTTATGATCCTTCCTCCGCCATATCAGCTGTCTACTCCATGCATGCCATACCTAGTTTGGCCACCTAGACTGGGTATGCTGACAATAGTGAAGCCATTTGCCTACAGCCGCATTGCCAGCGCCCAAGCAATATAAATAAACTTTAGACTAAGCCCACTTGGCGCTGTTAAGCTGGTGTTAGCAGTGCCTCAGCTCCACTTCAGGGCCCCAAAAGCATTTTGCGCTGGGCTCGTATTCAATTCGATACGCACAAATAGAAAATTCTTTTTTTTTCTATATATTTCTTTATTAGAACCCAATCGAATTGAGGTTCATGTTGCGACAGAGCATATGAAGTCGAAATAGTTTTAAATATTTCATTCGGCATTTACTTAGAGAATTAGCCAATTCCGAGCTTGATCTACAATTTGTAGTAATGCAGTCTAGTCCAGTCTAGTAAGGGCATCTAGACTTCGGTATTCTGAGTGCGCTCGCATTTCTTGTTTTCAATTTCTTTAAAAGTTTATTATCGCCATTGCCGTATCTGGCGAGCAATCAAGATAAATCGCTGGCAGTTGCGGCCATTTGCATTTATTTTATGAACAAGTTGGCGCAATGGCGCATTTATTGATTATTTGATTGTGTTGTGTACAAAGCGCTTATGAAATTGAAAATAAATAAAGAAAATATATATGTATATATATATGGCATAATATTCCTCCATTCGCCAGCTGCTAATGCAAAGAATTTGCAACAAAACTGGAAGAAATGCGCCGACTGCCTCGAGGCAAATTAAAAATTGCAAGAAAACAAAAATTAACCAAAAAAGTAAACGAAAAATATGAAAATATTATTACAGACTGCGGCGCGGCAGCGAAACGCAGTAGATTTAAATATTTAATTTAGCCGTAGGCGGAATATTGACCGAGCCCCGGCACAAGAGCCGCGCAATGCCTAGTTAAGTATTCAAGCAAAACCAATTAATTAATAATGTCAATATGAACGATAAAAATGCGAAATATTCTACGGCCATTAACGGCCAAATTATAATGAATAGCCCCGAAAAGGCCAATGGACTGAGCCATTTGAATAAACAATGCTCAAACATCAATTTTGATTTTATGACATTAACGACTTCGACTCGCTGTAGGTGCTAATTGGCATTCTGTCCTGACAGCTTTTGACATTTTCCCGAAACTTATACACTAAAGTAAATACAAGTAATTCGGCAAGTGAGTACATGCCTCGTCAAGGCCAATAAATGATCTAAATATTCCCGCTGTCAAGCAGTTAATCATTTATAAGCATGTTTGAGCTCATGACCTGACATCAGCCTTTGATTTATTGAGTGGCTGAAATCAAAACTTCTAAACATTTTAACCAAATCACAAGTCGACGAGCAATGTAGCAAATAAAATAATTATTATATTTATTTGAGAACGGAAATTGTATACGTGATATTCTCTTATCGAGTCTACCACTCTGTCGCTAGTTAACAACTGGCCAAGTGTACAATGAAATATTCTGACAGCATTTGAACTATCGACCTTCATTCATTCGACAGCTGAACTCACATAATTTGGCTTCTTTCCAGCTGAATGCTCTTCAGACACACTTCGACTGCCAAATGCATTTCACTTTTGAGGTTGACTTCCAGAAGAGCTCAGCTCCTTTTCAATACAATGTTGAGCTTGTTAAAAAATATATATTTAGGCTATTGATTCAGCAATCAGTCTTTCGGTCATTCCATCAATTCTTCACTTTTCCCATTTGCTGGCTTAAATCCTTGGCCAATGATATGCCAGATTTAGTAGCTTTATGCAATATGCCACAATCCTGTATTCATCAAAAAGTTATTAATAATAATAGCAAAAAGTTATATAAGCAGACGTTTTTCAGCAAAATCTTTGGGCGTTTTAAATGTCACGAGTTCAAAGAACTCCATGATAAATTATGGTCCTTAATGGCTCTGCCACTGGTTTCTTTTTTTTTTTCTAATTATATTTTTAATATCGGCTCTCAGGCATCAATTGGGTTGTTAAGATACTAAATTTGAATGCCGTGAACTCTGCACTTCATAAACCAAGAGCGAAAAGAATTTATTTAAGATTTTAGCTTACTCATCATTTCGCCCATGGCCCTTGATGAACTTTACCAAATATTGTTTACAGCAATTAGTAATATGGAGGCCAGCATTAGGTTTATCTGTAAATTATAAGATGCTTAATTTTAGCTCTGTGCTTTGCTTCGACATTCATAATTAGTTTGTAATTGTTAAATAAGTTTGGTATAATCAACACTTTATTTAGAGAAAGCCGCTTAAATGAAATTGGGTGAATGTAAATTTCAGAAATATTTAGCGAGCGAACAATTTCTAAGCCAATGCTCTTATTTGCATATTAAACCATGTGAAATTTTCTATGCCAGCCCGACACAGCCCGACCGAGTTGAGCCGGCCCGAGCCGAGCCCGGGACCGGGTCAGAACAGCATGCAATTTACACAATTACCCATACGCAGCGTACGCCCGCAAAGGTCATTACTTTACCTTGTGCGAGTGAGAGAGCGAGAGAGAGAGAGAGAGAGAGGGAGCTCCAGCGAATGTGCAGAACTACAAGTTGGCGAAAACACGAATAATTTCCATAAGCTAGAAAATTTATGCTAAAATAAGCGTCACATAAAATGCAAATAGTTATTATTACACACTTTTTCCAGCTCCAGTCCTGGACCAAGAGAGAGAGAGAGAGAGAGAGAGAGAGAGAGAGAGAGAGAGAGAGAGTAACGAACGGCAACGGGCAAGGCTGAGAGGGCACGGAGATGGCCATGAAGGTTGTGCACCTCTTACTTGTGTTTAGCTTGTATTTAGTCTCGTTTCGCTGCGTTCATCATAATTAAGTTATGGCCAACAGAGCGCAGGAGCATGGCAGGCAAGGTTAGCTGCAAGGGTTCCAGAATTGGGATATAGCACAGTTCATTGCAGGTGATACATTATTGCCGTTGTTGCCATGAGCATATAGAATGTCGACATGAAATTATGTGGGGATATACAACTGGAGCACGGCTCGACCGATTTACGAGCCTAGCCTATAAGGCCACCTCAATGCTTAATGATGTTAATACGTCGACTTACTTTATGACTGTGTGTGCTCTTTGGAAAGTAATGAACACTGCTCCCCGTATTAATTACTGCAATAATTAACAAGGGACAGCCACTACAACAACAACAACAATGACAACAACAAAGACAAGTGCTGCCTGTGTATTGGGCAGAATAATTTGCGTAGTTCGTTCATTGGACAATTTATTATTTGTCATCTGTTATTATGTCATTAAGAGCTTTTTTATTGCAGTACATTTTTAATTATCATTTGATCAATTTTATTTTTCCCTTTCCATTTTCATGATTTCACTTTGTTTTTGCTTCTGTTTTTGTCGACTCCGAGCCGTGTTCACTGCGTTCGTTTTAATGGTATTTTACACGGCAATTAAGTTGTAGAATCGAGGCAGCTGTTGCCAATGGAATTGAATGACCATCAATTTGAATTGAAAATTGCTCAGTAATTGAGATAAACTCATCAGAGACACAGTATTATTAACCAGCTAATTGTGAAGTGTCGGCAGGAGGGCGCTTGATATGAGTTGCGTCACATAGTCTATTATATGCCCAAAGTTAAACAAAGGCTACTCTATTTTTATAACAAATAAACAGCCATTGTTCCCACTTTCTCTTTGTTGTCAACATGTATTTATTTAGTTTTTAATATTGAGCCATTCACGCAGTGCAAATATAATTAAAATATTTTATTTTACAACTTATTTACTTGCGGCTTGTTTGGCTTTATTTGCTTTACGTGTATTCAATATCGTTTGCTTTTCGAACTGGCCCCGAGACATCTGTAAATGCCGCGCACATGACGCAAAAATAATTGATTAATAAAACTTATCAGCAAACGAAAACAAACAGCAGCATACAGAAAACAAAATATAACAATTTACTAACGCATTGCATGTCCAATACAAATACAGAAAAAATAACAAGATTGCGAGCTGTGCATAAAATTAAGCTAATATCATTTTAATTCTCTAAAATTTATTGATAAAGTGAAAGAAATTGCAAATAATGTCACTCTTATTTGAAATTATCCAACTATGTCTATTTATATTTAAAAAAAAAGGATAGGCCGAGTGACTTCATTAAAGTTTGCCACTTTATCTTAAAGCTGCTCTCCTGCAACGATATGTGGCACAGCAGCTCATGCAACTGGCCGCCACTTCATTAATGACAGCACTTCAAGCTTGAGCTCTGGAATGTCGTCCTCTGGCCAAGTGGCAGCCTTATTGGCACTAACTATGTTAAGTACTGCACATAGCACTAGAGAAACTCGTCGAGGTGTGTCAAACAGTACGAGATCTCTACTCATTAGATAACTGACTCACCGAATCTCAAGGAGACTTGACACCTCTCAGCAACAAAGGCGACATTTTCGCTAAATTAATGAAAATGATGTTCAGGTGTGCAGCAGACTTAAAACGGCATATAAAATTAGGTATTTCAACACATGTTAATTATTTATAATTTCAGCAATTTCAGTTATTGAGAATGGCAATGATTAGAATAAACTGATTTCAGTTTATTTTTGCGCTAAGAGTCTAGCTATTACAAATATCAGCCATATGCCTAGTACATGCCTTACCCCAATTTGGATAACTGGAAAATAATTGAATATAATGCGTATATGCCTGCAATATATGAGACTAACCTCAACTCTTGCCGTAAGCCGACTCGAATTTAGTATGTCAACTTTTTCACCTCACATCGCTCTTAATTCCAGTCTGTGCCTGTGCGCCTGTGCTTACAATCGATTTTTCGGTTCATTAATATTAAATTATGCAACCCGGTCACAAAGTGCCCAAGCTAATATCAAAAACCTTAAAACAATTTACCAAGAGAAACCCAGAGAGAGAGAGAGAGAGAGAGAGAGAGAAACAGACAGAGATAGACAGAGAGTGGCTGAACACATGTTTACATAATTCATGTACTCGACTAGCAATGTTTTTTAATGGATTTTTTTGAGGCGAGCAACTGCTTGTGGAGTCAGCCGCGAGATCAATAAAATACTCCTCATATTCGCGCATTAAAAATGATTCCACATGCCGTTTCAGCTGGCTTCGGCATAATAGAACTTTTGCTTAATGCTTTGCATATTTAACTTTCGACTACGCCCCGATACTTAGGCTAGAAAATCGGGGGGCGTGAAGGCGAAAAAAATAAACATGTCAACACGCGAAAGAAGTTTACTTTAATTTTAACATTGCATGTCAAACTTTCTTGGCTTGCCTTGGCTTTGGGCTCGCGCTTTGCGTTTGGGGCCTACTTTGGGGCGTTCTTTTTGCACTGTAAATAAATCAAAGGCAGTTTACTCTTTCGGCTCTGCTGGGCCTTTTTAATGGCCGCAAATCACGTGTTTGAGGCTATTTCATAATGGCGCGTGTGCCAGCCCCGATAAGGCAAAGGCAAAGTATACGAAACTCCGATCCTTCTGACTGCTCATTTTTTCATTCTGTGTTTTTTTTGCTCTGGTCTTGTTTCTCTTTTTGACTTGAGGCCAGCTACTGCTGTTCGACAAAAGTTGGCCAAGTGTGATAAGTGACCGCCTAATGGCATATTTGATTGCTCATAAAATGCATTTAGTTTGAGCTCGCGTAATGATAAGATTCGGACTCATTAATGCCTGCCTTCAGGCGCGTAATAATATTATTTTGCATGCAAATTCAAGGCAAGCGCAATTTGTTTCAATTTGTTGGCCTGTCTTTCGCGAGCGGCCTCGAAATCCCAACAAATCCATCAAAACTGACAGCCAATAACTCATGATAAGAATCCAAAAATATAAAATGCGAATATGAGCAAACATTAATGGACAGGAGGAGGTTAACTGAAATTCTTCAAATCTGGTGCTTTAAATATTGAAAGCAATTTAAATTGTTATTAATAAAAGGGCAATTTACATATATAGTACAGGTAAAAGTGTCTATACCTGCAGCTGATATACCCGTTATTCTCTTACACATATGGAATCAATAAAAATCAAATATCAAATCTTGACTTAAAGTGCACAATGAAAAGGCCTACGAAACACAATGCGCTGTGGAAGATTCTGGCAGTTGAACGTCGAGTCGAGTCGACTGATTGTCAAATTTAGTTGTGCCCTTGTGCAATTACCATAATGATGTCAGGCAGCGCACAAATCAAGCGACGTCGTTTATTACAAGTGCGAGAACTTAATTAAAACGCCAAAACAAAGCCGGGTCACAGCGAGGGGCGTAGGAAGGCGAGAGAAAGTGCGGCACATAAACTATGCACAATGCCAAGCGAAAGTGCCGCTAGTGATGGTCGCTGCTGTTCAAGGACTTCCGCCGCTGCTGCTGCTGCTGCTGCTGCTGCTGCTGCTGCTGCTGCGCTGCTCCGACTGCTGCTGTGGCACATGAACAATAACAGACGAGGCAGCAGCAAGTTGGTTGACTTTTATGATTGCTCGCTAGCATTGGCTGCCGCAAATGGAAATGGAAAGTTCGCAACGGCAGCGGCCGCGCCAGGACTAGCTGAACTGAACGCCAATGCGTCTTTTCACGCAATTTCAAATCCCAACTCAATTTGAGTAATTTTGCAGTGAATCCTTTTGACTGCGGTTAGCGTTCGCCTCTACCAGCGTCAACGGCAGCCAATAGCATTACGGCAACTAGCCCATTCCCTTACCCACACAGCTCCACCATCATCTCCATTCACCACTCTCCTTTCACCATTCACCACTCAACACCCACCACCCACCGTTCCCATCACATCTGCGAAGGCAGCGCCATTGTTCGAGCCCGCTACGCTGCGCAAGTTACTGGCATTTGGTTATTGGTCGTCTGGTCGTCTGGTGTTCTGTTGGTCTGTTGGTCTGGCTTTGTTAATTTGGTGCACACACACACACACATGCACACTATTGCTATCACACACTCGCGCACACACACATGCGCGCACAACCTTGCAGTTAACCCACAATGCTTTTGGCAAACGCATTTGGAACATTTGCTTCATTTACTGCGTCGTTTGCCGCATTTTAATTGCTTCTGCTCGCACATACAATCGCACGCATACCCTGACACTTACACTCAACTGCCAGAAGGACATCGCAAACACAGTCACACACCAACACACCAACACACCCACACACACGCACACGACGTTTGTCAATCTGCAATTTGAATGCGCGGCATCATCCGCGTACGTTTCCTGCCCATTCACTGCGTCTGTTTGACTCATAAACCTGCACGCTATTAAATGAAATGAGTTTCTGACCAAATTATCTTCTTGAATGCGAGTTGACGAAATGGGAATTAAGCCAAAAAAAAAAGAGACAAATATATGCACATACATCCACTCCCGTTCGATTTCAATGTTTAATGATCAATTTCGGTCACATACTCGCACTTTACGCATACCTGTACAGAGAAGCGTCCACATGCGCGTCTAAGTACATGCCAGCGAGCACGTTGGCTCCACAAATTGTTTCATAACTCATTTAAGTGCTGGTTGTTAGCTGCTGGCTGCTGCTGGCATGCAGCGGCAGCTCCAACTTTTATTAAGTTGCTAAGTAAATCAAACGAAATGAGCAGCTTGCGACAAGGATTACTAGAACGTGTAACAGAAGGCAGCAGCAGCAGCAGCAGCAGCAGCAGCACCCAGAGGCTGCGCAGCCAGGTGCTTAATGCGTTCGAATGCCAGCTTCTGCATTGCCCTCAAGTGGCATTAAAACAAATTACAAGTAATTAAAGAGTCACTTCTCATTGACGACAACTGCTGCCAGCCGCTGCGAGCGCAGTTAGAATACTCCTCGCTTTTCCAACTTCAGCTGGGCGTTTCGCATTGCTGCTCATAGATGACTGAATACACTTTCCAGAACAAATCTTGATAAATTAAAAACTGAGATTTATTAGTTGAGCAACTTTCATTTAATTAATAAACCAGAATAGTTTCAGATCTCTTCCTGCTTAGTAAATTGCACAAGTACCGTAAATACTATTTATAATATTGTAAATATTTTTACTCTCTAATATGATATATTTAATTTCAGGTAGATATTACAAAGCATATTAAATAACCATAAAACCTCACACATTGCTTTAAAAACTTATGACATTTTTTGCAAGCTTCAGTTTTGAATAACAGAAAACTAAACCTAATAACAACCAAAGTTGAGCTCTTGAAAAACTTGCCTCGAGAACAACAAACCTCGAGAACAACAAAAATTTAATTTGGAACTAACAACTAAGCGGAAGAGTTCAACTAACAGATGCCCTAACACACTTATTTTATATATGTATATGTGAGTATAAAATAATAAAACTTAGTTCTGCTTATAGATAAAAACAACTATGAATATGCTTACATTGTTTATATGCTCAGCCCAGCTTGCCATATTGCCTAAAAATACATCAAGAAAATTATTATTATTACTATCAAATGACAAGACGAATATTTAGATTACTGCCAAGTAATCCAATATATATTATATAAGAAATAGCTTATCTAACCTATCCTGCCATAGTTTTCATACAGCTGGACATACGGAGTCAAGTCAGCATAGTGTGCTATTAACAAAATTATATAGCTTACGAGTTCCAGCTCGCCCCCTTCTGACTCTATGCACAACAACAATTTCAATGGGCATGAAACAAACAAGTTGAAGACTAAAGAATCGGCCTGCGAGCAGATTGCAGAGGCAAGGGGTAGCGGGCTCCTGCTTGTTGTTTGCCAAGAGTCCAAAATGTCTCGTTGAAAAGTCGAACTCATCGTCAATCCCAGAGAGATGTCAATGGAATCACTGCTCTTATCTTGGTCCTGGGATTGTTTACGCACTTACTCTGATTTATTGCACTTATAGGTTGAAAGCTCCATTGATTAATGATCAAAGTTTTTATTAGTTTACGGTAATTAAAAATATATTTTTAATCGCTTTTTGTTGACGCAGTTTGATTTTGTCTCCAAGAAGTCTGAATTAAATTGTGTTTTACTGTGGGAATGACTGAGGTAATATTATGAAGTTTATATCGAAAATTGACATGCGAGATCAAAGAAGAGTTCATTATTTTGTAATATTTCGGCTCCTGTTATATAACAAGAATTTTCAGCATTTAACCGAAATGAAAAAACGAAAAAAAACGAATGGCATTTTTATTCAAATGACTACAAAAAGGAAGATAAATTATTCTCAAATTCCAATTCAGTTGAAATCCTCTTTCTTGCTGGCTAATCCGTTATCAAACCATTTTATTTAAATGGTTTACCCTCCACTTACAAGAACTGCCCAATCTCTCGCCTTATCTCCCTATTCTTTTCGTTGCACCCGCAAATTCTATGACCCAAATATGCACTATAATTCAATACTATCAGCACTTGCACCACACACACACACACATATACAGAAATGTAGATTGCAACACACAAAACTTGCATAGCCAGTCGGTTATGTAAGCTCGCCAGCTGCCCTGGGTGGCAGCAAATCGAACTCACATTTTAAATGCCAGAGCCCGAAAATCAATTGAAATGCGAAATCTGACGCCTCCTGCCTGGCCTTAGCCTGCTTAAGCAATTTGCTAATAATAGCCAAAAAGCGGTAAGCTTTCCCGCCAGCCATTTGTAGCCATATGTGCGGCCAAGGGCGCTAAGGCAAGCAGCTAAGGAAATCGGTTCTCATTAAATATGCATAAGTGTTTGCCTGGGAGGAGCCCCAAGTGCCGCCCGCTTCCTGTCGTTAACAACAAGCAATTACAAGTGTTGTGCGTAGCTGTAACTGCGGCTCGATTGCCTGCGTATCCAACTGTCCGCTCGACTGTCCGCCCCTCCCCATGTGTGCGTGGGCGTACATTCTTGCATATGTGTGTGTGTAATCTATTATGCCGCTGAAAGTGGTAATTCCGGTCAGTAAATAACGTGCCGACCCGACTGCCAAAGCACTGCTGCAGTCCAGTTCGAAGGCGTCGATTAGATTTTAAGCCAGATCGCGACGTCGCAACAGGGCCAAAACTCAGAGAAAATGGCGAATGGGCAATGGCGAATGGCGACGCGACGAACAGACAATAACGGCCTCCAGGCGCAACCGTCTATAAGTCCTGTGTTAAAAGCAATAAATCCAGTGGGCCCTGCTTACATATGCGCCATTTCACACCGTTAACGTTTGACGCACATGCACACACACACACACACACACACGTAGAGGTGTGCAAAGCCGTTCGCACGCAACCACAGTCAGATATCGATAGGAATGTGTGCACCTCTCAGCCAAATTGCTTTCCGGTAAATATTACAGCACATTTTCTTTTGCTTCAGGCAAGGCTTTATCAATATTCAATTTAAGCCGCGTTTCAGTTTGCCAGCTCACACAAATGGGCTCTCTGCTTAGTTGTGCCAGCATTGAAAGCAGCTTAAAGCAAAACTGATATCTGATGACAGATAACAACAAAAAATTGAATAATACAATAATAGAACTTAAATTGCATTAGCTGCAATTTCTATTGAATTGATTGCAAATATAAATACAGTAATTACCATTCGACAATTAAGCTAATCACTAACTGTCTTTTCTACCTGTCGGGTCAGCTCCCTGCAAATTTCCATTTGAAGCTTTGAATCTGTGCAAAAACTAGGTCAAAATTTCTATTGCCATAAAATTGTAAATCTGTTATTTGTGAACGATAATTCGGATTTTGTGTCAAATTTATTTTATAACTAAGACTTTCATGTCACATTCTTGCACAAACAGAATATGACAACACGAATATGTTTTAAGCACATATAGATGATATAACCTCTTTTACTACTTTCAGAATTGTAATTTAGTTTTTGCCTTGCCTAATTGCTCAACTAATTGGCCGTCGTTTATGTGCCGCAACTCACCTTAAACTTTACTGGAGCTCAATTTCATCTTATTTCTATTCCTCAATAATAATAAAATCAGCATTCACATTTTGTGTTAGTTATTATCTCAGATCCAACTAAACGCCGAAATTGTTTAGATTCATCAACGAAATGGCTTTATAGAGCTGAAACTAATCGCCGCATCTCGATAACTTATGTCTGTGGCCGCAACACACACAGGAGGCCACGTTAACAGTTTTGACAGTTTTCAATTTGGTTGGCAGACAAATTAAAAATGGCTCAAAGGCGACGGCGAAGCCACCTAGCGACCGGGCGACGCCAGCTGCGGCCTCAAAAGCCTTCGAAACACACGAAAATAACAATTGAGCGGGCGCGGGGCGGCGCGGGGCGGGGCGGGGAGAGAGTGGGGCCTGCTGGCACAACATGCTCACTCAGAAAACCATATAACGAATATTTGTCAATTTTGTCGTTAGTTGGCAAAAAAAAAAAAAAGAACAAAAAAAACCGAATGTCTAGCCTTGCTCTGGGGTCGACTTTGTTGGAGTCCCTTTGACTGTGGTTCGGGGTCTCAGACCCGTCTACGCCGGCCACGGACGCTGGAGCTTCGTTTTGTTTGGCTCTTTTGTATGTTTGTCTGTTTTGTGTGTTTTGCTTGCCACTGAAGTAGTTTTTGGCTGCTGATTGGAATCGCACACGCGCACACACACACACATACAGACACACACACAGCCTAAATATTTGGTGCGAGGTGCACATCATAAACATAAAAGTAAAACGGCGAAAGTAGTGACAGCGACACATAAATACGTTTACATATATGATACAAATCCTCTTTTTATGATTATTTAATACTTCTGGCGTTTTATGAAATTTTAGTTATACGCACGCACACACACACACACGCAAATATGGCAATTGGAATGTTTTTAGGTACAGCTGTGACGTCTTTCATTTGTTTTCTGTCTTGTCACCCGCTCCGAGACATTTCTGAGCACGCATATCGCATGCCGCCAACGACAAGCAGGATAAAGACGAGTACAATGTCAGCGGCACACGCACACACACACATACAGAGAGAAAGAGAGAGAGAGAGAGAGAGAGAGAGAGAGAGAGAGAATTACTCAAAAAGGTATAATAATAAAAACCAATAAAAATGACAAATAAAAAGATTTATGTCTGCTCGCATGGCCTCACATGTGAGCAGCAACTAAATTTTGTCTACTCTAAGAGGGCTTTTTGTACACTTGGAGAAAACACTTATTCGATATGCCTGCTGCGTGACCCACTGATGGGAATGGCCTTACTTCTATTTGAGTGCCGGCTATAAATATTATATCGACAGGGTTATTTATTCAAAATACCCATGCATGAGCAATACCTGCCTTACATAAATTGTCACCGATTTGACATATGCCTATATGAGGAATCGAAAATAGTTTAAGCCAATATTTTGTTGTTGTGTACGTTACAAGCTCATCCATTTGATGCCTTATTGCAATTAACTTCCGTATGCTGTCAATCAAAAACATCAATCACTTTCACTTTACTTTATTCCAACATGTACGTAGTATTATATATATGACCTTGATGGAGCCATCTCTTCTCCTTGCTCTTTTTCTTTTCCGATCATTTTCCGTATCGAAAGGAAAACAACGCATTTAATTCGCTTCGTGCTTTTTGCATAATGTACAAACGAGCCATTTTTGTACACACAAACATTGGCATTTACTCTTACGCATGCCATTTAAAGAGTTACTTGAGAGATAAGAGAAAAGAGCAAGTAAATTAAAATCGTATAAAGCAAATGTATTCACAAGAAACTTTTCCGGCATGTGCGCTCAGCAGAACCTGCTCGAAACAATCAAAAATAAATATAAACAATATGCAAATGCTAAAGGTAAATGTGCTCCAAAGCCTCGGGGGAACAGCGCTCCTGAGTCTAATAATTATAGAAGTATATTAAAAGAGTTATTTTGGGGCAACAAACCCAAATCATTTAAATACACTTAAAGCTTAATATATATTAATGTTTTACTTTATTTTCAGCTGAAATTTGCAGACAATTTTATTTCTACAAATTTGAAATAGACATTAAAAATATATACGTATATAAATATATACATTTAAAATCAATCAAATCAATCAGAAAATATTATAAAATAATATTCAAAATGTAAAATATAAATATATACATTTAAAATCAATTTATCTTATTTAGATAGAGAAAAGTCAGAGACATCAAAAAGTATAATAATATTCATTCATATTCATGAATGCAATACTCGTCTAACTATATATATCCAAATATTTTGCGTTCCTAATATAGTGTGTATATATTTATATGTAAATTATCAAAATTTTTATAACAATATGTTTTTTTCCTTTTTTACAATTTGTTTATTTTTATTATTTATTTTAAACCTAGCCTCTTTAAGCAAAAGTACGACATCATTGTTAATAAGAGAATCTGCCTTAAAGGAAAACATTATGTGATATGCCATTTGGCAACATTTGTCAGTGCTTAAATGAGTTCTATATTTACAGACTTGAGCTTTACTTGTCAGTTCTGGGTTGTTCGCTGCCCAGCTTAAGTCTTAAAGGAGGGAAAATTTTAAGACTCGCCGTTGAGTGCGACGCCGCAGATGCGCAACAGCTTGGAGTTTGCTTAGCTGGGCCAGAGGCGTGTTGCATTGTGCCCCGAAATGTGCTTCAATGAGCATCAATATCAATTTACTCTTTTCCGGAGCAGCACGAGCATTGTCATTAAGAAATTTGTTTATTTTTCATTTGTACAGCGCCTCAGCTTTGAAAGCGAAATAAATAACAAACAGAGCCGAAGACAGATGCCAACATCGATTTTCATCTCCTTATTGGCAAACAAATAGTAAATCGTGACATTTGACATATTTTTCACTGCGTTTCTGTTTCTCTTTTTCTTTTTGCTTTTGCGTTTGTTTTTGCTTTTGTTTTCCTTCTTCTTTTTTGGCGACGTAGATGCCACCATACTGCCACGATGACAATGTTTGCTTGTCGTTGCCCATCCTTCAATTGAAGAGAGTAGTGAAAGTGGCGCCACATTTTTGCAATCTCGCAGCGAGCCATCCGAGCGCTTTCTCTCGCCGTCTCTCTCTTCCTCTGCCATCTGACTCTCACTGTATTTCTATGTCTCGTCCCCTTTGTGTAATTGGTTGAAAGGAATACATAGAAATTCAAGGTAAATAAGCAGCTGCCAGGCGAACCCGGACCAAGCCTTCGACTTGGTTAAAGGCTGTCTCCAAATATAAGTAAGGGCCAATCAAGCCATGTTTTATAAATAAATAGCAAATAAAAGAACTTTAAGAGAGATAGAGATATCAGAAATATTCTGTCAATATCTGTGGAAAGTATTCCACTTTGAATGTAGAAATATTGTCAGTCAAGTAAATTAAAAAACATTCTTTAAACACCTATATTTACTAGCCACTAACTTGCAACAGAGCTCAAGCCGTATACACTCAATATTCTAAACAAGACAAGCCAGCAAGGAAAATTCAATTTAAAAACTTCTGCATATGCCCAATTGTTAGAGCGAGTAAATAGTACAAATATCTGTCAAAAGAACCCTCAACTCGGCTATTTTGCACGCTGAAGTTGAACCACGCCCTCGCCCAGTCGACCTCTCTCTTTACTCTCGCTTTAAAGTTCATCAGTTCTGAAAAGGAAACAAATCAAATATTTCATGAATAAGTTCTCAATGCAGGAGTATACAACTGGGAGCTGTCCTGTACTCAATTGTCAAGTTGCCTTAACAATCGTAAAAAGTTGCTTTCTTTATAAAAGAAAATATTTTCCGATTTAATGTGCTTCTCTTTTTATTTGATTATTCATGTTTTTTAGTTTGTGCCTTGGATACATTTTCGAAAAAGAAAATTATGATTATGATCTTTATCTGATTCGACATTAAGATATACAAGACTCGCATACTACGAATGGTATTATAGAGTCTCTTTGTTACACTTTATATATGTATATACACAGCTAACCAGATACCTGTTCAACTTGCTATTGACTCAAAGAAGCCTTTACTCTTTCAAGGAGCATTGATTTCGAATAGCAGAACTTCTGCAAACTGGAACAACAATCATATCTATGTACTTTGTATGCATAAAACTTATGAACATGTATAAGGAGAACTGAATAAACTGAACTCAAAACAAAGTGTTATTGTGGCGCGCACCTAGCCAAATGGATACCTGGATAGGCTTATTCAACAGCCACATGTGTGTGTGTGTGTGTGTGTGTGTGTGTGTGTGTGTGTGTGTGTGTGTGTGTGTGTGTGTGTGGCTAGCTAGTATATGGAGCGAAGCGTGGCACAGTTACTCGAGGTAAACTGGGGCATGCTACAGAAGCAACTGACTGACAGTGAAGAGAGTAAAGTGATTGTGACGGATGGGAAATTGGAGTGGAAAACACCACGCAGCATGTGAACTTAACAAAGAGTACTTTCATTTCAGTTGGCGAATTTCTGATATGTCGGAAATCCTTATTAAAAAAATAATTGCGCCTTATGCAGTGAACAAGCTTAATCACATTTATCTCAAGCTAATCACATTTAAACTATTTTACTAAATTTACTAATTAATAATATCAGTTCTCATCTAGTTGTGCTCAATGTTTTCACTTGCCAATTTAATATCCACTTTAATTCAAGCGAACTTCAGCTGCAATCCAGTAAATATCACATTCAGAGCTCCTGCCATGCAATTATTAAGCATATCTATAGCCCGGCTTCAAGGATAAGCTTTTTCAGATTTCTCTCAGAGGTCCTTTTTGCCATTGGCCTCAAACTGCACCCACAAGTGCTGGGCTGGGCCCCAGGAGCTTCGTTCAACCTGCCAGAAACATTTCGCTGCTGCACTACTCTCCTCAGCGCTTGAGGGCCTCAGCTCCTTGACTCCTGCCTCATATGCCCCGCATTCTGTTTTTTAGTTTGGCGCTTCTGCAGACACAGTTACCCCCCGTTCTCTACGTTCGCCGCTTCCTGCCCCCGTGGGCTTTTAATAATATTTTCTGTGTGTCTCCATTTATTTTGTATTGTTTGCATTTTGTTCTTTTTGCCAGGCGCTAAAGTAAAACTTGCAAAACTTTCAGTTGCATTTGCCATTGTTTGCCTGCATTTTTCTCCTCTTCTAGTTTTGTTGTGGCCTGAAATAAATAAATTGCTTGGAATTGTTTGCTGAAGGTTATAGAACATCGCCGACTTTTAATTCATGCGAATGCTGCCACTGAGGCGATGCCCAGACAAATTAGCGCAAAGTTATCTGGCTGATTGCGATTGAAGCACTCCGATAGCACTGCACAGCATGTCAATGGCTCAATCGTGCGTGAGTGGAATCGCAGTCACTCGATCAGACTGTCAACAGCTCGATGTATACCCTAAGCGAGATGTATACCCCAAGAGAGTGCTGCAAATTATATGTGCCTCTTCGTTCACGAATCTTATTATATATTTAAATTTAAATATAAAACAAATTTGGGCATATTTAATATGATATTTTAACATAAATATATTAAATAATGGGCAGATTTTTTTGATTTATTTGCAAATATATAGCATAATTTGTTAAATTTATTAAACATATATATATTATAAATAATATAAAAAGAATTTAATTAGAAATTTTGAAAGTGCAACGAGTATTCGCCAATATTTACTGCGCATGCTGAATGTGAAGAATGAATACGCCATTGGGTGCTGCCGACTATGTAATACCCCTTCACGAAATAACAAATTAGAATTTCTTGAGAGTGATTGATCTATTGAATATGAATATGATTTGTTGCCATTAGAAAGCTAGAGAATTCTGTATTTAGATTCCATTTAAAATTTGTCTTTGAGACTCACAAATCTTTGTTTTTGCCCTAGACACAGACAGACATATCACAGAGCTTATATACTCTAGTCTGCCTGCTGAACGAGCATCCAACACAATTTTGTCAAATAAAGTTCGAGGGAAACTCTCACATCACACAGCACACCCGACCACCCACCCACCCACACATACATATCCGTATGGACTGACAATGAACCTATTTGTTGTTGTCATTAGCCGTATTTGTCTGATACTGAGTTGAGCTTTCGCCTCAGCTGAACGCACATTCAAAGCCATCTGCAGACCGCCAACAGACAGCGCCAGACAGACGCAAGCTGTGCTTTTCGCTGGGCTCATTTGCGGTTCTAGCCATTATGGTTTTATTGTCATCAATATCACATGCTGGCTCTGCATGCTATATATCTAAATTGAATGCCATGTGGAGCAATTAATTCGGTTTTCGCTTTTATTTACTTTCTTTTAAGTGTTTCGCACAGCGCCCTGCCTCGCCCCCATCCATCCATCTCCAGTTTCGTCTTTGTCCGCCAGCAGTTGACGCTGTGTCGTTTTTCATAGTTTTGATTTTATGACAGCGACAGCTCTACTCAAATAACACATGTATACATATGCGCATCTATGTATGTGTATATAATTGTGCCAGTATCCGTATCTGTGGCTGACACAAAGTTCATTATGTTCGTGTGACAGTTTGACAGAATATGGAATGATTCTGTGTCAGCCATTTTGTTTGCGGCCCCTTCAAATGGCTTTATCTTGGTTCAACTTTTGAATTTTGATCACATTCAGTGCTTACAAATATCCAAGTGACACATTTTGTCTAGCGCTGCCATTGTTTACAAATAAAATGGAACTTTAGGCTGAGATTTTTCGCGACGACTTAAAGAAAATACTTTATAATCGTCTTATTAATTCATTCGAGGGATCTCAGCCAGTCAAATACTGAATATCAAAACTGCACGAAATACCTTTAAAAAAGGGAAAGAGAAGAAGAAAAGTTTTAGAGACAAAGACAGATGAATATGTGAAGCTTATGCAAGTTGCTAAGAGCCACAAACAGTCTATGAAAGGTATTAAAAATTCTCAAACAATTTCTATAGCAATTTTCCAAGAACAGACGTGAACTTTATCAGCATGCAGGTTAGCCTCTGCCCTTCATAGCTTTTCCGACCTTTCACTCATTTTTCTTCAGCAATAAGTTTGCAAACAGCTCTTCAATGGCCAGCGTTTTCTTTCAGCTTTTCCCCAAACATGCACTCAATTCAATTGTTGTTCAATCTTTCCACTTGTTTCCACTTTAAGGCTTCAACTTGCGGACCATCGCGAATTATCTTTATACCAGCAATTTGGCCTTTGATTGCTTCACAGATTATCGAGCAATTCCTTAAATACAAGACCTGCTCGTTAGAGTTCAACCGGCAAGCTGTCGAATATCGCAGTTTCCTGTCTCTAGTTGCCCATGGGAATGGAAGAGGGGGCCGCATCCCATAGCGACAATTTAAGGCGTTAGCCGCCCACAAATGACACCAAATGACACCGAAATGACAGCAATTGCAGGAGAAACACGCACGTTTTAAAATCATCAACATTATCATCAGCATTATGTCAGTTATGCGGCGCCTGTTCGCTGTTTCGGCCCAAGATGTCGGCCGTTGGCAGTTGCCTGTTGGCTGTTAGCTGTTGGCTGTTGGCTGTTGCTTGTTGGCTGATGGTTGTCCTAGTCTTAACTGATGTTGTCGGCTGTTGCTGTCATTCATTAGTACGTCGCAAAATGTACCAGAAATGTGCCAAGAGACCAAAGTGTGAACAAATGGCAGAAAAGCATACTCACACACACACACACACATACACATACAGAGCAACACAGAACACGAAATCAAATTACATGGAAAAAAAACGGTGACGGCAATGTCGAAGCTGAAGTTGACGCCATGTCTCAAACCAGCCAAAGAGGCAGAAAAGCCTCGCATGTTGCGCCACGGCTCGACAGCTCTACGACTCGATAACTATCCTGTTTGACTGTCTGTCTGTCTCTCTGTCTGTCTGTCTGTCCCTCTATCTCCCTGTCTGCTTGCCTGTCTGCGAGACTCGAGCAGGTAGCTACAGTTGCTTTACTTCTCATTTTAATTATTTCCGAAACGGAGCTCCTGCCTGCTGCAGCTCCCTCGTGGCCCAGCGTGTGCTACATTTTCCCTCTGCAGTAATTTAGTTTATTGTTATTTTTGCTTATACACTTGGCAAATTGCATTGTTTACAGGAAATTGCAGAAATTAGTTTTCGTCGACTAACAGCGCATAATTGTGTAAAATCTCAGCGCCGCATTCTCAGCTCTGATTAAAGTGGCGCCTTCGCACTCTGGCTTAAGTGTATGAGTATGCCATCTGTAAACAGACATAAAGAGCAACGCACACACACACGTACACACACACGTACACACCTACACAGATTGCGCAACCATTGAAAAGGCATAAAACAAAAATACGCAACTCAAACAATTTCCTTCTAGCCTTAATGCCGGCTTTTGGGCACCGGATTCGCTGATACTTTTTATGACACATTGATTTTATGATTTTTAGCACCCAACGGTGTAAAACTTGACAGCCATATCCTTGGAGACCGCACAGGCCACCGCCTCCTGCACGCCCATAAGGCGCTGAGACTAAGACACTGCCACGCGCTACGGACTTACCGCCAAGGCAGTTCGACTTTCTTTATGATCTGCTGATGCGGCCGGATTGAGAGATATATATAAATAAAGATCTGCTGATCAGATGGCGTTGGGGCAACAACTAAATTATATAATTTCCTAAATAAACAATGTTTATTTATGTAAATTGAATGTTTTGTGGTTTTTTTCTTTATTAAATTTTTCATTTCGTGGATTTTCATAAAACTACTTAGTTGGCCTGTCATAGCCCGCACTTATTTTCCCAAAACTTTTCCAGCATCGCCTACCTCTTTCTTTTTTTTTTTATAACCCTCGTTTCGTACTCCTTCCATAGCTGATTTCCAGTTCATTTAACCACGCGTCTTAGACTCCCATCTCAGCGTATTCAGGCAGTCAACTAAACTCAACTCAACTCAGCTCAACTCAAAGCAACTCAAATCAACTAAGCTCAGCTGCCACCAGGAGTCTCATCACGGCCAGCATCTAGAGCGTCCTGGGCAACACTTTCGCATTTGGCAAGCTCTTGGCGTAAATCTCAAAACACATGCTCCCAAGTTGCGCAGCATCATCCATCAAAATCATTTTATATGGAAACGAGACGAGCAACAATTTTATGGGCGCACTTTTTTTCTACTCCTACTTTTTTTCCTGTTACTCCGTTTAACCCTTAACCCAGTCCAGTGCTGCAGCAATTCGGTTTTTAATGCCTCAACTCTAACACAGTAATGCTTCGACTGCTGATATCCGATTCCTGGCCAATAGACACGTTTTGTTTTGATTTTTTCTTCGGCAACGCCAAACAGTTTTATTTTTTATGTGGCTAGAAGTTTGTTTCATGTTTCACATATTCGGCTTCGTTTTCTCTTTTTTCTTCTTTTTTGTGTGTTTCCTGTATTTTTACGACTATTTTGGCATCGCTTGTAAATACACCTGTCACCAAAATATCAAAGAAAAAAAAATCTGTGACATCAGGCATGCATCGACTTTACAATACTCTAACTGAACCTTTTTTATAAATACTTGGATAAGTCTAAAAACTGATATTAGCTGTTAATTATATAACATATATGGAACGTATATCTAGTTCTGTGGACATGTACAAAATCTAGATCTGTTGATATATAAATGGATTGAATTCTGCATATTTACTCTAAATAATTTATAACAAAAGTAATATTAGTATTAAAAATAATTATAAATATAAATAATAATAAAAATAAATGCATTAAACATTTAATTAACGAAATTTTAGCATACAAAAATGTTACATTTTAATACGAAAAATTCAATGAAAACACTTTAAATAAATATATAATATAAATATATGTGAGCCTTTAGCTTATAGCCCAAAATGTTATTAATTTTCTTATATATAAATATAGTTTATAAATTTATAAAATATTGATGCAATAATTATCACTTTTCTGTGGTTTATCAACTCTGAAGTAAAAGCTCAATTTATATTCTTATAACAAATTTCGATCTGCATTCATATCCACTCCTTCAACAATAAAAAGTTTTATCAGCATCCAAACACACTTCTTCAGTGTATACGCACTTCGATTTGTGTAATGTGAGTCTTCCACGATTCGGTTTATAGGTCATTGAAGAGTCAATTGGAAGAGCTCACTCTGTTACTGGTGAATTCGCCTCCGGCACCTGTACCATCAACATTTTGCAGTACAGTCAATCAATCTATTTTCATGTGTACTATGTGTGAATAACGCACGAAGGCATTTTGCATTGGCTCCAAAATAGACGGCGAGCCCAGCGTGCTTTCGGGCCGTAGTAATTCAACCAGAATCCGGTTGGCAAAATGCACAGTGCAAATATTTTCATAATTCGCTAACTAAGTCACAAGCCGCAAACTGCATTCCGCGTCACAAAAATCAATACGGTTGGCGTACGTGTTGTGCCTCACAGCCACTGCCAGCAGGAGGCGGCCCATAGGGGAGACAAGTGTTCGGACTGCCAGTGTACAGAGCCTCGTGATTTTTTGTGTTGCCAAAAAGTTTTTTTTTTGGTGAAGTGGATTTGAGCTAACGCCGTCGATAACTTCATAAACTCGAAGGATTTTTTGTATATATTTTGTTGTATGACCTATATTAAGGTATATTAGCTATTAGGCAAGGCTTAGCTAGAAACAAGTTTATATTTATACCAACATAAGCTCTGTAGGTTTTATCAACAGTTCGATAATTTTATGACTAAAAATAAATTGTATAAAATTTGATTCAGTATAAATGAATTAAGGTAACCCAGACTACATTCAGCTGATTCATAAGAAGTATTCAAAGTGCGGCACTTAGAATATATTTTGGGTATTACTTTTTCTTTTTTGGCTAACTTTCGGCAGGGGCTGTGGGCACGTGTTGGTTGGTTGCTATAACTCACACTAGAGACTTGATACAACAACAACAAGAAGAAGACGAAGAAAGAAGAAGAACTGTACTCGTTGGCTGCATACTTATATTTATTAATGGCCATTTCGATAAATCTAAAGCGAGCAACGTCTCTGCGTCCAGTGGCCCATCAACATCGTCATAACAAAAGCTTAGCGAAGTTGCCGCAACTTTTCCAATAATAGGCTCAAATGAATATGAGCCACGGGGCTAGAGATGGGCGTGAAGAGTGGAGAGTGGAGGGTGGAGAGTGGAGAAAGTAAAGGCGCTAAGCATCATCCGACAAAAGATATCGAGAACTTTTTTGACATGTGGCTCAGATAATTTTTGTGGTGGCAATTTGATTAAGGCCAAATCATTGAATGGAAGACACCCCCAGGCAGAGCCAAATTATGTAGCCCACAATGATCTAGTTAAAGGAATGACAGACCAAAGCCCACAAGGCTTAACTGAAGCAAATCAAAATTTATGAAATGAATATATTGACAGTTGAGCACTCAAACATGGATTTTTCTAACTATACTAGTTATCTATCCTTCCTTCGTCAGTTTCCAGATCTTCCACTTCAATATCCCATGTCGATATAGTATTTAACAAAAAGCGATAATAACTCATCAGATCTCGGTGCACTTAAAGCACTTCAGAAGAGGAAAAACTTGAGTTATTTACTTAAGCAGTCGTTTGACTTGCGTTCCACTTCGGTCTTTTCTTTGCTACAATATTTACATATTTGCACGACGAAACTGTCAGCTCTACTTTTCGCATTGTTTAGAATATAGAGTGAGATAGAGAGAGAGAGAGAGAGAGAGAGAGAAAGATTACTGACTGTTGGTCTTAAAGTGTCACAAAAATGTTTCAGCTTTGATGTGAATTTTCGTTGATCTTTGCGCAACGGCTGCAGAAAGTTGGAGCCCAAGTGTTGACAGGAATCGGCATGCTGGTTCTGGGTTCGAGTTGTTTGCGCGTGCCGCTAACAAGCCAAGTCAATAGCGAAGCTCAAGGGCCGGGTTAACGCCAACCAACTGAGAACCTCATTAGGCCGCGGTAGTCGTGAGGTCCCATGCACGAAACGCTAAGCCCAAACAGTTAGACGCCCCCACCAACATTTGGGCATTGTCAACAGTTCGTGGAGCAGTCAAAATCGTCTGGCAGGAAATGAGTTTACTTTGGCCCACCCACGGGACCCGAACCGAGGGACAGACAGACAGAGACAGAGGCAGCGACAGAGATAGGGAAAGATAGCGAGGGGCAGAGGGCAGTGCGCTGTCCAGGAACAGGAAGTTCGCTGTCATAGTTGCTGCCATAATTATCTTGTTTACAAGGTGAAGGTAGCCTGGCCAGCCAACAGAACGGAACCCCAACAATAACAACAACAACAACAAGCAGTCTGAGTGCCAGCTACTGGGCCTGCCCTCAAAATTTATGGCTGTACAACACATTGGGTATATTAATTTGAATATGATTGCCCTTGGGTGCCGGTTCGCCAGTTCATAATATCAAGTCAACACACACACACACAGCTCTGCGATTTAGTGTGCTCATAAAATATTTGTGTTACAGATTAGTAAAATAGACAATTTTGTTGCTGCTGTTGCTGTTGTTGCTGCTGTTGCTGTTGCTGTTGCTGTTGCTACTACTGAGTCATTAATTAAAGTTTTCAACCTCATGCAGAGATTCCAGTGCATATATGTACGTATGCACACACACACTCACACACCCACACACATATCAGTTAGCATCTGACGTCCTGCCATGAGTGGCACAATATTTTCTGACAATTATTAATCATGTCGCCTGTCGTCTGAGCCATCAACGTTCTGCAGCTCTTCCAACTGCTGGCAACGTTGCTGTTCATTAGAATACTGCAGGCTATTGCACGAGTGCATGTCTGGGCCAGTACAGTAATTAAGTTCACTTTGTTTATTGGGGATCAAATCGAAAATGACTTGACTCGATTCAACTTGCCCCGATACAAGCAGATTCCAGTTTCATGCTGCCATTTAGGATGTTTTTGGGCGCATTATTAAAGCACACCAAATGAGAAATTATATAGAACTAATGGGGTTTTATTATATGTTAACTTAAAGCGTATTAATATGAGCTAGTATATAATTGATGTACAGATTCTCCAGTTCAAAATACTAATAGAATAATACAAAATAAATAAATAAATAAATAAATAAAAAACTATATAAATAAATTCTGAGTATAAAATCGTGTTTAAGCTATCGATAACGCAATTAATTAGTAACGATTTACATTAACTTTAGATATATATTGCTGTTTGATAGTGATAAAAAAATCAGGAACCATAATGATTATAGTTTTTATAAAAAAAAATTAAAAATTAAAATAATTATTATATATATGTTTTAAGTAATTTAAAAAAAATATATATTTTTAATTATTAAAATTAATTTATCTCTTCAGAAAAAATAGAAATTGTGATTAGATTTTTATATAAAAATTGATTTTTAATAATTATTTTTTATTTTTATCATATAAATCAATTTTAATTATTAAAAACAAATTTAAAATAAAAAATGGCAAATAAAAGTTTATCCTCTTTTTGAATTTTCCGTCAAAATAACTGTTTTCCCCTATATACTTCGGTTTTTTTTTTTTTTTTGCCTCAATTGTTTTCATTCATAACTCTTATTTGCGGTCCCTGTGAAATTTCGTCTCTTTCAGTGAATAGCTGAAACATCTATTCACCAAAATGATTGTAGAGAATGAAGAGAAGCTTGTTTTAAATACTCAAAGAAAGAAAGATTGCATACCATCAAGACAAAAACATATGAATTAATGATATAGCAATTGTCTGCGCTGGGACAACTGCGATGTTTCGAATATATTTTACTGGAGTTCTGCCAATTTCAATCGACATTTATGTATAGAGTCAATTTAGATTTGATTTGTCACGATGAAAACAGAAGTGGCATATCATGAATTGAGAGAAACATATACCAATCTGACATAAAATTGAACTTATGGGGTCAACTGGCTCTCCTTAGTAAGAATCCTAATGTTTCCCTCTACAGCTCTGATTGCAATGCTCAACTGTTAACTTTTGCCCAAGCATCAAGTTTCTGTTTCGAGGACTGTTGACTACCCTAATCTGTAATAATTTGTTTCTCTCTGCTCTTCCAGCTCACTAAAATAGTCAAACAAATCCTTCATTATTTGTCCAAAGGAGATCTATGACAGATATATGGAATAAATTTATTGTAAACAGGCAGAAGCGCGGCGCACATAAGGCAGCCTTAATTATGCCTAAGCCCCGAAGAAAAACTAATTTATTGCCCATTTGAGGACGCATTCATTCGTTTGAGTATTTCTTGTTAGCTATGCTAAGTCGAGCTACAAATTAATTTATCATTACCAGGCGAGCCGGCCTAAAAAGCGCTCAAAAACTAAGCGAGCCGTAGTGGTAAACGTCTGGTGGAAGTCGAGCTGCGGGATGTGGTGCGATGGGGCGGTGGGCGGTGGGCGGTGGGTGGTCGCAACGAGTGGATGATGAGCAACCCTTCATTAAGTTCATTAGCCCCCAAATGGGTTGAAATAATGCGCCAGTTTTTGCTCGCAGCTAAAAGAAAAATCAACAAGAGCAAGCGACTGCAAAGAAAATACAAATTAATGGCAAATTAATGAAATCTATGGCGGCAGGCAGATGGGAAGTGGAAAATGGGAAATGAGAAATGGGAAAGCGAAATGTTAAATTGGAAGAACAAGATAGAGAGGCTGTGCGAGACAGAGAGCCGAATCGAGCTTAGAGCCGAGAAGCAGCCAACCCGAAAATGCCGCCAAAAGCAACAACTGGAAATGTGTCAAACCCCATTCAAGCCAGTGCACCATACCGTGCTCCATGCCCCATGGCCCATTCCCCTACCCATGCCTCGTCACTCATGCCCGGACTGTGGCAGAAACCCACAGAAAAGCGTGCAAAAGCGACGACTGAAGGAATTTGCAGTAATTAAACAATTTTGCACTGACGCAACCCTCGGGGGTCCGGATCCGGATGCTGCCAGCTCGCGCTCATTACGGCAATTTTTCAGCTCAAGTGTTGCATTTTGTTAGCGCCAATATCCGGGACTCGCCACGTCCCCGCCGCCTGCCGCTGTTGCAACTCGACGTTTTATGAGTGCCTGCAAATTAGCTTCAATTACAGGCAAGGGTGCTTCAAATGAAAAACAAAAACATAAACAGAAAATTAAAAAAATTAAGCTACAAAGGAGCTAGCTAAACGGGCTAATTATTAAAGCAGTTGAAAATCAGCTTCGGCCATGTTTGTGTTTCTCTTATTGAAGCACCTTTGCTGCTGGAGCTGTTGACAGCCGCCTGATGATAGTAATTTTCCTCAAGCTAGCAAGAGAAGTGGGCCAAGATGAGAGGAAACAAAGAGGCCAAATTGAATTGGAACTGACGGCTGACAGCTAGACAGACCTACTAACATTGAAGCATATATGTATTTGAGCTGGTGGATATTCGGTTTCAAGGATAATAGAAACCAAACAAGCCAGCCAAGTAAGGACAGTCAACCCAGATGGACAGCATAAATACAAATAGAGGCAGATATATATAGATTCAGGGGAACAAATGAAGAAAAACAAAGGACAATTCAGTTCACTGAAGATTTAATGCCCTTGCAGCAACTGTGTGCCCCCTGACCAAGCCAAAAGTTCATTCAACTGCTTCGATTAGAGTTGAATTCGATGGAAATATTAAGTTGTTGGCCAATAAGAGATATGAGAAAAGTTTTGCTTATAGAAACTTATAGTCATATGAACTCAGCTGCTGATATAAATATATATATATATATATATATATATATATATATATAATATATATATTAAATTTATTATTATAATTTATACCAGCTGTTGATAAATATATATAAAATCTATATATATAAATAATTTTAAATTTTCCTTTTGCAATCTGATTTACTGCAAAACAAAATTTTGTATTTTAATATGAGATTATTTGCTATATATAAAGCAGTAGCTACAATTCAGTATTAATCAATCGTACATTACAGTTTTAAGTACTTAAAGCTATTCATATTGCCAACATGGGCGTGACAAGTCGTTTTATTGTGTTTTTCATTTATTACTGCGTGCTCTCACCTCATCGCGTACAAACAGCAACTGTAGTCAAAGAATTGGCAAACATCCACAACTGCTGCTTTACTCATTCACTTAGCCATTCACTGCCAGCAGGAGCTAGCAGGGGCAATACAATTACATAAATGTGGCTGGGGCCTTGGGGGCACAATAAGGCAAACTGTAAACCATCAGCAATGAAGCGCTACATATGGGAAGGTATTAGGAGGAGGCAGTCTGGAAGAAAGCAAACCGAAACGAAAAGCAAATAATGGAGCCAAACAAATGCGCTGGCCATCAATCAAAAGGGCATTCCAATGCCAAATGGCAGCGACAAACGAAGGGACGAACGGAAGCGGAAGCATAACGAGCTGCCGGATAAGGACCGCCTAGGTGGGCAACAGCCGTGGCCGAGAAAAAGAAACGTTTACTAAATGCCCAACAAGACAGGGATTGCGCGATTGCGACCGGTTTCGGCTTAAGGTCTTAGCTGGCGTCTACGTTTCTGTGTGTTTCGAGTGCGACAATAAACAAACTGGCAAGCAAACGACAAACAAATAGACGCTCCACAGCTTTGTTTACACAAACACGTTGCCAAATGGTGGCCACACTGCGTATACGCCACAGGCACCACGAAACACACTCACCCACTCGCCAGGCCACACACTCGCCAGCCTGAAGGTGGGCAAGGGTAAGCATAGGCATTCACACGGTTATTGCTGTATTTGTTGGTGTTGTTGTTGTTGTAGTTGTTTTTGTTGTTGTTATTGCTGGAGTATTTGCGACCTCGGTGGTAAAAACGAAACACACGCTGACAAACTGACATTGAAGCAGACAGCCACTTGCACAGTGGGAGTGAGAGTGGGCGTGGGAGGGGGAGTGGGAGTAGGAGGGGGAGGGGGAGAGGGAGAATGAGAATGAGAGTGAGAGGCAGAGGGGGCTGAAATAAGCAAACAAACAGCCCACATGCACGCACAGAGGCAGACACATATGACATAGTTAATACCACGAGAGTTGCCACAAAATGTTGCAAGCATATCAATTTCAACACTTTCTCTCTCCCTCTCTCTCTCTCTCTTTCTCTCTCTCTCTCTCAGCTTGTTTTCTATGAGCAAATAAATAAGAGCGATTAGCAGACATATTGCAATACGGTCAAAGAGAATCGCAAATTAAGACTTAAAATTGTCTTTGGTATTATAACTAGCTGAAAATGATTTCAGTGTAAGCTGCAATTCATTCTGACTCGTTTCAAGATTCCATCGAATAGTTTGGTTCAGGCCTACTTCAATATTAGTTTACTATTTTGGCAATATTTAATATGCCTATTTGGGCTTAAGAGCGAAAGCCTTGATTAGGAAATTAAGGATTATGACATTTAAAAATTAACTTTATGCTTTAAATAAATTTGGTTAAAGGCAAATCCAATTGGGTATTTCTACAGCTGAGTATTTTTAATAACCTTAACAGCTACAAAAATATAATTATTAAAATATATCATTATCATAATATTGTATATTCACATAATGCACATTGTACATATATTATTTTTATAAGAAATATTAAATGCATAAATACAATTATATATAAAGTATTATTAATCCCATTTGGTGAGCATAGGTTCCAGGTTTGTAGATTTTCATTTATTAATTGATCCTTATTAATTTTTTCAAAACATGTCGCAAAATCTTATCTTTTTTTAGCTCAGCTAAATAAGTTTAGCAAAAATAATTTAAAAAATTATAAAAAGTCAAATATCATGTTTTGTGTAACTCAAACAGTAATAAACCTTTCTTTTTTTTTTTGCATATTTAATGTTTAATAAACCTATTCAAATGAACGGCACTGTATGTAAATGTATATATATATATATCTAAGCAGGTATGACAAGCAACCGTTAAGAGCTCAACTGCCCGAAAAATGTCGCGAACTTTTTGAGCTGCCCTCACATATGCAAATGCAGACCAATCCAAAGGCCACAGATCTCACGGACAATTGCTGCCAGGCAGGAGGCGGGGGCGGAGGCGTTGCCGGAGCCGGAGCCGGAGAAGGCCGCCTGTCCAGAGTGGACACACGGAAACAGCGTCGCTTGCATGTGTGAAAACCCAACTCAAAGGAATTTATAATATGCAGTTAATTTTTCACTTCGCTTGAAACGAAAACGTACAGCATACATATCCTAAATATCCTTGGACACTGGAGAGAGCAATAACACGAGGGAAAATAATACGGAAACGGAAACTGAAACCATGACAGTAAAGTGCTGATAATTTGTAGAACTTAGGACGGACGAGCACTCATTGTTTTTGGACGGGAAACTTGATCTATGCTGAAGGACATTCGCTTGTTTGTCTTGCATTTTGTTTTGTGACTTTTTTATGGCTCGCCAGCTGCAAACTATAATTCGTTTCAGTTATTGCCAGACACACGCACACAAAAGCAGTAGACCAGGCTAAATCGTGATGCTTTTGATGGCATGCGCTTAAAAAGTTGCCAACAAGCTCAAAAGTCTTACGACATAAAACTCATTAGATGCAATAGTAAAACAAAGCAAAAAAAAAAAAAAAAAACAAAAAACAAAAATAATAATAATAAAATCCCTTGGCTACTTTTTTGCACTAAAATTTATTATGCAAAGGAAATGTGAATAACACGATGATGATGCCGTGCCTCCTTCGTCCGCAGCCGTTGCTCCAACTACGCTACAAAAAATGCAGCATACCACAAAATACAATAACTCATCCAAAACCCAATTCGTTTCCGGCCTGTTTCCCCAACGAATTAATTATGATATCAGCATAACAATTTGCATAACCTCAAAAAGCAGAGACAGACATGCACACACATCCACGCACACACACATGTACATGTATATAAATACAGTAACATGTTGAAGCAAACACAAAGCCGACAGAGTATCGAGTCAGGCGCACAAATGAAATAAAACTCGTTTCCCCAAACGCCATATCAGCTCAACTGATGTATAGCCCATGATACAATATAACAACAACACATTGCAGCGGCAACAGCAACAGCAACACCAACATCAGACTCCTGCCACATTCACCATCTATATTACAATATAAAAATTCATATGAGGCGTGCGTACAAAAATTCAAACATATACTCTTTGCGTGAAAATATAATTTTGTTAAAATATGGATTTCACAACGAATTAAAAACAGTGGAGTATAATAATATATAATTCTTATTATTATTAATAATATTTATATACAGCTATATATTATAAATAATAATATAAAAAGCTATTAAGTACATTTTTCATATTTATTTTGTAAGCAAACGCATTTTGATTGAAATTTAAAGCATAAAATACGCAAAGTTTACATTTGGTTTAACGGCTTAAAATATTTAAATATAATATTATATAATTCTAATTATTAATATGTATATGTAACTATATATTATAAATAATAATGCTGAAATTATAAATAATAATGCTGAAATTCCCAGGTTTTTAAACTATTAAGTACATTTTTCATATTTATTTTGTAAGCAAATGCTTTTTTTATTAAAATATGTTAAGTTTGTATTTGGTTTAACTGCTTAAAAGTGAGTTTAAAAATTGACTCAAGCAAAGGATCTTGATAAAATAAAATAAAAAATGAAGGCAATTCTACCTACAAATTGCTTTTTACTTTGAAATCAAAATTGTGTACAAATAATGCAACAAAATATTAAAAAAAAAAAAATCAATAAAAATAAAAAAACACACAATTAGCTAAAAATTGCATTGAAGTAAAAATTGGCTTTTAATGAATCACTTAAGTAGCAAAATTAAATATTTTCAAATTTGAAACATTTTCAAATTACTTTAAAATTTAAAAATTTTCTTATGAAGAAAACCTCTAGGTTTTCTTATCTGTTTAGCAATTTGAAATTCTTTTTAAAATTTTAAGCATTTTCAAATTTTAAAAGATTTTAAATTTCTTTTAAAAAATCTTCATTTAAATTAAAATAAAAAGAAAAAAAAAGAAAACTATGTTATAAAGGATTTTCTTGATTAGCATCGAATCCAGAAAAGTTAAATTTTGCTTCCTCAGATAGACTTTAATCTGTTTAATAAAAAACATAAATTATATCTATATAAAGCAGAGAAACTCTTTTGCAATGGGAGCGTATCGCACCGTCGCCCTGGCGTGCGTCTGCTGATCTATTTATTTTCTTGGTTTTTTTAGTCATTTCTCCTTGTGGCAGCGTGTCTTTTGGTCTGATGAAATTGCATAATCGCTTCCAGTTGTTGCACAATTATTGAAATGTGTCTGTTGGCCGCCCATAACAGGCGCTGGCGGTTTGGCAGTGGGCTGGATCGGCATCGGGCGGGATTGGGCGGTAGGGCCAACCGCAGTGCCACGGCAAGCAACGAGCCGTAAAATTCACTCGGCGCTCGAAACCCAGCACGGACTGCACAAACCCAAACGCAAAACTCGAATGCGAATGCGAATGCGAACGCTGAACGTAAATGAAATGCCATTTTTCAGTACAATGGCAACAACAAAGGCAATCAAAAATTTATAGGCGACGACAGGCAGACACATTGGGAGCAGCGACATCGTCGACATCCCCGGCAACGTTGATGTTCGCGTAGTTGTAGTCGTTGGAGTTGTTGCCTCTTAAACATGAAACATTTAATTGCCAACAACAATTTGCAGCAAAATTGTTGACAGCATTATTGGACGAAAACGGGACAAGCGCCAGCTGATGGCCGGCTTTATGGTTAAGCTAACCCATTCTTGGCCAATCAGTGGGAATTATTATGAAAGCGATGTGGATAACTAGGCGTATGCGTACTTTGGCGAATCGAAAGCAAACACTATTACAAATGCACGCAGCTCGCTCGAAATGAGACTGGACCTAGCAGACTAAGCAGCTGCAATGTAAGAGCAACTATTATGCAGCCCGTCATATGACTGAAAATCTCATTTGCAAAGCCCATTGCTGCGCCCTGACAAGAAAAATGGCTGGCAGACAGACAGCACGGGGAGCGGCGGAAGGGAGCGCGTGGCAGTCGGAACTTGGCCGCTCGAAAGAACAAGGCAAAGGCTGTCAATTTCAGTTAAATGTTCGATAGCAAGCCAAGCTGTACCAGAAGTAAAAATAATAAAAAAAAAGAGGGCAAACTGAAGGCAACTCAGCAATACAACCGAATGCCGAGGACATTGACAACGACAGTGAGAACAACAACAACAACAAGAGAACGAGCAGATTCGCATGCAACTTCCGCTTCCGTTTTGCTTTGTTCACGTTTGCACAAGCAAACTTTGTTGTTGTTGTTGTTGTTTTTGCTGCTGTTGTTTTTTTCTGCCCATCGTTTAGTCTTTGGGCCCATTGCTGCAACTAGACAGCATCAACAGCATCCTTTGGCCTGTAGCTGACACGCCTGTTGATTGGCACCAATGGAGGCACCCAGCGCATCCCAGTGGGCCACTCGACCAGGCCCCACCTACTCGCTCAGGTGCATTCCACTGGCTGTGCTAAACACGTGTTTAGCTATTGTTAAGTACGAGCTTAGATGGCCCAACTCAAAATTCTATCTGCATACCTCAACTGCATTTGACCAATTCTTGAGGAATCCAACAGAAAGCATCGGTGCGATAATACTATAGTTTTATTTATCATAACATATATCATAATATAATTTTATATTGGTAATCTGAGTTAAGACTATATATAATCTAAGACTAGATGCTACTAGGCTTTTTACAATGTTATTACAATATTTATACCTTCCTTAAAAGATACGTAAAATCTTCCTGAAACCTATGCTAAATGCAAACCGAGATCATTTCAGACATTTTATTATTATACTCGCCCGACCCAGGCTGCAAATCAATTTTAAAATACGTCAAAGAATTTGAAAGAGAATATATAAATAATATATATATAATATATATATATATATATATATATATATATATATATATATATATATATATATACAAATATATATACAAACAGACAGACGCCTAGATAGATCGACAACTCTTTATTCCATTCGAAAAAAATGACTCAAAAATATAACATCTTATGCCCTTTGCTTTATACATATATATTCACAATCAAATGAACTCGCTTTATTTTCATAAAATTATTATTTATCATTCTACAGCTGCACAAAGTGTAACTGAGCTTAGCTTTGAGCACTCGAAGTTTCTCTTCAATTCCATTACTTTTAGCTCATTTACAGATTGACTAATTGAAGCACATTTAGCTTGTTCAGATGCACAGCTCTTGTTTATGCCTTATACTTTATCCCTATTTCAATTTGTAGAGCGCCTGCGGCAGCATTTTGCATTTTGTTTTGTGGAAAGCTATCTCAAGTCCGAGTGCCACGGCGCCCCCGCAAAACACGTTGCTCTTTGTGGCCCACGGCACGTTGGCAATTTTGTTGAACAATTGCTGGAGCTGCATTGGCAGCTCCTTTAGCCCCTATAATAGCAATTAGAGCTTGGCCAGCACAACAACCCTGTCAAGTCCCATCAGAGCGCTTAACCATCACATCTACTTACACACCAACTACTACTATTCAATTATCCACGCCCCAACCTGCTTTGTGCTGCACTCGACTCCTGCAGCAGCAGCAGCGGCAGCAGCAGCACCACTGTCTCATCAAATAAAAGTCATTTGCACTTTTATACAAATTACTTCCAGTCACAGCTCTGGTCAGTGGCTAACAAGGGCAAGAGAAAACTTTCACAAATCCCAACTTGACTTGCTGGCAGGATTATAGAGCTCAACTGGGCAGGCAGCATTGAGCACCAAGTTGTATATTCATATATAATGAAACTTATTGCTGGATGTATGGAATAATAAATATATAAAATATTATCTAGGCATTCCAGAGATTAATAATCTTCTTCTGCTGCTGATCGAATGCTATACGAATTTATATTTTGATCAATTTCTATATCTACTACGATGCAGCGGAGAGTAAAGAGTGTTGGCAAATATAGCTGACAGACTTAGAAAAAATACTTGAAAGTATTACAGTACAGCGAATATTGAATGCTCTCTACCGTAAAAATTTATCAAAGAAGGTAGTTGAGGCATTAGAGTATAAGCCTTTACTGAAATGACTAACACATTTGTGGAGCTACGCAATTTCAATTGAATTCTATTAGAAAAAGTGAGCAGGAGAGAGCGAGAGAGAACGCGCGTTTGACAAAGGCAGAGCTAGTGAGAGTTATCTGTATTAAACAGAGAATGGGTATTACACAATCGACCATGGCCAGTGGCGTCATCTATTATTCTTTCTCCTTTCTGTTCACTGTTTTGCCTTTGGCTCGAACTCGGGTTCATTATGCTCCAACGTTGCATAATATAAATGTCAAGCTTCGACAAATTTGACAGGATATACGATACTAATGAACTGTCACAGCGTTCAGGATGTGGCCGAGCGAGCGAAAGAGTGAACGCACATTGGCAATTTGATTGTGCCGATTGGATAAGACGGACATAGTTACGTGGATGGCGGTGTTCGCGTACAATAGTTGAATTGAAATTGGATTTGTGGCGCAAAGTTCGTACAATAGATGGCGCCACAGGCAGGCGAATATGAAAACTGCGGACAGCGTGAATTACATTTTTTAATTAAAATTATGGCAAAGCCCGCAACGGTCTTGCTGCAGTGTACACAGCGATCAGAGGAAGCTATACACACACACACACACACACATACGAGGGGTGTTAACTTTTAGAGTAGAGTCGTGGACAGAAAAGTTGTAAGGAGTTGGTCCAAGTCACAGTTGGCATTCGGGAAAACGGAATGAAAAAGTTTTTCGTCCAGATGAAGTAGGAGAAGTTGCAAGAACGCCGAACCTCGACGGGAGATTGGCGCACAAATGAGCAGCAACAGCAAAGGCAGCAGCAACAACAACAACAACAACGACAATCACAATCAGAATCGCAATTGCAACTGCAACTGCAACTGCAGCGACAACGGCAACGGCAACGGCAACGGAAAATGCACAAAACTTAACCTAATGAACATTAAGATAATGCAACAACAAGAGAGTCCGACCCCCAGAGTGTTGCTGGCCTGTCCCTCGGCTACATAATTCTGCATTCGACCTTAGAGCAGCCACAAAAGTTTTGCTTACTACAACGAAACGAAGCCATCGCCATCGCCGTCGCCGTCTCCAAATGCATTTTGGCATTGGACAAAGTCGGAAACTTGCGCAGCGCCATTTGCCAGTTTGCATTCCAGCAGCAACATAAAGTTTTTAGCTTATGTTGTGATTTTTATGGGCCAGCGAAATAAACGTGGAGCGGGGGCCAGCTCAAGCTGAGTGGCACAAAATGAAGATAAGTTTTATGTGGCGCGGAAATTAGGAAGTTTGTTTATAGTAATACCTACTAGTACACAGTTTAGGCCAGCCATGGGCGCTGACCCGCCCCGCCCCGCCCCGGCCCGCACCGTCCTGCGCAGTCCCATTGCCCTGGTAAATGTTTTCCCATTACTAAATGCCAGCTGCAAGCTGACAGTGAACGCAAATGACTTGAGGCTTGCCTGCAGCAATGTCCTCCAGCGGGAGTCCTTTTGAAAATGTGATTAAATGTATTAAGAATTCATTAGTGCTAGTAGTTGTGTCTATTGGCAGGACACCGACAGTGACAGTGACACTGATACCGGCACTGACTCGAGACCATCATTAAATATGCATTCATTTTACTCAACAAGGCATTAACCAATGAGCTGGCCCCTGCTCCTAAGCACCTGCAAATGCCAGTCTAATGTCCTGCTAATACTTTGTTTTTAATTGAAACAATGGCAGCTGGCAGCTGGCAGCTGGCATTGGCATTTCGAATGCCTTAAATGAGTATTCCATTTAATGCAATTTTAATTTCTATTTGCTTTAAGCACAAATGAATTTTTGCTATTTACATCTCAATTGAAATATTCAATTTATTTACTGGCTTAAATAAAATAAAAATTAAATTCCAATTGGATATCCAAAATATACATTTCAAATTCCATAAATGAAAAACTTATTTATATTCAAACTTTATAGATTATTATAAACAACAATTCCATAAATACCTTGATACAATAAATACAGAATTGGAAAAATTGTTTTTTTTTTTACCACTGATGGAATGTAAATATTGTGAAAATATTCAGAGAGCGGCACAATGGTTTTCTATGCGATGAAAATTGTATTGGAGGTGCTATAAGTGAATAATCAATATTATGAACATGTCATATATGTTCCAGAGAGTTGCTTGAATGCCAGAAAAACCATGCGCATATACAGGGTTCTCGATATTCGAGTGACCCATCTGGCAGCCCTCTACCTTTAAACAGACACGGACACTATACGCCGTAAAGGCTCAAAATGGCCATTTAAGAGATATCATATTCAAAGAGTGATCTCAGCAAATCTACTTGAGCCAAATAATATGATTATGATCAACATCAACAAAATTGTATTTTTTATTGATTAAAAAACAAAAAAAAACATTGGTCCGTCGAATATGGGCAGCCTTGTAGGGTTGCCAGATGGGTCACTCGAATATGTATATGTGGAGTGACATTGAAGCTAAGTCGAAAGAATTGAAGGAGTAGGAGTGCGATCAGATAAGTTGAGTAAATGAGTTACTAAATTCGCATACAGGCACAAAAATGCTCATACATGCACACATTTTGCATGAGTATGGCAAACTCTAACAAGAGATCGGTAACTCTTCACTCAGAAGGGAAGAAATGTAATCGTCGCGAACGAAATTCAGAGAACGAGCGCGTAAAGAGATAGAAACAGTAACGAAAAAATAGTGCTCAAGCGACCGATCCGAGCAAATACGAAGTAGTAATACAAAGTATTACTATTATCAGCCAAAACTAGAGTGATTCGAGGCTGGCAACTTTTTCCTTCCACCTTAAGGCTTCTCTTATTCTCGCTCACTTTCCTGAAGGTCGTAAGTCATGACTTGAACTCAAACTCATTCAATATGCTTTATGCCCCTCACTCACTCATTCACTTCATAACGAGTGGACTCTATATGAAGTATGCGATGAGTGAAGCAGTCATGCAGCCCTCTCATATGTACTCTAAAACAACTAACATTAGTCTCATGATTCTAGGGCCTTAAGTCAAAAAAGAATCAGTTGAGTTTCTGAGGTGAAAGCAAACAAAGCTATTTTCTGACTCCAGTTTGAGTCCCTCTGAGGGTCGCAACAGGCTGCAAGAAAACACCTGCTGATAGCATTAAAACAATGCTCTAAGCTGAGCCTTTCTCTTAAATTTTAACCTGGTTAAATTAAATATAAAAACAATAACTATAACTTCCACTCTTGCCTTGCCGCAGCTAACTCTTGGAGGAGCTTGCACAAGTGGCATAAGTCGGGCTGCAGTGGTTAGAACGAACCCATTTGCTATTGTAGTCCACATCGTCAAAGTCAACACACCTGGAACGTGTGCCAAATGCGCCCGCACACACACACAGAGATAGAGAGAGAGAGAGAGAGAGAGAGAGAGAGAGAGAGAGGTAAACAATAAATCCGCATTAAGTTTAAACGCAAACACGTCGCACACGAACTCAAAGAAATGCAGCGCCGTTTGCAACTTTCCGTCTGCCGACTAATTAACTTACTTGCATGTGGGTAAAAAGTTCGCTGCGATTAGTTTGGCAAACCTCAGCGAAAGCCATAAACTGTCGTGCGACAACTTTCAGCAATTAATTATCCGCAAAGTTTTCAATTACGAGCCAATTACGGGCAACCATCAACCCATTACATATGGCGCACACACGCGACACTCGTGCAAAAAGACAAGCTGAAAAAATGATTTGACTCTGCTGGAATGTTATAGAGCAATCGACATACACGTACGACTTCCGCCCACCCACCTGGCCGAGCCCAGCCAGCCAGTAGCTCACCTCCACTTTGGTGCGCTCTGCTCTGCTCTGCTCTGCTCTGCTCTGCTCTCCGAGTGCGTTAACGCATACGACTCGATGACACGTTTTGCCAACACATCATGTCGAAGGTATGTGACCTGCGCCATTTTACGGAAATGCAGCCAACGTCATGCCCAAACTCGGCTGGCAAATATGGCGCCCAAACAATGGCCGCCTTCCACAGCGGAAATAGTGTTTTTGTGCAAATTTGAACGAAATCGCAATCAAGTCAATGTAGCTGGAAATGAGGCATTCGGCAGTGCCCATGGGATTTGGGCACTGGCGAAATGAGGCTTTGTAAACGCCAGATATGCACACATACATACGGACGCGAGCGTATTCTGTTGCATTCTGTTGACAATTAAAATGTACTCTTCATTAAGGTGTGATTGTGCATTCCGTCCACAGTCAAACATATTCGAATTTATTATGCCGGCCATCGAGCCGCGAGCATGGCAAATTTGTAAACTGAAAATGAGTTACAAAGTTCCCAAATCCGAAATTATCGAAAATTGAGCAATAGCTTGATAATTGCTGTTATTATAAAGGTTAATAGCTGTGGCATCGCTTGCCCTTTCTATAGGCAATGAATATTTAATCGAGGGTGTTTCGTATTGTTCAGTAAACATAAATCAATAAATCATCATTATTGACTTACAGTTTTCGGACATTTCCAGAGTAATTAAATAGAATCAGATTTGAATTTTACATGATTATCGAGACTCTGAGGGAAAGCAGCCGTGGAGCCTTTCAGTCTGCAGAGTTAAAATATAGATAGATTCATATGAATATGAGAAGCTTAAGACATTTAAATTAACTAATATTATTTCTGCTGTACACATAAATTCCATCTTTGATGTACTTTGCCTTTGATTGGAAAACTCCTTTTATAATGCTCTACATAAACTCCCATTTTGCGTGCCTTTTAGTTTGCAGTAGAAAGAAAGATCTATTTCTCTTATCGATGAGTCTTCAAGTCTGGTTTATCGTAGAAGTGGTCCAAGTTTTGTTTGCCAAACTCTTTGGCAGCTTGTTTTTCAATTGTCATCGAAACTCGATAAGTATTTAATTGGCATGGACAAACATGGCCCTTGAGCTGATATTTTATTAATAACTGTCAGATACGAATTGACACCCACATATAATATGCTCGGTCTGCCAAGGAAGAACGATGTCTGCCAAATTGATCAAGTCGCGTGCTACTAATGACCCCAACGGATAAAAATGAATTGAGCTTAATTGCGCTACGACCCATAGTGGCCAGAGTTCGTATACCTAAATGGGTCATTTAATCGAATTGCATCTATTTCGAGCGCCAACAATATGAGGAGTGTGAATGGCCTACGGGCGAATGATTGACTTGAAGATACCCAGTCATTCAAGCTAAATTGTAATGCATAGTTATACGTACTTATATACAGATATATGAAGAATGTCAGCTATATATATATATATATATATATATATATATATAGACTGATTATTTTTTAAAAACAGCAGCTGAACTTTTGTTACATAAGTATATTACCTTAGCCTCATCATAGCGAAGCTCATTCATAATTTGTTTTAACATTAACCAACTTGCTTGCTTCGTTTAGCCACATTTAATAATTCAATAAATACAGGGTATAGTACGAGATCATATCAAAATTGTGCCCTATTAAACTTTGAGTGGAACTGAATATATATGTGAATATACGTGTGTATGTATGATATATTTAGAGCATTTGAATTATTTATGAAACTGTCGGTCAAAGACATCCAACACAATTCACATCGGATTAAAAGCCACGCAATGCCACTTATATATATATGAGATATATATGAGAGATAATATATATATACATTATATAGAGAGAGGATATATATGAGAGATAACAACACACATATGCATAGCTCTTACTTGAAGCTTCCTTGAAAATATATCCGACCTGCAGTTTGCTCTTAACTTTTTCAAGTCTTCGCTGTCCGTTTTACATCTCAGCACAATTTCACTGGAAATCAACTGAGCCATTATCATGAACAATGGAGCACATTCAATGGGGAGACTAACTGGGCTCTTTCACATGTCCGTTCCTGTTATCCGAGCGCATTTATCTAACATTGCCAATTGGATTTGGAATGTGTAACGTGAGCGTAAGGCCAGATAATGAGATGGGATAGCAGCCCAAACGATTGACTAATCGGATCAAAATGTAATAAGCTGCGCTACCCTCTCATTAAATAGCCCATTAAGTCTGTTTAGTTATTGTATAATTCAATTAAAAATAAATGTCACAGAATTTTGTTGTTGCCTATTTTCTTAAAACAAAATTAAATATGACTGTGTAGCATTATTTCGAATAGAAATAGAAGTAGCAAATCTTTTGCTTACGTAATAAAATTGATCTTTGAGATATATAATATATAAGATATACATTTTTAGCAATATAAATAACTTATCCAAGTCGAATACAAAAAGCATTGTAGGACTTTAAATCGAATAATATAGAAAATATTCAATGTTAACATATAACGTGAAGTACGCTCAGTGTATATATGTACATATATGTATATATGTATATATGTATATATGTATATATGTATATATGTATATATGTATATATGTATATATGTATATATGTATATATGTATATATGTATATATGTATATATGTATATATGTATATATGTATATATGTATATATGTATATATGTATATATGTATATATACATATATGTATATATGTATATATCATGCATTCATTATATATATATTTGCAGAAGGAGACAATGTTGGGGTCGAATGAAATAGGAATGTGCGCAATATAAATTTATTGGTCAAGCCATTTCCATTAGGGCAGTCGAGAGCATAGACGTTGCTGGTGTTGAGGATATCGGAGGGTAGTCGAAGCCAAACTCAAACAAAATCCATGTGCTCTGGCTCCAAGCTGAAGCGTATTGAAATGAAGGTCAACTAAACTGCGTTGTCCGGTGCTGAGGCTTTGGTGTGGTGCTGGTGGTGGTGATGGTGGTGCAAGGACAATTGAAGTGCACACACGGCAAACTTGTAAAGCACTCAGTGAAATTGTTCAACTGACTGACGCGTATGCCCTACCTCACACACACACACTCGCGCACACACACTCTGGCACAATTCGAGAGCTTCACAAAGTGCTTACCATCGCTGTGCAAGGATAACGAGCACTGGGCTATGGCAGCAATGGCGCAAAATGGCGCAACAGTAGAAGAGTCGAGCGACAGTGAAATATTGAAATACAATTGAGTTTCGAATTTGGCAGGAGCAGGCGCTTTTAAAGCAACGCCACTTTCCAACGCAAGTTGCCAAAGACATGGGACCGAAAAGTGAAGACTTTGTGGTCCGATCTCACTGTCAGCGACAGCGGCTCACTCAAAGTGCAAATCCTTTACGTACTATCAACTAACGTGGCCCGTGCCGGCACATGCTCCTTCGTCAATCAACGGCGGCCAACGCCATTGAGTGGGACACGTTCCGTGCAAGTTTCCTGCTGAGCCAAAGTTCACCACGAGCCGGGCGACACATGACACGTACTCGTACTCTGTTCGACTTTGGAGCCCGGCACACTGCTCGTGCCGTCTGGTCGTGTCGTGTCGTGTCGCATCCCATTTTGCCTCATCCAGCGGAGTCGGGATTATTTTTAGTTTTTCCCTCTTTTCGGCAGTATTTTAAAGTTTAAAGCTCTTTTGTGGCATATTTGCATATTAAGTGGCATGCGTTGAACGTTTGCAACTGACGCAAGTGCCCCGAGCATCTCTCTCAACAGCAACAGCCACAACAACAACAACAACCGACGTGTGTGTGGGAGCAGCAGCATGAAAGCAAGTGGAGCCAGCTGAAGTGGATGGATGGGGTGTTAGCTGCTATAGTTTTGAGCCTGACGCAGGTGGAGCTGTTGTTAGTTTGCGTAGGCTTATTGTCTGAGCCCCCGAAACCGTTATGCCAAGTTGCAAAATGCCAAGAATCAGTGCCAGCCACACTCATTTCGTGTGCGGATTATCGCACTCCCTCCACCTCCCTCGTTCTCTCTGTGTGTTTGGCACTGCGGCCTATCTCAAAATAACTGTTAAGACTTTAAAAGCTCGACAAGCTAAAACATCAAATTACCATAGGATAAAAGGATTTTCCGATTTAATTTATAATGAAAGGAACTTTAGCAAATACTTTCTCACATTTGTCATACTTAAATATTATAAACTTTATATATATCACGCGATTACCGAACCAAACAACAGACGGAACAATTGCATCTAGATATTGCGCAACATCTCAAATCTCTTCAATCTGGGGCAACCCTAAAACTATAACAAAACTGTGATGCCATTGCTGTCCTTATGTACACTCGTTTAGGACGTGAGTCAATGCGTTTATTGGCCATTCATAAACTGATCCACCTGCTCGCTGATGGTCTTTAGTATCATTTGCGTCGGATTCGAGCAACCATTGATGACTCCGTCCACACAGGCTCGCACCGTAATGCGATAGTATTGGTTAGCCTGCAAGCCGGTCGCATTGAAGTAGTGCTGAGTGCCAGGCACGCTGCTGCCAATTGGCTCCTCCTCGACGACGCATTTCTGCTCCAGTTGATAGCCCACAGATGCATGGCTATCCCTGCACTTAGGCATCGCATGCAGGATGACAAAGTCGGATTCGTTGGTGTCCTGCAGCTGGCGCATTCTGTCCTCGATGTATTTGCGAAATATTTCATATTGCTTGGCGGCATCAGAGTCCTCCTGCGAAAATGTTTCGTTCTGGCTTGCCGCAGACGAGTTGCTGACGACGAGCGAAGGTGCAGGAGTTGTGGTGCTCATGCTGCTGTCATATGACACTATCGAGGGACCGGCGACCAGATCCGCAAAGCTCTTAACCTTTTCAAACTTTTCCTTCTTAGTTTGCAGTTTGCGCCGCCTGTTGCAAGGGTAAAAGACAGTTTACCTGGAAAAGTCAGGCATATCACTTGATATGGATATAATACTCACGATACATATATGAGATTGGGCAGCGCTTCCTCATATATTATCTGCTCCTTGTTGTAATAGTGCTCATCCTCCGGCTGCGGACCCGAATCGTATGGCTTGAGATCGTTGCAGACGCAGTCCAAATCGCAGGTCTCGCATGTCTTGAAGGTGGGATAGTTCTTGACGCTGACCTCTGCCTTGGTCAGATTATACGGCTCGACGTTCACAACGTATTTGGCTATGATGCCATTGGGACGAAGTGGTGGCCACCAGTAAATCATCTGCAAAGCAGAATAGAAATAGACTCGACATCAACTCACAGCAAATCACTTACAATCTGGGTGCTGTGGTCCGAGCTGCCGTGCAGCTGACTCACAGGACTCGGCTTGCTGGGCAGCGTGCGGAAGTACAGAATCTTGGAGTATGCATCGACCTGCATATGGTAATCGGTGCGCGTTAGGGTCTTTACAAAATACGCATACTGCGTAAAGGGCTTCAGCTTCGATATGACATGACGGCGATTCTTGCTAAGACTCACATCCATCAGCCAACTAAAAGAGAGTTACGTAAGTGAAGGGTATTTCAAAAAGTCAGCTTCCCTTCCCACTCACTTATCATGGCCACAGCCGTGTCGTCCGTCGTACATGGTTATATTACGCTGCGGCGCCTCCATATAGTGATAGGAGTAGCCTATGAGTATTTCCACATCCTCGGCTTTCATAAAGTCTATCACAATCCGCACGGCTGTTGAATTCAGATCCTCGACGTTGACGTTCAGCGTGCGCACCGAATCGCCACAGATCACGCGCTCGCCATTCGAGTTGGGCGATACATCCGCTATGGATATCTTCCTGACACTCTTCAGAGAGGGCTGCAGCTTCTGGATCTTCTCATAGCATAGTCGCGGATTCAGGTGAAAGAATATGGTGCCGCTTTGAATGGCCACCTGACGATTGGCTGGCCAGATGTGTTCCATGTGATAATTGTTAACAACATACAGGGCATATCTGGAAAAAAAAAAAAATTATATATATATATATATACTGTGTAAATTATTAATGCATTCAATGATAAGCGCGAGTGCAACAGCAAGAGTCCAAAGACAATTTTATATGGATTTTAATTCAATAAATAATATTATAATATTTAGGCTCTGCAGCACTTAGAATCTAAATACCAATGTAGGTGTTTCTAGCTTTTGAGGTCTTCGAGTTATGCCTAAAATTCGAATTATTAATTTATACTTTTTTTATATTTCATGTTTGTTGTGGCTGTGTCTGTAATTCTTAGAGTTACGCTTATAAAAAAATATAATAAAGTAGATTTTTATCGTTTATCTTAGTGTGGGGGCTGTAAAAAAACTAAAATATCTTTAAGTTCTACAAATTTTAAAACAAAATCTAATTTAATTTAGTGTTTCTTGTCATGTTTCTTGTCTTCTATGCCTAAATAAAGTGCTAATTATATCAATTTTTATCGATGCTTCATATTAAACTTTGATAATACGAATATAGAGATGATTTCTGACATATCTAGGCCTCCTCTTGGTCAAAAAAGGTTTTATGGGTGTGTGCCTCAAAAATACTCAATTTCATGGGAATATAAATCAGCTTACTTATTTTCAATCAGCTGATCGCCGCGTATGGTATCCAGGTTACTGAGAAACGTCAAGGACATGAGCTGGGCAGAGTGTATAACCTTTAGATAGCCGGTAATCTCCTTAATGCTGCCCAGGGCCTGCTCCAGCGCAGATACAACTTTTTCTGGAATAGTTCGATATGAAGTATGCTTCTTCTTTTTGTAAAGCCATCACTTGCATACCCTTTATATCCACTAGCTCTATAATCAGCGAACCGTTGATGGTCACACAGTCTTGTAGCTGCTCCAGATCCGTAATGCGCTTGATATGGAAGACGCCCTTACACTCCAGCTGGCACTGGAGCGTACCATTGACGTCAATTACGGGCTTGTGGTTATTGGGGCAGTGGTCCATGCAGCGGTAGCCACGCGTCAATGGAATTCGATTAAGCTGGCGACATTCCTTGTACGAGATGCACTGCCTCTTGTGCAGCTCATAGCTGGCGATGCACTGATCCACGCAGCGGCCATTCCGACGATAATTGCCACAGAGCGTGCAGTTCTGCGCCGAGCAGCCCGTAATGCAGCTGTGCTGGCAGCAATTCCCTTTGGCATCGCAGCCATCCCGGCCGCAGCTCTTGGGACACTTTTCAGTTCGCGGCGGCTCGATGCGCACCTGTGCTGCCTGCATATTCCAGCAATGCCGCGTGTAATTGTAACGGATCGAATAATCGGCTGAGATGCCGCCACAGACAGGACAATGATTCGGCGACCTGTTAAGCTTGAGATTAAACAAAATTAAATATTCATTAAATAAATTCAATAAAATTGTAAAAATTATATATTATATATATTTTATACATTTGACCAGGAAATAGTTTGTAATAGTGTATAATATTTATTTAAACAAACTTCGTCATAATCTCTCAGATGGGTATGCAAACCTTTTCAACTTTCTCTCGTTAGAGTGCCACACTTGTAAGACTCTGAGAACATTTTGAATAAATTTAATTTCGAAACTAGAAAGATTTTAACAAGTTTTGGGCACTAATATCGAAAATATTTAATCAATTTTTTCATAGTAATTAGTTCCCTTAATCTTCTCATCATCATCTTCTCATCTCTTTCTCTTTTAACATTGTATAATTAGATATTTATAGTAGATTATGCTATAATAAAGTTAAATAAAGCTAAAAGTGGGCCCTTATTTTAATAATTAATTCCAATTAATTCGTTAATTCTAATCTGCAATAAATAAATAAATCAATCAAAATTTGTACCTTTGCTCAACCCTACCTTTATATAGAAATGCTGCTGAGTGGCATTGCCTAAGAGGTAGATCCAGTCGACGGTATGCACGAAGCACAGCATGGGATTACTCTCGATGCGGATGTGACCGGCTTGGATGCGGTGCAGCTGGACGAGACCCAGCTCCCTTAAATTGCGATTCTCGTAGACTGTGAGGGCATACTGATTGATTAGCAGTTGCCTGCCGCGTATGAGGCGCAGCTTGGGGAAGATTGTCTCGAGGGTGAGCAGTCCGATGGAGCGATAGATCAGCAAATAGTCCGTGATCTCGGTTACCTCACTGCTCAGCTCGGTCAGGTCGACGTCGCTGGGCAGCTGGAGGTTCGCAATGCGCACGTGACCCACCACCAGGCTGCAGTTGCGCAGTTGCTGCAAATCTGCGATGCTGCGTAGCTCCAGGGAGCCGCAAATTATTTCCGCTCCGGTTGCAGCTGGCCACAGCAACAGCAGCCAAGGTATGTGCCACCACATGTTGACTGTACCTCGTAGCCAACTGGCACTTTCAATTGAGAGCACTTGACCCAATTGGCCCCTTTAACATTGATGTACGCAAGCGTAAGTTGAATGACAACGCGAACTATCGAATCGAATATCTATGTATGTATGTATGTGGAGGGCAATTAGCGCAGCGCGACAAAAATTACACACTTGAATGCCAATGTCGTTTGATGTTCACCCCGGCCCTTGTGGCTATTGCTGGAGCCGCTTCCGAGTGGTGGGATACGCGCACCGCTGGCGACGACGTTTCAGTTTCAACTGATTTGACCGGCGCGCTAAGCAACGCACGACGGCGATTCAGTTCGATCTTTTCAATTAGCTAGAGCCCTGCTTCCATCTCTGCTGATTTGTTTTGTTTGCATTTTTCGGGCCTGGGGCCAATTCTTCGCTTCAAAATTCCGCATACACCAGTTGCAAAATGTTAGTGCCTTTGGCATTCTACAGCGTTGTATGGACGCTTACTCAACATTTTGCAACGGGCGTAGGCGAATTGAAGAAGAGTGCAGAAGAACTGCATACAGAGGCATTGTCAGAAGGGGTTTGAGTTAAATAAATAATAGATTTTCTAATTAAATCAATAATAACAAATTTGTTGTCAATGCAATAATGCGTATATATTAAATATATACAATCCACATTTTTGTTTACAAATGGTCAACCCCCGCGCAATTGTCACATCTCCGCCACTGTTGATCTTCTCCAATCACTTCTCTTTTTTTGCCTCACGTGCTTGTGTCGATTCCTTCAGACAGCTGTTGCCCTTCAATTTAGTTAGTTAAGTCTTCCACTTCCTTTCTGCCGGCAATAAGAGCAAGCCCCACCCCCTGCGATCCTGCGGTCCTGCGGTCCATGGCTCAACAATGCAACGGACAAACCAGTTTGCCAGTTGCCGTCGCTGTCGCCGTCGTCGTTGCCCATTATTGTCTGTTTCACTATTTTCTCTTTGTTTTGTTTTGATTGTTTTCTTTAGATGCTGCGTTCGCTGATAACAAAAAAGCGCCGCTGCCGCTGCCGCTGCAAAAATTAAGTTCTAACGGCGAACATTTCAATTAGAGCAGCGAATAGCAGAAAACGGAGAGCAGAAAGCGAACCGCAGCAATAGCAATTGAGAAGAAGAGGCATCGAACAGACAAATGCTCAGTGTTAGTTGGGCCAATTCAAGTGGAGCTTACAATGCCCTATAGCAAATCTATTGCAGTAGATTCGAACGAAATTAAAAATAATTGAAGTGAAAATTGGAAATACACTAAGAAAACAACAGATGATACAATGGAAGAGCTCTAACAGATGTTCGCATGTTGCGTAGTTTCGCAGCTTTGCTTTGGTTTAAGACTTGGTAGAAATGGCAATTAGATGTTTTAGTTAATGCGTTTATTATAACTAATTAATAGAATTGTCTAGCTCGCATGATTAAAGGAAACTTTATAAGTACAGTTACAGCCTAGAGCACACAAATTGGAGAAGTTAAAGCTAAAACGTATTCCCATATGCCGCAAATCGCATTGCAACAAAATATGTAGTTATGTGGTTATAAAACGGGATGCGTGTCAAAAAGCCAAATGTTATAGGCTAAATTCATGAGATGACAGGCCATTGGATCACACTATTATTTCAGATGAGCGATAGTCTATATACATATATGTACATGTATATATACAAATGCATATGCAATCGGCCGTGCGCTACGCTAAATTAATTTCCAAAAGTATTTTTGCGGTTCGTGGTGATGAGTAGAGTAAATTGAATGCTGCATACTTTCAGGCGGGCCGTTAAAATGTATGTGTGTATATATACGTAAATGAACATGTAGTGCGCCTCGTTATAGTTTCCCGGGCTCGGCGGTTATTGAATACGCCAGCTGGAGCGACACGGTGGACGCAACCACACGGCCGCACAACCACGAGCCATATAATCCACTGGCACGCCGACTGGGAGACACCTTAGGCATCATCGACGTTGGCGGTGGCAAACACGTAACGGCATTTTGTGGCGCGTGATGGGAATCTCTAGCAGTTTCAGCTACTATGAAACGTGTACATATGCCTCCACACATACTTATGCGCACATACATACATGTACATAGGCGTGGAGTGAGCGCCCCCTAAGTCAGCCGGTCCCACGCACGTCGTTGCATTTAAGTGCCAAATTAGAGCTGCGGACGAGCTGACGCGAACTCCAACTGCACATGACAGCCATTTATAAATCAAGCGTGGGACGCAACGCATCTTATATGCAATTTATAGCATGTCAATTCAGTCAGCAAGAAAGAACTGATGCCTCATCATGGCTATTAGCTTCCAAGCAGTTGCCGGCACCTAAAATTAATTGAGTTCCTGCAAAAATGCTGCAACTGCAGCAGCTGCCACTGCTCCAGCCTGAAATGCCGCCAGTTCCATTCGAGCCATCCATGGCACGACTGATTGTGTGTTTTGACGTTGAGGCAGTCTGGCCCAGTCAGCTCAGCTCCTCAGTGAGTCAGTCAACCAGTCAGTCAGGCAGTCAGTCAGGCCCGCATCTGATGGATGTGACATCCAGCGAGAGCTGGCTGCAGTCGGAGTCTCAAAGGAGTTCTAATAAATTTTGGGATTGCAGCACAGTGCTGAAAATTGAGTTGTAGGTAAAAGAGTATGCTTTTGGCTGAACTTATATAACTGTAATATGTATATATAATAATAAATTTATATAAATACATATAATGTGTCAACTTGATCGCCGTCCTTGCTAACTTAATTATTGTATGTTTGTGCGCAACCATAAATTCCCAGTGTGCTATCGCTGCACTGTTTCCGCTTTCAGGCTGCCCATTTCCAGTCACGTTTTCTTTGTCCACCGAAATCACAACGAGCTGGCTTAAGTAGCCATTTCCCTCTGTCTCGCTCTCCCTCATTCTCAGCACCATCATTGAATAAGCACAGCAACGGCTATCTATATCCCTCCCACACGCACTCTCTCTCTCTCTCTCTCTCGATATTAGTGTATGCTTTTGAGCGTGCATTCAGCCTCTCACTAACACAAATCCAACAATGAGAGTCAATCCCGTTAGAAGTGAGCGCAATTAGGAAACTATAAAGAGCAATAACGAAAGCAGCCTCTGCTAATCACTTCACATACGACATACTTATGCATATACATATGTATATACATAAGTATACATGTACATTTACTTTAATAGTTAAAGTCTCTAAAAAGTCTTTGCAGAAATCGCTTTGTAAGCATGCGAATCCAAATGTTAAACAATGGAATGGGAAGAATCAAGTACTTCCGCACTCTTCTACCTAGTCCCCTGTTTACGTGTTGTTGGCTGCTTTATTCTTACGCACACACACGTGCATGCACTCACATGAATAATTACAGTGAAACCGAAAAGTAAAGCAAAAGGGAAAAACATTTAAATATAGTTGCAGGAATTCAGTTGCGTGTTGAATGGACGCCATTCCAGCTCGATCCTAATTTTATACCCACTTAGCATTTTGTGAAATCAAATTACAAATGTATTTATAATCTGTTAAGTAGCAATTAGGTGTAATTGGATTAACTGACGTACGCAATAGGAAGCGCACTAGAGGCTAGAGGAATTCCATGCAGTTAGGCAAACTGCGTAGTTAAATGAACTTAAATCCTCGAGCACAGGTGTCCAGGCAATCGATGGCTTTCAGCGCCATGGTAATAGCTCAAAAGCCAAGACGCTTTAATGCGCAACATTGAACATGAACTTCAGAGTGTTACCTGAGCAGATTCAATTAGAAGTTTGTAAAGCAAAACAATAGCTAGAATCTTCCAGAGGATGTGTTGCCATGAGAACTCAGGCACCTTAAAGGCAAAAATGCTCAGGGCGTGCATTCAGCATATTTCCTCTATTTCATTATTGTATTATAGATTCTCTATAAGTACATAGATATAACACAGAGCTTTAAATCTAAGCAACGTGTAAGATAATACGATCGAAAATGCTTTTAGCTAAGTATTTATTGTACAGAATTTTATCTAGAAGGAAAGCATATATTTTTTTTGCCTGAAATAACTTTATTTACTTATGCCAGGCCTGGCTTTAAGATTTTTTAATGCTTCTTGACTTTACAGACAAAAATGTAAAGCACAAAACTATTTTATATTTATTTATTTACTTTCTCTTTTTTTTTATTCTGAAAGCCAAGAATTATATTCTGTAAACGAATTGCATTTCAAATTGGGCTATGCATTAGAAAAGTTACAAAGCAGTGAAAATTCGAAAATCGATAGGAATAAAATCTATGAAAACCTTAAGAGAAGTTTTAGCCATAAGTCAGAAGTAGGGAGAAACTTTTTTTATATGAAGCTTCAAAAAGGGAACAACTCATTACTCTATAATATAAACTGTCAAATTGTACACTGATTTTAATTACCTTAATAGCTTAAGTCACTCAGCCAAGCTCTGGAATGTCAACTTGCCATACCGTATTCAATGGAAAGAAAGTTTTCAGACAAAGTCTTTTTATGCAGAGTTCTTTCCATTTATGTTTTGTTTGCTGTCAACGCATCTATGAAAAATCGTTGCATATTTTACGGCTGAGCACATTATGCTGAAGCCAATAAGGAGACAGTTGCCCTCAGCCATAGATGCTACCAAGTAGCAGCAAGTCTAAGCATTACGTAAACGCCATGCCAACACACACACACTCAGAGACACTCAGATCTTCAAGTTTATGCAAAAGGTACGCAACGCTTTCATTTGCTTATATTCCATTCTATATTCTTATTTCAATATAAATTGTGCCCGATGCTAGCCGGCACCCAGCTGTCTGCACAACCCAGAGCTCCTAGAGCCAACATCTACAGTGCCTTCTGCATTGTTCGCCTGCATTTTAGATATTTTTGTATTTCTTTTTTTTTTTTTTTGCCATCCCCTTTATCATGCAATGCAAATCGTTTGGCGTTGGGTTAAACATTTTTTCTCTGCATTTTTATGCCATTCGCCTTTTGTTGCTTAAGCGTGTAATTTATGTATGTGTGTGGGTGGGTGGGTATACAGGTATGCGTGTGTGTCTGTGTGTGTGTGTGGCTGACAGTATGTGTGTACTTCCGAATACCTTGCATGTCCTGGCATAACAATTTGCATATGGTACCCATATAAAGGGCAGGTAAAAATTTTCTATTAGCCTCACATAAAGCTTAATTTATTGGCCCAGAACTTGGACTAGAGCTACCCGCTGGCCAGGAAGTTGCAATCCGTCCAAAACGTGGCAAGCCCTTTACTCACGCTCTCACTACGAGCTCCAGTGCAAAAGTAATTTGATATCAAAGTAAATTAATAATGCAAAAAGGTTTTCTGAGTCGCTGGAATTTTCACTTTGCGTGCAGCACTGGAATTCGATGCCGCCTGCTCGGGCTTTAGCCTCGCCCCAGTCACAGCCCCATCCCCATCCCCATCAACAGCCCCAGCCTCCTTTGTCAGACTTTTAAATGGATGAAAATATTTCAAAAAGCTCAACCAGCCATGCAGCGAGAAACGTCAGCCTGACAATCTGGCAATCTGACAATCTCACAGACATCCCACCAATCAGCCAGTTACCCAGCATGTTAAAAGTTTTGGGACTGAATTGAAAAAGCTGCGGGAGCAGAGACCAAAGTTAAACCCCTCTGAACAAAAACCAAGCGCCAAGAACAACACAATATTAAAATCAAATTAAAGTCATTATTAAATTTGGTCGCTGCCTGCGAACAATGCGTGTTGAAAGCGTTGTGCCCAGCGCTTTGTCCTCTGCTGATGGCCAAATTAATTGCATATCTGATGGTGCTAAGATTCTGCATGCCAAGCATAAACCACTAATCCGAATCCATTTACCAGCGCCGCCATGCTCATTTGTTGTTCCTCTGGCGAGCAACGGCGAAACTTACTCCTAGGAGTCGGCTGGAAAATTGGGGTTGCCCCATCAGTGATTGAGTTCGTATAGGCCTCAGCTGGATATGCAAACGATACAAGACAAAAGTCATGGGCCATTGTCTTAAAGAAGCGATTTATTATCTTCTTCAATTTATGCTTAAACTTTGCACACAAATAACGTTGATAGGATGGAATATAACAAAAACTAAACGGAATATATATAATATATATTTATTGAAGTACAAAAATGTTGAATAAGTCTAAGATTTTCTGCCTTGGAAGGCCGCTAGCAGACAGACCATATCAATAATAGTTCGATCTGCAAATCATGAAGATGAATCTATATAATTCAGAAACTTTATAAAAACTTGAAGATAGCAGCTTTTAGTTAGCATATAACATTCATGTTATTTGCGGTAAAATATATCGCAAATAACATTTAACCGTTTGAATGTTCACGCTGTGCTCACAAAATAAACAGAAACAAGTAAGGAAGCTCTAGTCGAGACTGCTCGACTAGGAGATACCCTGATCCCTACAAAGAGCTGATATTCACGCACGCATAAGCACGCGCTCTGCTAACTGCGCAGTAAGCAGCGACTGCGCTTGGGCTGCGCTGCGGTGTGGGCAATACTATGATAACTTTGTTGCTGAATAATTTCTCCTGTAATAGGACTATCTTCTTTCAGAATGTGATCACAATGTGCAAATGTGTGTACATTCCAAAGTACAAGTCTCTAGTACTTAAAATACGTTTTTTGCAAATTGGGGGCGAAGGGGGCGTGGTATCCAAAATCTGTAAGTGACAAAATCTGCGTATTGATCAGATGTATATACACACCAAATCTGAAGTCTCCAGGTCTAAAAGTATTGAAATTACGGTGAATAAACAAAATCAATTTAACGATTATTCGCGATAAAAAAGTAATCGGACGAGTTATCGAAAAAAAAAGATAAACTTGTACTGCGTATGGTATACATGAGTATGCATACAAAATTTGAAGTCTCTAGCTCTTATATCTTCTGAGATCTAGGCGTTCATACGGACGGACGGACGGACGGACGGACGGACGGACGGACAGACGGACAGGGCTATATTGACTCAGCTCGTCGCCCTGATCAAGAATATATATACTTTATGGGGTCTGCCACGCCTCCTTCTGCCTGTTACATACTTTTCACAAAACCATTATACCCTGATTTCCCATTTTTAATGGGATCAGGGTATAACAAGTAAGGAAGCTTTAGTCGAGACTGCTCGACTAGGAGATACCCTGATCCCTACAAAGAGCTGATATTCACGCACGCATAAGCACGCGCTCTGCTAACTGCGCAGTAAGCAGCGACTGCGCTTGGGCTGCGCTGCAGTGTGGGCAATACTATGAGAATTTTGTTGCTGAATAATTTCTCCTGTAATAGGACTATCTTCATGAAACTTTTAGAATGTGATCACAATGTGCAAATGTGTGTACATTCCAAAGCACAAGTCTCTAGTACTTAAAATACGTTTTTTGTAAATTGGGGGCGAAGGGGGCGTGGTATCCAAAATCGGTAAATGACAAAATCTGCGTATTGATCAGATGTATATACACACCAAATCTGAAGTCTCCAGGTCTAAAAGTATTGAAATTACGGTGAATAAACAAAATCAAGTTATCGATTATTCGCGATAAAAAAGTAATCGGACGAGTTATCGAAAAAAAAAGATAAACTTGTACTGCGTATGGTATACATGAGTATGCATACAAAATTTGAAGTCTCTAGCACTTATATCTTCTGAGATCTAGGCGTTCATACGGACGGACGGACGGACGGACGGACGGACGGACGGACGGACGGACAGACGGACAGGGCTATATCGACTCAGCTCATCGTCCTGATCAAGAATATATATACTTTATGGGGTCTGCCACGCCTCCTTCTGCCTGTTACATACTTTTCACAAAACCATTATACCCTGATTTCCCATTTTTAATGGGATCAGGGTATAAAAAGCATAGGAACTCTCTCTCTCTCTCTCTCTCTCCCTCTCTCTCTCTCTCTCTGAGCAAGACCATTCGGGCTTTTTATACCCTGATCCCATTAAAAATGGGAAATCAGGGTATAATGGTTTTGTGAAAAGTATGTAACAGGCAGAAGGAGGCGTGGCAGACCCCATAAAGTATATATATTCTTGATCAAGGCGACGAGCTGAGTCGATATAGCCCTGTCCGTCTGTCCGTCCGTCCGTCCGTCCGTCCGTCCGTCCGTCCGTATGAACGCCTAGATCTCAGAAGATATAAGGGCTAGAGACTTCAAATTTTGTATGCATACTCATGTATACCATACGCAGTACAAGTTTATCTTTTTTTTTCGATAACCCCTCCGATTACTTTTTTATCGCGAATAATCGATAAATTGATTTTGTTTATTCACCGTAATTTCAATACTTTTAGACCTGGAGACTTTAGATTTGGTATGTATATACATCTGATCAATACGCAGATTTTGTCATTTACAGATTTTGGATACCACGCCCCTTTCGCCCCAAATTTGCAAAAAACGTATTTTAAGTACTAGAGACTTGTGCTTTGGAATGTACACACATTTGCACATTGTGATCACATTCTGAAAGTTTCATGAAGATAGTCTTATTACAGGAGAAATTATTCAGCAACAAAATTCTCATAGTATTGTCCACACTGCAGCGCAGCCCAAGCGCAGTCGCTGCTTACTGCGCAGTTAACAGAGCGCGTGCTTATGCGTGCGTGAATATCAGCTCTTTGTAGGGATCAGGGTATCTCCTAGTCGAGCAGTCTCGACTAGAGCTTCCTTACTTGTTCGTTTTCGTTTTCTGTTGAACATGACGCGAAAATCATCGGGAGTGATAATAATTGACGCTCTCGCAACGAGACTCAATAAGTGAACGGATAACTGAGAACGGGCTTTGCAGTCTACACTTTCACATGCACGTGCACACATTCATACATTCACATTCACATACGCAGCTAATGTACATACATGCACAGAAGACGAAAAAAACCGATTCAGTCGGAGAGTGAGCAACTTCGTTGAAGAACCGCTACACTCGGGTAGTTTCTTTCTCAAAGTGCGAGTGAGAGACACTTATTTGCGAACTTTAAGAAAAGCTCAATGGATATTTGCGAGCTTTGGCATATGTATGTACATTCATTTAATATTAAATCAGTTAATTTGTCTTCGGTAAATATTCTGATGTTATTCTATGCAGTTGATGTAACAGTGTCTGCAAAAGTTTCTTCCTCATTTTTTTCTATAAATAATCAATAGTTATCAGATTATCTTAAATAGAGTTTTAAAATACTCAGTTGGGCCCTACAATCTTTATCTCGACATTCGTGTGGTCTTAGGAAGTAAATCTATTTAAATATGGGGTTTTGTTCAACTAAAACAAACACAGTAAATAGTAAATAGTGCACTTAATAATAATAATAAAATAATATAGTTTAAAAATAGTAAATAGTAATACTACTCGCCCAAAAATACTGAATGAATTGCTTTGTATTTTACATTAATTAATTTAATAATAAGCGAACACAAATGATATTGGCATACATACTTGTTTTCTGCATTATTATCAATAAGCTTCTAACGCTGTAGAACAACAATATATTTAGCATATTATCGACCCTTCTCCTGGCTACCTGTTCGACAGCTGAGGAAGATAGCGAGACACGCTTATCCCGACATTCCTGGAAGTGAGGAAAACAGGTAGCAAACAAGCAGAGCACCTCAAATTTGTTAAGATTAGCACACAATTCGCACACAGTCAACAGCAGCGCCCCGGCCATTGGCAGCATCGACAACATTGACGGCAGTGGCCGAGCTGCGGTCCGTTGTCTAATCTAATGGCTGCCGGCTGCTGTGGCAGCCTGTAAAACATTGACATTTTCAGTTATGTAATCAGACGCCCGGAGATATGCAACGAAAAGCAAAAATACCAAAAGCGAAAAAGCCAAAAAAAAAACAAAAAAAAAAAAAACGAAAAACGAAAAACGTGCGCCCCACCGACAACAAACAATAGACAACAGACAACAGACAGCAGACGAAACGACGAAAGAACGCAATAAATTGTCGTGTAAAAATTGATGTTTTATTTTCAGGTGCGTTGCTTTTGTCTCCCGTTTCTCGGCACCTTTGGCTCCTGCTGTTGTTCTAATTCTTAGGCACGGAAAACGTGCACGGAAAACACAACACAAATTCCCGTGGTTAGCCCCAAAATAGATGAAAAAAGAACTTATGCAAATGCTTATATAATGTATAATGTTACATTAAGTGTTACCGACTGTGTAATGCTCGTCCACAAGAGAACAACAATATCTATGCGGTCATTTAAATGTGAATTCGAAAACAGGTCAGTACAGGACATGAAGGTTTTTAAATCTTTTTTAGCAATTTTTGGATCATTTTTATTTAAATTTAAAAACAATTCATTTAGCATTGAGTTTATTATGACTTTAAATAATATAATATAAAGGTTTTTTCATAGATAACGAACAAAAATATAAAAAAATTAATCAAATTCAAATTTCAGCGATTATTATTATTATAAGTCTATAAATTCAAGTATCTAACTTAACCTAAGAAAAAGTCCTTTCCAGTCTATCTATAACCCAATCTAGTTTTCAAAGCGAATTTAACCGACCGAGTATACATGTATTTATATCTACATCTGCAATACCCCTAACAAATGATTCTCACTTCCATAGACCTCCTAAGAGGCACCACACTCAGAGCTGTATCAAATATGCCTTGAAAATCTATCAAACTACTAAACATACAATGAGCCTAGGCATATTTCTTAGCACTTACTTAAAAGTCACAAAACTCATTTTTTTCTACGCTCATTCAATAAATGTCAACGGACTTCACTCTCAATGAAAAGAATCCAAAGACGATCTGCTTGATCTGCTCGCATGTCTATTCTATTCCATTATATTCTATTCAATCACCTTGCTGATATGCCCAGAAATAAATGTGCGTCTAATAAACTAAGCCAACCCTTTGGCAATGACATATTCAGGAACGACAAATCCAATTACCATGCCGCCTATGAGATGGACTAACCAAACGCTGGCTGGCTGGATGGCTGGATGGCTGGGTGCTGGGTGACTGGAATTGGATATGTCTATGGCTAGTGTTTCGTGAGACCTTGAAAGTCGAATGGCATTCAGGATAATTTGACGCGGCATTTAGCTGAGTTTTGTATCAAGTGGGCTTAGCACGCCCATGCAGAAAAAGTGCCACGACACAGCTGGCAAATTAATATTTGGCTCGTCGTGTGTGCAACACGGCGTATGCGTAACCCGAGGCCAATGACAAGTGAAAAATGCCTTCTAATCCATAACATGGCCGCATCTGATTTCGAGCCAAGCAAAACGAACAAAGAGCAGGAAGCGCAAATAATGTTCAGCCAACAGTTGTGCGGTGAGTTAAGAGATGTGTATATACATTTTAATACATACATACATACATACGTGTTGCTTATACTCTGCTGAAAGGCGCTCGCAGGTATGCCCAGGCATATACACATCTATATGTATGCGTATGAGGCACACACACTGCTGTTTGGACAACAAACTAATGCTATTGCCCTACTCTGCGATTCTCAACAATATATCTTTATTAGAAACGTATTTTATTTACATAAATAGAATTCCTCTTATTTAACCTCATCCGTCTTATTTCTTAACATAACTTTAAAATAAAATAAATGTAAACAAATACAAGTAATAAATATAAAAATTGAAAGTCTGTAATAAATATAAGCATATGCCGCAGACTTGCGTCTATCAAGAATCTGTTTAAATTGGCAATTTTTGTATTACATAATTGCAAGAAAAATAAAATCAAAGTAAGCCACAGCATTTTGTAGCCCAGTCTACCGACAAACTATAAAAAAAAAAGCAAAACAGTCTTAGAAATCAAACCGCATTCCCCACGATAACGATGTGCGGCTTTACCTTCGCCGCTTGGCCTCTGTTATCGTCAAGTTTGGCCCGGAGGCGGAATCATCTTTTTGCAGAAGCAGCAAGTAACGAGATAGCGCTCCGGAAATTTGAGCAATGCAGCCAAATTGCGTTAAACCAAGCAAACCTCTCAAAGGGCATCTGCCCCAATGGAAGGAGCAGTCGAACGCGGTGGCCTGCCCCAGACCCATCATACTTCAGCTCCAGACAACTTCAGGCTCACCTCAGCTAAAGACAAACTGTGCGTTGAAAGCATAAATTCTTGATTGCACTATATGTATGTTGTCTCCGTCCACTGGCAGCGCGACCGCGACTGCGACTGCGACTGAGGCGGCGACTGTGACGTAAACTGCGACGTCGGCATTGACGTCGTTGTCCCCATCGTTGTCAACGGCAGCGACGCTGTCATCATTTTGACATCTTCTCATGAACTTGCGCCATATTTCACTCAAGGGTAGCGTTACAAAGGCCAGCCACGCCCACCCACAGGACAACAGAGCGACAGTCAAGCTGGCAAGCAGTTAAATTGCGTCCAAACGTAACAAAGGCAACACGTGACATCTGCGACACATAAATAAACCACCATTGTGAATTATTACGCGCCATCATCAGCCACGATTTCATGGAGGTGGAATAGTGGCGGAAGATGTTGGGGGCGGGGCGGTGTACGGGCAACAGCGCAGCATCCACGGTGCCATCGGCCAGATCGCTGTTTTATTTATACAGCTCAAATCAATGGAGACTAAGTCCCCATAAAGCTCTCAACAGCTCTCTCAGCAGGCCCCTCTCGTCCGTCCCCCTCGGTGCTCAGTGGTGTGCTTGGAGCGTGGCTAACACGGGGTAGCCCGCTTTTGGGGCAAATTAAGTGCTTAAATTTCAATTAAAACTTGTGTCTTTCGATTTCAATTGGAAATTTCCCGCCATTAGGGCTTAATAACAGCGATACTTTATAGTAATTAGCTGCAGTCAAATTAAATTGCCATCCAGCTCGGCTGAGAGGTAATAACAGTTGAGACTATTTAGGGTTAAAATAAATTATATTTAAAATGCCTTTGGCTTCTTCATTGCCTTCAATTAGGTTAACAAGAAATTAACCAAATGCCAAAGCTGAAAACGTTCATTTGATTTACATGCAAATTAGATTGAATCAAAGCAGCTCGAAATGTTGCAATTTAAAGCAATTGATTAGGCTATTTTAGATCGTGGTTTAATATTAAAGAACAGTTATTCACATGTGGATATTTTTAGAATTGCCAAGCCTCCATCCTTCCATTGAGATGCCATTGCCAGCAAGCCCAGTCACAGCTCAAGATTTTGCAATGTTCTTCAGATAAATCGGTTCCATATGTACCTAAAATACAAATAAGAGTCAATAGAGATAATTGGGCAAATAGCAACTAATAAATAAATATATGTATATAAAAAACAAATAGACGATATCCACAGCAAAAAAACCTAAATATAAACTACAAAAATAATAAAAAAAAATAAATAGAAAGATTGTTAAAAAGATCTCAGTTTATTATAGTTTTTCAGAAATGATCATAGAATGACTAAAAACAAAACCTTTCGAAACTTTCGAGCTCAGCGTAAAGCATTATAACTCATATGATCCATATGGTTATCCTACGATTAGATACACGAATATATATTTCTAGCTTCATTAATTGAAAACTGACCTGACTTGAAAATTAACAAACAATTTTCCAGCTGGCTGAATGAAATGAACTTTGGAATTTGGAGTGGGGAATGCAAATAAATGAGATTTATTTATTGCATAAAAACTTGTTATATATAGCTAATTTTAAAATGTGTATTCGAGGAGTATTCAAAATACGAGGAAATTTGTTGCCGTATTGCTTTCCATGTTACGTTTGCCATTATTGCTAACGTCAGACAAACAGGCGGACAGACAGAGAGCTGGAATTTCGGGGAGGGCCTGAAAATTGTATTCGTTGAGCTCACAATACATTTCGGCTGCCATTTCTCTCGATTGCTGTCTTTGATTGCAGCTGACCTACTTGCTGCCTGATTACCCAATCACACACATACATGTGTACAACATACACACACACGTACATTTGTATGAGAGAGAGCGAGCACACATACCATCGAATACTTTGCATAACTTAAGCCACATTCCGCATACCTCGCCGGCAAATAACTTTGCATATTTGGCGTCGCCTTTGCCTTTGCCTTTGCCTTCGGCTCCTGCCTTGATTTATGCAAACTTTTCACTGCCGCCACAGCAGCTACTTCGATTAATTGCTGGCAGAGTTCTAGAGTTCCCAGAGCTCCCGGAGCTCCCAGTTAAATACTCGCACGCTTCCCATTGCACATGCGAAACTTATGACAGGCAATTCCCGACAAAAACCCACAGCCAACTCGCAAAGTATCACATTCATTTCCAGCTCGCTTTCTGAGGGGCTTGCAAAAGTTTTGTTTGCCTCGTCTCCCAGCTAAGCTGTTCATTCTTTGCGTTTGTTTTTCTGCCAGCCTTAAATGCAAATTTGTGCCATTTATATGAATTTGATAAGCATAATTAAATCAGCGAGGCATAATGAGATGTGCAGCTCTTACATCTACTGGAGAGTGTTTTGCTGCGAAATCTCTTTGCATCGATTTCCCTTGAGGTAACGATAAACAATGGGCTCCCCTGAAGCTTCGTCTAAATGCATTTTAATCACTTACTCAAGAATATTCTCTTGCTAAGAATAATATCAGGTTTAATTCTACTATTATTTTCCGTTCTGTTCGGAAAATATCTCTAGCATATACATATATTTAGTACATACATGAATCTATATATATTCTCTTTATTAATTGGTAGGACATTATACTAGTTGTAGCAAGTTGAATGTGATTATTGTGCAAAGATTATTACAATTGAAGTATGGTGTAAAGCTGCAAGCAAATATACATGCATAAGCATGTCAATACATGCAAACGTCTTGTATACTTAATTATATGACATACATTTATGAAATTGTACGAATGGAACTGCAACAGGAATTTCGGCTATCCTTCTGAATTCTTGAATGTAGCTGTTTACCTCTCATTTTCTATGTCTCTCAGGTCAAAATGATAGACATGCATTTTTAAGAATATCTCTTTCTCTCTCGCTTTCGCTCTTTCTCTCTCTCCCTCTCTCTCTCTCTCTCTCAATCTCTCTCCTCTTCCCTTCTCCTATTTCTCTCTATGTCTCCCTCTCGCTCTATCTTGTTTATTCTCACTCTCACTCTCACTCTCACTCTCACTCTCACTCTCTCACTCTGTCCTACCTATTACTCCTACTTAGTCTCCCATTATTTCACTTCCTTTCTATATTACTTTCTCTTCGACTGACCCTACATTCCCTCACGCCCTTACTCACCCTTCCTTTCCTTCTCCTGCTCCCTACTGGTTTGCCTTAACTGACTCTCTTCCACAAACTCCAACCCGGCTAGTTCTATTTTATTATTTGCATTTTATTTACCCAAAACTACTTTCGACTAGCGTAAGCGGAATCTCGGAATCAAGCCAAGCGCGCTGCGAACCTGTCAACCGCAAGGATTCGCCGGGGACGCAGGAAGCAGATGTGCAACGCACACATGGCTAGCTAAATGTGTGTAGTATATGGAGCGCAAACTAACTGCACCTGACGCGCTGGCTAATGTGGACACAGACACGTGCACACACACACACATACACACACACATGCATACTCAGAGGGAACTCCGTTTTTTTTTTTTTTTTTTGGTGCTTGCTCGACCTGTAGCTAATAGTTTACTTACGCTGAAATATTTGCTTTGCTGCCGCAGCATTTCCATTCCACGCACACACACTGACACACACACACACACATGCACACACAGAGAGAGCTTATCAGAGCTGTTAAATTTGCATACGACATGACAGTTGACTATTCACTTGCGCCGTTGGTAACTGCAACTGGCCAAGATTATTTACCAAATGCTGCACGCAGTTGGCAGCAGCAGTTGTACATAAAGGTGCAGCAGCAGCAGCAGGAGCAGCAGATGATGGTGTGGAGCATGGGTGAAGGATGTGTAGCAGCAAACGGAGGATGTAGGTGCAGCAGTAACAGGAGAGAGAGTAGATGAAAGTGCAGCAGCAGAAGGAGAAGCAGCAGATGAAGGCCCAGCAGCAGAAGGAGGAGCAGCAGATGAAGGCGTAGCAGCAGAAGGAGGATCAGCGGATGAAGGTGCAGCAGTAGCAGGAGAGAGAGTAGATGAAGGTGCAGCAGCAGAAGAAGAGAGAGTAGATGAAGGTGCAGCAGCAGAAGGAGGAGCAGCAGATGAAGGCGCATCAACAGAAGGAGGAGCAGCAGATGAAGACGCTGCAGCAGCAGCACCAACAGCAGCAGAAAGAGCAACAGATGAAGGCGCAGCAACAGGAGCACCACCAGTAACAGCAACAGCAAGACTACCATCAGCAACAGCAGTAGCAACAGGAGCAGCAGCATAATCAGGAGCAGCAGATGAAACGACAGATGAGGCAGCAGCAACAACAGCAAGAGCAAGAGCTGGAGCAGCAGACGAAGGCGAAGCTGCAGGAGCAGCAGCACCAACAGTCGCAGCAACTGCAATAACGGCAGCAGCAGCAGCAATAACATGAGCAGGAGCAGAAACATGAGAAGCAAGCTAAGCCGCCACGATTTTCATTGCTATTTTTCAAATATTTTCGACTCGCATTTCGCCTCGTAGTTTGGCATCGTTAGCAGCCGGCGCGTGCCCTAAACTGCATTTGCAGAAGAACACGGCCCGAGGGCCGTTGGCTGTTTAATGTGCCGGCTGTTTGCTAAAAAATTAAGATAATTACGCAGAAGGCGCTGGCGTTGCTGTCAGGATCAGCCGCAAATTGCCGTCATCATTCTTGACTACCTTTTGTTGCGCCAGGACTTATGAGAAAGGCCGAAATGTCATGTACAAAAGATAAAAAGGACACGCCGGCTAATGAAACAGCAGCAAAGCGTAATAACAAAAAACAAAAACAAAAAGGGAGAAAATAAAAAAAAAAATAAATAAAGTGAAAGAGAGACAGAAAAACCATTGTGTGGAGCAAACACCAAAAGGATTGTGAGGCACATTTCCATTTTGGCCAAAACACCCACGCCCACACGCCATAGAATCTTTGCCCACTTCTATTGTTGTTGCTATTGCTATTGTTGTTGCTGTTGTTCAGCTACCGTTGCCTTTGTTAAATTGAAACAATTTGTCACTCTTGGCCAAGTTGCCAGCGGGCATTGTTTTTATAGCAGAGCGAGCGCTGCGCCAGCGAAGCCCCATCCCATTTGATAATGAAATAAATGAAGAGTAAAGTGAGTGAGGGCATAAATATGTACAAATATTTTGCTTCATTTTTTGTTTGTTTCGTTTTTGTAAATATTTCTGTATGTAATGTGTAAAGTATGAGCAGGAGTACTGGCGATTATTCAGGCATTATGCGATCTGAATTATCGCCACACAAATTGCAGTTCGAATTACAAATGTATAAGTGAAATATTTATGAAAATGAATGCGAAAGCTTGTTTAAAAAAAAAAACGAATTTCAAGAGTAATTTTTTACTTATATTTAAACGGTTATCGTATTTTCGTACCAAAGTATTATTAAATATTAAATTATGGTAATATAATGTTATCTTCTTCAATATAAGTTTATTATTAATAAAAATATTGATAATATATACAAATCCTCAAGCAAATTTATTTATTTTTTTATTAAATGTTAAAACCTTTTTAAGCTGCTTGTATATCAATGCATTAAAAGTCTATATATTAAATATACAAATATAATCGTTATCCACTTGAGGGGTCAGCGGAAGCGTATTGGCTGTCTGTATAATAAACTGTAATAAATAATTTAAAAATTGGCTGCGAATATTAAACTAAGTTTAATTATTTAAAAGTAATATATTATATTTTATTCTTAATATTTCAATATCAATATATTTATTTTAAAACGTATCTAAATTATGCAGTATAATAAGTTGCAATAAAATTGCTTTTTTTTAATATACTATTTAAATTAGGGGAGTATATCAAAAAAGTTTAATTATTTAATGATTATTTATTTATTTTTTTATTCTTTTATTTTAATTTTCTTTAATATACATAATAATTAGTCTAATCATTTATTCTTTATATTTAATTTTATATAATATATATTTTATATAATTATTATATTATTATTATAAATAATTGCATATATTTTTTCATTTTATTTTTTATATTTTATGCAGATATATAAAATAAATTATAAATACATAAAAAAATTATTAAGTAGTTTAAAATAACAAAACTGAACAAGAAACTTGTTCATATATTTTTTTTTATTGTGAAATTTATTTGTATGAGCGAAATTGTATTGCCTCGTTTCACACTCATTTCAAAAACTCTTCTTCCTGAGCGAAACTCAACGTGCATGCCTTTCTATATATTACATATTGTATTGCAGTAGTTCATACTTTATATATATAATTTATCAAACATACATTGTATATCAAACTACATATTCTAGTCGAAAAACTCTGTCCAAAAGGGACGCACCTGAGCTAGATGCTTGCTCGGGGTATTTAAAGTGCACAGTTAATGGAATCTCAGTCGTTGCTTGCAGTGAATTTAAAACTTGACCAGATTGTTTATACACATGCATAATGTATAATAAGTGCACATACGACATATACATATACATATACATATACATATACATATGCATATACATATACATATATGTAATGCAACCAGAATTTAAGGAAACTCGAGTGGAACTCCATTTGCTCACGCGCTGCGGCCGTGTGGCAGTTGAGAAGGAATAAAAAATATAAAACATACGGAGAAATCAACGTACGTTAAATTTTATTGAAATGGCAATTTCATTTGCATTACATTAAATTACATTAATATGCCAGATGGCGACTTACGCGCGAATAAAATCAATTTCAACTGCTCGAGGGGCAGTTAAAGCAATGAACAAATGCCAGAAACCATTCATTCACTTCATGCCCATTGCCTGTTGGGCATTGCCCGTTGCTAGGTTTATTTAAGCCAAATCTCCGAATGCCCCCCCCCCCCCCCTCCTCTTTCCACACACACACACTCACACACGCCCACATCTGAATTCAGTTATCCGTGCTTTTGACGTACTTAACCTCCGGTGGTCAACGCCGCCTTATGATAAGCCCAAGGATCTGGCCAGCAAGTGGCCATTTGATCTGTTGCCCCTTTTCGATTTGCTGCCCGTTTACCAAAGCGGCCTAAATGTCTAACGAAACAGGAAATAAATTCTCAACAGCCTTTTGTGCCTTGGCTGATGCTACACGAGCGTCCGCCACGCCCACTGTCCCGCCTATCCATCCCCCGCCCTAGCAACTGTATTTACCGGACTCTGGCCGCACCAAAAGAAAACCTGGCAAAATGTTTGCTTTAAATGCGGTCACCTGGCCCAGACGTATTGCAGTTGATGTTACACTTTGGTTGGGGTATTTGAGCCAGGTCAACACACTTCACACTGAGTTTGATATTTATTTGCATATTGAAGAACTAATGGATAACAATGAGTTTATCGCACATCAATATTCTCTTACTCTTAATACACGGCAAATAATTTTAGTCGAACTATGATGAAATATAATTTAGTAACCAGAAATTCAATTACGATTTTTCAATATTCAGATCTTGCTCCATCTGAAACTAGTTCAGTTCCATTATATTAATATCATTTGCCTGATATAAACTAAACTAAAGTCAAGAAAAATCTTCAAATTTATTTCCACTGCTGTAACATCTAGATATATTTTAGAAAATAACTGTTATGTTATGGAAATAATGATTCACTCTTGCTATAAAGTTTTCAAGTGTTGAAGTAGAATGTATACTTATTATATTTTAATTTAAAATTTTAGTGAGAAAAAAATTTAACTAGTCAAATTCAAATTCCAAATATGTATATATATTTTTATTTTATTTTTTTTTAGGAATTATTTGTTGCAGCTTACTTGATATAAAAATTTAAAATTTACATTTAGGCAATAAAGCAATTTCGAGCTCATGTTGCGCTGTAAATAGAATTTTAAATTATGAATTATTTAAATAAAAAATAGGTATTATAAAATATCAAAAATAATTAATAACAAAAAAAATGGGAACATCATAAGATAGATTATGCAAGGGCTTTGATTTATGATTATATATTAAATATAAGTTAACATATACATAAACACAAAAAGAGAGAGAGAAAGAGAGAGAGCGAATTGAGTGCTGCATGATATGGTTTATGAAAGACTTTCAAGTTCATGAACATCCCAACACTACCCAACCGTATTACAGGGTATATAAAATACTCGCATATGCCAACGATTGATTGCGCACTCTTTTTATGTTGTTTATTGTGCTGTACTCTAAGTGCAGAGCAAGAGTTGATGTTGACTTGTTGGAGTAGTAGTAGTAGTAGTAGTAGTAGTAGTAGTAGTAGTAGTAGTTGTTGTTGTTGTTGTTGTTGTTGTTGTTGTTGTTGTTGTTGTTGTTGTCTGTTGTTGTTGTTGTTGTTGTCTGTTGTTGCTGCTGTCTGTTGTGCTTGCTGTGCTTTGTGGTGTTTGTGTCTGAGGCAGCACTGCTTCAAATGCAACATTTCACCGGAAAGAAGCGGAAGAGCTTTTATATGCCCGGACTACTTCCGGTCCATGGCAGGCCCAAGTTGTTGCTCTTTGTTGTCCTGGCCGAGTAGCTGTAGCTTGTAGCTGTAGCTGTAGCTGTAGCTGGCTTGGCAGGCCGTTAACAATGGCAGCGCCTATGCATATGCCACAGATCCCTCTGCCGCAGCGCAGTCAAGTGCCACAAAGTGTTGCATACTTCAAGGCGACGCCCTTAAACTTCCCAGCTGCAGTTTAATAAATGGCCATAAGAGTGCCATAGAGAAGCTCTCTCAGCCAACGCCACTCACAGACCATTCAATCCCTGCACTTGGCAGCGATTCGATTGTGGATGTATACCCTATGATTTACTAACAGTATGCTGGACTTACAGTCAGAGATAAGCTAATCTAATTTGTATACGATTTCTATTTCAACTTAGATTCCAAAAGGTGTAATCCATTGAATCGATAATTCCAAAAATTTGTAAGCACATTTTTCTTTGCTAAATTAATTCTACGTATAAATCATGTATGGGAGTGAAAGCTATCACTGATCTCACATTATATCCATATATTCCTCACAGGGCTCAAAATAGAGACTTAAATCTCTAGAACGAGGATCACCATGTTTTGAAAATAAATCACAGTTCAGTCGTCATCCGCTTTGCTTATCTACTCAAATATTTACAAACCTTTTGAGTCGAATGTGACAAATTATTAACTTAAAAAATAAAAGAGAAATCCCTAAAAATATGCCAGATCGTAACACAAAGAAACCATCATACCAGATTCTCAGCGAACAAACAATCCGAAATATCATAACACAGTTTCTCGTTCTCCTGACTCTCCTCGTTTGCACGCAAATAAGTGAGTACATCGACAGTTATGCCTGGGTCCACGTATCATCCATCTAACTATGGGCCTACAGTTACAGAAACTGTCGTGCACAAATACGCCTATTACAGTTACACGCAAACTGAGCATGTATTCGTTCAAGAGTCAAACTATAGGTTAGACCATAGGTATATTGGACCGATTTTCACAAATGTACAGAAAATATGGGATATATGGGATTTTGCCTCATACAATTATCTATATATTCTGCACCATGAGAAAAACTTTACTGAGGAAACAAGAAATGAATTTCCATATCTATTCGATATGGGCCTAATAATTGGTGTACCAAGAATACGACAGATACGCGTCCAGGAAACGGAATGTCCGCAAAAAATCAATTTTATCGATATACACGGCAAGAAGTGTTATCCGGATTATTTACCTACGAGAGAATTCAAAGGCACCCATCAGCAGTAAGTAAACTTGGGTGTTCAGCTGTACTGTACTCTACCCATGAAAGGATTTTTGGATATTCCGATCAAATTGAGCATCTCTTTTTCCCTCCCATTTTTACAGTCAATATCTTTATTTAACCTCCAACTTTTGGTTCGAAATTCCTTTTTTCCTGTTGTTTATTTAGTTTATTTACTTAGAATTTAGAGAGAATATAAAGTGTAAAACTAACTTGTAGGGCATAGACGACAATCTCTACTATCTTAACTTTCTACCTATCTAAATACCTCTTAACCTCTTTCCTCACCTGTCCATCGATATCCATCTCAATCCTGTCTCTCTCTCTATCTCTATCTCCATCTCTCTCTCTCTCTCTCTCTCTCTCTCTCTCTCTCTCTCACCCTCTCATCGGAATTCGCTAACCCTCTCTTGTCCACTCTTAGCCTCTCTTGCCGTATTTCCTGCAGTCTAGTGTAACTAATAAACTCGATCTCTGCCATTATAGGGTAGACTACATGGCAGATGCCAAATGTCTGACACCAACATTTTACACATATAGTGGCGGAGGATTTTCAATCAACATGCAGTACGATTTTAAAGCTAATATGAAGTTGCTCAGGGATCTAAAGAAATCGAAGTGGATTGATTCGGCCACACGTCTGTTTGTTATCGAATTCAGTGTCTACTTCGAGGACATCAACATGATTCAGGTTCTTAAGTTGGTTTCACGATCTATTTATTTAATTATTCGTCAGCTAACATCACATTACGAATTTCAGACTAATGTTCGAAATAATGCCGACGGGACTCGTGATACCCTCAGCGTTCATCCAAGGCATACAGCTACACAGTTTCCTGACCTCAACAAGCGTAACCGTTTGTACTGGAATTATCTTTTGCATCATCGTTATATACTATACATATGTCGAAGTCTGGGAAATTATGTGTGTCGGCCCATGGGCCTATATAAAAAATATATATAATTTTGTCGATGTATTATTCCTGATTGTGAGCGAATTTGACTTCCATTCGATTTCACTTTCTCATGCCCATCTATCTAGGCAGCGTACTGCGTGGTAATCTATAACATTTGGCACATAATTACGATTAAAAACATCGAGAAAGTCTACGCAAGGAACCGCAGGACATATGTAAACTTGGACAAGTTGAGTACCGGCTGGAATGTGTACCTCCATGTGTTGGGACTCATGAATGCGTTCGTCTGGCTCAAGCCAATACGATTAATATCGTTCCACAGGTCAATTCAACAGATTCTGGCTGCCATGCGAGTGGTAAGAGAAGCATTTGGTTTTCAGTTAGTTAGCCCACCCCCATTCCCGTCCTAATTTCGCAGTCCATTAAAAGCATATTGGGCTTATGCTTCTTGTATCTGATCTCGACTTACGCCTTTGCCCAGTTGGGCTGCATCGCATTTAGCCAGTTGAACGAAACGTATACAACTGAGATATCATCCATAGTTGCCCAAATTCGATTCCTCATGAACGACATCTCCTATAAATCTCTGACAGATGCTCACAGCGTGGTCGCTCCATTCTTCTTTGTTGTGCTCACTGTGGTCATCTATGCCATTGTTTTGGTAAGTCCCCAAGGCCGTCGCGACACCAAAACGACCTTTCTTTAATGCAAGTTTTAGAATCTATTCAAAGCCATTTATCTGAGCGCCGATTCGCATGTGAAGAAGCAATTGATCAACAATGACATCGTAATAGCTCGCATGCTGCTGCTGGGCTTCAAGCGTTACCTTTGCTTCTGGCGCAGGTGTAGCGCAGAGCAAATAGAACTGAAGTCTACCGAGAAATCGCCTGGGCTGAGTGTGGAGAAACCAGCGAAGCCGAAATCAAACCCCACTCAACAAAAGAAAATCATTTTCGAACTTCGCGATCAACTGGCAATGTGAGTTCACGTTATTGATATAGTTTTTAGATATATACCCATATATATATATATATATATATAAACTGATACTCGACCCTAGCCAAAGTGAGAACTGTGCTCGCATTGAAAGGATGATGGAGATATTTGTGGACATAATGGAGAACATTGAAAAGCTACACAACAGCAACAAGATACCAAAAAAAAAGAAATATTAATTGAGATTCATTTTGATGTCTATTTACGATTCGTTTATAAGTGTTTGAGGTTGTGTTGTTCATTAATACATAATCATATTATATATACCTATACCTATACCTATACCACCTATACCTATACCTATACCTATACCTATACCTATACCTATACCTATACCTATACCTATACCTATACCTATACCTATACCTATACCTATACCTATACCTATACCTATACCTATACCTATACCTCTGTCTCCTCTGTCTATATATCCGTCTCTATGTCTGTTTCCCTGTCTATATCACACTCACAGAGAGGCGTCCGTCTCTCTGACTATCTGCCTATCAAAAGCAAGGCAAGAGCTACAGAAGATCATTTATATGGATGCGGCAGTATGCATTTAGTATTTTATTTCAGTAAAACGAAGCTAGAATGCTTGAAGCAGCAGACTCTACTCCCATTGGTCACTTAAAGCTCAACTGCAACAGAGAGCGTTCCCATTGGTCACTTTAATCTCGACTGCAACGACACCTACCGGGCATCGGGCTCAACACTTGAAGTGTTTGAGTCGAAGTCGCCCCTATATAAAGGGCAGCAGCTGCACCATTTCCTCAGTCGCGCAGCCCTGGTGGGGGTCAGTCGTGCAGTGGAGTGAAATTAAGTGAAGTGGAGAGAAGAGAAGAGAAGTGAAGAGAAGAGAAGTGAAGTGGTGAAGTGTGATCGTTGTAAGGTAAGCATTAAATACATAAAGGGAATACTGGGAAGAAATACTTAGAGGAAATGCCAAGAAGAAATACCAAGAAGAAATACCAAGAAGAAATACCAAAAGGAAATACCAAAAGGAAATACTAGAAATACTTAGAAGAAGTGCTTGAAAGAAATACTTAAAGGATTTTCATAGAAGACATACTTGGAAGAAATACTTGGAAAAAATACATAGAGGAAATACTTACAGGAAACACTTAAAGGAAATACTTAGTAATAACTAGAAGAGCTACATAGAGGAAATACTTTGAAGAAATGCTTAAAGGAATTACTTAGCCAACATATTATGTTTGATTTTTATTATAATAATAATTATGAGCAAGAAAAGGACAAGGAATTGTCAGATTAACATATTCCGCTCTCTAGGTAGTCAAGGGGAATCAGCCTCCACTTCTCTGATTCTTCCCAGACACTAAGAGCGACGTCGCGACGCGTTGGAAAAACATATCTTAGCGCTTGATTTTCACAAACCTTGCACATTTTCTTGATATTCTTACTTAATTTCAATTTTTGAAACTTTAGGCTGAAATTGAAATCTCAACCGCACCGTAACGCACTGCACCACAGGCACCGCAGGCTCCGCACCGCCCACCATTTGCCATTTGCCTAAATGAATGCGGATGAACAAGGAGCGTATCGGTCGGGCCGGAGAGATAAAGCGCGTTCACAAAAATAAGTCAAGAGGAAAAAAGAGCACAGGTTAATGGATTTTTCTTGTGATATTTGACTTGAGACACACGGCGATGACCACCCGGCCCCACATACCGTTACACTCTCCCACTCCGTCGCTCTATATATATACATATGTATATATATAGTGTTTATATATGTATTGTATCTTTTGTTTGGCCTTAAGACGACTTTCATTTTATTTTCACTCTTTATGCTGTGGCGGATTTTACAAGTGAAAAAGTTTACATTTATTATCAAGATGTCTAGAGTGGGCGGCTCCATTTTGGAGGGACAACAAACAACACATTACGTTTAATTGAATGTTGCGGTTGTCGCTTGTCGTTGCCGCACGACAACAACAACAACAACAACAACAACAACAACAACAACGGCAACAAGGAGAGCATTTTGATGCCCGCTTGGTCTTGGCTTTTGTGTTTGCTGGGCACGCGCCTAAGAGGAACAAAAATTATAATGTAGTGTAAATATTTAATGGTGATGTGCCTTTAGATTATGTTGCCATCACGTGGCCGCTGTTAAACGTGTGCCCTGCTGCTGCGACCCAGTAGCTTGGCCAATTCAATGAACTGTAAATTTCACTGGTTGTTCTGCGTATTTCGGGCCGAACTTCTTTCACGCATACAATGCATACAATAAAAATTAAAAAAAAAAAAAACTTTGGATGTCATAACTTACTTGTATGTGCGAATCAGTGAGCTGCAGACAGAGATAATAAAAGCGAAATGAATATATAAATGCAATTTGCATACATTTCAGTGAAAGTATCTCATGAATACACAATTCTTAAAGATTTTGAATGTTACGCGCGCAGCACACTGGCGCCATCTGTGCTTAACTTTTGTAAGAGCACTTACTGAATTGTATAGCAATCTGCTTATGTGTTGAACGCGTATATCGAGTATGTCAAGTCGAAGTTCTTTGACATTTGACATATCGAGTGTATATCGATTGCGTGACTTACTCGATACCTTGTGATAGAGAAAATGTACGTCATGTGATTGTGGATTCTTTTTTTTCGCACGAAGCAGTCACCTGTCGGCCGAGAAAAATACAATTACGCCTGCAAATTGGTAAATAGCAATTAAATTTCATTTAAATTCAGAGCTTATACAGTGTTTTAAATAATAGACAGACCAAAAATCGTGCAAGATGGCGCCCCAAATACGCACAGTCGTAACGCAAACATTTCTATGGCTCTTCCTCGCCGCGGCCACGATTCTGATACTCTACTTTGTTATGACTGGCAAGGGCGAACGCGTGAGCGTAGGTTGGTTCCTGACCACGTCCAGTCCGTACATGTGGGCCTGTCTGGGCATCGGATTATCTGTTTCCCTGTCTGTCGTTGGCGCTGCCCTTGGCATTCACACCACGGGCACCAGCATTGTGGGCGGTGGCGTGAAGGCGCCACGCATTAAGACCAAGAATTTGATTTCGGTTATTTTCTGCGAGGCTGTCGCCATTTACGGCCTAATTACTGCCATCGTGCTCTCTGGCCAGCTGGAGCAGTTCAAAATGGAATCTGCACTCGCCAGCGAAACCGTGATGAACACAAACTGGTTCTCGGGCTATTTGATTTTCGGTGCAGGCCTTGCCGTCGGCCTGGTTAACTTGTTCTGCGGTATCGCAGTCGGTATTGTTGGCTCCGGAGCAGCGCTTTCGGATGCTGCTAACGCTGCACTGTTTGTCAAGATTCTGATTGTGGAGATCTTCGGCTCGGCCATTGGTCTCTTTGGTTTGATTGTGGGCATCTATATGACATCCAAAGCTAAAATGGGTGATAAGGATTAAGTGGCCGTGAGTATTAATTAAATTTAATCAATATACAACATTCTTCAAGCACTTAACTAAAGTTTTTACAGTGTGTGTCACGCGCCCCATCAAAAAACAAAAACAACAATCAGTCATCAAGCCATTCCGACACATAAGACACAACAACAACGGTGTTCCATCTTTTGGAAATTACAAACTCGATATACGCAGTTACTGTTTCAGACGTAACCCTCGCCCCTTCTGCAGCACTCACGACAACATGGGACTTTAGTTACTTATTAAGTTATAAAGTTAAAAAATCTACAATTTTTACGCCGCGCGCGTTTCGTTAATTTTCAGCATCTTACGTTAAACGCGCGCCGTGTAAAAATTACATTGATTTATCTTTTATATTGTTATCAGTTTAATTTATAAGTGTGCGAAAAAAAAAAACCAAGTGTGTGTGTTTTTATGATATAGCTAAATGTAGTTGTTTATATTATTTGTTCATTTTTGGCACTTGTATTTCTAAAACAAAAATGTATTATATTAACTACAACTACAAATAATAAACATAAAACTGTATAATCTTATGCTACTGCTAATGCAGAAGTACTAGAAAGTACTCCAACAATATTATTATTACTAGAAAGTATTCCATATTAAAAGCTATTAAATACATACGTTTTGTTAAACAATCCCCAATAACTTGACTGATCCAACTTTAATCGCTTACGCATAAACTTCTTCCATAAGCCTCCATATTTCAACTTCCATGAAAATTTCACTCATTGAAATTCATTTATTGTACTGATTTAATTAAACCGATATTACAAATTTGGCCGATAGTTTGACATATGCAGCATCTGCATCAAATCGTATCGAAACTGTTTTCTATTGTTTCATTCGCCGTTTCTGATCAAGGATATCCAACATTGTTAAGGTTGTGTCGCTTTTCGTCATTCAAACCATCGTTGATTGGTCAATAATCGACTGTTCGACATCGACTACAGGAACGCCTGTGGTTTAATTGAGCGAACTATTGGCCCAACTGCCATTTTCTGTCCAGTTAAGCACAGTCACGCTGTCAGCTTGATCGAACTCTTTTTGTCTTCTGCCTTCAACTGAATCAGTCGAATTTCTCTACATTCCAACGGGAAGCGATGTAAGTTTAAAAAAAAAAAAAAAAAAAAAAAAAAAAAAAACCAAAACCGAGAGTCAGAAAAAAAGCTACTGAAATATAAATGAAATAATTTCGTCCCTGTTTAGAACTGCATCGAATATGTCTGAATACGCAGAATCCACCTTTGAGCCTGGCTATGATAATTCAGAGCCTCAACAACTACAGGATCCAGGGCAAGTTCAGCCGCTAATTGAAGATGCTATATGGGAAGAGGAGGATGCGAATGACTTCGGTCAGGCAGTCATAAATGAGTGGCCCGAAATCAAGATATTCGGTCGCTGGAGCTGCGATGAAATTACAATTAGTGACATTTCGCTGCAAGACTACATCGCTGTCAAGGAAAAGTTCGCTCGCTATTTGCCGCATTCGGCCGGACGCTATGCGGCCAAACGTTTCCGCAAGGCCCAGTGCCCAATTGTGGAGCGTCTGACTTGCGGCTTAATGATGAAGGGTCGCAGCAATGGCAAGAAGCTGCTGGCTTGTCGCATCGTCAAGCATGCTTTCGAAATTATCCACTTGCTGACCGGAGAGAATCCGCTGCAGGTCACGGTCAATGCCATTGTTAACGCTGGGCCACGCGAGGACTCCACGCGCATCGGACGCGCTGGAACTGTGCGTCGTCAGGCCGTCGACGTATCTCCATTGCGCCGTGTCAATCAGGCAAGTGCTGGGTGCGCCTAGCAACATATTTTCCTTACGCTAATTTATATGTCCCACTCTAGGCCATCTGGTTGATCTGCACTGGCGCACGAGAGGCAGCTTTTCGCAATATCAAGACCGTTGCCGAGTGCCTGGCCGACGAGATGATCAATGCAGCCAAGGGCTCATCCAATTCGTATGCTATCAAGAAGAAGGATGAACTCGAGCGCGTGGCTAAATCTAATCGTTAAATGCTAATTTAACAATATACCAAAACAACAAACAAGAAAATCAAAAAAAACAACAGATCGAATTTAAAACGAATATTCAAATAATATATATACATATATATAAAAACAAAAGACTTCAAATAAATTACACCAAACCAATAAATTCAGTGTCTAATCTAAACGATAAATGAATATCAGAAAATAAGCAATCTAAATGATTTGAAATGCGTATTAGAACATAAATAAATATAACATCAAACTTAACCTAAATATGAAATTTTTTCATTCAAATAAGGCGTTAATGGCGGATGAGCTTGTGAGTCCAGAATGAGCTGAGCTAGAATTGAACTAGTTCGCCATTCAAATATGGCGTTAATTTTGCAATAAATGTAGTACCTATTTAGTAGATGTTACAGCATTAGTTATCAATCAAAAAATTGCTTAATTATTTACGCACTTGAAGCTCAACTGTATCAATTATTCAATAAATGGACAACAATTAAACTGAGCTGGTGACGACACAGGCTTCGTTTCAATGGTCTTGAAATTTTTGAAATTCATGTCAAAAAATAAACAGATTTAATTTCATCGCTTTAATTGAGGAAAGAATAAAAGAATGGGTATTCGCATAATTTGCGTTGTATTCTTAGGCCTGTGCCTTTTTGGGATGCTGGTCTTCATTCTGCGCAATGTAATGGCCGGCCTAGGAGAACGTTCGGGCTTGAGTTGGTTCCTTCACACAACTAGTCCCTACATGTGGGCTGGTCTGGGCGTCGGACTGTGCGTCTCACTGTCTGTTGTGGGCGCTGCGATTGGCATTTATATGACGGGCGTCAGCATTGTCGGAGGAGGGGTGCGTGTGCCTCGCATCAAAACTAAGAATCTCATATCTGTGATATTTTGCGAAGCCGTTGCCATTTACGGTCTAATCAGCGCGATTGTGTTCTCCGGCAATCTGCAGACCTATGTGATCCACAATGTGATCAACAATCGGAAGATAATGACGCGCAACATGTTCACGGGATTCGCCACCTTTGGCGCCGGCCTGTCTGTTGGCCTGGTGAATCTCAGCTGTGGCATTTGCGTGGGAATTGTGGGCTCTGGAGCGGCTCTAGCGGATGCTTCCAATTCATCCCTATTTGTCAAGATACTAATTGTGGAGATTTTTGGCTCAGCAATTGGACTGTTTGGATTGATTGTGGGAATATACATGACGTCCAATGCGGAAATGGTTAATTAATTCATTTTTTATTAAAAACTACAACTTAAGTGCTATTTATTCATCGTCGCTATCTTCCTCGCTGTTCTCAGCTTCTCCTTCTTCCTCGTCCTCTTCATCCCAGTGCTTGATTTTCTTGTTGGTCATGAAGTCCTCGCGCAGTACATTCCATTCGGATTTCTTTTTATTGCCAGCCCTTTTTGTGGATCTGTCCTCGCCTGCTTCCTCATCCTCATCTTCATCTGTCGTCGACTCCGGCTCCTCTTTCTTCACCGCATTATCTATTGCCGTGGACTTGGAGCGTTTACCGCTCATCAATACGTCCAGGAACTTGCTCTTGTCTATGTTCTTGAGCACTGCATCCTTTCGGCTGTCCAGCGGCCCTGCCTCAGCCAGCTTCTGTTCAAGATCCTTCTGCTGGATGCGCACTGCATTGAAGAACTGAACCGTGCCTTGCGTCGCCACCTTGCGTAGATTCCGCTCTCGCTCCATATCCTGTTTATCGGGCTTAACACGTAGCTGCAGCGGCACATTTTTGCGCTGTTGCCGCTTCAGTTCAGTATCAAGCGCGGAGCCCTGCTCTTCTTTGATATCCTTTTCCGTTTTCACCTCAACTTCTGTCCCATCGATCTCAAAGTCGTAGCTCTTTTTGGCTTTACCGCTGCTGCTCTGGTCATCGTGGGGCTTCAGTTTCTTGGCTCGCGAGAGAACTGTTTTCTTCTGCTTCTCAGGTGGCTTCTGCTGCAGTAGCTTGGCAATCGTTCTTGCCCAAGCGGCATTGCCTTCATTGTCGCATTCTTCAATTTGGTCTTCCTCGTCATCGTTTTCTGTGGCGGAAGACGCGTCTACGTCTTCGGCAGGTGGAGCTCTCTTCTGGGACAATAGAGCCATCAATTTAATTAATAACTAAAGGTAGGTATTATTAAAAAAATAGTTGTATTCGCCGTTAGCACGTGGAAGCACAAACAATAACTTCGATGCAGTCAGCTGTTCAACAGTGTTAAAAAGTGTCACAATGTTTACCACGAATTTGAGTTCACCTGGAACTAGTTCTCAATTCTCAATTAACGCGCAAATTTAAATTAAATTTATTTCAATAAAAAAAAAATTACGTTTTATACTGTAGTCATATTTATTTAACAACAATCGGTGATAAATTCTCCAGCGCAGTCAGATAGTTCTTTAAATCACATGGAGTTTGACTATCCGGGTAACCGTTTTTCAGTTGATAAATAAAAATCTGTATAAACTGTTGCGTTAGCTAAGAAAAAACATATTTTAGCATATAAGAAATGTTGCAGAACTAATGTTATTGTACTTAAACGAACCATTTGGATTTGTTTATTGCCTTGATGGACGGTGATGCCTTCCAGAAGCACAGCAACAAACTTGCCATAAAACTCTTGCAAATGGGCATGCAAGGCCTGGAGAGGAATCGGCAGCACGCACACTAGAAAACAGTGCTGCATCTCGACCAACAGCTTGGCAGCCGCATCTACGCCTCGTAACAACTTTTCAGACTCCAGCACAAGCATTTGCAGTATATTCTTCGCCCATCGATAATTGGTGCAGACATTCAGGGAGGCACACACCTGCAGGCATTCAGTCAGCAGATTTGACTTCGTTAGGTCAGAGGATAAAGCTGTTTTGATTTCGTCCTTATTAATGGCAAAATAGTAGCCAAGCTTTGTTATGAAATGTATTAAGGAAACAGTCATTTCCGTGCTTGAAGCCATTGAAACATTTTGGATTAGTCGTTCGAACATATCATCGCAATGATTCCACTGAAAAAACGAAGGGTTAGCCTTAGCTTAACTCATTAAATATGAAAATGCCCGAAGAAATACTGTACCGCAAAAATATCTACATCCATGAAATGGTCTAAGCACAGGAAGAGGCAATCCCAATTGCAAATTGTTTCACTAACTGTTTCCATACTCTGGACATTCCTGAAGACATTCTCGTAAATAACGCTTTGCACATTGAGTTGCTGAATATCATCAGAGCACTGTGTGAATAAATCAATTGCATGAATATGAGGGATATGAAGAGTTTTGTTATATGCTTACTCCATGCTTTAACATAAGTGTAAATATGTGCGCGCCCAGCTGTTTGTATTCCGGCTGAAAGCTCTCGCGCACATTGAGGCCCACTGCTAAGCTGAAAGCAAGCATCTGCATGGACATCTTGCCATCGTTTTCGTGTCGATGCTGCAATACTAGTTAATTAATATTAGTTCAATTCATAGTATTAATCATTATTTAACCTCCAAGTATCTAACGTAGCCATGCACCGCGCCCAGTTGACGCTTCCAGCAGCCCTTATCCAGCTTTTCTTCATAATATTTGAAAATTAAATTTTCTTCGTCTTTATTGCTATTGAAAGCCAGTTTTCTAAGCCATTGATTTGCATTCCGCAGCAATGGTTCGCAGTCGCTATTCAGGCTGTAAATCGTCGGCGACGCGGTAAGTTCACAGAGCAGCAAAACGAGTTGCGCTCGAATCTGCAATAAGAAATGGATGTAAATTACAGGGACCACACTTGATTCGTAAGGTAAATACCGCTTGGTATGGAATATCATGTAATAAGACAACTTCGTTTTTGTGTATTAAATCGTATAACCTGGGCAGTTCTTGTTCGAGCATGGAATGATAGTCCTTAAAGTGCGCCGGCTGAGTCTGAACTTCATCCAGATCTACTTTGAGGCTGGGCAGCACACAAATCTGTATCTGCTCAGATATAAGAGTAATCAGCGGATCGCTTCCCATCGTAAATAAACACTTATCAAATACAATCAAATCATTTCAAACTATTAGCAGCCGAATGTTATCGATAAGTGACAGCTGTGCGGCAGTGTGCCCAGACCTAATTCGGAATACTAAACGGTCACTTGTTTTATTTAGTGCACCCGGTCGGATTTCTTCTGTATGTTTATTTGCTAATTTGTTAAATTGTGTATTACTAGCTAAGGGAACAAAATAATGTTAAAACTAAAACTCGAGGCACTGGGTCATCCAACACCCAGCGATGTTGCATTGACCAGTGAGTATACAAATTGTGAGCATTCTAAATAGGAATACGCTTAACTCATCCTCTCCCCTTGCACACAGATCGCAAGGAATTTGCAAGCACAGTGCTTTGGCTAGAAGATCAAAAGATACGTCTTTATACAATTGAAGATCGCGAGAAATTGCGCAATCTGGACAACATGTTGGTGTGGGAAGAGGGTTATAAGAAATACTGCACTGATTTAAATATGCCCCCATATGAAACACAACTGGAGCAGCTCACCTGGTTGGTGGGTCATGCAATACGTCTCGAGTACCTCGACGATCCTGCTCAATACGAAATAGTCAATAGTCAGCCCGCAGGCCAGACAAAAAGCAACGGAACGTCTTCACAGCAAAAAGTTCAAACCATATTCAATGGCAGCATAAATGGTGAGATTCGCATGTTACAACCAACGGAGCTAGCAATTAATAATAATTACAAATGTTCATTAAATAGTTCACGACAAGGAGTTTATTGCTGGGGTACGTGCCTTGGCCACAAAGCTTAAAGTGCCCTACCACCCCAATCATTTGCTGCAGCTGGAGGCAGTGGCGCGCATTGTACATGAACGCGTCGCTCCAACAGCCAGCCACAAAACAGCGATAACTGGTACCCCATTTCCCTTTGATAAGGGCAACGATGTTGTTTCGGCTAACGATCCGGCTCTCGATTATCCCATGCGTATTCTGCGCCTGTTGCAAATACAAAGTTTACGTCAGCTACAAACTCAGATCAACGAAACTATTGTTGCCGTTCAGAATCTAACTGCCAATCCAAAGACTGACACAAAACTGGGCAAGGTGGGACGCTGAAGCCAAGAAATGTGTCTATATACCGATGAATAAATGTAATGAACAAATTAAATTTAACAAGCGTCTATAATTAAATGATATCAGCGTTTAAAAAACGGATGCTCTCCAGTAATTTTTTTCTGTTCCTTTTCGGGTTCCGCTTTCGCCTTTAAGAAGTCTGCGTCCGCCAAACGTGCAACACCCAAAAGTCCAGCAACTATTTGAAAATAATATGAGTGAATTTGCTTCAATTAGGCCTTTAGAATTATACTCACCTGCCGCAATGCTTTTCATAGCATAGTGTTCTACAGGTGAGCGACGACGTTTTGCCTGTGAGAGTAGAAATGCTCCAATACCGAGCATGCCAAATCCACTTATTAATCTGCATGAAACACACTCCACGGACTCAGAGACATTGTCCCGGTACCAAGCTGATAATTTACCAATCATTGTTTCCGCTGTCTGCGGGACTTTCGAATTTTCGTGAGTTTTGTTATTTAGATTTGTTTTTGCTCTAAGTTGGTTAACAGTTGTGTCGAAGTTTGTTCAAACGAATGATGTTCATTTAGTTCCTTCCAGTCGGAATATCGATATGAATAACGATACAGACGCAGAATAAGTAGCTATAGTTTCGGTTGCCAATTGTCGATATTTAAAAAAAATTGTATAGCAGTATATGGCGATCTATAAGAAAAATAGTATTTTTAAAATAAATGTAGTGAATATGGATTTGTTTTCATCTGACTGACTATAATGATATTCCCGTAACTTCTAATCGAAACTAAACTTCCACTTTTGAACAATTCTTTAGTTCGTGTTGCATTTACAATTTGTCGCCAGGCCACCACATTATATCGACCATGCAACGCAGACCGCCACACTTTGCAGTGAAACAAACTCAAAGCAATAATACAAACACAAGTGGAGAAAAATCGCTAATTTAAATGTTTAAATTTCAACAATAACGCTACTTCCAACTGTAAAAATTGTAAGTTTAGTATCTTCATAAAAATGGCTAAGTTTTAAAAGTTATCATTATGTAAAAGCATATGAAAATGTAATTGAAAATAAATGCCGAAAATGAAAGAAAAAATTGCCGACGCGACAACGCTACACACACAGTCAAAGGCACGTACACACACGTATACAACACTTGCTTGCAAATGGCGGATGGTCCCCACAGCAAAAACTGCATGCATATACTGTGTATCTGTGTGTGTAGTTGAAGGTAGAAATATTGCTCTGTGATTTTGATGTGAAAATGTTGTAAAATTGTCGACGTTGCAAGAAGTTGGAAAAGTAAAAAAAGAAAACGATAATTGTATAGTAAAAGCAGATACATACATACGTATGCATATCTTTGTTAACTTGTCATATGTGTGGTTGTGTGTAAAGTCTGGTGCATTTGTTGTTTTTGTGCGGCGCAGAAGCGACGCCCTTTTGTCTTGAACTTTACGATTTACGTACATTGCTTTTTTGCATAGATCTCGGCTGACTCCTTACGCCCCCGCATTAATTTAGAGCGGTGCTTCGTTTTCTACGTTCACATATATGTATGTGAAAGTGAGTGAATGTGTAGGTTTGGTATGCTCCACATCTATCAGGCAAAAGACGATTGCAAACAGCCGCATATTCGAAATCGGGTTTAGGTCACTTGGCAGACATATACATAGGCACATACGAACATACATGATGTATGTATGTACATAATAAATTTCGAATTGTTCTTTTTGTTTCCCTCAGTCTCGCCAATTAGGCGCTTAATAAGCCACGTTGAATTTTATCTTGTATAAAATACTTTCACTTTATGCCAATTAATTAAGCGTCATTAAAGTGAAATTAATAAATGAGCACACTGTTTAAAAGAATTGTATTTAGTTATTTATTGTTTGTTTTGCCAAAAACTTTGGCGTCTTTGTCCTGTTTGAGTGTGTGTGTGTATATATGTTTATGTTATGTGTGCCGTTGCCTTGCCTTTTTCGCGATTGTATCAAACAAGAAATAAACATAATTGATGTGCTGGCCCCTATATGTTGCAATCTTGCATATGTACTTAAGTGTGAGTTTGTGTCTGTTATTGTATGGTTATTTCTTTTGACATTTACACATTGCTGGCAGACAAGCAGCCAGCAGCCAAGGCGAGCCGAGCCGACACTAGCCCTGCCCGGCCCTTCCATATTAATACCCACTTATATTCACACAGCCTAACAGACACTCATAAAGCGGGCGCAAATAATAAATGTACGTAGTTTCTATTCATTAGGTTGTCGCTAAAGATTGATTCCCTCGAACACTTTTGACAAACAACATTCGAAATCAATAATCATTAACGCACATCAAAGATTTCTTTTAATTACCAGTGAGTACTTTGTTTTTATATTTTGAGAATATTCAGTGAGTAAATGTTAAATGCGACACAAATTCAGAGTTTTGTGACCCACCTGCCACCTAAAAGAGAAAATTAGCATCGTCAGCAGCGAACTTGATGCTTGCTCCCACGCATCGCACTCTCGAAATCGCATGCTCTCGTTATTAAGGCACACATAACATCATTGCATGTTGCATAAACATAAACATAAAAACAATTTTTTTTTTAACTTTCTATAATTATCATTTGCCTGTTGCAGCAGCAGCAGCAGCCTGCCTGACTATCAAAAATAGCAAAAGCAAAATTGCATTTATGAATAACGCAAAACAAAGGCGACGAACGAAAAATAACAAACAGTAAAAGAGAAAACAAAAATGAATGAGAATTTTTATACGTGTGTGTGTGTGCCCTTGTGAGAGCGAGAGAGTGTTCAGCACTTGCTCCGTTACCATTACAGCAATGGGGTGTGAGTGAAGAATTCCATATGGGTAGCGGCAGCTTTTTCCGACTAATTGAACAACAACAAAAAATTGGGCCATATTTGCAGTTGGCGCAGCTTGCAATCGGGCCAACAGTAAATTTAGCAAACGACTCAGCCATAAACATATGCATATGTAAAGTAATTTAGGCACCCATACACACACACCCATATATATGTACTTGTTGCAGTTGTAGTTGTTGCTATGCTGATAATAATTCTCAGAGCTGTGCCAGCGGACCGTAGCCACAGCCAGCTTTACTGTCACACATACAACCGAACGTATAGTCTGTATGTGTGTGCATGTGTGTGTGGGTATATATTTGAGTACATTCCGCAGCGGCGCTCTTCCGGTTGATGACCTTTACCGGCTTTTATTTGTAGTTTCTTTACGGCCGCTGGACGTTCGAAGAAATGCCGCCTTTGTTGGCATCGTTCAAGTGTAGCTTAACCCGCTCAATCGTTCTCCCTGGCACACATTTAGCACAGAGCTGTTAAATGTTTAATTCCAAAACTATCATTAGACGACTGAAGTCGACTTCGACGTAAGAGTAATTCTGGGTCCCTGCTACAGTTACGTTTGCGTTTCCAGTGACGAATCGCAATCAGCGGACACTGTCAGTCGCAACGGCGTCGTCATCAAAATTAAATCGAATTTATAGTGCGCAAATCAACCATATTGACACAGCAAGTGATTAACACAATAAAAAGTGAGATAGAAAGAGAGAAAGTAAATACGTATGTACATATGTACATATGCATACATATATAAGTGTGTGCTGTGAATCCCCAAACAAATACTAACATGCACAGAAAATACGTATAGGACGATTCCCATTAAAGATTAAATCATGTATGTATGTACATACATACATACATACACATAAGTATGTGTGTACATATGTATTGCAGCAGTAAAATGTATAAGTAAAGAGCGTAAAGTTGTTAAGTCGGACCTGCTGAAATTCTTCAGTTAATAGCCAAGCAGACCTGAGCGAAGCAGAAAACATGATGTTGTTTCGAGAGTGAGAAAGACAGCGAGAGAAGGAGAGAGCAATAACCTTGAATTGAATTTGCAATTTGTGAATTCTCCAAGAAGATAAGAAGAACAGAACAAGCGACAACAAAAGCAAACGGAGCTTACGGAGCACACTTAATATTTCAAGTTCTAACTGTATGCTGTAGCCGTCGCTTGAGCGAAAGAGCGAGATATAGAGAAAGAGCATCAGAGAGCATTGAGCTGAGCTTTGGCTTCGGCTTCACCGTTGCCGTTGCTGCTAGCTGGCACTTTGTGTCATTCGTGTTGTGTCCATTTAGCGCTCGATACAATAGACGTTCAAGCGCGTTTTGAACAAAAAATAAAGAAGCGTAGACGATCCCACCTAGTAAGTGCTTTTCAATATTTTGCATACGTGTGCGTCAAAGAGCAATGTAGTGTATGTGTAAATTTCCTGTTATATTTGCAAGTCTTTCTTTGGTTATTCACTGTGGCCAGCTTTTGCTGTGCGTATCCGCTTAAGCTCAACCAAATAATGTCATTTAAAGCTCTGCTCAAACAAGTTGCTATGGGCTTCTTTAATTTCAGTTATCGATGCATGCTATCGATCCTAGCATGAAATATTCCAGCACTGATTATCATTGCATACGTGTATGTATTTATGTATGGTTTAAAGTGCAACGGCTATCTCAATTACGAAACGAAAGCCCAACAAACAACATAACAATAACAACAGCAACGACGATATACACAATTTATTTTTACAACACATCCACCAACAATGACGATAACAATTGTATACTTCTGTATCATTCACCGGCCGGCGAACTGATAAGCATGAATCGTGTTCACTGCCGCCTGGCACATGCACTAATACAAACAATCAGGCACGTTCGAGTGAATGACAATTATAATTGATTTTGATTGTTGAGTCGTTGATCTGGCTTTTTGTTTAATGTGTTGAACATTCGACACAGCTCCAACCATCAGCGATTCGCTTATTTCAAAGCTACACGTCATCGGTAATTCCACTAAAAAGCTCCCAAGTGGAAAATATTCCAAAAATCTAATCACGAATTTTAAAATTTCTAGTTAGTGTCGACTTTTTGAGACCACGCAAAAGTCACGTAAAGACTTGTTTGTGAATCATATATGAAGTCATACTAATACTAAAATATAAAAGTAACAGTAGACTTGATAAAAATATCGTGCTAATCGCTTAAATAAATATTCATTGCTTCAAAAGGTGACTAAACCCTGTCTGTATATTGAAAGACTTTTTGTGGAGTATATCTAGTTTTATAGTTAATGTTAATTAAATTATTCTACTAACAATATTTGGACAATTCACGATCATAACTATTATTAACTAATTTAGTATTTATTCAACTGAATATCAATGTATTGATGTTTTTCGCCATGTAAATAGAAGGATAACAATGAGATAGGCGAGCAAATACCCTGCACTCTAGCATATACTAAATGTATTTTTGACCAATATTTTTATTTTTATAAGGTTTTTTAAAAATTTCTTTTTGTTTTTACAGCAATTCACAAAAGAATAACAACTGCGCTCTTCACACAAATCTCAACTGCTGCCGGCAAAGTATGCAAATATGGATTTTCACATACTGATCGTCATTGGCTGTGTGATCGGCGCTTCGCTACTGTCTTTTTTGTTCATCAACAAGATCTTCAGGCGCAAGACCTTTGAGGAAGTTGTGGCGGAAAAACGGGCACTGAGCGCCAATTTGTATGCGCAGAACAAAAGTGGAAGCAATTCATCCTCGCAGCGCAAACCGAAGAAGAAGGAGCTAAAACGAGAAAAGAAGCAGCGCCAGCGGGAGCAGCAAAAGGACAATGCCAGCAACAACGACCAGGAGGAGCAAGATGACTATTCCGATGGGCATTCAGAGGGCCAAGGCTCAGTTGGAGTGGAAGAGGAATCGTCACAGCCCGGATTGTCCAAGCAGCATGTGGAATTCGACCCTGATCCAGAGGTCCTAAATGAGCAGCAGCGCCGACCCAGCAGTGCCGAAAAGGAAAACCAGCCCAACAACATTAACAATAATAACAACAAAAAAGGCAAAAAGGATAAGCGCAATGGCTCAGGGCCCAAGGCAGCTGTTGGCATTCTGGTGAACAAGAACGAAGCCGTGGCCATCAGGCCGGTAACTGCAGAGGAAACGCCCACTTTGAACAACTTTGAGGTGCGTGCGCCAAAGGATGTAGTTGAGCTTAAGAAGCAGGAGCAGAAGGAACGCAAGGAGGATAACAACAACAGCACCAAGCAACAGACGCAAAAGAAAAACGGCAACGCTGCCAAAAAGGAGAAGCCCATTGCCGCTGCAGCTCTGCTCAGTGCTGCCATGGAACAGCCCGTGGAGGTGCCCCACGTCCCCAAGCAAATCATACTCAAGCAACAGTCCACAGGCTCCCCCAAGCTGCAGCACAATAACGTGAATAGTAAGAACAACAAACAGCAACTGCATGCGGGCAAGAAGCAGAAGGAGACGTCGCTGAGCGTGAAGGATCTTGTGCAGGCTCTGGACAAACTCGCCGAGAATCAGACTATTGGTGTGTCGGCTCTGATGAATGTCTTTTCGCGCGCCGAGTTGAATCGTTCTGAGATCCAAATGCTCATCGAGTATCTGCTGAACAGGCAACAGGATATGCCCGCAAGCCATGGGGATTGGTCGGATGACATATGCCAGAAACTGAAGCGTCAACTGGACGAAAAGGAAAAGCAGCTGGCCGAGGAACAGGAAGCTTCGATCGGCATCCAGGCCAAGTTGCGAGAACTTCGCCAAGAGATTAACACCGAGCGCGCCCAGATACACAGTCGCTGCCAGGCATACAACGAGAAGCTCTTGAGCAAGGATCAGGAGCTGGCAGCGCTTAACCAGGAGCTAGCCAGTGCCAATGAGAAGCTGGCACTGGAGCGCCAACAATTCCAGGCGAAGCTGTTGCGTGAAAAGCAGGCCAGCTCCCAGGATCTGTTACCGCAGCTACAGCGCCTGCAGCAGGATCTGGCGCACAAAGAAAAGGTCATTGCAGACATGACCAGCTTTGTGAATGCCGAGGTGCAACAGAAGAACGAAGTCATACAGCAGCAGGCAGCGCAGCTGCTCGCGCTGGAACAGCAGCGCGACGAGCTGGAGGCTCGGCTCAACAACACCGTCTTTGAGCTGGAGCAGCGCAGGCAGCTCGAAACCGAGAATGCCGAAATCAAAGAGGAGCTGCGCAACCTAAACAAAGCTCTCGAGTCCACAAAGGCCGAGCTTGTGCAATCACAGGGCGAACTGGCGCGCGTCTGCAACACAGAGTTGCAAGAGCTGCGCCAGAAGGCAGCCAAATTGGAAGCCACCAATGCCAGCCTTACCCAGCAACTCAGCCAGGCGAACAGTCAGGCCGTACAGGCTGTGCAGGCCTCCGCACAGCAATCGGAGCAGGCTCAGGTGCAGGCTGAGGCTCTAACTAACCTACAGTCAGAGTTGCGCACTTTGACCGATAACCAAGCCACACAACAGCAACAGACAACCGTTCTGCGGTCCCAGCTCGAGGAGGCGCAACAGCGCGCCGAGAAGCTGCAGGATAGGGAGCGACAGCTGGAGAAAGAGCTGCAGGAGCAGCGCGAGAAGAATAATGTGAGTGCTAAAAACTAAATTTATAACACTAAACAAGGAATGTATATACGTTATGGGTTCTGCCACGCCTCCTGCCTGTTATTTAGATTTAAAGCAAACCGTTATACACAGATTTTTCATGTTCATAGGGTTGTGATAAGATGATGAGCTGAGTCATTTGTCCGTCCGTCCACACAAATTATAATAAAAAATATATATAATTTGCGTGTATATTTATATATACATATAACGTGAAATGGTATAAACGGAACAGGTTTATCAATTTGGATTATATATTATAATTATATATAATTATGACTATGCTAAACTGAGCAGAAAATTATAAAATTACAAAACCAGAAATGAAGAGACATTTATACGCTGATATTATTTATTGATAATTTAAAACTAATTTCTACAATTTAGTATAAGTTTATGCTAGAAATAAATAAATAAATCTCCGATCTTATGGAGCTAGGGCATCTTCTATTCGGACACTCCCGACTAGAGTTTTTTACTTGATATTTTATGTATTTATTGTGCTAACATATTTTTTAATTCGACATTTACATTTAATAAACTAACCTTTTCTTTATACGATTCTCCTCGATGTGCTTTGTTTTTGTTTGTTTGTGTTAATCCGTCCATCCCGCTTTGATACTAATTGCCACGTATTTGTGTTTCGTCAGGAAATTCGTAGGAAAAATGGGAAGTTGATTGAAGCGTTGCAAAATGCCGAAGCAACCGCCAGATCCACAACAACCGCAAAGACGAAAACAAATACAGCGCAAAACGTAGGCGTAAGTGCACGCTCTCCAACTCTGTTATAATTTGATTATTTCATTTGATTTGCCATTTGATTGTATAGTTTGTAAAGTATAAATAAAATAATTAATAAGCGATGACAAGCCATTTGGGTAACTATGGCCAAGCAGCAAATTTTAATAGCAAATATATAATTTCTGAACTTGCAGCAACAACAGAAGCAGTTGCAGCAGCAGCAGCAACAACAGCAACAGGCGGCCGCTGCCAATGGCGAGGACTTGAGCCGTGCATCCGCCAACTCGGCGAAGGCGGAGCAGCAGCGTATCCGGGAGCTGTACCAGCGCTTGTATCCCGATGCTGTCAAGGCACATGCTGCCACCGCACTCAGCACCTCGTTTGAGGAGTGGCTGCAGCAGGTGCTCGCCACACACATCAAGCAGCAGCAGGCGGCCGCTGCAGCGGCAGCAGCAACAAACAGTAGTAATAAGTCCACGCAATCAAACAGCAGCAGTAGCAGCGATCACAATAACAGCAGCAGCCACAACAATATTAGTAGCAATAATAGTAATTCGAATAGTAAATTCTCCGCTAGTGCTGCCGAGCAGCAGGAGCTGCACACACAGAACCTGAAGCTGCGCAAGCGAAACGATGAGCTCACGCAGCTGGTCACCAAAACGGTAAGCTCGACAAAATCATTTAATGATAATCAAAATACATTAATAACATTGATTGATTATGTAGAGCAACACTCTGGTGGACTTGGAGCAGCGGGCCCGCGAGCAGGAAGAGCACTGGCGCGGCATTGTTAGCCAAAAGGAGCAGCTCATATCCAAGTTGCAGCAGCATGCCTCAAACGGTGAACAGGTGAGCAAGTGGCTAAATTCCCTTGATGCTCAATTGTAAACCCAGCTGTAATTATTTTAGGACCTTTAATGTCGTCGTGTTGGATCGCCGCCCATGATAATAAACAGCAGAACCACAACGATAATTGACAGCAATCACCACGTTTGTCGAACTTCCCAAAAACCGCAACAACAAAAACAATTCTAACAATCTATTAAGTTTAAAGTTAATATTATAAATATATTTAAAAAAAAAACAAAAAACAAAAAAAACTAAAAAACTACAAAATAGGTGGAACAAAAACGGAAAGTAAATATTAAACGAGCCCAACAGCAACATTTAACATTTTAAAGTAGAAAAAATGATGAAATTAAGTAGTGCTTTAAAGATTTATGTTTATATATATATATACATATACATATACATAAACTAAGCAAGCAAACAAAACTTGTGCAATGTTGAACATCTAAATGTGAAGCGAAGGAATGAATTAATATTATTCAAATTGATGATTATACACATATACATTATAGCCTGTTAGCTGGCCGTCTGTAGTTAGGACTTGCTGCTTAGGCAGGAGCAGCGTGCAATTGAAGCCACGCCCACGCTCACAAATTGCTGCTGTTGCACCTGCATGCAAACACACACCCATTTATACAAATGAATTGTTTGTAATTTTGATTATTTATATAAACACACACATAGACACATATATATATATATATACATACATATATATTACTATATTATATTATGCTATATTATTTGTGTTTACCTGCATTTATGAACCACTAAAAAGTGCGCGCTAAAATTTATAGATATGTTTGTTTCATTATGTTAAGCAACTGAATTTAAAGTCCACTTGAATCACGGCGACTCACTAAAATCATACAAAGATAAACATGTAGCAACTGTGAATGTCCAACAAGAAATTCCTTTTAGAGTGTACTATGTTCCGTTAGAAAAATTGTATGTGCAACTGATTAATTTTGTGTTTTCTGTTCGTTTGATTTTGTAAACAGCGCAAAGTATTCAATGTAGCCGCAGCAGTAAATATGTTAGTAGAGCAAATGGTAAAGCCCACAACAGCAACATTTAATTAAGCATATGATAAATAAAAATATATAAAAAAAAAATAATTAAAAAAGTAAAAAAACCCAACAAAAAACTATTTTTATATACATATAATAAATGATTAAAAACAAAAACATAAACCTAGGATATAAGTAAAGGCAAATTAAAAATGAACACAAACTCAAACAAATTGTTGTGCGAAGGTTACGAAAGGTAAAGGAAAGCAAATTAGCAATTAATGTCAATACTTGTTGCATTACGATAAAGTTAAATTAGGAAAAAAAAAACAAAAACAAAAACAAATTGAAAACAAAACAAGTTAAAGCAAAAGCAAAAACAAAAACAGGTCGCAAATTCAGCATTGTTATTGATTAACACTGAATGCCGGCGTCTCCTTAAACCGATGTGGGCGCTGCATTATAACAACTAATGCTGTATAATTTATGCTAAATGAGAATTAAATACACACACACATATGAAAATTCAGTGCATTATATTTCTGTGTTTCATTCGTATAAAATTTGTGAAGAAAACTATGGAATCATCTGGAACTTACTACTAAATGGAGACGTGTTCTAATATATTTGTATAATTCAGCGCTTGGATTCCAATTGCAGATTCTGTAAGGGTATTACCATATGGAATGGATACTTGAGCAGGTCCACGCACGAGGGCCGCTTCTTCGGATTCAGCTGTAGACAGTTTTTGACCATCTGCGTGGAGCAATAATGGTTTTAGTTCGACTTCTAAATTGACTTAATGCAAGCTATATATATACTCACATGCACCAGCATGAGCGGATAGTAAATTGGTAAAGCCGGATACTCGATGCTTGTGCCGGGACTGGCGATCGCGCTCATCTTTGCATTGATGTTCCTAATGTGACCGAATGGCGTCTTCTGGTACAGCAGCAGATACAAAATGCAGCCGAGCGACCAAACGTCCGATTTCGTTGATATCTTAATCTTGGGCTGATTGCTGCCACGCATTGGACTCGATCCACTGGAGATGTCCGTGAGTGCCTCCGGACTGATGTAGTTGAATGTGCCAGCCTGTGAAAACTTAATTATGCTCGTCGAGTCCACGGCAATGTTGCTGGCAATGCCGAAATCTATTAACTTCAGCCGGCCGTTGACCATTAGGAAGTTGGCAGGTTTCAAATCGGAGTGAATTACTCCATTCTGGTGTATATAGTTGACTGCCTGCAGCATTTGGTAGAGTATATTCATCAGATTATAAAGCGGTAGGTTGGTCGTGAATCCCTGTAATATCTTGTTCAAATCACAGTCACCCTTCTCCATTACCATATACAGTTTGGACTCTTGCCGCAACAGTTGACTGAGTGGAATGGAATGGAATGATCAAGGATTATTCGATTATTATAAATACTAATTTGTAATTACTCACTAGTCATAGAGCGACACAACGCATACATTGCCCTGCAGCTTTTCAAGCAACTTGGTTTCATTGAGATAGCCCTGCACCACTACCGGATCGGCCTGTAGATCAACCACTTTTAGAGCGAATTCCTGGCCCGTATCCTTGCGTCGGGCTAAATAAACGGAACTTGATCCGCCACAGCCGAGCTTCCTAATTATGTGGTACACATGGTTCTTAATTTGGAGCACATTTGATTTAGATGTTGTTTCCGGCTTGACAGGCAGCGTAGCAGCGGGTGCAGCCGGCACTGACAAGGCCATTTCAGGCTTCTCCTGCTCAGCATGACGAAACTCAGATTCCAGTGACTTTTTCGACTTGCCGGTGATAGGCACTTCTATCTTTGGCGGTGGTTGAGCGGGCGTATCGGGACTCTCGCTGATGGTGTCGCATAGGGAGAAGCTAAGGCTGTCGCTTGTAAAGGGCGCAGCCCGGCTCACCGTCATGGGCGTCTGGAAGAGCACCTTCTGTGAGCGAAACTCATTAGCCAGTTCAGTGCGAGTCTTTTGGGTGGTTTGTGTGCGCGTGTTTTGCCTTGTGACCAGGCTGCAAACCTGCGGCGTTACAAATTCCGTTTCAGGTTTAGGTTGTTTTTTCAAAGACGGCGCCAGGGAAGTGCGCATGGGCGTTTTGGTAGACACAGCCTTGCGTTGCTCTGTGATTATTTGTAGTGTCGAGGGCGGTGGTTTCTTGCTTGGCATCTCAATTGACTCTGGTTCCTGTTCCACTTGTGCAGGTGACGATTTGCCTGTGTTAGTGCTGGTGCTGCAGTTGATGCCCATGTTCCCGAATCGCCCAAGAAACGACAAATTCGAGTCGCTGGCCCGCACAGCACCCGCCGTTTTTAAAGGAATGCCTGTGTTGCTACTGGTCAGTTCGTGCATGGGGCTTAGCACAAAGGAGTCGTTGAGAATGGCGCAGTTCAAGTTATGATCGTTCTTATTCTCCTCATCATCACTGTCCGACTCCATCATTGTCAACTCTGCACGGCGTCTGGGACTGTAAGCGGATGTGATCTGAGATACGGACATTGTCTTCATCCTTCATTAAGGAAGCGTACTTACAACAAAACCTTAGCTGCAGGTGCTGCAGTCCTGATTTCGTTGGCCAGTTGATGGCGTACCGCTTTGGGCTGGTTTTCATTCTCCTTGTTGCCATTGCCGCTACAATTGATGAAATTTAACAACGCAATTGATCTGTGTCTGTAAACAACTTACAATGTTTCCACTTTTCTCTTATTCGCTTGACTCGCATCAGACTCATCTTCTGAGTCCGTACCAAATGCTAACAAATCTCTAACATGTCGTGGGGCAGGTGTAGTCATTTGTAACCCGTAGTTGTATTTAAATAGCTTAAAAAAATAATTTACAATTCAATTTGAATTTGTGCAACAACAAATCCCTCGCATTGTTTTATATTTTTCAGAGTTGTCATTGATTATATCGTTATACCGATAGCATTATATTGCCCCTTCGATACATCTATGTGAATTCGATATAAATATATATAAAAATATCAAAATTTGTTACAAATTGAATAAATATAAATAAGATTACTGAAAATATATTTTTATTGAATTAAAATATATAAATCGTGAATAAAATATTATGTTTGTATCAAATTATATCAAATTAATATGCGTTACCTTAATTATCATGATTTGAAAATCCAATTAGAAATATAAATATCGATAGTTGCTTGATATCAAATAAAATTTCTTGATGCAGTATGGCAACGCCATGTAAGTGTCATTCTCCGATGCACCGTCAACAAACAACAAAGCGAATTTGCATTAGGCGCTGCGCAGTTGACACCAAAAAGCAGAGAAAACGAAGAAAAGATGGATAATGAAGCAACAGGCGCAGCTATACAGACCAGTGGTCACCCCAGCCACAACCACGACGCGGAGCAACTGATCGATCCTGTATTGTTCTCGGACAACAACGGTTCATTTAAGTTGAAAACTGTTCCCGCATTCAGGTGTGTACTCTGTGCGACGCCGGCATATTTATGAATCACTTTCAAAAGGGGTGATGCGACTGCTGATATCAGCAGCGCAACTCAATTAACATATACTAATGAGTGTTTTTCATTCTATGGTTATTTTTTTTAGCATACATTTGCTTATCTCGACAATAATTTCGTTTGTGGGCATTGGTCTCGCGGTGCTCTTTCCCGAGGATCGCCGATGCGATGCCTACTTTATAATGCTTTACCTACGCGCCACATTCTGGGTGATCACATTTGTAAGTACAAAGTCCTCAATGACGAATGGCTTCTGACCAATTCTCCCATCCGTTGCAGATTTTCGATCATATTGTTAAGAAACAGCATGACAACTTGCGCCTGAATGGCTATCATGACTTCCATCGAGAGACAAACATGCAGAAAGGCATTCCACTGCAGATAGTGTCGCTGTGGAACTCCATGCTGTTGGCTGTACAGGCGCTGATCCATCACTATTATGGCGATCAGTTTTATACGCACTGCGCAGCCGGCTGGCTTTCGCCCGTAAGCTATGTAACTACTTTCAATGTGGCGGAGAACTTGCTGCTTGCTGTCACCCATGGCTGCTATATAGGTTCGTGTGGCTTACAATTGTGTTTATATGTATTTCATTATGCATTTCAATCGTCTTGCAGATAAGGTGCGTAAATTCAACAAAGCCAAGCTGTCACCAGATGTTCTACGCGGAGATGATCGTGCCGGAGGTTCGTTGGGTCTCATGCAGCCCGGTGGAGACACAGCAGAGCTACTTGAGAAACAAGCCGACCTTATTGCCTATTTGCGTGATCACACACACAAGCTCAACCAGAAACTGCACCAAATGCAAACGAATGTACGCCCAGTGCGTGTGCCCGAAATTCCTTAAGATCCCGCATGGCGACAAATACGTATTCCTTATTATCCGCATCGAGCATCACACATATGCTAATGCAATACCACACATATATATATATATACATATACATACATATATATTTTCTTCATTATTATGACATTGTTTTCTATATAGTTATTTTTTAAGCGGGGAAGAAATATTCTTCATAATCATAATGTTCGCTAATACAATGCTATAGAGCTTTAACTAAAACATTTTCAACTGTAAATACAGAAGGGAAAACATAACTTGACAAAATATTTATATAAGTATTGTAAAAACTATAACGTTTTTAAAAATACAAATTATATTCAAATTGCTAATCCCTTATTCTAAAGTCGACTGATCATATCTCAGCAATTCTGGCGGTATTTGAAGTATTTCCATGGCGTTGTCCTTTGACGAGGTGATGGCCTGAATGCAAGTAAAGATAAAGATAAAGATAAAGATAATTGCGGCATTTTCATTATGAATGCACAGTAGCTTTACCTTATCGCCAGCTAGAGCCAGAGCAAGCACCAAGCGTCCAGGCCCTGCGAAGCGACCCAGTTGCAAGCCAGTTTCCTTGTTCAGCATATAGATGTAGCCATCGTAGCAGCCAATGAGCAAATAATTCTCTCTATACAACGCCATGGTAACGGCACCATTGCCGCAAGTAAATGTGTTGGTCACCAAACCAGTCTGGAAATTAGAAATATGATAGATGAACCCACAAATAATAACATAACCTGCAGATATTACTCACGGCAAAGTCGAACTTGAACACCTCGTTCTTCTGGGTGCCACAAAAGAGATGACCATCAACCAGCAGCAGACTGTAAACATTGAGACCGTCGGGCATGCTAAGGCGGCGCAGCAGCAACCCAGTTGCCGCATCGTGCAATAGCACGACATGTCCTTTGCAGCCCAATATAATAATATTGCGAGGGCCCTCTTTGGCGGCCTTAATGGCGATGACGGACTGGCCAGTTGCTAGCAGCGGCAGGTCCATCACTTTGTTGGCCTGCAATTGGGGAACAAATGGGGAATCATACAAAATTTGCTTGTAATTAAAAAACAAAATGCATAAAAAATGATAAGACTCCTGGAGATGCGGGGCATCGATCCCCGTACCTCTCACATGCTAAGCGAGCGCTCTACCATCTGAGCTACATCCCCGTTGTATCTCCTGGGCATTTATTGGCCCTCAAAAGCATTCACAATTCACCACCAAACTCAATTCGCTGACCAATTGTGCTTTGCATAGTAATTTCAGTTTGTCATTCAAAATGTGCAACGCAATCGAATTACAACAACAAACAATTTATTTTCGTTTCTCTTTGAAGTGCGTACGGCACACACTTTTTATAAACATTTATAAATAGATTTGTAGCTGTAAACTATTTATATATTATATACTTATGTCGTGCGATAGGCGCTCTGCTTTAATTATAACAAACAGTCGATAAGATAGCTCTTTTATTTAAATCTATTTGCGTATTATTTTGGTCAATATTGCTATATAATTGTTGTTGTTGTCTTGTCTTGTCTTGTAGGAATTAAGTTCTAGAGAATGCTGATAAATATTATAAATATTTAATATTAAATAAAAATATATTTTTTTTTTTAATAAATAAACTATAAATATACATATTTACTCATTTTCTATGATGCATGATAATTTTTATTCAATCTGCTTATATAAGCATAAAGATTTGCTTCTTTTTATAGATTGTCATATGACAATTTTTTGAGAGGATTTGCAGTTTGTGTTTTGGTATTTCCCTAAATTCTTATGCAGACTAATTCCGCAACCAAGAAACACCTTTTGCAAGGTGCTCTGCCATATTTTCCGTTACGTTAAAGCTTATCAATATGGGGATATGTTCTAGAGCTGGCCATATAGCTAAGATTAGCTGAGAGCCCTATTTATTAGTATTTTCTTTATGTTCTTCCTGAGTGTTTAAGAGAATATATTCAATTTATTAAAAAAAATTGTTGAGATTGATACGTTAGTGGTGCGCAATAGAACTTGATAACGATAAGAAACAATTGCATTGCATTGTGAAAGTTATCAATATTGAGAACAAAGACTTAACGCAACATCTATATTGATAAGATATTAAATATCAAAGCAATAAGCCTAAAATCGTTATACAGTCAGCAAATACAAAATATGTGTAAGATCAATAAAGAAATTATTAATTTTGAAGCATCAGTTCAGGAACATTACAACATTGTAAGAACAGAATATTAAATTACGTTTTTACTGCTTTTTTATTCAGTCATTTACATTTAGAAAATGCCTAAACAAATATCCATAGAGTTTTAAAAGAGTTTGCGAAATTGAAATTGCATCAATGCACCTAGAATATGCGAGAACATTCAGCAAACATTATTAATGTGCGTTCTATCCAAAGATAAATTAGCCACATCTACAGAAGCAGCTAGAAATTAAAATTGAAAGCAAACAAGGGGAGGTTCCTTGAGCTGGGACTATGATAAATGGAGCTAGTGCCTGTCTCCTGCACATTTCACATTGCAGCAACTCGTATCAAACATGCATACATATATCTGGAGGGACAATAAAATCAACAACATTTAAAAAGGGTGCGAAAAGGAAAGACGCACTGCAGTTCTAGATATACATATGTAAATGTGCATACATATACATATGTGCCTGTATCTATATCTATGTACAGTTAGTAATTTGCAAGATGGCGTCTCACATTCGCAGCTCAACTAAAAAGTGCAAGAAATGGCAAGGCAGACAAACAAATACAGAAATGCTTTTTAAATTGCAGGAGGCGCACCCAAATTCGACGAAGTAGCAGTCGTTGGGTTGCTTTGTTTATTTAGTGGTTGCAAGTGTGCCCGCCACACCCACATTGCCGCATGGACGTATGCAATTTGCTGCTGCGTCGGATGCTGTTTCTATAAAAACAACAATAACAACATAAACGAATAACAGTTACTTCCATACAGCGTCGGGGCCTGGGCTGGAGCTCGCAAACAACCAACCCGATTCGTCAGACTCAACCAATGAGAAAGCGGCGTTGCCACCCACACACACACACACATAGACATACCGACAGGCGGCGTCATTTTCCAGAGACACAACACAACAAAACAGGAGCCAACCAGCAAGCCAACCACCCACCCACAACAACAATAACACCAACAGCAACAGCAACAGCAACACATACAGAGCACAAGGACCGAAGACATTCCAAATGCAGCAGCGCCTTGGAAGGCATTGCCTGCAATAAGCGAACGACAGAGAAAGCAAGAGCAGACAAATCGAGAGAGTGCCGGCAAGCAAAAGAGTGTGGGTGTGAGTGTGAGTGTGCGAGTGAGAGCTGATTGTGAGTACATAGTTTGTATTTTATTTAAAATTGTTTTCAGTAAATAGCATATAAACATTTTATTTGCTGCTGCCAAATTGCCGATGCCGACGTTGCGACGCGTCGCTGCAACGCTGGATATAACGAATGAGTAAGTGCAAGAAATACAAAACTAGCCGAGCTAACGCTTTGTGCAGCAACAAGAAACTGCAGCAGAAAGAGACATGCGCATTGCAGTGTGAGAGAAGAGTCACGAAGGCATAGCAGCTTCGTGTCGGCAGCACCGAGCACCGAGATGAGATGGTGAGAGTGTGAGAGAGCGCACAAGCGGGCAATGAACGTTGCAGTGTGTGTGAAAGTGTGAGTCAGCTAAATATACAGTAAACTAAACATGAACATATAAAAACTTAAATAAACAACAATAGGGAACGAACGGGTGCGAGAGAGAAAACATAAGCGAGCGCCATTGCGAGAGGGATAATGTTAAACGCAGCGCCCACTCTCGCAGCTTGCGCTGCAGTTTGCTGTTGTTTGTTGCAACTAACCCCCAGCCTTTGCTATATACCCATATATAGCACTATGTATTAGGTTTTCGGCCAAACAACGTGCAGCGAAACCAGACACTCACACATACATGCATGCAAAATAAAAACACACAACACCGACACAGCAAAATATCAAGCAATAGCAGCAAAGGAAAATTGCAACAAGCGACGCCTTCGTGCATACATGGGAAGTGGGTTGGGTCTATGGGCCAATATAATTGCACTGGGGCGTGTCGGTTGCCTAGGTAAAGCTAAATATTTAGTAAATAACTGAGGGCGTGCGTGCAGTGCACAAGTACAGTTGCCTCCAAAGTACAGTTGAACCAGCACAGTACAGTTGTTGCAGTGCATGTCGAGCAAAAAGTTCCGAATCATAATTTTAGACAACAGCCGCGTATTACCCGCACGTCGCAGCCATAAATCGAATGCTGCCAAAAAATTAAGACTTATCGCCATTTGCCCCCAGCGTGGAGTTGTAATGAAGTGCCAGCTTTGCACCATCATCCGTGCCATCGCTCCATCGCTCCATCGCACCACATCCAATTTGCGTATATCGCTGGTGGAATGCGAAGGAAAAAATAAATTCGATTTGATTTTCATTGTCTAGACATTGGGTTCATTCGATGGCTGCTTAATGCCAATTCGTTGTTTTCCTTGTTACTCTTGCGCCCGCCGTTGGGGCCATATTGAGGAGTCCACACCACTAGGTATGTGCAGAGGAGAGTGCGTTGTCCACCTGGACTCTCTTACGTGTTCACGTTCTTCACTTTTTAATTGAATATTTTCAAGTGTTGATTGGACAAGCTAAATATTTAATGAGCTGCAAATTAATTGAATGCGGCTCTCGGTAGATATTTCTAGACATGAAAATATCCATTAAGGTTTAGAAGAAATACTTTGGGGATAGGAAAGTTGTATGCTAAAATAATATATTAATCCTACGAGATAAGCAGATCTAACTGTACGACTATTAATGCAGTTAGCTATGGGAATTAATTACCCCTTGGGGTATGCAACACATTTAATTTAAAGAACCCGTATGAATAACATAGCTCGACTAGGATACATCCTGAGCTACCAATATTTCCATTTTCAGGATATACAAGTTTGATCTAACATTTCCTGGTCACTTTATAAATCGTATTACTATTTTATACAAAAAAATCAAAATATTCACAACTAAAAACTGACACAAATATCTGTTAAAAGTCTCGAAAACTTACCGCTATATTATAGGTAAAGATATTGCCCCAACGACTGCCGATAAATGCAACGCCCCACTTGATGTCGATAGATTGTAGGGGCTCCTTTAGGTAGACTGTCTGCATAACACGTTCCAGATTCTGTTGAAGAATAGACGGGTTTGAAAAATCAATTTCGACCTTTTAGAGATTTTCTCCTTTAGATACTCACCTCTAAAGAGGATTTCTTGAAGAAACCGTCCAAAGATGTGGTATATAAGCAGGATTCCTTCTCGCACAGATACATATTCGTAATGGCTTCGCTGTGCTTGGTTACCTGAAACTCCAGCTTGTGAGTGCCAATGTTGTACAGGAAGATATCGCCATTTTCCGAGGCGGCTATGATGTACGCCTTGTAGACGCGAATCTGGGTGATGGGGCAGCTGATATTATGCAATCGCCCGGTTGGTATATAGTCATAATTATAGCTCTCCAAATTTGCACCCGTTTGAGACTCTGCACTGCACGGTGTCGGTAGTAACGCAGTCGGCTTTAGCAGCACGCGCGGCAGATCATACTGCGACATGTTGGCGAATGGCTCCGGCGGCGGCGGTGGTGGTGGCAGCGGTGGTACAGTTGATTGCTGTGCCAAGCTATCGGAAGCAGATCTGGTCAAATGCTGGTACTGAGGGCTATTGCCAATTACAGTGGGGTTTGAGGCTTGTTCGCGCGCTTCAGTTGACGGCGGTGGCGTCTTTGGCGCCTCTATGAGCTCCTGCTTGATATGCAACTGCAGTGTCATGGGCTGCGGAATACTGGGTTCAGGCTCTGTCTCTATCTCTTTTCGGGCTACCTCTTTATCAGTTGCATGGCTCGGCATGCGTTCGGTTGATCTCTTGACTAGACACCTTCGTTTAGGTAAGATCTTGACACGTTTCACGACGATGGCGCGACGCTTGCGCTTACGAGTGCTGTCTTCAGATTTAGCAGGAGCTACTGCTGGGGCTGCGGCATTCGTTGCTGGTGCTGGATTGCTAGTTGGCATTGCAAGCAGTGGAGAGTTCGTGGGAGTTACGGTGGTTAGCGGAGGCACTGTGGTCGTTTGATTCCTTGTAATCACCGTATTGAGCAGCATGAACTTGCGATTCTGCAGCTCCAGGCTGAGCATCTCCAAATCGGATTTCTCGCGCTGAAACTTCATAATCATCTCCTCGAGAAACCCACGACGATTTTGATTCTCCAGCAGGCGTCGATCGATCTCAAGTAGACCGTGCGTCACGGAATCGCCCATCAGCATGATCGAGTCGTTGGGCGAGAAGCTGCCGGGCGATAGACGCGCCACAGTCGAGTCCAAGCCCATGTAGGGTAGGCCCGTGGGCAATGTGTGCAGCGGACGTGCCACAGTTGCAACGCTTGTTGGTGTGGGCGTGCCATTGCGTGGCGGTGTGGGCGGCATCACAGCTTGAGCGGCTGCTGCGGCTGCTGCGGCTGCCGGCTCTGCGGCTTCTCTTTGATGTGACTCAGACGCGGGCTCAGCATTTTTCGCAGCGGGCGATGCGGCGATAAGCTCATTAGGCATCGCCTTCTCCAAATTTTGTTTGCGTCGCGCCATCGCAGTTTGCTTCTGCAGGTTGACAACATTCACGATTTCACGCAACAGGAACTCAATGGCCTGGCGATAGTCGTTCGATTTGAGATTCTGCTGTATCTTGGCCACTTCCGCCTTGCTGAAGCTCTGAGAGTTGTGCTCACTGCTGGTCACCACGCAGGAGATGAAGTGCAGGCGACTTTGCAGACTGCTAGATTGGCTGCTGCGATAGCGTTCCGCTAGCGGCTCCTTCAGCTGCGGCAATATCAGTTTCTCGAAGCTGTCGACAATGTTGTTGGCGTCGCTCTCCAGTTTCTGTTGATAGCGACGCTTGGTGGAGTCCGTGCTGCAGCTGGACGAGTTCGAGTGATTGCTTTCAGCGTCGCTTAGCTCAGCAGCAATGCGCTTTTTCTTCTTCTGCTGCGACAGTTGCTTAACAGCAATATGCTCCCCTTCATTCTCATCCTCGGACGAGGAACTGACCACAACAATAATGCCGCACCTCTTCTGCGAATTCTTCGATTCTGTTTGGATTTCCTTTTTAATGGACAAGGGATGCACTGCATCCACTGGTACCGACTCCTTCTGTGATTGCTGTTGCTGTTGCCCTTGTGCAGGAGCACTGCTATCAGTCTCTTTACTTTGTGGATTAGGCTTTTGTATACTATCGGGAGTTTCAGCGGACTTGCTCTGCAAGCTGAGACTTTTGCTCTTATCACTTGGCTGCTTATTCCTACATTTTTTGGCTGTCATCATCCTGAATTGCTCGGCAACCTTCAGGCGCTCCATTAAGTCCGTAGCGCTTCCCATGGCCTTGTTCTCTGCTAGCTCTGTGCGCTGCTCCTGAGTTGGTGCTTTCTCCTTAGTAGTGTCCTCGCTCGGTTTACCAGCCTGCTCGCATTCAATTGTCGAGCTGCTGCACGCTTCGTTGTTGTCCGTTGATGCGTTAGTCTCGACCGTTGCACCCACCGATACGTCTATTCCGAAACACTTTCCAATCTCCTGCAGCAAAAATGGTGGCAGCTTGATAGACTCGACGATATCGTCCTCGATGAAATCCTTGGGTAGCGTATCCTTTGGTTGATCTAATTCAATTTCCTTTAGCTGCCGTCGAATCTCCTCGCGCAGACGTCGTCGTGCTTGCACCTTCAGATGCTCGTTATATATAGTATCGCTATTGTTGATTATGTTCTTCAGGCCCTCCTTGTCCATATTGGCCAGACGCTCAGTGAGACTATAGTCACCGCTGCCATTGTGATTGTTGTTGTTGCTGACAGTTCGACGGCGACTTTGGACGGTTGGCCGCTGGCCAGCTTTGACGGGGTTCGCGCTGAGCGCACCTGCTGTGCCGGTTTCCAGTCGCTGCTCCTGAGTGACCGCAATTATTTCCTGCTTCAGCAGCTCGGCCAACGGTCGCACTTGAATCTTGGGATATGTACTATCAGCTGTGCTCCCAGCCTCGGCTTGCCCGGGCTGCTTAGTCTCTGTGGGTTTAGACGGCGCTGCAGATTGATGCGGTCTCAGGGCCTTCTTAGGCTCTGTGATACTTAATTTGCCTTCAACTGCCTTAACTAGATTCGTGTTATTCCTGGCTGCATTGTGGCGCTTCGCGGGACTGGGTATACTATTCCTAGCCGGCCTCAGTTTGAAATGACTGCTAGTTGTGCTATTTACTCTTTTGGGGCATGGGTTTACCTCCTTCCCCTTATCCTTCAAGTCTTTTTCGTTTTCTTTAGTTTGTTCCCTCTTGCTTTTAGATTCTGCTCTTATATTTTCTGTAGATTTTAATTTTACTGTAATATTATTTTCCCCATTCTTTCTTTCCGATTGCACTCTGGGTTTGTTTTGGTTTTTTATTTGCTCTAGCTGTTCGACAGATTTTGATATATGGCTGCCATTTCGAGATTGTTCCTTTGCACTTTCAATTGGTTGTTCTGTAGTAGAGTCAGTAATTTTATTATCTGACTTACTTATGCTCTCGCCACTTTCTTCATTCAATTGACTTTCTTCGCTCTTTGAGCAAAGTTCTTCTTCTTCACTGGCTTTGGTCTGCGTTTCGCGTTGTGGCTCTTGACTTGGTGAAATCAAATTGCTATACGAGTTATTTAGGGACTCCCATTTCCTGTTTATGCAATCCACAGCAAATGTATTAGATCTATTCGTACTTGAGTTTCTATAATAATCGGGTCTGCCGCGGTACGATGAGCCCCTTCGATTCCAATTGTTGTTGTTGTCTCCTATATAATTTAACGATGGATGCCAATAATAATTATCTGGCCTATATCGCGGGAAATATTGGTTTATTTTTGGGATGTATGGATTCCACTGCGCGAAGAGAAAATTCCATGCGTATATAGAGTGAGCTCGGCTTGTTAAGTTTTATAATAATACTTACATTATTTTGTTTGAAATGCCTATTTTTATATGGCTGCTTCCTGTTAGGAATACGAAAATATGAAATTAGTTTTCAGCTTTACAATTACAATTAGCTCACGTTCATTACAAAAGCATAAACTACAGAAAACATACCAATAAAAAAAGTCAAGTTCTACAAACAATAAAGGAATAATTAATGTAATCAAGCGACGTGGCTTGGTTTCTCCGAAGTTTTGAGTCAACTTTGAGACACGTAAGAATGAAAGAACTCTAAGCCATTAATTTAACAGATTTAAAATTTATAACCACACGCCCGCCTCCCCAGCTGTAGGGCCGCAGTCCCCTATTTGTGTATGCAAAGGTGCGAATTCGTTTGGCATTTTCTTTCCTTTTCATTTTGTTTTTTTTTTTTTTGTTTTTTCTCTACTCTCGGCATGTCCGCTTTTGTTTTGAGTTCGCTCGAAAATCTCGTTAAGAAATGCTAAAATATACGACCACAAATCTTGTGTAGCTGTTGCTTTTCTGTTAATGTAATTTGTAACTTGAACTAATTAAAAATTAAAAATGGCACAAAGGGAATCTTAATGCAATGGATGTCTGCTTAACTTCTCCTAGTTATAGATATAGAAGAGTGTGGACTGCCAATTGGAAGGTGAAAGCTTATGTATATTGAGGCTGGAAGGAGTATGAGTTATATAGGAAATAGCACTTCCGAAATGAGTTTTTTATATTTTTAAATAATTAATATAATACAGAAATTTGTTAATGCATTCTGAAATCATTTCATTCTCTATATAAAGGTGAATATTATTTTGCATACATTTTTAATTTATTTTAAAAGTCATTCCTTCGTTTATTCTACGATTTCTTTTCATATTTTAATGAGTCTATACAATTAAGCATTTTATTATAATATTAATATCTTTATTTTTAAATTCTAGCAATCCAAAATCTATGTTTAAAATATTTAATATGATTTTAAATAAAGGCAAGCAATTGATTCTGGCATTATATTTTATAGTTTAACCATTTAATTATAGCTGCTCTTGAATACAGTTCGAAATTCCTTTGTTTATTTATAAAAACCTCACAAAAAATAAAAATCAAACTTGATTTACTTCACAAGTCGCTTCGCTTGGCACCAGAGTCCACAAATTCCGTTTGCCACCTTGCTTGTAAAAATACAAATAAAAAATACAAAAATATTCATTCAAAACCTAGCAGAAATATTTTGGGTTGTAAAAATCGAAATAAATATGCATAACGCGTAGCGGAAAGAAAAAACTTAAGAAAATTTATGCAGTGATGAGTGAAAAAGGATGCCATGCGGCCCAAGTGTCTGGAAAATAAAGTCAAAACACGCTCTCGGTCCGGATGGCAAAGTCAAATGTCACAGGGCGTGTGTGACAAGTGCTCTCTAATGAGCAGGAGGCTACATTTTAGGAGGCACCTACCTAAGTATTTGTCAAATCAAGCCAGAGCCCCAACTAAAAAAAAAACCCAATGAAGCTGGAGCGGGACATTCCGAAGGCGTAGGCAAGTCAATTAAAAAAGAACAGTCAAAGCAGCGAAGAGTACGTGACGCTAGAGATAGAGAATTGCCGGGGGAGAGGGAATGGCTTTAGAGTTTTGCGCAAATATTTTCAGGACAGCAACTAAAAGTCGCAGACTGTCTTGAAATTAAAATTACAAGACGCTTGGATGAATCGTCTCTCTGGCAGGTGAAGGGGCGCGAATGGGGCCGGGGAGCGAACGCTGACAAAAGTTTTGAGGTAACATTTCTTTTACGATTCGCATGGGTGCCAGAAAGTAAGCAAAAGTAAGTCGGAAAAGTGCCACTCGTGGCGCCTCTGTCATTAATTTTGTATATCATTGAGTTTTACGATGCTCATAAATATGAAAACGTTTAACTCTTTTGCCAAGACACAAGGCCCTCCCTCCCTCCCGCTCCCCCACTCAGCCCACACATTGTTGCCCACCTTTTGGCTGCGCTGGCTCTTTATATGAGACAAACTAATTGTTGCTGCTTACGCGCTCCGCTCGTAATGTCTTTTTAAGCGGGGACACGCTCCCCACATGTTTTCACAATGTTTCACTGATAAAACAACAACAACAACCCGAGCAGACACCAGCAATTAGTGGGTTGATTGTGGGGCACATATCGTGTTGAAGGGGGCTACTACTGTATTGTCGCTTTAACGCTGGAGCTCTCCCTCTCCCTCTCTCTCTCTCTCTCTCTCTCTCTCTCTCTCTCTCTCTCTCTCTCTCTCTCTCGGTCTCGATCTCAGTCTTGATGTGCAACAGCTTGAGGTAATTTTCAACTTTTCTCAACTGCTCCTCGTTGACAGGCGTTTGCCTGTTTTGTTTGGTTTTAATTAAAGCCCAAAACACATAATGTATACAAGATACTCAAGCAAACGTCGTGTAGAGGGTGGGCTGGACAAACTTGCTCGAGAAATTGACATTTAATTGTGGTTTTTAAAACGGGTTTCAAGCTGACAATGTTATTGAGTGAATGTATAAAGTATTTCCACTGAAGGCAACATCTCCGAAAGTAGATATAGTAAAACATTTATTAAATAAATTCAGTCGTCGCATCACTACTTCCAAAATGTTTATTTTAGCATTTGTAGAATTCAAGTTGCGATTTACTAATATAATTTTGATAAATTACATGGAGTACTTATTAGAAGGGTCTTCCTTTAATTAAATATGCGGGTTAACTAGGCGTATACTTAATATTTGCAAATTATTTAGTACAAGTGGAAATATTATACAAATATGCTCTATTTTTGATCAGCTATTATAAGCAATCATTTCTCTTGGCCTTACCATAGAAGATTTCAATATACTATATATATATATATTTTTTTTTTTTTATAGCAGAAAGACAACCTGAGCTGCTCTAATAATGTCTCTGTGACCTCTCATTTAGTTAAGTTTTACCTCAAATTGATATTATTTGAGATCTTGGGGCTAATTTATAAAACTATTTCCTAGACTATATCAAATGCCTAACATTTCATATATTTAATAATTATTATAAATATTATAAATATAAATGTTTTAAGTATAGATCACCAAACATTTATATTTATGTATTTAAGTTTATGTAAGGCGTTTGGCTGACTCAATTACAATTTTTGTAGCTTTAAGCTTTGAATAAAGAAATCAAGAGCACCGGGGACCACGCCCAGCCAAGACCAGGCATGCAGCTACCCATGTAGCGGAATTTTAAGCCGAAAACCAGTTCAGACCAAGCTTATAAACAAATCTAGGCCAATTACAGCGCTTGAATTTCAATTGAGTCAGCATGAATTGTTGGAGTGGGTACAAAAACTGCAGTTGTTATAAAGCCGTTATGTATGGGAGTACTTCATGGGGATGTAGCTCAGATGGTAGAGCGCTCGCTTAGCATGTGAGAGGTACGGGGATCGATACCCCGCATCTCCAAGGATATTCAACCAACTTTTTGCTGCACTCACTCAACTTATTGTGTTTGATATATTTTTGTTGTCAGCCACTATTGGAAAACAAAGTAGAATAAAAACATGGACAAGTCGAAGCACAACAAAACACTTAAAACAATTAAAAAATAGCAAAACACATAAATTTTGAAAAGAGAACAGCAACAGCTTAACTAGCTTAGCCGCTGACAGGGAGGAAAGTTTGTCCTCTGCGGTGCAGAAATTAAAACAAAGGCTTCTCATAAATAGCACATCATGTATCATTTACAATACCCAAACCTTCCACTGGACCCACGAGTTCTCTTTGCTTCCTGTGTGCTGTGTGCTGCCTGCGGCTGCGACTGCGACTGTGGCAGTAACTCACTGAACAACTGCCTTTCCCCCTTAGGTCCTGTTCGTCCTGGGACCATGTTGCTGGCTTTGACTGCCTGTTTAATTGCTGGCAAAGTTCTGTGAATGCAGGCGAGTAAACAAACATTGGCATATTGTGCCTGATTTATGTGCGACAATGTGTTCTGTTCGCCGTGTGTTGCCTTCCTGGAGTGGGCGGCAAATCAAATTACGCGACCTGATTGTCGACATGGGGGCGCCGCGCAGTGCACGCCGCCTCAGTCTGTGTGGCATCTAATGCCAAAGTCGTTTGGCAGTTACAAAGCGGCCTTTGAATATTCATTAATGCGCCAGCCTCTTGCCAGTCAAGAAATGCAGACGTCTGCATATTTGTAAGTCTATTGGCGGTAGCAGATAAAAAAAAAGGAAACCCATTCTTGGATTCCGTATACATCTTGGAGATGCGGGGCATCGATCCCCGTACCTCTCACATGCTAAGCGAGCGCTCTACCATCTGAGCTACATCCCCATATGCGCTGCTAGCCAAACAATTGCCATGTTCAAGTGGCCAAAAGTGTTGACAAAGTGCAATGCCAGCGAAAAGCAAGAAGTGAAGGGCAAGCTTTTGGCCAGGCCAATACTTGGCAATTCAATTCGGTTTCGATTCAATAAGCGTTCAAAGAAACTAAACTGAATCGCACATGAATATCGCTTCTCAATTGATAAGCATCATAGATAAGGATGAAATAAGTTTATTTAACTAAAAGTTCCACTTGAATTGCTGATAAATAAATAAAGTATATACAATGTATAGTTTAAATAGCATGGAATAAAACGATATCTGATTTATATTTTGTTTTCTAATTAATTTCTCTTTGGGTTTCTTTCTAATATTAAATAAATATTAACAGTCTGACAATATAATATATATGAACGGTTTATTTTACTAATTGTGGACTTATGTATATTAAAAACATGTAAGAATGCTGCCAGCGGGCATAATCGACTGCATAATACTCATCTACAGTCAAAAAACCATAAATATATATATATTTTCTATTACAAACGAAATTTAATGTTCAAAGTATCACCAATCACATGGATAAACTAAATGCTATATGGTAATCATACGCATATTTAACGGGGAATATAAATTACGTATACAAAGACTCTCAAGATTATTCTTCTAAAATTCGCTTTTCTCAACGGGCAGTGAGCAATCGAAACTTTTAATAGAAGTGTAAGTAACCCGCATAATCAAGTGCCTGGCATTTGTATCATTTGTTTTTTTTTTCGCGACGTTTTTTGTCGTCTGTGCGTTGCGTTGGGGGCCTGCAAGTCGCATGAAACAAAACAAACAAACAATAAAATATTGAGCACATTAATGTTTAGTCAGACGTAAAATTACTTTTAAGTCTACTTTTGGGCGAGGAGCGCCCAATGCTCCCGATAAACAATGTCAGAGCTGGGTGGCTGGCAGAGATAGCAGAGGGCGAGCTATAAAGACGTTAGATAAACGCTAGATGCATATTTATGATTTAGCACTCGAAACTGCGAGCAGGAGTGGGATACGTTGCGATTCACAAACACTCCTGACACTTGGCTGACTGTCAATTTTTGTCTTTTTTTATTTCGGGTGCGCAAAGCTTTCATAATGCTCGATAATGAAAAATGAAAAATTTTCACTTTTGCTACATTGACAAATGGCCCGGGGATGGGGTGGCAGAATGGCAAGCAATGAGGTAGATTGGCGGATTGGGGAACTGATGGGTCTGTCTTGGCCATAATAAAAGTTTATGCAAGTGTTTTGGATTTAATTAAGAATAAGAAAAATGAAAATGCCAAACTTTTCGATTGCCAGATGCGCGCGTCTCGGCTAAGCGGATTTGCCCGAGACATTTATTATTATTATTATTTCTGCTTCAAATTTGTTTACGTTAATTAGAGGGAAGCTGTGAAGAGTGCGTGAAGATGGTTTTCGCATTTAATGATTTGATTCAACTCAATTGGATCATTTTTGTGTGAAATAATTGCGAGGAGTTTGAATTAATTTTGTCTTACAAAATACAAAATAATAAAAAAAAGTTGTAAAAACTTTGCTTAGGAGGGGGCTTTATAGTTGATTTCAAATAACAATATTTACTAGCCATATTTTGTAAATTAGGAATTCTGGGAAATGTCTAAAAAATATATCTGTGTAGCTTATTGACCGTATTTTCTATTTTATTCTATTACATATAATTTCTTTTTGAAATACGATTATGTTTAAAATTAAATTGAAATTTCGAATTACTTCTGAAGCGTAATTTGAAAATCACAAAATTCCAAATTCCAAATTTATAGAAATTTGTGTAATATTTAATATGTAATATTTCTGTAAAATATAAACAAATCATAGACATATGTATATGAATGTCATATTATATTTTTATATATTTTTTGCCAAAAAATAAATTGTTAAAAAATGATGTTCTTATGCTAGATAGTTTATTAATATATACTTAATTTTTTCAATATCGATTTTGGGCTAACGAATAATTTTATATTCATAATCAGATTTGAAGCAGTAAACATAAAGATAATAATCTTATTTTTAACTCGGTAACGTAGATAAACAAAATCACTGTATTTTTTAAAATAAATCATTTAAATATATATACATATTCTAGTTTTCCTAGCTAACATATAGCATTAAAAAAAAAAAATAGGAAATAAACCCATGAATCTATGGATTCCTTACTGTTTGCTCAAAATTTTTTAGATAATTAAGTACAATTTTAGTCTAATGAGATAACTAATACATAATATATATTCAAGTATCAAATTGTAAAACAAAAGCTCACCTCGGGCAATAGTATTTTTGTTTCGTATTTTCCTGTTGTTAGGACAATAAAAAGAATCACAGAATTGACAACTTCGTTGCCAGTCACTAAACTAAGCACCAATCGATCTTAATTTACCGAAACTAATTCAGTCTTAATAAGTCAAACAATTCTATTGCCTAAGTTGGCCATGTTTAAGTTCTGTAAGTTAACTCAATCACAATAATTCAGTTGGCGTTAAACGTTTATACGAAACATGACAATATCAATGACAACATTCCGAATACACCTCACGTTCCGACACTTCAAGCGACACTTAATTGCTTATGAATTGTGTGACAGCCTGGGCGTCTGTATGTGTGTATTTATGTGTGTGTAATTTCAGCACCCTGCGGTTAGGCTATGAATTTACCGGTTTTTTCACACGCTGCGTATGACAGCTATGTGGAAGCGGAAGTTCGACTATGGATTTTAGATTTAATTTTGTTTTTGAATTATGTTTTTACACAGTTGATATTCAAAGTTTATTAAACTTGTATTTTGTCTATATTGTTTTTTAATTATTTTCACATCTACTTCAAATATAATTATTTTAGAAAGTTTATATATTTTATAAATGAATAGTTTTTTAGTTTTGTTAAATATACTCTTATTTTAAAAGTTTTCTCTCGTATACTATTTGAAGAGCCTATCTAAATTGTTGAAACGGCTTTGCCGATGCTGATGACCGGGACAACAATATGCACAATACACACAGCACAATAAAACACAACACTACACAATAGGCTGGCCACGAGAACTTTCTGCGTGCCTGTCGAGTTGCCAAATGCCGTTAACCGACGGTATGCTGCTGCAGTTGGAGTAGTTTAGAGAGCAAAACAGCAATAGCAACAGCGATAACAACAAGAACAACACTGGCCAGTAGTGACTGGTATATGGGCATGCAAAGCCAAAAACAACAATTGCAAAAACACACAACACAATAACGAGAAGGAGAAGAATAACAACAACAGCAACAGCAACAACAACAACGGTAATACCGTACACACAACCGACTCATATACAACGAACGAGCGTCGAGCCGAGGATCATAACGACTTGTATATAACACGAAGTCACGGCCCGAGAGGCGGCCGCTGCACGGCAAGCAGCAAAACAAAACACAGCACAAAACAATGCAAAATACAACAACAGAAGCAGGAGGAGCAGCAGCAGTAGCAGCAGCAGCAAAGTGTAACTAAATAAGATGCAACGGCTGTGTGCAATGTGTGTGTGTGAGGGGTATGTAGTAGCCACCATCCGCCCACGCTGCCTGCAGCCCGCAGCCCGCTGCCGGCAGCGCACGACGAACGAGCGAGCTGAAAAGACCGAGCGAGACTGACGGGACAGCAAAGGAGCAGCGCTGTTAGCGAGCTTTTCGCTTGGGCACGAAGTGCTCAACACGATTGCACCCGACAGGGATAGCGTGAGCAAGAGAGAGGGGATGCAGCAGTGAGAGAGCGTTAGAGAGTGAGCGAGTGCGCACGAGAAACTAAGCAAAAAAGCGCATTGGGAAATAAAATAAAATACAAGCAAAACAAAATAAGCAACAACAACAGCTACAACGGCAACAACAACAATGGCAGATGCAATGTGCAATTAATGCTCCCTAAAAGAGCGACAGAGAGCTAGAGAAAGAGAGAGAGGCAGATGACTGCAAACGCTGCCTGGTTGGCTGTTGCATACTGCTATACAAGCCCCTGGTGTGAGTGTTGGCATTATTGTTTGTAAACTACATACAACAATACAATAAGCAAGACATGCAGTTGGGTACGAGGAACTAGGAACTGGACTGGAATATCGCATCTCCCGTTTACTTGCTCGCTGTACATATGTATGAACCAAATTCGGCGCATGTCATTTGATTGTTCTGCCTATAAAAGTCAGTTAGGCTATGTGCTTGAGCTCAGTTGAAATTCAACTACCAACCTTTGGACTTCGTTTGAATTTGTCTTCTTCTCAACGCAACAACAAGCAACAACTAGACAAGCATATCACTTATTGCAATAGGTGTCTCTGCTGTGGTCATTTCCAAAGCCCTGAAGGAGCATTTTTTGTGAGTTCATTGCCAAAAGACGGCAAAACTCTTGGATCCCCGTGCGAGCCACTGGCTTACCGAGGTACGTATATTGTGTTAGTGTGTGTGTAAATATGTATGTGATAAGTCATTAGTTTGAGATATATTGTTGTGTATTTATGTATGTGCTCTGTATATACATACGAGTACTTTGGATGATGCCATTGAATGCTTGGGGTAATCGAAGTTTTCAAAAAATAATTAACACCTATAAAAATAATTAACAATCAATTGTTACTCAAATATCTGAGCTAAAATTAGTTAAATAAAATTCAAACTATTTTTCAAATATATAAATATTATTTCATAAAAAAATAAATAATTTAAAACTTCTATTAAAATTCCTATTGAAACTGACGTCAAGTTCTTATTCAAAATTTATATCAAACCAATTCCAATATACCAAAGACATTTCGATACAATTTTAGGAAAGTTTATAGTATGGGTATCAAGAATACATACCATAAATATATTCTAATTCGTTTTCTGTTGTAGTAAATGTACTTAAACTAGAATTCTCAGCATGTTCAGTGATACTATATTAACTTGCTAACTATTGCACTTTCTCTCTATCTCTTTCAGATCAATCTCTCAACTGCGATCGATATACGATCAGCGTCAGCTGCTTGAACTGAGCATCGGCTATATAGCCACATCTAATTCTTGTGTGTAAATCGTTAGTTCGCATACAGCGAGCCAACTGTAAGTAGAAACACAATAAAATGACACCAAACGCGGATGGAATAAATAGCAGTAAAATATGCTATATGGCCATAAAAAAAGGGTCGAGGTTAAGGAGTGTGCGTATTAAGATACCAAAAATCTAATACAGTAAATCATAACCATAAATATAAAACCAATTAATATATATGTAACCAATAGTAGGGCCCATATGTAGCCAATATTATATACAGAAATATGTAACCACAAGTATACATAAGCTGCTAAAGCAGTCACATAAACAGCAATGCATAGGTAGGCGATTTATGGAATACAAGTTAAGATCAAATATTCATCAATTTAAATACACATGTAATGTGTCGAATCCGAACTAAATTCCGAATACAATGATTTTGATAAATCCGTATCGTGCGAATTAAATTTTTGACAAATGATCTCACAGCGAGAGCTAACCATTGGCCTTGTCTGCTCTATCCGGGGCTGGTGCTCCGCTTGCCCAACATATCCAGCTAACAAAATTATCCGTGGCTAATCTTGAAGGGAATGTCCGAACTTGCTAAGCGCGTACGCGTCGGGTCAATAGCTAACTACTCTGGCCAGGGTCCGGACCCTTGCTGTATCGCGATCTACGAGCCGTGCGTCATGCGGCAGTCGCCCCACGCGTCGGTTGGGCGGGTGGTGGGTAACATTGATGTTACACGTTGGGATTGCGTTCGTACATACTTCAGGTGTATTTATGTGATTGGCTTTTATCTGTGTTCGCATGTGTGTGTATGGCATGCTTAGAAAATGTTTACTTTAAATGGTTACACTTAAGCTACTCGAGAGGTTTTTAATCTGACTGATCTGAATTTTTCGTGAAAAGTCTAAGTTAAAAGAACATCAATGTTTGATATTCTAAAATATTTTGAATATTTTTGATGATGATGATGATGAGACATGATCGTAGTTATCTTTGGTTATCCTTATTCATAGATTAAATACTTTATTTTAATTTCCAGAAATGGTTGTTCATTATTATTATTATTTTTTATTGTATTCAAGTAATAATTATTATAAAGTAATAATTATTATTATTTTATATATTTTTTTATTTTTATATTATTATTATTTTTAATTTTTATTTGTAATATTATCTTATAATTATGATTGTTAAACTTAAATACATAGTATATTGATATATCTACATAGAACTTTCTTATATGTCGATCAACAATTTTTTGTTTACGTTCAAAAACAATTTCTGTGATAATTTCATGGACTAAAATATGCGAGTAGCGAATTTATTATTAATTTTCAACTTTTCTGTCAGATTTGGAATCTACTTCAAGTCATGTCACTTGAGCTATGGCTGGAATGTGAATATTATAGGATTTTCTTAGAAAAGCTTAATATATTGCCAGTTTTGCATATCTAGCCCAATGTAGTACCTTATTTCAGCTTCAGATACACCTTCACTTTTATCTAAGACATTTTTCTGCAAGCCTTGACTTTGTCAGCTGCGAATTCGCATTTGTGGTAGTGCTGGTGGTGAAACCCTTAATGCAAACCTTGTTAACGCTTCTTGCTGTCAGCAGCGTCGGCCAAGAAATGCATATTTAGTCAAGTGTTAATAATGCGGTTGCCTTCCCTTGGGCAAACTGGCCCATCCACACCCACACAGTGCGTTGGGGAAGGTGCAAGCGTGCGTTAAGCCAAAAGAAAGCACAAGAAACTGACACACACACACACACACACACACACACACATACATACACACATACACAAGCACAGAAGTAATGCAAACAAACAAAACACAGAGCGGAAGACAAAACAAATGGCGGGCAGAACGAATGACTTGAAGGATTTTTAGTATGGGCTGCAAATGAAGAATAGAGAAAGAAAAACTTGCCTGCGTTCGTTAGGCCAGGGCTGGCCATTATAATTCGCGGAGTTCATTTGACGCCTGTGGAAACGAGAAAAAAATATATAAAAAATTTAAATACAGCAAGATGAAGAACAGAAAGGAAGAAAATAAGAAAACAGGGAAATGCATAACTAAACAGCGCAGATCTTACAAATAGAGTTCGAGACGATGTTTGGGGCTGCTCTTAATTTTGTTATTCAAAATGTGTTCTGAGATTCGCGACGTTTATTTATTTCCGCATTTGACTTGTTGTTGTGATGGCATTGTTGGCTTTTATGGTGGGCCTGCATGGAGTTGATAATGAATTGGAATTTTTGGTGGCGCATAATTAAAATGGCAGCGAGTCTGTGCGACTAATTTGCGCACAATAAAGCCGACTTAGGAAGTCAAAATGTATCTGGCAGATACTTTTCTGCGGCACGTCACGTGCTTTCAACGTCAATTGGCCAAGAAGTTATTGCCTAGGTGAATTGACAGGCAGCAGACCATTGGACGCACTCGCACGGAAATTTCAATGACAATCGCCTGGGTCCAACCGCAGCCGACAGTCCGAGCCACCCAAGCGTGAGTCGAAAGGTATCTTATGGAGCGCCGCAGGCCTTCCCCTATGACACCACCCACTTAAAATTTATGTGTTAATTTCAAGATGCCCGCGACCCACAGGCTTTTTCTTTTCAGCATTTTTTTTATTGCCTCGGACGGGGCAGCATTTTTCACAAAAGTTTCCTGCTTTTGGAGTGGGCTCTGCTGGGGGATCTGCTCCAGGTGCTGCCAGGGTCAGCACTTGGTGGTAATAAATGAGCTAATAATAAGCGAAATGTGCTTTTGAGTGACCCTAAACAATGGCTACGGGCTGCCCGTGGAGTTGCCAGTTTGGGAGCAGTAGGGGCCGCCTCCTTCCAGAAATTGCTGTGAAATTGAGTTAAAAAATAAAAAAAAAAATTTTTCGATGGGTTGCTGAAAAATGCGCAAAAGTGTCGCAAATTCCGTTGCTGACATGAAAAGATTTGTTTATAATTAATTTCAGTTTTTTTTTTTTTATATTCTCAACGGTCCAAAACATGTGACGCGTTACGAAATTAATTACGTTAATACCTATGGTTAGATATTTTTACCCTAGACTATACAGGCAGAGAGTTGTTTGATTCTAACGAATCTTGAAGGTCTAGTTCTAAAAGTCTAACTAACTAATATATATATATTTTTAAAATTTTCTTTTAAATAGAATATGTGACTTTTAAAAAACAATTAAATAGGAAAAGACTTCATATACCTTTATTAAAAAGCTAGAGATATATTAAGAGTAATATAAAACGTTTAACTACAATATTTAACTTTATATTTGAATATTTTTATTAGTATTTTGCATATACAAACCTATTTTTTTAATAGTCTAGTAAAAAGAAACTCTAGCTCTTAAGAGAAAATATAATATTTGATTTTGATTTATAAAATATATCATAGGATTAGATTAATATTAATCCAAGTTTCTAGAAGATTCAAAATTCTAAAATTTTAAATCTATTTTCAGATCCTTTTATTATTTGTTTTGTTCTGTTAGCAAACTAAATGTTAAACCTAAAAAAAGATATATTTCTGAGTCTTTCAATGTGGCTAAGGACCCAGAACCAAGGGGCAAATATGTAGCATCAAACAAGGTCCATGCTCAAGTGTTGACGAGTTTCAATGGGTTCTGGTATCAAGGATGAAGGCACTAGGAATAGGACAAAAAAAGCTGTAAGCTGTAGCCGCATGTTGTAAATTCCAATCAATTTCGATAGCTTATGGCAGTTGAGATGAGGTTGGACAGAGCAGGCGAGATGACGACCTCCACTCATTTGTCGAAAAATTGAGTAGACATGCATATCCGCCGTACTGGCTGCCGGACAACGGAAATGGTCAAGATGCAAAGCGGCAGGCAGGTGTCCAGTCAGGCCATCAATTAGAGGTGGTTTTTTCTCTTCTTTTTTTTTTTGATCTGTGGCTTTGTCTTAGCGCCAGAGTCTGCAGCATGTTTGGTTAACAAGATGAAGTTGACGGAGCTGCAGGCCATGGCTAAGGACAACGTCATTGAGACAAGCATAGAGAGCCAACAAACAAACAAATAAACAACGCAAGCAAAAACAACATGCACAAAGTTGTCTATGAGCCGCTTTTGTGTTGTTTTTGGCAACATTTGCGGCCTAATGGAATTTGGCGTTCACTAACTGGCAAAAAATTGCTCAAGCATCTGGGGGAAACTCCTTGCTACATGTGGCATATGAGCTGCTGTTGTTCCTGCTGCTGCTCGAATTGAAAATCGAAGTTAATATGCGCTGCAGACTGTGAAACAAATCATTTTCAAGTTGTTATGCGAAATCGACACGTTTTGCCCATTTTATATTTATTATGAACATTTTCAAATGTTTTTCTGATTTTTTTAGCAGCTGTTACAGGACATAAGGAAAGTAGTTTGGTTGGGGAAGCAGCCAGTTCTGACTTAAGCCCGGTACAAGGCATAAAAGCTAATAATTTGAGTATATTTCGTGTGTGTTGATGGGCTTGGCAGACCAAAGCGGAATCATGGATAGGAATTCGGACTGGGTGTGCAATGCAGCTGATTTATATATGAATTGAAATGCTTGGGCTAAAGCAAAAATTTAATTTTACATTTTCTAAGAATTTAAAAATTTTAATGCGAAATTGCTGAAATGCTTTCCAATATTTGTATTATATTGAAAATTCTTATTTAATTATTTCCCAATATGCATTAAGCGAATCTTTTTTGTTGGTGGGAATTTTCTTAGAATTTAACATAATTTTACAATATAGTTTTGCCCTTTTCAATTTGATTTCTAGACTTGTCTTAATTCTTAAACATATTTAATATTTTTCAAGTCAATCTTTGATCCAGAAAAATAATTTAGAAAAATTGAATTATTGAATATATATAATATATATATTTTTAGATCTTCAGTAATTTAAATATTAGCTGCTTGTATATACATACATAGATGTAAATATATGTATATGTTGATATACCGCAAATGCTGTGCAATTCAGCGCCTTGTTACCGTGATATGCTCAAAGCCAAAAAATTTCCTTCGAATAGCCCTAACAGCAGTGAGCCAGGAGCCAAACGTCAACAAGGTACTAGAGTATGTAAAACAGGAGACGAAAGAAATTCGTTGAGGGAAGCTATTTTAGCACGATGAGCGTGTGCTATGCCAGCCACATCGCATTATGTTTATGTCACTTGGAGCGAGGCTGTCTCGCCCGGCCTGTGATCTTGGGTGGATGGCAGAGCATAAAATTAGCAAGGACGTGAGCACAATGCGTCGCTGTATTTGATGGCCTGCCTCATTATCATAGTATTTTGTGCGAGCGTTGGCAATTTTCGACCGTGAAAAGGGAACGGGATGGTAGACACGTAGATAGATGACGTACTTAATGCATGTCCCTGCTGTGCATATATGCATGTGTGTGTGAGTGTGTATGTAAATGCCGTTGAGCTTACGTCTCCTGTCATAATATAAAATAAGAGCTCACCAGTTCGGTGGTCCATTTCTTTTGGGAATTCGTTCCTGTTGCAGACCACCTGTATGGCATATATTTCGCTCTTCTGAGCCAGTATCGGCTGCATCGCTGCCCGAAGCTGAGCCCGATAAAGCTTCGGTGCCGGCAGTTGTTGTTGTCGTTGTTGTTGTTGTTGTTGCAGCTGCGTCGGAGGCAGCTGTTGCAGCTATTTCCTGGCACTCTTTCATTGCTAAACTTAACAGCATATATGCACTTTTTAAATATTAATATTAACATAATTCATTATTAAAGTAACGATTATTTTAATTTTATTGCACTGTCGATTGCAAATTAAAGGATATTTTTGTACTCTTTGTTGCATGAAACCGTAGAAAAGCGGCTTAAATGCTCAACACTTGACGTTGCAGCATTATTGTCTTGCTTTGTGATTTTATAATTTTTGAAAATTAATATTTGTTGTTTTTATTACACAGCATACTCAAATGCCTTTTGTATACAAATTTATATCTTAACCGCTTGACAGAACTCTTACTTTTATTTTACATGCGAGAGCACTGAACAAATCAGCTGTTCCCAGAGTTGCATCGGTGACTGTGCTGCCACCTGGTGCAAATAAAAATGGGCGCCTCAAAAATCAGATTTTTAAAATTGTCTGCATGCTATCAATATTGTTGCATGCTTGGGTGCTTATGTAAATTTAGCTTGCTTCTTTCCCCAGAGACTTGTATTCCTTATATCACTTTGTTTTGTCGCAACTTTTATTTACATTGGCAAAATCGTTACGACTGCTGGCGTTGATTTTTCATTTGGGAGCCAGTTGTTATTGTCGTTGGGTGGCGAAATTTCCATAATTATATGCATCAGATGGCAGGTGGTTGGAGCGGATGCTGAAGACGTTGTGCAAAGCTCAAAACAATAACGCAAAGAAAACAAAACAATACAATAAAATGAAATGAAAATTGCGCGAGAGTGTGTATTTTTGTAATTTTTATGGCAGACTGAACCTGCGCCAAGTGTAAATATTGACAGTTTTAAGAGCGAATAAATAATAAAGCAAAAATGCACCCGAAAAGAAAATGCGTAAATTAATTTCTTTTGTTTACTGAGGGTGCCGTTGTTGGGTAAATTTTGTGGGTTGTTCCATTCCAGATCATTCCAAAGGTAAGTAGCAACAGATTTGTATATAGTGAACAAGCCTGCGGCATCACGCGTAATTTGGGCCGCAGCCGATCACCAGGGGATGTAGCTCAGGTGGTAGAGCGCTCGCTTAGCATGTGAGAGGTACGGGGTCGATGCCCCGCATCTCCAATGAAAATTTGCTTTTTCTTCAGTGTTTTTATTACGCTTATAAAAAATGTGAAGTTTTATATAAATAAAGGAGTTACACAAATAAATTTGTAGCTTTATCAAGTTTTTCAGATGTAAAATCAAATCAATGCATCTTTTTCCAACAACAAAGTAGGTCTTTGCATAAAAATTAGACACCGAAGTAAAGCATTTAATAGCCAAAAATTTTATATATATTTTAGATGCGAAAATGTATTTTTGAATACAAGTAAAATAAAGAGGTGTCTCCAAAAAAGCGTTATCCTTGGAGATGCGGGGCATCGATCCCCGTACCTCTCACATGCTAAGCGAGCGCTCTACCATCTGAGCTACATCCCCTTCGTGGGAATATCTAATTATGTAGCCAAAAACTGAAAAGAAATGCAACGGAATTGATTTAAAAATAGATTAGTAAGTAAACCATTCCAAATAATAGCCATGGTCAGCTTTTGTTGACAATAACGACTGGTAATTGAGTTGAACGCAAGAGAGACAAATTTTTATTGGTGGCTTAGAAAATACCCTAAAACCTAAAATCATGTAGTGCGGAATAATAGAAAAGTTGGCAGAAGGTTATGATAATGTGCTCGGACTTACAGTAAACAAAAATTCAGTAAACTTTTTCCAAAGAGAAAGTTGAGCCTGTTAGCATTTAACAGTTATTTTATAAATATTATTCCAAATAACGCGACAATAAATATCTATATATTTGGTAGGGTATTATCAATATATAATTACCAAAACAACTTTCGCAATACACACATACATACATTTACACATGCATACATACGATTTTTACTATGCAAGAAACGTCAGTAAAATAGATTAAAAGAAAACCTGAATTGCCTATCAAGCAGCGAAATAAAGTTACAGAAAACTGGTTTATTTTCATATACTAAAGCCAATGAATGCCAAAATAACAGCGAAGTATGTTTAACTTTATAAAGATAGTTAAAAGCTCAAATAATACTTTATATTAAAAATCATATAAATGTACTTTATAAAAAGACAATAAATTAAAAATAAGTACGTACGGGCTCAACCGGGATTTGAACCCGGGACCTCTCGCACCCAAAGCGAGAATCATACCCCTAGACCATTGAGCCTCTTGTTTTGACGATCGCCTGGTAGCGTTTATAAGGCACTGTTTCCTCAAATAGTTAAAAAAGACACGAATAATCTATTTATTATGCATCTAACCAGTTTTAAGTTTATAAAAATACATGGGCCTTTCTCAAAATCTAAGGTTAAAAGCATGAAATGCATAAATTATTGTGTGACATTTGTTCGTTTTTAAACCAATGTATTATTTTCTGCGACAACGACTGGGGATGTAGCTCAGATGGTAGAGCGCTCGCTTAGCATGTGAGAGGTACGGGGATCGATGCCCCGCATCTCCAACTACAGTTCGCTTACTTTTTTGTTTAATTATTTTCCTTTTTTCTGTAATTAACTGCGGCTGTGCACATAATTTCCACTTTAATGCACTTGAAATGGACGGAAATGATTTGCGGTCTGTTGTCCCTAAGTAAATGAATAGCAAATGGATGGGTACATCTTAGAGAGTTGAAACAGGCGAATAAATAATGATATAATTGTGTGAGATAAGAAAAGAAATATAGGGTGAGAAAAAATTGTATACATGTCTCAGAAAATAATTACATGACAGAAAACGAATCTTTACTAAATAAATATGGATAGATATTTTTAAATTAATGATTTTAGATATTCCATAATTATGATCACAATCGTTCATATTCAAGAATATTTATTGTATCAAGTCACTTAGCTATTGACCGCGACCATCAGTCTAATGGAGAACACTGGAACTCCACATTCACGTTGTGAGTCTGCAACCTGCGCAAATATTTAATTATTCATAACTTTAAACAATCACAGCGACGTCAGCGTCATGGCATATAACCCCAGGGCTATGCCAGGACGACGTCTCCAGCCTCCAAATGCCATTTACGTCTCAACAAACACAACATACAATACAAGGGATCCATGCACCAACCCCCGTTGAAAGCCTTCCTCGTCGCCTGGTAATAACATTGTCGTAAAATCATGTTTGGCTTATCGTTATCCCAGCTGGGTTGCCGAGGACAGGACGCAGCGGCCCAGGCCGCCAGGCTGCCAAGCTGCCAGGATGCGAGTCGCGCGCGCTGCATTTAAATGCCGTTGAAAATGGCGTGAATTATAGTAGCGTAGGTTAAATGCCTTTAGACAGCCGCATAAACTACAACAGCAAAAGAGGGAGGGGGAGGGGCCGAGTAACCCTTTCGCTTTTGACAGGATAGATTTCAAAAATTGTTGAATCTACGTAAAAGTTTTGCTGCCGTCTGCTTTTAATTTTTGTAAAATTATTTGCATTCGCGTACGCAACTGACAAACATAGCTGAAACTACTTGTCCTACTCCTGTGCTCCTGCTGCTTTTGCTGGTTGGCTGGCTGTTCGCCTGTTTTCTTGTAATTATCGCCTTTGTTTGTTAGTTGAACTTTCGCCAGGTCTGCCCGCCGGCCAACATACAAAATTAGCGTGGCAAAATTACTAAACAATATTTGCTAGGAAACTTGGCTGCTCAAGATGCTGTTGCCACCGCCGCTGCGGCAAAGTAAGCTACATATTGTCCTTGTCGCTGTCGTAATTTTCTAATTGGCCAAAGTTGCTGCCAAGTTTCCTCCGCAACCCAAAATACTGGCAAGATTTGTGTTTAGTTTCGTTTGCTAATTCAATTTTAATGCTTGATTTCATATTAATTGAAAAATAAATTTCGCTTTCAGCCCAAAGGCTTAAGAGCAGGCATCTGAACATTTCAGGTTTCACCAAGAGAGCTTTTAAGCGGAATAATGTAGATTTGAAAAGCTACAGATTTTGAAGAGTCTAGATATCATATGCGCATATAAAACTATGTACCAATATAAAATAAATAAATAAAAAATCATACATGAATATTTATCTTTTCACTTATGGGTTCCTTAACTTTTTTGTAGTTAAATTCAACTAAAGCTAATTAATTATAGTTAATTATCAATGATTTTGGAATTGCTGTGATAGACCTTATCAATGATTCACCTACAAATGTAGCGATGTTAGCTCTAAAGCTATGTAAGAAATAGTTTAAACAACTTGCGACAACTTTAAAAGGCGTGGTTATACGGCGCTGTCCATATTCGACGGGTCCCTCTGGTAATCCTATATCTTTTGACAGAGACGGGCACGATACTCCGACTGGCTGAAGGCGGCCATTTGAGATTTGAGAGATATAATATTTAAAAAGTGACGTCAACAAATCTATTTGAACCAAATAAAATGATAAAATGATTATTATGGATTAAAAAAAATTATGTTTTGCTTTGATTTAGAAATATTGTATGCCTATCGAATATGGACAAACTTGTAGGAGAGTCCTGTATTATAATTGATAAAGCGTAAAATGATTTCTGCTTTCAGCACAGCAATTTTAGGGCTGAGATTAAATACTATTTAGTAACAATATACCCTCTCCATATCTATATATCCTGAAGTAGCATAAAATGTTACCCAAACTGGCTAATATCCGAGCAATTGCCCTTAGTCTTTTGGGGCAATAATTTCGTATGTGGCTCGCTTTTATTAAACTAATAATTTACATGGACACACATTGTCGTTAGAAACAATTTCGTGCGCCGAGCACACAAAAACCTCGAAGATTTATAAGCTGTTGGCAGTCAAAGGAAGCCGCACTACCCGCATTAAAAATCCGAGTCATAAACATATTTGGAGCGATAAAAAGGTCAGCCCCAGCCCCCGCGCCAAATGACCTTTGTGCTCTATGCCCTGTTCTAAGCTGTAAGTAAACTTATTGAATGTCTTAAGTTTTTTACATCAGTCTCGTCCCAGTCTGCAGGCTGCCTTCTGCTTGTTTTCATTTCATTTTTATGACAACGTTTAGAAATTGTTGTAGATATGTTGTTGGTGCTGCTGCTGTTTGTCTTTCCTCTGGCTGCTTTTGGCCACATTTAGCGCGGCCCCCACCGTATTGACATTTGATCTTTATTTGGGCATGGCCTCTGCCCCAATGCCCCTCCACACCGCCCATAGACGAGCACTCGTGTGTTGACTGTGTCGCTTTGTTTGTCTGCAGGCATCTTTTTATGACTCGAGTATGTTTGCCTTTTGGCTTTGTGCATGCCATAAAGAAAGCACAAAAAATGGAATACAAGTTCTAGAAATCAAACTTCTTCTGCTTCGGCTGATGGCGCTGGAGGTGGCCCGGCCACCAATATGAGGTCATCTGTTATGAACGCTCGCCCAACTGGCTTAAGAAGCCTTTAAGCAAATACAAATTGTACGGCGTTCTCATAGAATGTTCTGCTTGCGGTGACAATCGTATTTTCCTTCTATTTTGGAACTTGCATTTCTTTAAGAGTTTTCCTTGGGTCTGCCTAAGATGCAATTGCATCAGTTTCAGACTTTAATGGGATTTGCTTGCATGATATGAAGTAAGACATAGGTTTATTTTTGTATTATTTTTTAGAAAATATATTCTCTTTTTATGACTCTCTTCGGGACAATCTTATGATAATATATAGTTAACATATATGATTGAAGAATAAAATTTATTATTTTAAAGGACCAAAAATTATCACTAAAGTGGAATGAAAGCATATATCATATCAACTGTCAAATATTTTTAGATTACATATGTATGTCTTCGATAGAGTATTATATGCTTTACACTTTTTTAAATGAATTTGGGGTATGACAGTTTTATTTTAAATGTATAAAAGTATCAGATATTATAGTAGTACTTCATTCCTCCACAAACCAAGGGTACAAAAACGCAACTTGCTTGGCAGCATAGTCATAAAGCCTTGCCAAGTCAAAAATGATTATAGGTAATTAATCTCTTATCATCATCCTTTCCCAGGTCATCAACTAGTATTTAATGTGCACTAATTCCGAGTCAACGCCATGTTTCGAGCTGCTCTGCTCAACAAGCGAAACACACACAAGACGCCTTAATCAAATCAGAGCAGCTAAATGGCTGGAGATACCCTCATAAATATGTCAATTAATGGCACGCCCAAGCGCCAGTCCCAGCCCCAGCCCCAGCCCGGCCAGGCTGTGCAGGTCTCTTATCGCAATGAAGACATAAATGCCGTGATATCAATTTATGTCAACGCAAACGGGACGGATTGAGGTGGAGCGGGAGCCTGGGTCTAGTCGGTGTTGTTTAATATATGCACAGCCACTTGACTGCCCGGGAACATGTGTCAGCGAATCTTAAGTGGAGCTTATGAAACTATTAAAAGGCACAGACAACGAACAGCACATGTCCCTGTCTGGTGTCCCTTACAGCAATAACAAAGCAAACAAATATACAAGAGTGTCATCCCACACATGTTGTGTTGGAGCGGGGGTAATTAGTTTACTACACGCTTGAGGCGTGCCTGACGCCAGGCCGAGGCTGCCCGCACAGTTCTCGACATGCGGCTCTCTCTCACTCACTTTCTCTCTCTCACACTCTCAGTTTCGCCCTTGCCCGTTATGAATAATTCAGTCTATGGGCAAAAACTTTGACCAGCTGGCTGAAGGCTGAAGGCTGAAGGCTGAAGGTTGAGATAGCCGCAAGAAGGCAACCGCAAGTCGAAAGAAGAAGAAGATGCGGTACACAGATTTCATTGCTGTCGAGTCATAATCATTGTGGAGCTCTTAAACGCAGATTACTCATACGCACGGTTGCCGGCGAACATTCATTATTTAGCTGCTAAGTCTGACAGCTCAATAAAGAAATGTTGCTAATGTTAATTGCTTTTGTGCCGCAACGTCATTTGCATAATTTCCTTTAAACAATAAAAATCTAATTTGCCCGTCTCGCATTTATATAATTTCTTGTTAAATTCATAATTGTTAATTTTGTTGTTGCGGCCACATTTGCCTTGGTCTTCGTGTCTTCCTTTCTTTGGCCGGGCTTAACTTTAATTAAGAGACAAGTTTATTCTCTGGCCACGCTCTTTCAAGGGTTGTTCGGCCAGCCGCGCCCCTGCTGAACCAAGGGCTAGCAAAACAGTTTCTATTATGGCCAGCAAGCTGACAATTAAGAAAACGTCTAGATGAGATTAGTTGCAATTAGATATTATTGTTGTGGCATGCGTGTTTTAGATAAGTTCGTAATAATATTTCAGGATTCTTGACATTTAAAATCAATTTTAATTTGAAGTTTTAGCTGGAGAAACATAAAGAGAACTGCAGAATTTGCTAAGCTAGAAACGGATTCAACGTTTTCGAATATTTTCCATATGCTGAATCACAATGTAGAAAATAGAAGAGCTTTTTCACAGATAGATATAAGGTATAGAGAGAAGGAGAGAAAAAAGAGAGAAGAGTAAACTAGCAGGCTGCTCCACTTAACATGTTGAGTAAGAAAACTTAGCACTTTAATAATACTTTGACTATTTTGATACTTGTCCAGTCCAAAGTCCTGCTCCTTTCGGAGAGGAATATTTTTGTTCACACAACACTTAAAATTAATGGCTCACTATTTGCACAACAGCTGGCATGGCATTTGGTTATTTTACTTCCAAATTTGGCAACTCGAAAAAAAGGTAAGCAAACCATTTGGCCAACTCCACTTGCCCCACAGCTGGCGCGAGCAATTGGATTGTTGGTAAACACACACAAAAACCTTTTGTAACTCATTCGCGACAGCCTCCCTCCCCCTCGGGCTGCTGTGGCCATTGTCCTAGCTCTGCCGCGCACTGTGACATATGAGTCGAATATGTTGCAAATTCAATATTTGCCAACAATTTTGCAGCATTTCTTGTTCTTTTTTTCTCCTTTTTTTGTTTTGGCAACATTTTTGCTTCTTTATTTTGTACTCTTTTGCCACATGTCCAAAACGACAGTTGGAACAACCGAACAGGCCAACAGCAACGACAACAACAGGAAAAAAGGAGAATGTTTAAAGCAAATAAAATCATTTGATGCAACACACAGAACAGATATATAAGACACAATACAAAGCTGAGTCTGAAATGAACTTTTGATTACCCTAACCAGAAATTTTATTTCATCAAAATAAATTGAACAAGTAAGGAAATAATAAATGGATAACTCATCTTTTGTATATCAAGTAATAAATAATCTTATATAACGTTTAAATAAATTCTTTTTTGCATATATTCTTACTATGTTAATATAATAATCTTTTATTTGATTTGTGCATTTTTAGGAACAGTTTTAGGTTTCTCTTAATGTTAATATATAAATCTTGTATTTATTTTCTTTACAAAAATATTAAATAAATATTGATTGTAATTCCTTAAAGCATTTTATTATTTTCGTAATGTTAATATATTAATTGTTTGTTCTTATTAAAAACATTTATTAACGTTAAAGCTATTTTTTCTTGCATTTTTGGTTTTCCAAAAATGTTTCTACATATATTATATTATTTCCCTATATATGAGTCTTACATAAATTTTAAATGATATGATAGTTAAATTCATAACTTTTATTTATTTCCAATTTTCCAATTATTTTCTCATTTATTTATTTTTTTTAAGTTCATAATTATCTTTATATTCCACTTTTATCAAATCATATAAATAATATTATTCCATATTAATAAATTCATAACTGTTTTTAATTATTTCCAATTTTCTTCTCATACTTGTATATTTTATTTTTATTTTATTTTTAATTATCTTTATATTCCACTCTTAGCAAATCAGTTAGTCGATCTACCTACTGCAATACCTTCCATATTTTCGCACTACGTTTGGTAGGCAAATGTGCTGCCTTTACTTCGGGTGGGCAGAGTCCACATTTCCGGTTTCACATGGGGTTTCATATGGCCGCAGGGCAACTCTGCAGCTGACCGACCGGCCGACCGGCCGTCCAGCCAGAAGGACGTGCTCCGCCTCAGTCCTTCGGTCGCCTTTTAACGTGTGCTTTGTTTAACGAATCGTGCAAATGCGGGTGGAATTGGAATATGCCCAGCTCCGTGGGGCGATGAGCAGTTTATTTTTCGCATTTTTGTGCATTTATTTGATTACGCTGAGTATTTTATTTTTCAATAAACACGCGAAATACACAAAACAGAGCGAAAAAAAGTAAGAAAGGAAACTGGCGCCGCTCATTAAATTTTGATTGTTTCTTGGCCATAAAAATCACAGCAAAAGTTTTAACTGTGCGCCAGCAATCACACAACTACTACAGCAAGAACAAACAACAACAAATTATGGTGATGGCTACATAATAGCCACAGCCTTGCCTGCAGCCCCTTTCCGCCTCCAATTTCCTCCTCTGGCTGCCCATTGAAACTTTGGCGTCTAAACAGCAGAAAAACTACCTCGTGACTGGCTGAAATCGCTTTAGGCATTTACCAAAAATGATGATAATTAGCCGAAAAACCGCTTGCCCAGCCCCATGCAGGCAGCCAGCGACAAAAAGTAAAAGTCAAATCAAAAACTAAACAAAAGTGCCAAGGAAGCCAAGCCACGTCTCCTGCGCGGACTGGAGTGGAGCGTCAGCGGTGTCCCAATGTGAAAATTAACTTGTAAACGCTTACAAGAATTGGCCGAGCTGAGGCAGATAGAAACGCCAAACACCTAACTCTGGGCAGGAGTCGTCTAACGTCTCTCCTCTCTTCTGTCTCCTGGGACTCTGGACTAACGATTTACAATCAAACGAAGCGCCAAAGTCAAAATAAAAACTTTTGCATTTTATTTCGACTTTTGATATTTGCGCAGATTTCTTGCTCGCTACTTTCGAGTGCGATTAAATTTGTTTTAATGGTTTTTGTTCTTTGCCTGCTGGGTTTTTGGGGGTGCACAACACTTCAAGTTTGTTTTTTAATGGCCGCAGCTTTGGTGGCGGTATTATGGTTGCCCGGGCCTCCTAATTGCCGCCACGCAAACAAACCGCTTAAGGGCGTTAAAGTCTTTAGGAACTCTCCCTGCAAAGCTAAAGGCCAAAGCGATTTGTCTTAATCAAGCTAAAGTTCTCCGAAAGGTATTCTGATTGATTTTTCTTATATTTAACGCAAGTTTTTATTATTTCTCTAAATCAATCCGAGCTTTACCAAGAATTTATATATGGGTTTGAGAGTCCTGCAAGCCTGTATCCGGACGTGTTTTCGCTTAATAATTTAAGAATGATTAAAAAAAAATTATTTACTAAATACAAAAGCAAAAAAAAAAAAAAAAAATTAAGTATTAAATTATTACTTTAATATTTCATTATTTTTATTTTTAATTATTTTCTAATAAATAAAATAATATATTTTACATATCAATTTAAACACAAATATTGTTAGACTTTTTGATGAATATTAAAATATTTTATATATATATAATAAATGATGGCATGGTTGAAACATAATTTTAATATTTATGTAAACTTGTACCTTCAATTCTAGAGACGTGCCTTTTGCTATTTATACTTTATCATTTATATAAAATTCTATTTTAATCTGTATTTATGCCATCTACCCTTTTAATAGGAAATATGAATACTCACATCTTATATTACCAATCTAGAGTTTTAACTAAATAGTGAAACTGCCAATAAAACACATATGCACAATAGGCGAATATACTTTTGTTTCATAAATTTGGCTTAAGTCTTACGTTTCAACTGTGGCTTTGGCAAACAATAACACATGAATTTCTGTAGTTAAATTATTTTGCTATCAACGCTGTCACACGCTGTCCAGCTTTGGTCAGCCTCCTGCCCCATCTTATTGCCACCTTTGTCATGCAGACTTAAGCCATTCCCTTAGCTTCAGCTTCAGCTTCAGCTCCAACTCCAACTGGATGCGGTCCAAGTAACTATAACATTTAAGCAGCTTTGCGCAAGTTGTGCGCCATTTGATAGCCATGAAGAGTTGAAAATGAATTTTATATAAATGTTTTTCATATAGAATAAGCAAGTGTAGGGTGTGTCCAACTACGAGATACGCTGCAGCTAGTATCGAGGTGAAGATACAAACATGTAGACAGTCTACTTATGATAGATTGTTTCCTAGTTGCTCTTCTGCCTGTTACTAAAATGTGTGACTCAATACTCCCTCTATGCGTTCTCAATGTGTACAGGGTATTAAATGAAAGAATTTGCGTCTGCAAAAAAGGCAAGCATTTTATTTTTATGGCAGCCAACTAACAAGGTTCAGTGGCAGTTGACTAAATCATCTAAGGATTTGCGTTTATCACAAGGCAGCCAAAGCAGTTGGTGTCACATCGCCCAACTGTCTGTCCGTCTGTCTGTCTGTCTGACTTCATGTCCAGGGGCACCTTTGGCGACAGGAAATTGAAAATTTCCCCACTAGCAGAGCTGAAGTAGAAGAGTGCGTGGCATGTGTGGCATGTCAGCGATTCCAGCTGAAGCGAACCCAAGGGCCAATAACATTTACGCTAATTTGATAATCTGCACACGCACAAGGGTTGCGCCAAAGTCAAAACATTTGCATAGCCAGGCAATTGGGGAGGACGCGACGGCGGGTGGCCATAGCAGACGCACCTAATTGGCTGCAATGGGACCCGAGGGAGCCCTTGCTGACCACGCTCAGCTCTGGCCGCATGCCACGGCCAACTGTTTCCAATCCCTTGCACATTATCAGCGCGTTATCATCGCATTCTTTCCACTCCTTGGCCGGCAATTCTCTTGCGGTCAGCGAGTTTATTATTTGGCCTTTTATTTTATGCTGGCTTATCTGTTTTGTTAATGCTCCAGTGTCGTTGTTGTTGCTTTATTGTTGCTGTTGTTGTTGCTGTTGCAGAAGCTGTTTTTGCTACGCTCGCCCCAAATCGCCTGCGTAATCGCTTTTACACGCTTGACTTCAACTAGCTGCGGGTCTGCAGATATCCCATTTCATGTTGTCTTGGGTTAGACAAATAAATCGTATATATCTAAATACAATTTTTTATGAACATTTAAATTTAGTTATATTTTATTACCAAATTTTGGGCTAAAACTAAAACATGGCTTTCGATATTTGAGAACAATATTCAAATAATTTATTTTATTATGGTTATAGTAAAATTTTTATTTATTTTTATTAAAGTATAACAGTTTAAATAGTAAAATATTTTTAATAATTTCATAAAAATTAGTGGAATTCAATTGATAAGTAATCATTATGTTTTGTGTAACATGAAATAATAATAGATTATAAATATCAAAATAAATTATTTACATTTTATATATATTTATTAAACATTAATTATAACTTTTACCTATTAAATAAATCGAATTAAATTATTTACATTCTATATATATTTATTAAACATAAATTATATCTTTTACCAATTAAAAAAATCAAATTAAATTATTAACATATTATATATATTTATTAAACATTAATTATATTTTTACTTATACAAAAAATCAAATTAAATGATTTACATTTTATATATATTTATTAAACATTAGTTATATCTTTTACCTATTAAATAAATCTAATTAAATTATTTACATTCTATATATATTTATTAAACATTAGTTATATCTTTTACCTATTAAATAAATCTAATTAAATTATTTACATTCTATATATATTTATTAAACATTAATTACATATTTTACCAATTAAATTCGACTCTCTGTAACTCTAAAATGAACATCATTAGCACTTTTTCTCTTCCAGCCAGTCTGCTGCTCGTATTTAACTAGCCTAAACGGATATCCACGCCCACTTGGCGTATGCGCAATCCGTTTCCCTTGATATGCATATTCATAAGTTACTCATACGCCCCACAGCCAAGATACGCATATATCTGTATGTTCGTATGTGTGTTGGTATCCTGGTGTGCGACAAGATTTATGCCTGTTTTCTTTTTCTGGCATCGAGCATTTCAACGCCTGCAAATTTGCTAATTAATTAGTTTAAATGTGTGCGACGCTTAGTGCGAGGGTTTTGGCCATGGCTAAAAGGGAAAGTAAGATATTTCAAAATGCTAAAAATATCATGCTCTTGCCAAAAGTACAAATCAGTGGCACTTCTCCATATCGTATCCCGGACGCTTGTAATTAATGTGTTTATGAGCCGTGGCCATAAAAACCGCAGGCAAAAAACGCGCGCGTTTTTACACGCGTGTAATTTGTTTAGTCAGAAAAAAAAAAACAAAAAACAAAAACAAAACGAAGTGTGCAGCCCTTTTTTTGCGTGTGTGTTGGGACCTTTTCACATACTTTTGGGGTAAATAAAAAATTAATTTAACGCATGTTCCTCATACGGCCGTATAATGAAATTGATTTAAGGTTATTAATGCGAGGCCTCGGCAAATTCCAGCCAGGCGCTGCCTAAGTAAATGTTTGGCATTTCATAATGTTGCTTCAACCTTTAACGTCAATTTTATGCAAATTATGTTATTTCGGCTGTGGCTGCTGTAGATTTGTGGCCAAAGAAGTTCGGAGTGGGCGTGGCTGCATCCATGTAGCGACGGGGCGTCGCTGTAAAGTTTTTTTTTTTTTTGTTGTTTGTTGTATTCAAGTGGGTCTGGGTGTTGTTATTGAAGTTTTTGGGCGTCTCGCTGCCTGCTGCCTGCTGCCTGCTGACTGCTGACTGCTCACTGCTGACTTATTCAATAAGCCAAGTTGAAGCATGCCCCATGGCTGGTGGTGCGGTTGCTTAAGTAAATACCGTGTGCCTCGTACGAGTGTATGCAAAAAGTGCAAATAATAATAATAAAGAGTACTTATTGTTTGATTTATGTGTCTGTGTGTGCACAATGTGGCCCAAGGATGAGACCAATTGGAGCTTGAGTCGGGCTCACTGTCTTCAATTGCTGAGGCCGCAATGCTGAGCCACGAGCCATAGGGCTTTCTAAATAGCGTAAGTGATTCCATTATGTACTAAATATCTGATCTTAATTAGCTCTGTTTATTTAGTGGTCTCTGTTAAAGGTTCGAGAATTCTTATAAATGACATACGAACAAAATGTTTGATAGTTTTTGACTATAACCAGTTTATTTATTTTGAATCAGAATTGAAAGCAGTGCAATAATTTTTAGGCCTATAATTAAAAGAAATTGAATATTTTTAAGTTCACTTAAAGTACATTTATCAGCAGAAAGTAAATTTTTTTCATTTTTTATGTAAAAGTGTATTAAATGGTTCAGTGGATCAAGTTTATCTAGATACTACGGTGTGAATCAAGTTTTTTCGCCCGTCTATTATTCATGCTCTTTAATTGAGACATATCTTAATACATCTATATGATCGGCTCACATAAGAGGCTTATACACTTCTATGCAAGGCACAGATGACCACTTAGAGCTTCTATGAAAATGAATGTACTTGAAATAAGTCAATCTACAGTTTTATTACTTCATGCAGATAATAATAAAATTCAATGTGATAACTATAGCATTTATCAGATCAGATTTCAGGTTGGGGTTAAATAAATCCCAAACTTTGCTAATCGACTGCTTACATTCTGCACACTGTACTTTACTCTAGCTTAAGGTGTACCTCTATTTCCCTTTCTGCCTCTCTCTGGCACTCTTGTTCCTTTATTTTTCTCAAGCTAAGCCCTAACATCAGTTGCTACTGATAAAGTCACCTTTATTTGTCAGTCTTAGCCCAACTGACTGTCAGTTCTCGATGAGACGAAGGCACGTAGCATCCACGCCCATTTCGTACTGTCCAAACCCTAAACCCAAAGCGTTAAACCGCACACACCTATCATGGCGTTATTGTTGTTGTTGTAGCTGTGCCGTCACCTCTGAAACACAATCCCACCCACCCAGCAGTACAAGTTGTTAGCCTACAGTGGCAGATCCGGGTGGCAGTGGCGGACGCTTGCTAAGTGAGCCATTTATCTTCGCAGGAACCTCAAGCGCGACACAACAGGCGAAACAACAACAATGGCATTTCCTACACGCGTCATCCAATCCAGGCAGACGCCAATAATGCCGTACTGAAAATAAAACGATTTATATGCCGCAATGCCACGCAAAGCAAAAGCAAAAGCAACAGCAACAGCAACAGCAAAAACAAAGGCAACAGCAGGAGCAACAGCCACACTGAAACAACTACACGACATTCAGCGTATTTCGGTTTTTGCCTTATCCCAGGACACATCAATTGAACAGCCGCAATAACAACAACAACAACAACAAGCAGTCAATGAAACCTCCTGGAAAAAAAGGAGAAGTAAAATCGAAGATTGCTATCTTTGACGGCTTGTTTTCCTGCCCTCCAGCCGCATGCAGTGGAAATGGCAGTGGGCGGGGCAGCCATTATGTATTGGCGTTGAAACAATTTGAACAGCCATCGGTCCCAGCGTCCGCGCCCCGTCGTCGGCAAAACAAATGAAAGGAAGTCGTTTAAAAGTACAAACGGACATTATTTATCGCTCAAACCATTTAGTCGTCGAAACTACCCGAAGAGCATAAAAAAAGAAGCTGGCTAAGACCTTCCGCCGCCTCGTAAGTAGCCCCAGCTCCCTCTCGTGTGTCCAATTGTTGTTGCTGCGTCTACTTAGTTGTAATAAATGGAAATCGTTGGATCCCACAACTGCCCCACAATGCGTTGCATTTAATTTTGGACTCGCAATTGGATTTTAGCCACAGCTACTAAGACACAGATAGAGACGGAGCTAGAGGCACTAGAGCAGCGGGCAAGTGGCTGGCAGATATATGAAAGCAGGAGGCGGGTCCAAGCACAGCAAATCGATTGATTTCTGCTTCTCTCAGCACTTTTCTACAGATCCGGATAAGAGCTGAAAGTAATTTACAGCTCGCTCCATGTTAATTGGAAATGCGTATTTGTGGTATCGCACTGAAATGAGTTTTCCTCGGATTAGGGTAGTGTATGAAAGAAATGTAACAACATTGTCACATGAATAAGCGGACATCAGTGTAATAACAATTAAAGAAAAGAGTGTTGACTGATTCTATTGTAAAGTTAATATTCCAGAACAACATGCAGTGAGCAGTTGATGTAAATAAGTGAATTATTTATCTACAGCAAATACATTTAAACATTTGTGTAATTATAATCTCACTGAGTTTTGAGAAAAAGTAAATTCAAATTAAATAATTCTCTTGAATATTGACAAAACTTGCTAGATAACCTGATAAGCAAAAAGATGAATTTGACTCTGGTAATATTATATAGTATTATAATATGGGAATATTGTAATATAGAATAACACAATTTGATCTCATTTCCATAATCAATTTATTTGCATAAACTGTACTTCCTTCTTTTGATGATCTATTCCTAATCCAAACTCACACTCTGCATTTTTCTTTCCCTTGGCGCTTCTCACATTTCGCTTCGCCCCTTTGGTACGCCCGGTTTACTCATTACCCCAATGTGTCATGGATAACCGCGTGTGGAGCCCCTGCCTCAGCGGCTGGCATCTGAATCCACCCATTGTCGACGCGAACACACACAAGCCTCGGGCGTCTTATCGCCTTAAACCACTTTAGTGTCAGCCATGATGACAGCGGTCGGTCCAGCGGACTAACTGTGAACATTGTCGCCTTTTTTTAGCTAGCCGCCAAAGTCCTGCATGCTGTTGTTCTGGTTGTTGTTGTTGTTGCTGTTGTTGTTGTATGGGCTGACCATTTAACGGAGTGCCTGTCGCAGTCGTAGCATGTTGTCTGTTAACATGCCCAGTGGTCTTGTCGACATTGCGATAAAAAAAGTAAAGAAGAGAATACAAACACAGCTCACGCTGCCCACAGCAACGAGGAATTTACGTTTTTGGCCATAATGAGGGTGATTTTCGTATTTGTGGTAGATTTGTCCACTTAGCAGCATGACCACAGCCAGAGCTTGGTTTTTGATGCTCTTGCAATTTGCCGGCCGTTGGGCGTTAAGGCAAATCATTTGTACATTTCGCACAGTGGATTATCGTAGGCCTGTTAGCTGGCGCTGGCTGGCTCAACTCCGGCTGCTCCTCAGATGATAATGCTCATAATTTGTAATGCCTGCATATACATATACATATGCATATATACATACGTCTTTGTATTTTTTCTTGCCTACTTTGCGAGCAACAGCATCATGATATATGCGCCAGCATGCCTGACAATGATTTTGGCTAATGAGCGAGCCAAATGTCTATTGTTTCAGCCCGGCCAAATGTTGCGGGCGTTTTACTTTTTTAATTGGCATTTCTGCTGAGGTGGCGTCAACTTTTTTAATAAAAAGGCTAGAGTAAAAGCAAGCAAGGAATTTCCATTTCGTATGCATGCAAATGAATGCCCAAATTCAGGACAGTTCCACTTCATTCCAATCCAGTTGATTTTCATTACCATGAAGTGGGGTGTTAGCCCGCCAAGCCCGCCAAGTTGGCCAAGTCCGCCAAATGCTGAAATGTGTACACTATTGTCTACGGATTTTCAATATTATTTGCTGCGGTCGGACGTTCTTTCATTTGCCCCTTGTCCGTGCGCCCGGTCCCCAGTCAGAGCCCCAAGCAGCTGAACCTGAATCTGAATCTGAACCTGACGCAGAGCTGTCTTGGGTTCATTGTGCGACGAATGTCGAGGATGTTCATTGTAGCCGATTTCAATTGGGCATTTTATTTTATATTTGAATTTTAAAATTCCTTCCGCTCCGGCGACAGCAGGCAGCAGCAGGCAACAGGAAAATGGACAATTTCTGTTTTGTGGCAATTGATTGGCAAATATTGTCCGGCCAAATGGCCAAGGCGAAAGGTTTGCTGATTAATGCCAACTGACAGCAAGTCAGAAAAGTGTTTTTTATTTATGGTCTTGTTTTTTAAATGTCATTCTTATCGTTAGTCGAATTTAAAAGTATAACAAACAGATATTTATTTATGCTTCCATCAAATATTGTGGATGCACTACAGAATTTTAAGGTATATATCATAATATATCACAGTTTATTATTCAAATAAACTAATTTTTAACTTTAATCTTAGCTTTAGGCAAACTTAAAGTGACTCTTTTAAACTCAAAAGTTTCTTAACAAATCTCTGAATGTGTTTGGCTCATTTTTGGAGTAAACTTTCCACTTAGCAGCTACCAAATACATGACAACTCATCCATGGCTATATGCACAATTTAAGACGTCTATAAAAAAGTTGGCCAATTCGTAAGTCGCATGCAAATTACATGCAATAAAACGAGGCACGTCGATGCTGGAGCAAACTTAGGAGGATGAGGCAGATATACTGTGACGCCCACAAGCCAAAGCGATTATTCTTTATTGTTTAGACGATGGCTAAAACAACAGCAACAACAATAACAACAGCACCAATAACATGAAACAGCCGCTTGTAGCAATTCTCACATCATACGATTGGCATTGAGATTGCGTCTTGGTATTGGGAAATTCCCAAGGCTGTCATATGTAAGCACAACTAGACAGGCGGTGGGCACGACACACAGATACGCACACACACACACAGTCTTTCAATATGTAAATTTGTCATTGAGCAAACAAAAAAGGAGTGAAGTAATCATAAAAATGCCAATGCCGACAACGAGGAGCACGGAGAGAGAGCTGTGTTTGCGACAAAATCCTGAATTGAATTTTTATCTATTGTATGGGCAATAAAGTCACATTGTCACAGCGCCCGTGTAAAATTATTATTATTTACTTTTTGAAAAAGAAACAAAAAAAGAAAGAAAGGAATGCAACGCGGTCTCAACCGGGATTTGAACCCGGGACCTCTCCCACCCAAAGCGAGAATCATACCCATTGAGCCGCTTCAAATCACGAGATAAATTTAACAAAATTTGTATTGTTTTCTGCGTTTATTTTGACTTGATACTAGCTTGCATTATTTATTTAAGATAACACTACTTGAAGCCAGTTCCCGCCGGTTATACAGTTATTTAATGCTTCTCTTTTGTCTTCGTGTTTTCAGCTATTTTCTTAATTGAAGCGGGCGCAGCTGTGGACGAACTTATTATTTTTGTTTTCTACATTTCCTTTTTGTTATTAATAATAGGTTTTAATAAATTTTACCCTTATCATTGGGGCGTTGATTTATTGACTTTTAAATGCTGCAGTTTCTCAACACGCAGCTGACTCATCAAATTTGTTTTGTCTTCTGCCTTTTGGCATGCTTTTAATTTAATTTGAAAAGTTTTGCCTGCCCATTTGGCGCATTAAACCCTTTGACCTGCAGGCATAACAAAAAAATTGCGCGGAGCAAAGCAAATTTAAAAAATAAGTAAAAAGATGTCCCATAAATAATTATGATAACTGTCAGAGTTTTATGCTGCGCTGCAAATTGCCACGCCCATCGTAATCACCCATCCTTGAATTAAAATAGAATTAAAATGCTGTGCTTTTAAGGTTAACCAAAGAAATACGAAGAGAAATTACTGAGCCCAGGACCTAAAAGTCTAATGGCTTTATAAATTGTGGTATTATGTCTTCAAACTATAATTATAAGTTTTTAAATAATGTTCTATAAAATGCATATAACTAAAAATTGTAGGAGACATAAGGCTCACAAGAAAAATGTTTAAAATATATTAATAGTAAACAAATAAAATATATGTATTATGTGTCTTCTACTGAGCAGTTTTAAAGTCTTTTTAGCTTGTTTTAGACAGCTACAACTTTTTCTGTCGTTATAAATCACATGGCTATAGCCATTGAAGATTTATGAGCTGCTAAATATGCTACAAAACAATGAGGGAGAACTTCAGCTGGTCGTTTGAGACTTTCCGTGATGTTGGTGGGAAAGTCTAGCATAGCTTTAAACACATACCCGTATATAAATACAATTACTGTAAATTTTAGGGTAAATGTTTCTATTACTATAATTTTTCAGTTTAACAAGTAAACAAAGTGAGCTCCTAAAATAAAATATATATATGTATGTATATATGGCTAATATGTAAAAAAAAAAAAAAAAACAAACAAACATCAGACCAAAAGTAAATTTTAAATATAAATTAAATTAAATTGAACGGTAATTTAAATTAGTTAATATACATTTTAATACAGTTGCCAAATGTAGACTAGATATGTCAGCTCTTTTTTATTTCTTTCCTGCTCATTGTATCAAGCCAAAGATTATTAAAATAATTCCAACTCTTTCCAGGATCCCACTTAAAGGCCATTAACCATTAAGAAAGCACCACAAATTTTAACACTTTACGTGCCAAAGGCAACAAAAGCCCAAGGCGAGCAGCAATAACAACAAACAAACTAACTGAACTGACAACCAAAATAACAACAAGAGCAACAATAACAACAATAACAACAGTAAATAGAGTTTCTTTTATTTATTTTTTCAAGAACTTTTTACCTTTTGGCCCAAACTCAGTTTCAAGTGTTTCGCTGAGCGCCACTTAGTTTCTCTGTTGTTGTTCGTTCGTTGTCGTTGTTGTTGTTGTTAGAAAAAAGCCATTAGAAAAAGGCTGCTTGAGCCTGAAATGGGTTTGGCCGGGGCTAGCATTGTTTTTGTTCGACTAAGTCAACAAGGTCGAGGGTTAATGAAAGTTGGTCGATCGCTCCAGTTTCCAGCTACTCTAACCCCATTATTTTCTTACACTTCTTTTTGTACCTAAATATATTTTGCTCGACTAGAAGTTACGCTAGAAAAGTTGAGTTTTTACATGTTTTATATAAATGTTTCTTTTATTAAAATATTTTCTTTATTGTTATTATCTCATCATTGCTAATCTGATTTTATAGTTTGATCATTGCATTGAACTTTTCACGTTTTTGTTTTTTGGCGGCTTGGTGTTTCTTACGCTCGCAGTTCTTTAATAAAATCTCTTGAAACTTTCGTCGCATGTCTAAGGAGAGACCTGTGTTGCGTAGGTCCATATCTTCCAGCATCTTATTACAGTTGATGATCTTTAGCAAGTGCTTGCCAAAGTCCTATCAAATATAACCGTTCAGTCGAGATAAATTATTCCGCAAGTGGTGCACTCACCTGGCCTAGACTATTATTTGATAGGTCAATCACTAGCAGCGTCTTTTGCTGGCATATCAGCATCATGAACAGCTTGGTTATGCTCTCAGTTATGGAACAGCTGGCCAGATCCAGTTCCTTGATGGGCATCGTCTGCAGCGTATGGAAGATGGCTGCGGCGCCATCGCTTTGAATGGGATTCAGTCGCAACACAAGACGCACAAGGGGCACGTGCACCAATGTTCGACTGAGTGTATAGGCGCCTTCTTCCGCTATAAGGGCTTATCATTAGTGAATTATATTGATATCAAATAGACTATTTACTTATTCTGTTGTTGGTTAGGTCGAGGACAGTGAGGGTGGCAAATGATTCCTTGCCACACGTTTCGAGAAAACAACGTATACCGGCATCGCCCACGGCGCAGTGCAGCATGGATAACTCCTTCAGGTGATGACAGCCCTTGTCTAGGCTGTGTGCCAAGAAACGTAACTGATACGACAACAACTTCGTATTGTGAAGGCTGCAAAGTTTGAAGCATGGTAACCAAAATGGGCGTGGCCATGTTACTGTCAGTTCTTACCAAAACTTGCGCAACTCGTGGCATTGGCTAAGTCCCTTGGCCAACAGTAATATGTCACGGGCCGTTATTTGATTGCAGCCTGTTTGGTAATTGATGCCAGCTGTCTTGCTGCTGTAGCTCAGCCGCAGTCGCCGTAAGTCCGGCAGATTGCTCAGCAGGTAATCAAGCGGAATGTGATCTGTTGTGGATGGGTTAACTCATTATACTCTGCATGAACTTGTAACTTATTGATGATGTTTGCAATCGGCAAACATGGAATTCTTAAACTTTCTTTTATATGCTCTTTAGGAATTACTGAAATACATAACTCGCCTCAACTAAATCAGTCTTATATCATTTCTAGGCATTAACAGTTATTCATCATTCTTCAGTCATTACTCATCAGTCTTTAGTCATCAGTCATCGCATCAGTCATCAGACTTCAGTCACCGCATCAGTCATTAGTCATCAGTCATCAGTCATCAGCCATCAGTCATCAGTCATCAGTCATCAGTCATCAGTCATCAGTCATCAGTCATCAGTCATCAGTCTTTAGTCATCAGTCATCGCATCAGTCATCAGACTTCAGTCATCAGTCATCCGTCATCAACCATCAGTAATCAGTCAATCAGTTATCATTCATCAGTCATCGGTCATCAGTCATTAGTCATCAGTCATCAGTCATCAGTCATCAGTCATCAGTCATCAGTCATCAGTCATCAGTCATCAGTCATCAGTCATCAGTCATCAGTCATCAGTCATCAACCATCAATAATCAGTCAATCAGTCATCGGCCATCAGTCATCAGTCATTAGTCATTAGTCATTAGTCATTAGTCATTAGTCATTAGTCATTAGTCATTAGTCATTAGTCATTAGTCATTAGTCATTAGTCATTAGTCATTAATCATTAGTCATTAGTCATTAGTCATTAGTCATCAGTCATCAGTCAATCAGTCATCAGTCATCAGTCATCAGTCATCAGTCATCAACCATCAGCAATCAGTCATCGGCCATCAGTCATCAGTCATCAGTTATTAGCTGCCAATAATTCATCAGTTATGAGCCATCATTCATCACGTAAGAGCATACAATCTCCAGTAATCAACAGGAGCTCACCATTGCTCTCACTGCCCGGCGGGGCGGGCTGTAGACGATTTATCTCCAATTGATTTATGTACGACGCACAGATGTCCAAGGCGGCTTGCACATTACCATCCTGCTCGTAGTCGCCGGTTTGCATATTTTCAATAAACTCCTGCACATGTCGCTCCATGTAAATGTTAATCCAGCGTCTTTCCCTGCCGCGCGCCTGGAAGGGCGCCATGCGCCAACGCAGCTCATAGCAGCGTCGCCAGAAGTAATCGTCGCGTATGTGAGAGCTGAGCAACTGCAGCGGTAGCTGCGTATCCAGCTGGGTGAGTATATAGTTACGGTCCTGCCGTCGTCTCAGCTGACGGTACAGCGGCAGCTCTGGAAACAATAGTCACAGACGGTTGTCATCTCGGATTGCGTATTCCGAATGTCGTCCTCTTACCGCTCCAATTGCTTACGATGGCGTCGAGCACAAGATGTCGCAGACTTTTCGCCTGATTTGCTTGGCCTTCGTCGGTCTCGGGCTGGAATTGGTCCAATGATTTACTGTTGATGCTGGGCAACTTGACATTATTGGGATTGAAATAGGCCTTGAAAGTGTCTATAGAGACGGTGCTCGGAAATTCACAATAGCTAAAATCCATCTAAACACTTCTGGACTTTGCAAAAGCATTATATTTGCACTGAGGCATCATAACAGAGCTGTGAGTCGTCATAGAAACGTAATATTGTTGCCAAAGCAACTCTTTGCTTTTTATCAACAGGGTTGCAAGCTCTAATAACAAGTTTCGATGGATGGATAGTATAAATATTTATCTTTGAATTGCATTTATAATAAATAATAAAATTAATTTGTTACCAGTTGATGGAGTGCGTACTTGGGAATATAATATTCTAGGAGTTTATTGCACCTTAACATGCACTCTTGAAAATCTTTAAACTTGGAATAATCCTTTGCATGGCACTGCTCAGCATTGCTCTTTTTAAATAGTTTCCTTCGGAGGTCATTCATGATCGGACGAATACTGTGCACAGTCGCCTAGGGATACATTGAAAGCCATTCTTTATTTTAGGAGTATTATAGATTGTAGATCTAAATAATTACTATTTAAAATAGGCTACTGGATTATTTGCCATTAAGAATTGGTAACCTTGTCATATTGGTGGACTTACTCATATTGATAATAATTTTACTGTGGATTTTTTTCTTGTGTTTTTCGTGGAATTGTAACCAAAGAGTTGACATTAAAGCGCGTATCCTCCCAGACTTTGCCATATGTGATGCCCCACGGATTGTACACCCACTTGAACCTCGGTTTCGATACTGTCCATTCCGTTTCTCTTGTTACTTGGCTCTCTGTTGTCTGATCCTGATTACCATCCCGTGCTTTAATCAAAACTTTATGGCTTGGGGTCGAGATCTCTAGCGATCCTTGTTTATAATTCTCCAATTTGAACAAAGGCTTGGTGTCAATATTACTCAAAAGAACTATCTATATTATGAGTGCAATCAGTCAATGAATTTGATATATGTATAATTACAGCTTACATATACTAAGGAAATACTTAAAACATAATTTAGGTCCATAGTACAAAAACGATCTTATATAAAATCACTTAAAAACTGTTGTTTTTACAGTTTTTAACAATTTTTTTTTTGTTTGTTTTTTTTTTTTTTTTTTTTTGAAGGAAGCAAACATTTTACAGCATACTAAATTAATACAATAAATAAAATTAATAATGTTTTGACTACAGAACTTAGTTCATAGTTTCCAACTTGTGTGATTTTGTGATAAAAATATATAAAATAAATTACCACAAAATTGTTTCGAGACAGCAATAGCTATTTAGAGATTCAATTTAGGAATAAGACTTTTGTTCGTCATATTTATATTTGTTTGCCATAAAGATGTTTATGCTTGATACCTTCATACCCTGTGTAGAGTATAAAATGTACCGATAGAGCCTAAGCAATTTTGTTCAGTCAACCAGTGCCATTCACTGTCTGTGGCCAAGCGCATCGTTAAGTGCCATAAAAATAATTCAAAATAAATTGCTTTACATAAAAATTGGTTCGAATTTGGGCAGAGGCAAAATCGCAACGTATAAGGTAATGTATAAGGTATAATTTGGTCATAATAATGCGAATCATGAAAATTTAAGACTCACACATACTCATACTCATGGAGGCATCGCATAGACAAGCTGGGTTATTAATTTTGGCGTCGGATTTTGCTGGGCCGCCGTCGCGAAACATAAATAACGCGCTTTATACGAAACACTTTGCATATTTGCAGGCGCCGCACAACTAAGCCATAAAAATTACAAGAATCTGATGCGGCAAAGTCAAGAAGCCCAGTCATGTCAGCTGCGGATTGGGGGCTAAGTCCCAGGTAGACTTTCGCCAGGAATAACCACAATAAGAGAGACCACGTCAATATTATTGGTAAACTGAGAGTAGCCAAGGCAACAGCGGCACCAATGATACCGCAAAATAACAGAGCGCCCTGTAATCACGTGTAATTATGGTCATAATCGCATTGCCACTTGGGACTTTATCGGCTTGCCCCCAAACGACTTTGATATGCAAATGCCGAGCCACAAGGTAAACATGTTTTACTCGCAGGATGATCCACAATAGAGCGTGAGTTGCGGTATTTACAATAATGCATAAGCCGGACTTAGACAAAACTGTGTATAATCCCCAAACATTAAGATTTGTTAGTAATATTGGGGTCTATTTAAAAATAACTTTAAATGGGTTAGGTTATATTTATACTGATAAATAGTGGGAAAGAGGCAGATGTAGGCTTGGCAGATATCATAAAGTTAAGTAAATTATAAATCTACAAGTCTGTTACTCGGTTTGCCTAACCATAATATAGTATGAGCTTGTCGCGAACTGATTTACTTTAAAATCATCTATTATTTTCCTATTTTGATTAAATATTTCGTTAGTTGTAGCTATTAAATGGCAAGATATGTAGGGTATTTCAAAGCCGCATATACAACGACGTTTTTATTTATTTTATTTTTTTAAATACATTTATTATTATTTTAAAGGTAAATACATTTATTTTCTTTACAATTTTCGACTTTTGGCTTTTTAAAATTTATATTGCATATTTAAACCGTATCCCAAATCGGATTTACCCCTGAAGGGTCCACTGATGTGGCGTGTTGCATTTGCTGTGGCACCCACGTTTAGATTACCACTGGGCGAAGTGTAGAGATTGGCAGTGCCACTGGCATTCATGGTCGTCATATTGAACTGGGGCACATGGTGAGCACCCAATGCCGCTGAATGGCCTGTGGTGGTATTTATATTCATTCCACCGCCAAACTGATCCTGAGTGCGATTGTGCGTGTGGTAGGCAGTGGCATTCATCTCAGCCTTCTTATTCTGGAAGATGTTCGCTTGAGCCGCTACCGTTGTGCTGCTGCCAAAACCCGCCGTGTGGCCATGCTCCACTGATAGGCCATGGCCATTGCTGTCAATTGAATGAGCAACATGTGAGTGCTCTTGGTTAGTAGAATGCTTGAGGCACTTACGCATTCACTGCTCCATAAACGCCCTTTGTCACGGGGCCGGCACTGCTGTTGGTCGTGGCAAAAACTCCGGCACGTGCGTTAACTTTTTCATCTCCGGCTGTTACTCCACAATTAACCGAAGCTGCTCCGGTTTTTGGATTTGCAGTTCCCATACACTCCATTTTAGAATTATTTAAGAGTTTAATTATTGTTGATGCTTAAGCGATGAAAATATCTCTGATGTACTCCACGACGGGCTTTTGCCTTTTTATACTTTCTGAGATGGAACTATTTAAAGCACAGACCACAAAGTCGGTGGATTCCCGCTGACAATCCAAATAAACGTTGACTAATACAAATGCAAACACACATATATAATATATGCGATAATGAATGGATATATATATAAAATTATGTAGTTCCCCATGTATACGAATCGTCTGTTAGTCTTTTAATAAAATATATGGCGGGCATGGATTCCCCTAGTAATCACTGAAATATATGTATGAAATATGTGAAATATGTTAAATATATCACATTTTCAAATTTTATTATTTTAGGTGGAATCACAAAAGGAAAATTTCGCTTGCTCCCGGGCTTAATATTATTTAATTATTTATTTAAATATAATGTATTTTTTATTAATAGTAACAAACATATTTCATACATAATATTTTATAGCTTACAATGTTTTTATATAAGAAAACATACATTAATATTTTTTTTTAGGTAAATCAAGCATTTTCTTAAATTTCAGAATAAAAAGAAAATGAATTTAAATACATATACATATGTTTACTTTGGTATACTTTCATCACGTCTTAAATGAATACAAATTGAGGAATTGATAATATTTTTATCATTTGCTTCAAGATGTGTGAATCACATATTTAAATTAATTTTCATAGGTGTATTCACTTGTAGCTGTTTGGACGCGATCTATCCATCTGGCGCCGTGGCTTAGTTGGTTAAAGCGCCTGTCTAGTAAACAGGAGATCGTGAGTTCGAATCTCGCCGGGGCCTACGAAAGTGAAATCTTCGGTGTGTTCTTTTTGTGAAAATTTCACATTTTTACATTTAATATAAATTACAAATTTTATATTATAATTTATAAATTGAACATAAGTTTTACTACAGTTTTAAAAATGCTTATAAATCTATGACTAATTTGGAAAAAAAAAATATTTTGTAGAGTTCGCCTATTTATCAAATGGCGCCGTGGCTTAGTTGGTTAAAGCGCCTGTCTAGTAAACAGGAGATCGTGAGTTCGAATCTCGCCGGGGCCTTTGCAGAGAATTGTGAATGCTTTTTTTTAAATTATTAAAAATTAATTCGGAAATAAATAAAGCGGTATATTTAATTTAAACCCATATTTTTTGTCAGATGAATTTCATTTTCCCGACGTGCTGCGCTCTATTCCAATCCCTTCTGAGTCTGAACAATATACAACGATTCGCGATGAACTCATGTTGCTTTTGTGCGTCTGCATTGATGACAGCTGACAGAAAGTTTGCATGCCACAAACAACGGCTCGAGTTCGCTTTTATGACTACCAACATGTATGTATGTCCTCAACTCCCGACCCGACCCGCATGATTCCACATATTATCGTGCCAGCAGCTGCCACCTGTTGTCCTCGTTGGCGACATTGCACAACGGAAGCCAGCGAAACAGCATGACGGATATGTTCGACAGCATGTTGCATGACTGCCGACTGACCAGCCAGTGGTTGTCTCCGAGTATGAGGGGCCTGGAGATCCATTTGCTTTGCAAATGTATCTCATGTTGCTTGCGTCCGACGGGCTTTCAATGGATTCTCTGAGGCGGGGCTAGATGCTGCAATTAGCCAGCAGCAACATTATTTGTTTCGATGTATTTGCAGTCGTTGGGCTTATCTTTTTATACCCAAACGCACAAGGCTGATAATTTCCGTAGAGTCGGAGAATGCTTAAAATAATAAATATGTAAACCGCAACTTCTGACAATGGCCAACTAGGTTGTGGGTGTGCGTGTGTGTTTGCGTATGTGTAATCATTTTTATGGATTTAATTTCCAGGACATTGGAATCCTTTTGTGTGGTTGTCGGCCTGTCCCTTGTGCGTCGGATACAGCAATGTCCTCTTCTAATTTCCTCATAAGCATTATTATGCGAGTGTTGCTGACGATTGGGTTAATCTGCTGGACAACTGGCTCATTATTTGCGGACAGCAGCGTGTGTAGTAAATTCCAATCAAAGTTGTTATTAAAACTTTGCATTTGCTCTCAATGAATGTATTTTAAGTATTGATGTAATAAATGAATTTATGGGGATTTATAAGACTTTAAAGCAAGATCTTAAGAGGTAAAGCTAATATAATGAGTAGATTTATAGCTAGATAGATATAAATCTGAACATCAAAATTTCTTAAAAATATAAAAAAAATATGAATTTTAGATATTGTGAGATATTATATCTGGTATAGTAGAAACAAATATGAAATATTTAAATATAATATATATATAGACAACATAAACATATATGATAGATACATATGTGGAGATTGCAAGTCGGGTCATGCTCTATTTAGCTGTAGCCAGATTGCCAAAATGTAAGAAATATGTTAACGTTGACTTCCTCTGCTGATTTACCACTATATATATATACACTCTTAAGTTTTACCAAATGTACTAAACTGTCTTTAGATCGTAAACGAGTATTACGTAGTCGGTATCGCCCAACTTTAGTATGCTTGTTTGCCTAATTATTGTATAGTTCATATTGTTTGGCATGCTCGGCTTTCCCCTCATGTTATCGTTCATATTAAAATCCCAACTCCTATGCCTTATAACTGTCATTTATCATTGGCAATGCTGCAATGAGTCTTGGGTATTTGTAATTGCCACGCCTGCGGCGCATGTTATTCGCATTCGTCACTTCCAGCCTCCAGCCCAACTCATAAGTGAAATGCGAACAACTGAACAGCTCGACTGGCTGCAATGTCAGGCAGACAGAGTAGCAGGAACTCACACCCAAACGTTTTTAGCAATTGTCAGCAATTTCGCTCAATAGACGGCAAAAACTATTGGACGGACAGTGGACAGTCAGGCGGGAGGCACAGGACTAAACAAACGTCATTTCAGCACACAATGCCGTGTTGGTGTTGCTGTGTATTTTTGTGATTATCTTGGAGAGCAGAGCAGTTGACCGTTGGCTGCTGACTCCCACACATGGTGGGCGTGTGGCTACCATGCGCTGAGCATTAACATAATTTATGTGGTTCCGCCGGATTTAGCTTTGTCGTAAAAAAGGACACTCTCGGCCATTGTCCGTTTGAGTTTTTCCGTGCTTATTTCGATAACAAAGGCAATGCTGGGTGGGATTGCGGTTTTTATTGTTTTTATGGCAGCAAAGTTTATGAAAAGTTTCCTTGCCAACGATTTCGGTTTGTTTGCAATTTCGTTTTAGTTTTCTGTCGAGTTTGCATATTTTTTTAATTAAATGCAAGTAGACGCAGAAATCAAAGTTGCTGCATGCCAGGGCGCAGGCATAATCTATCAGGCCATTTCTCAACTTTTTTGACTGCCGTTTTCCTGCCCCGTGGGACGACCTGGTCCAGGGCCATAAAAACGTGCGAAATTTTCACGGGCGCGTGAATTTTCACAGCATTTGCTTTTGTGTTTTTGTTTTGCCAGACACTCACGGGCTAAAAGCCCCCCATACATACAGCAGCCAACTGATTGTTGTCACCTGTGCAATACCCATTGATTTTGCTCTCGACGGGCATGCTGTGCTGTTGGGTCAATAGAAGACAAGAGCAGGTGTAGAAAGTCACTTCGGTTAACTTAAGATTGGGCATCAAGGCAAAGGGTGGATTCTGATTACTTTTTCTTTATTTTACTGTTTTGCAATTATTTATGGAATTTCGAAAGGGTAAATAAATATTTAAATTGCAATACATCAATTATTACTACATTTTACTCTAGTATAGGGTAATTGTTAGATGTGCAATATGAGTCTTTGGTTCGCTTAAGCTTTTTTGGCACACCTGACACGCAGCACTCATAACTCAAAATGTTGTTGTTGCTCGCTTTTAGGCGGCCAAGCAGCGTAATGTGGCAAAACAAAATCAAGGCAAAAAAAGTAAGTAAAGAGAGCCAGGTTAACTTCTTTATTGCGGAACAGTAAATAATGGCAGGCACGTGCCGGAACCAAATATTTGGCAAAACTTTGCTAGGCAGAGAATATTTTAAGTATTAAATACATCAATAATTTAAAACAAAACTACAATGAAACAAATACCGAGGCCATTGTTTATTTAAAGAAGATAAAAGTCTCAAATAAAATAGGAGTGAAATATCCTCTTTAAAAATGAGCTAGGGTTAAACCTTATAGTATTATATAAAGCAGAGTATTGTTATTTAAATGAAAATTGAAAAAAGTACAAATACAAACACGATCAAATATTCCACATAAGAGGCATAGCTTTTCCCAATTCTCCTCTCCAATTACAATCTCAAACGCTTCGCTGATTCAGGCCACTCCCCGTTGGAAGCTGCCTATTTTACTCTGCTCTGCTTTATTGCCACCAAAAACACTATGTATTTATTGGCTTATGAAATATTATGTTTAGACTACATCTGTTTCGGCATCTAATTTGCAATTGGGGGATGCCTAGCTTCGCTTGAGCACGCTTATCAGTTGAGCTCAAGTCTATTACAACATATGGTGTTTTGTGACGATCTCCAAGAGCTGCACGCTTGGCTGATGCAATTGCTGCGGATTACCAGGGCAACGGCTGCCCAAAGAGTTAATTACAGGCCTCATTAGGCGGCATCTCATGGGCGATGGTGGCGATGGCTTAAACAACATTTCATTGGGGCTCAACTGGCATTTGGGAACAGTTCATTTTCAGACGTCAGTGCGCTTAGTCGCTGAAAATGTCCACACGGGTAGGTGACAGCTCAGCTTCCTTTACCACAAGATCTTCTCCTCTAAGAGCTCTTCAACAGATTCTGCTGATGCTATTATTTCTGCCTGCCTGCTTGGCGGACATGCAGCAGGATGCGAACGAGGATAATGAGACGCAGCCAGAACATATTGATGGGCGCTCGTTCTTCTTCCTGGGCACCTTATTTCGACGCTGGCGCGATCGTTGGTTGGCCTTTCACGGGTCTGCCCCGCTCTATGCCGGCGCTGCTTTCCCACTCAATGGCTACTTCAACTGTCCGTCGTATGGCTGTAATCCTGCAGCCATTGGACCATTACCAGGTGGCTTCTATCAGGCCTACTATGCCTCGCCGATCCTGCCGCAGCCCCAACAGCAGCAACAGCAACAGCAACAGCAGCAGCAACAGGCGCAGGGAAATAGCAATGTCTACATTTATCAGACTGATCAGAACACGGCTAGTTCTGTGCCTCATCCACCGTATGGGCCTGGTTTCTTCGGGCCAGGACGGCAGCCCACACCACTAGCACCACCACCACCTCGTCCGCTGCCTCTGCCGCCACCAGCTCCGCTGCCGCAGCTGCCACCGGCCATGCCTCCGCCTCAAGGGAGTGCTAGCAGCTTTGGATTTGGACCTGGACCTGGACCTGGAACTCTTCCGCTGCCAGCCTGCGGACCCAACTCGTTGTCCTGTGCTTTCGGCTAAGCAGCCTCGCCTAAGTAAACAGCGCAGACAAAGTAAAAGAAAACAATACAATTTTAATTGAAAAGTGTGCAACCAAAAAAGCAAAGCAAAAATTCACAAGAAACGAAATTTTCACATCAAAGTAAACGAAGTTTCATTACTCTCTCGTTGAAATTATATACATTTTAATTACAGTGAAATATTAGCTAATCGCTATTTAAATTGGTCTTTCTAAATAATTAATATAATAATAATAATTGGTGTTTATATCTTTATTCTTAATTTTACCTTCAAAGAGTTAAAGTTTAAAGTTTAAGTAGAGCTACAGATCTATGAGAATGTTACTTAGAATTTCTAGAATTTCGCGTTACATTTGGTATGACTAAACGGCAATAACCCAATTGGTAAGTCATTAAAAAGGGTTACATGTAAAAATGTGCACAGAAATGAGTGCAGAGCTGTGGTAAGGGCACATCCACATAGAGCCACACACACACCCACACACAACCTCACCTACTTATGTACGTGTACATAGGACACACAGGCACACAAGCAGCCAAACATACATGGACATTTATCCATTAACGCCGAAAAACTCCAAACCAATCTGCATAAACAAACTCATCAGGAGCAAACGAAATGATGGCATTTGTTTTGATTCCATCATAAACCATAAGATAGCTCCAGACATTGCTGATGCTGTTGCTGTTGCTCCTGCTGATGCTGATGCTGAAGCCAATGCCGATGCCAATGCCAATGCAGACCCTAGGCTGCTGAATGCTGATGAAGTGGTTGAAGCTGCCCAAGGAGCAGACGTGAACCCAACGCGCTGCTGAATTGTTTGGCAAATAAATGCCTGGGAGCGCATAATGGATGGATAGATGGATGGATGGTTGGCTGGCCCGGCTCCGGTCAGCTTGTAGCCCAGTCCGGCCCTGTTATTATTTTTATATAACTTGTGAAAATAATAATAGAGCTTTCCGGACAAGGCGGGGCGTGGCCGACCAAACAAATACGTCAGCAAGCGACAGTTGTATAAACACAAGTGTGAAAGTGCAGATAGTAACGGCTGATGGGCAATGAGCAGTGGGACCCAAGTGGACCACCGCGTCCATATCCATATCCAGCCGAAGTGTCTTCAGTTCTCTCTCGTTTCAGATCCCCATATGAAATTGTCCGCGTGTTTATTTGTATTTGTGCTATGACAACAATGGAGCATGAAACTGGAACGAGTTGAGTGCAGTGTCCAGATCTGAGGTCCAGCTGCTGGCAGGTGTTGTTGTTACTTTCCTTTGGGCAACTTTCACTGACCGGAAACGGAAATTAAATGCATAAGTTTGTTCAAGTTGTCGAGCCAGCGCATCTACTTCTTATCAAGTTTTAAGCAGTTGACGAAAGATTGAATGCCAATGTGTATGTATGAAAATATGCGGAACTGATAGACTGAAATTTTAAAACATTTGCCTTAATAACAAGATTCTTACATTTAATTGAAAAAAGTAATATTGTTTAATATTATATTATAAAGATTGCATAAGATACTTAAAATCTGCTCAAAATAAAATTGAACAAACCGCGAGCTGTCTCACAAAATTCGCAACAGTTCATGTGGTGTTCAACGGGGATGTAGCTCAGATGGTAGAGCGCTCGCTTAGCATGTGAGAGGTACGGGGATCGATGCCCCGCATCTCCAATTTGGGATTAATTTTTTTCTATTATATAATAATTACAAACATAATAAATATTTATTTTTATACTAAACTGATTTAAAATGTATAAGAATATTTTTAATTAAAAAATTTAACAAAAAAGTAAAAATAATTCAATGGGCTCAACCGGGATTTGAACCCGGGACCTCTCGCACCCAAAGCGAGAATCATACCCCTAGACCATTGAGCCGCATGGGGGCGATTTGGCAGTATTACGTTTTGTGCTCATTTTATACAACAAACTCAAATTTTGATATACACAAAGATATAATTATATGATTGTTGTAAAATACAAATAAATTATATGGCATGTATATATGTATACAGACATTTTTGTTTCAATAGCATTGAGAGTTTCAAAAGCATATACTGTATATATATACATATCTGGTATATATTGCCCAGTACACAAATTAGTTGTTAAATAAGTTTACGCATATATAATGCATATTTGAAGACTTAGCTAAATTTATTAAATATACCAGCAAAATATAATCGGCCACTGGACTGGAGATGCGGGGCATCGATCCCCGTACCTCTCACATGCTAAGCGAGCGCTCTACCATCTGAGCTACATCCCCTTACAAAACGCTTGTGGCCAATCTGCTTACAAGCAAAGTTAGGTATTTCTGTATTTAGTTTTTAATTGTCAACAAACTTATAGCTATACATTAATAACATGGCAAAATAGTCATTTAAATAATACTTCAGCAGACTTTGTGTGTCCCAATTAGTCAACGTATTAGCCGAAGTAGTTGCCGTAACCGGGGCCAAAGCCGCCCCCACCAAATTGGGCACCTGGATAGTAGCCGGGATAGCCACCGAGACCACCACCGTAGCCATAGCCGGGATAGCCACCGAGACCACCACCGTAGCCATAGCCTGGGTAACCGGGATAACCGCCGCCGTATGATGGCACTAGCGGAGCTGCTGGATAACCCTGTCCCAAAGGTTGACGTCCACCACCGAGCAGGCCACCCAGAAGATTACTAAACAAGCCACCACCTCCGCCTCCACCCAGCAAGCCATTCAAGCCAATAATGCGATTGCTGACTCCTCCAGCTGGAGCACCTGATGCAGAAGACCCACCAGCGACTCCAGAGGCCCCAGCGGCACCAGTGGCACCTGAGTCTGGATATTGGTATTGGGCATAGCAACTGCCGAGGAGTGCTAGCATCAAGAGCTGTTGGAATAGAATTGTGAGATATTGTGACTGATTATTGGCAAAAGATTTACTTACTGAACAGCTAATCTTAAACATTTATGTATATTGTCTCTTACTCGACTGTTTGTCTAACTGCAAGATGCTTCAGTTTTTATAAGAAGATCACAGAATAAACGCCCACATAGGCCGGAACTGTGGAATTGTGTGACGACCTTAACCCCACGATTTGAACGCTATCAATGCTTTTCACATGATTTGTTAACATTTTCGCAATAGTTGCTTATACTAAATAAGTCGCATCAATATTTATGTGCTGGCTATAAAACAAGTTCTTCTCGTTATAACGTTTCCGAGTTCTTTGAACTCGTTGATAAGGAAGTACAGGAAATCTCGAGAATACTATAAAAGTGACAACTCGCATCAACTGCTGGCTAGAAGTTGTCTACATCATGGGACCAAACAGAGTGAGTTCCAAAGTCATTGAAGAAAAATCCCCTAAATGAAATATATGTATCCACACGTATATATGTATATATATCTTTTCAGAGAATCATCTCTATGTTGCTGCTGTGCGTAACACTGGAGTCCAGCCAAGCACATGGTTTCGGTGGCCACAAGCTTGGCGGAGGCTTTGGTGTCGGCTATCCAGTGGCATATCCTGTAGCACAGCCAGTTCCAGTTCCGCAGCCAATTCCAGTGCCTCAGCCCGTGCCCGTTCCAGTCGCAGTGCCACAGCCGGTGCCGGTTCCATATCCAGTTGGAAAACCATTTAAGCACGGTTGGAAAGGCGGGTTCGGAAGCGGTGGATTTGGTGGACTAGGAGGTTATGGGGGATATGGTGGATATGGCGGATTCGGTGGATATGAAAGCTATTCCTCATATAGTGGTGGATCATACGGTGGCGGTTTTGGAGGTGGTTTTGGAGGCGGCTTCATAAGAAGACGTTAGAAGTCAATTTTTAACTTTATTGTAATTTATAAATTAGTGCATTTAAGCTTCTTAAAGGTATTATCTAATTGTCAAGTTGTATTTCCCAAAAAAAAGAAACATAACATTTTATAAATCCAGAGATTTGGGTCTTGACAATTTTTTGTACTGTTACTTAGTTCTGCAAAATTTTTGATATAAACTAAAAAATAATTCGAAATTTTTATATATTTAATCAAATGAAACAAATACTATGTATTTCATATCAGCCGAATGAAAATCAAAAAGTTGTTCCCGCCCGGGTTCGAACCGGGGACCTTGTGCGTGTGAAGCACACGTGATAACCACTACACTACGGAAACTCACAATAGGTTTATAACTTTTCGGCAACATGTGCGGTTACTATGTGGCGCCATCTATTGCTCATTAATGCGTATTAGGAAAAAATCCTTTGCATACAAATAAATAGAAATGAATGATAATTTATTTGTTATATTATCAAATTGTTTCTTATTTTTTGTCTATAAACTTTTTTTAATAGAAATATTTATAAAATGCGGCTGAGTCAATAGGGAAATATAAATACTTCTTTAGAGTTTCTATTCATTCTATAGTTTATTTATTTCTTATACTTAATTTGTAGTTTATAAAAGGGGTGCTGGACTACTGGAGTTTTTTAAATATAAAAAAATTTGAAAATGCATATAAACGTATAATATTCCCCATATTCGCATTTTTTATACAGCCCGAGGGTATGCCAAGATTAATTATAAAATGTTTATTTTGGTATGCAAATGAATGTGAGCCTAAAACTAAATAACAAATATAATTTAAAGGAGACAATGTGATAATCAATATTACGTATTAACCAACTCAAGTATTTCTGGAAAAGTTGGGATTATTTTCCCCACAGGCCGCCGCCAAAGCTACCACCTCCATAGCTTCCACCGCTGCTATAGTGGCTTTCCTGGTGATATTCCTCGTGATGATAGCCCCCGCTGTGGCCACCGCCAAAGCCGCCACCAAAGCCACCACCGAAGCCCACTCCACCACCAATGCCCCCGCCGATTCCGCCACCGAATCCACCGCCATGACCCGCCAGTGCATGCTTGAGACCCAAAAGCTTTGGTGTCCGAACTTTCAGTCCAACGAAACCGGCATGTGGACCCTTAAATGCGAACAGTTTCACTTTTCCGGCAGTTGCGGATTGGAGCAGCAAAGCGGAGCAGATGCCGAGCAGGAGGAGTAGCTTCTGCTATAAGAATTTAAGAATATGGTCGTTGAAGTAATTTTCTTGTTATGTAGTATATATTTATATAACATTTCTAAAATTGTTGCATAGTTTTGTTTCTCATAAATAAACTTTACAACTAAAAATTTAGTTATCTCTCTATTTTAATAAATAATTTATGTATATTTTTAATATTTTATATAATTGAAAGAACTCGATTTACAAGTAGATGTAAATTTTATGTACAAAATATGGATTTATTCGGCACATTAATTTTTCTACACTGTGATTGTTCATAAAACTTTGTTTTCTTTTCGATTTGTTATTGAAATTTTATAGTTTTACACCGTTTTTGTACTCACAATGATTTGCATTTTACACTCAGGTATACAAAATTTTTAATTGATTTAATTTGTTAGCAACGTTTCAAGATTTGGTTTTATGGCCTCGTTAATATTCACTTATTGTCTTGTAAGCCTTCACGCTCGAATTTAGCTTCGTTGATTGATGTTAGCTGCATGGACCACGATATGTATGCAATTGAAGCTGCTGCGTGGTGAGCGAAGAGTTTTTATGCCGCTGACAAGTTTTCGAGGCGGTTATTGTCGCCCTTATGCAATCGCCGCTCGATGAGATCTTGTTTGTGTTCATTGTTGTTGTTGCTGCTATGAACTTCAGCTTTTATTTAATTTGTTGGCATCTTTGCCGTATTCACAAAATTGACCCTGAAAATTTCTGGTTTTCAACGTAAATAAGAGCAAAAATACAACAAATAAAAATACAAATGGAACACAAAGTTTATATATAAAACAAGGTATATACATAATATATATACGTGTATGAAGAGTGTAAAAAAATAAGCTTCGGGAAGCAATCAAATTTGTTGGCAAGTGTTAATAACGGTTGAAAATTTTGAATGACAACATGCAGGTTCTATCAGGGTATTTCCAGCTGAAAGAGGCGTTCTTGGTTTTCATTTATATACCCTCTCAACTGACCACTGTTCCATGCTATAATCAATAAATGAACAGCCAATGGAACACGCTTAGAATATTTATAAAGGCTCACAGCTTTCCACTATACCAGCTTACATAGATACATATCTCTATTGGACTATGTCAATCCAATGAATCATCAAACGCTCGTACATATTTGGGTATTTTCGTTTTATTGACCTCCAAAATGCAAGCTCCAACAAAGAGAAATCACATACAATGAAAACGGAAATTTCCAGCATTAACAACTTTGAAATATACAATTAATTCGTATGGATATCTATCTGATTTATTTGCCAAAGCCATATGGATAGCCAAATCTATTTCCAGAAGCATAGTTGTTGTAGCCGTTGTATTGATACTGATTGAACTGCTGCCGATAGCCTCCGTTGTAATTGCCATAACCGTAGCCGTAGCCGTTGCCTGGCCATCCGTAGCCAAGACCTCCATAGCCTTGGAAACTACTGCTGGATGCAGCAGAGGCACTTGATGAGGCATAATTTCCATATCCTGCAAAAGGTGCAAATCCGTAGCCCGTGGATCCAATGCCTGGCCACTGTGGTGTACTCCAAGCGCAGCCACCTAGGCACCACAATACACACACGAATAAAGCGATCTAAAATAAAAAGATATTCGGGATAGTTTGTTGAACTTGCAAGAATTTACTTCGCCTACCTTCATTGCTGACGTTTGATTGAAGACTTGTTAACAAATGCCATGAACATTTTCCTTTTATTATGTCAAAGTAAAACGGAAGTAGTCTACCACTAATTATCTATGAATGAAAAATATACTGGGTGTATAATTAGACAAACTAAAATAATAATAAGTTCAAATCAAGGTTATGGTGATTAAAAATGATGAATATTATACTATTGACAAATGCGAATATTTTGAAATTATGTTCTTAAATTTACCAAAATATATTTACATTTTTTCATTATTATATTTCTTGATATATATTTTTCATACTATTTATTAATATAAATTAAAATTGTATTTCCTTGTTTATTTTTTAATTTAAATTACAGCTAACACTTGCCATTTCAAATATAATATATATATATATGTTTTTTCAACTCTTAAAATGAACATTATTTTTAAGATCTCACTTTCTATGAAACTAAATATTTTAAGGTAAAATATAAATTCAACTGGAGTAGCTGATATTTTGAAACCTTAAACAGATGCATAGCTAAGAAAACAATTTATAACCAGTTTTTTGCAATCGCAATTGCTCGCAAGACTAAAATTCAATTAAATTTGCTATTCCTACTTATTTTATTCCACTCGAAAATAACTTCCTCATGGTAATGTAGCCACTTTTGGTAACTTCTCTGACACTCGCTGAGTAATCACTGCCTGAGTTGAATAAACTGCCGACGAAAGTGAAGGTGTATCAAATATAGTACTATGCTAACACATATGTAGATGGGTACGCAAATCAGAGACAATGCGTTGCTGTTGGAGCATCACACGCTAAATACAAGACACATTTATATACACATATATATATTTGTGTCTGGTGCTAATGAGCGAGATGACGCTGAAAAGATTTCCGACAACTGCGCCCATGCTTCGCTGCACGTTCTGTGTAAAGTTTGTTGCCTAAGTCTTTTGTTATTTGATTGTCATTTTGCTCTAGCCCAAAGCACTTAAGCTGTGCCATGGTGTTGGCTATATATCACTGTATTTAGTTTCCGAATTTTTATAATATATAATATATTATATAGAGTTCATATTTTTACTTATTATAATTGGAATTTGTGAATAAACAACAATAATTTATTAACTATAATTTAATTCCTTTTGAATTTCTTGTAATTCAACTGCAAGAGTGTATTCAGGTTTCGTTGCTGTAAACTCAGCCGCCTGATTATTTTTATTGGGTTTTTTATGATCTTGATCTTCTATGGCTGCGGTCGACAATTGCCTTAACCCTCAAGAAACGATGTGTGTATTAGTGTATATATGTGTATGTATGCATATTTTGACAGGCGAAAATTAACGCACTCTGCTTGCTGGCTAAGTAAGCATTGTCTACCGAGGGGGTATTCCACGATTTCGTCACTAACTGGTTCTGTTTGTTCTGCAATTCGCGTAGAATTACTTGGCAATGCGTAACGCGTCGTCGTCTGCTTCTTGGGACCGATCATTGGGCAGACAAGCAGAGCAGGCTATATAAATGCGAAGCACTTCACAATTGCAATTTAGTTTCTTTACCGATTCGAGCGGGGCGACACATCATCTCATAATTCTCTCATACTCGGAATGGCGCGCTTGTGTTGTGTGCGTATTGGTGGGTCTATTTAACGATCTTCAAGTTGCTCATCGGATGTTCTCTTATAGCTGTTGGTGGCTTTAGCCATTGTCGGCTATGGATCGGCTGCGCCGGCACCCATCAAAGGGGAGGGACGCTCATTTGGACTACTCGGCGGCGGCTTGGGCGCCAGCGTGGGACTAAGTGCAGGCCTGGGCGTAAATGCGGGTCTTTATAGTGGCTTTGGCGGTGGTGGCTACCATCCCGGTTCGTTCGGCGGTGGCTACTATCCCGGTGGTGGCTATCATCATGGCGGTGGTGGATTCGGCGGTGGATATGGTGGTGGATATGGCGGTGGGTATGGCGGTGGCTACTACCCAGGCGGCGGCTACAGTGGATTTGGACACAAGCCCTATTATGGTGGTGGCGGTGGCTACTATCCAGGCGGTGGAGCATACAACAATTTCGGAGGCTCATATGGCGGCCACTATAGCCAGTCCCAGTCGCAGTACTCCAACAATTATTATAATGGCGGCTATGGCGGCGGCTTTTTTGGTTGATAGTCGTAGTAATATATGATCTTAGCTTAGCTTTAATTAGCTTTTACTATTTGTGTACCGCAGAAAAGTCCAGTTTGTAAAGTACAAAAGAAATACAAAACATGTGAGCCCTGAAAATCCCCGACTAAATCCGGTTTCTCTACTCGCAGTGGATACGTTGTCCTTGTCCTCGTAATTGTTGTTGTTGCTGTTATTATCGTCTTCTTCTTGCTGTTTTAATGGGAAGAACGCGACGTGCATAAATTTATGGCCAAAGATGGGAGAATTATATAGCACGTGCATGACTAAGATCTGGAGCCAGAGAACGACCGAGTGGACCATACAATTATTCATCGCACTTACTGCTTTATAACCATGGCAGCGCAGCATAAACACAATTTATGGGATCGTTTATTCTAAGCAAGCCGACTGATAATCTTTTAGCTTTATTTTGCAAGGAACACAAATAGTTTTTGTAAGTATCATACGTATAATTGTCAGGCTGTTTCATATATCTATATAGATCTATATGCATATACTCATATATATCTTTTATATATCTCTCCTCATTTCGTCAACTTGCTGATTTAATCTCTTCATTCATAGATAATTACACAAAGCTAACTCTAATTTGTCTGCCTTTTTCGTTCAGCTAGCCCCCAGATCTTATTTATTGTGCTTTATAATTGCATTAAATATTCTTCAAAAAGAGTTTTCAGAAATTACATACTCAGCATTTTCTCCACCTGTCCCTCTATCATATTCATTTATCAAACTCTTACGCCTCAATTGATATCTTGCTATATTCTTCGATCACTGGCTTATAAATAGGTAAGAGGAGTCGTCAAAGCGTTTGTTGTAAGAAATTGTACTCTTAGTTCAGCTCTTCTGGTATGATACTTATGATACGCTTGATAACTCTAGCCCTGTCATAATATAGTTGAGAAAGTTTCTCCCAAATGTTCTAACCACATTGCAAGGTTGGGGAGTAAAGACAATCGTACGAAGAGCAACAGTTTGAGTCAGAGAGTAGATTTTATAATTGATTGAAAACGTAATATCATTTTAATAGGTATACATAAAAACATCAAAAGTCATTCGCCAAAAAAGGCTTCACTATATTTTGTTCACATTTCGTCATTTATTTCCACTTAATCAAAGCTTAACATGAGACCTAATTAAAATACTAATCGCTTGCAAATTTCGAAATTCGGTCTATCCATAGCTACTACGATCGCTTCTCGCACGATAGACGCCTGTTTGGTAGACCGGCTGAACTTGGCCCGTTAGCTGTTGAATGATTCCATTGATGGTCGTAGAGACGCCGCCCACTAGCTGACCCGGCGTCACTGGCGGCTGTAATTAAAAGTATCGACAATTGAGGTCAGGTTCAAATAGAAAGATCTCGCTCGACTTACCGCGCCTGCAGAGTCGAAGTAGACGCGATTGGGAACTGGGCGGCGCACGGGAACTGGATTATAGTTGGGATCCACGGCGGGATCGCTTTGCGGGTCATTCGAGGAAGAGGCGGGCCGCACTGGCAGCTGATCTGCGTAGGGCACACCAGGCACTGTGGTGGCCAAGCTATTTTGCAGAATGCCAGGCGCGAAAAGTGATAGCCAGGTGGCAAGTGGCGCATACGGGCGCACTGGCACTGGCACCGGCACCGGCGCTGGAGGCAAAGGATCCGATAGCAAGCCACCAGCTAGTCCACCCAAGCCGCCACCGTAGCCACGACAGCCACCACCGCCTGGATAGACGTTGTACACATTTAAGTCGAACAGGAAACGTCCCTGTTCAGCGGGATCCTTTTGGCCAGACGCGTCCCGACCGAAAGGTGTGCAGGGTCTGCCATAGGACCCATAGCCATAAGAACCGTAGCCATAGGCTCCAGCAGCAGCTGCTGCATAGGGTCTATAAAGCCTTTTCAGTTTCTTCTTGAGCAACAAAGATCGATCGTCACCCACGTCGGAGCTCAGCTCGTCCAGCTCCTGATTTCCAGCGCCCGCAAACTTGGGATTCACTGAGTCTACTTCGCTCTTGTTATTGTTGCTGGTGCTGCTGCTGGTGCTGGAGCTCTGGCGACTGTGGCGTGCGCCCTGTGGGCTGTGGTTGTAGACCGTGGGCGGTGCACGCCACTGTGGATAATTGTAGTAATAGCGACGCTGTGCGGCTGCACAATAGCTAAAGGCACAAAATAAGAGCAGGCTGAAGAGCTGCATATTCGAAGGAATCTATTCGCGTTGATCACTATGCGATGCTTCTATGTCTGTGGCGTGTTGGCAGCGGACTATGTAGCCAGCGTTGAGCACGCCCTAATTTATCACCTGTGCATGTGCGCAAAAAGTCGAAAAAGAAAAAAAAACTACGAAAATTGCCAACAACTGGCAAATTTGCTGTTTTCCCTTAGAAGGCAGACGATTGCATAATTCCCTTTTTATTGGCTTGAATTTTTCCAGCGCATTCGCATTGTGTTTTTTGATACAAATGCTAATTTGGAACACCCCCGCAAGCCCAACCAGCGGGCAACGTCATCGTCATCGCCATCATCATCATCATCATGAATAACATCGTTTCGCCCACATGGCTTAGAAAACAAGTTACAAGCGTCGACTCTTGTGCATTGACCTGTGTCAAAAAGCAGCCAAGCAACCAGCCACCCATAGGAGCTCTAACTTGATGATGAATTTAATATGTTGCCAAAAATAATATAACACAAGTGGGTCAATGTCACGATAGCTGAGTGAGTGAGTGCTGGGAACCACCTTCGTTCATTATATATCTCGCCGATGCGAGAAGCGCCAACGGCTGCAGAGAAAAATCAGCTAAAGCCTCAAGCAATTTTTGCTTTATATGCGGGAATTTCAACAAATACTCCCGATGCTTCGTTACTCTCCCAAATTAACAGGTGCTACTATATATATAAACAAACTAATATATACAGAGCAAAAAGTGTAGTTTGATTTCATGCCATTTTAATACACATTGCAGTTTAGGAAGCACATATATACATATATGTAAATATATTTATACAAAAGCAAGTGCATATATAATTTGGTCGGATGCAGCCGACTTCACAATACTCGTTTATGGCTCAGTAGAAGCTTAGCTGCCTTATATTTTAACAGATATGTATGCGATCTAGTTAAATCATTAAAAATTAGGTCAATCTATATATATGCATACTTTCACACGCACTTTGTACAAATATTTATACATACATACGTGTTTATCATTCTAGTTTCAAAATTTTGTGTTTATGCAAACAAGAATAAATATGCATAGTAATTTACACATTTAACTTAAATATTAAATTGACAGCGACGTGTGTATTAAATATATATTTTGATTTTAGCATTCATACAATATTTGCTTCACATTTTCTTTTTAACTTAGCACTACAAGACATTAATGTACAATTGATAGATTCGCTTTGATAGATTATTTTACAAACTAAGTTTGGATAAGCCTCTGATCCAAAATTAGATCTTAACTTGGAAAATTGTGCGTTTAAGCCAAAGGTGTGACAACGATTAAACGGCTGTTTTTGGTTTGTTGGCTTCGGCGCGTTTGCGCTTAGCTCTCAGTTGCTGATTGCAATAGACGCGTAAAAAGATGGCAGCGAACACGATGAGCACTCCAAAGATGCCCAGCATCGTAATGCTATGCTGATAGATGAAACACGAAAGCATGATGGCGGCGGCCTATCAAAGAGCACAAATAAATAACAGATGAGTATACAACTGTGTATGTGTGTGTGTGAGTGAGGTGCTTACCTGGCGCACTGTCATGATAATCGTAAACACAACTGGCCCGAATACATCAATGGTGTGGTAGATAAACAATTGGCCCACAGCAGAGCATATGGATAGAATAACCATGTCGAAGACAAACTTGGGATGCTATAAATTAAGCAATTGAATTGGTTTAGCTGTTAGAAATTTTGGAATACATTATCTGAATGTGCATTTTCAATAAACAAATTAAGAAATTTATAAATAAACAATTGTTTTCCAATTAACTATAACTCTACTTTTAGGGCCTTTTTGCCAAAACCTATTTCATGTAAAGACTTTGATATAAATTAATAAAAACATTCGTAATTAAGACAACTCACCTCTGTGGCAAATGCCAGTGAGTCCATGAAGCCGCCCTGCATGGAAAGCGAGGCACCGGTGAAAATGGTGGAGAACAAATTGACGCCGCACATCATTTGGATTGAGGTCATTCCATAGCTCTTGAAGAGCGAGCCCTGCCAATTGGCCGTGAAGCTGTCGAAGATCATGTACATGGAGAGCAGAAAGATGCCCGTTAAGGTGGTTACACCACTGGCTTTGGTGCTGTCCGCAGATCCAGTCATAAAGAATATCATGCCCAGGGAAATGAGCAACGCCGTGACGTACTCGTACGATTCGTATTTGGCCCTGGACATGATTTTTCCCATCAGCATTACAGGTATGATTTTGCAGGACTTGGCCAACACCTGCGTTGGGAAGTTCACAAATTTAAGAGCCTCATATTGGAACCAAGCACTCATGATATTAGAGAACGAGGCATACGAATACTTGTAGAGGGGGGCACGATGCCGGGTTGTCGCAGGCTGCCACTGCAGATAGCCGAGTGCCACAAAGAAAGCCAGCATACGGTTGGCAAAGACTAGAAACTGTGAGTCCTTAAACTTAGCACTTTCGCCGGCGAAATTTAGATAATGCTGCGTCATGATCTTCTCTTGCAGCACACCCCACGTTAAATAAGAGATCATAAGACCGCCAAAGCACCAAAGCAGCTGCACAGCCTCCTGCGAACTGGTGCGCTTACTTGGATGATCACGTTCCATTGCTGCTCCACTGTTGATGCTGCTGGCCACGTGAATAACGTCCACAGACTCATAGTTAGAATTGCCCGTAATGCACATATTGATGGCCTTGTGCAGAAACGTTTTGTTGCCACGTTCGAGATAGTTCGTGCGCTGCACATACTTGTAGATGAGATAGCCCGGCACAAAGACGCAGCTGTAGCCGAAGCAGTTAACCAGCAACTTCAGCAGCCATGCATAATCACTCGACTGTGACTCGATTAGCTGCGATAGAGTTACATCCAGAGCATAGCTTCCCGCTAGCGAGGCGCGCAACAGGTCCGTGAAGAAGTGTATTACCAGCAGGCTGGCTACCAGAACAGAGCTAAGAGCGTATAAAAACACATTAATAGGTATGCATGTATTTTAGCTGGATAACAAACCATATAATTAGCTCGGGCGCTCGATTCCCCATCCTGTAACCGTGCATGTGGCGGTTTTTGCGTTCTGCAATGATTCAAGTTGAAACTCGAATTGGCTGACACGTTCAAATGGCGATATGAATTTGGATGCCAAATAATCACGCCGCTAGCATTCTAGCCGGCAAAGTCAAGTGTCATAAGTTCAATAACCGCGCAAAACAAGTTTTTGCATAATTTTAACTGAGCAGTAGCAGCGGCAGTGGCAGCAGCAGCGACCCAACAATAAATAATGAAGACAGCTGCGTTTTGCTTAAATGTATGTGTCGGGAAGTTTGTTTACATTATAAAAGAGTCGCGTGTCGAGATATCGGTTCTAGTTTTTAATGAACGTGCTGTTATGCGACCAGATGGCACAGCCGTAACGTGCCGGCTGCGCAAATATTATACGTGCACCATCTCCATTACGACCAACTGTTTAATAAAATAAGACCTAAATAACAAATATTTAACTATTAGTGTGACCATATTTTGCTAGGGATAATATCCGTAGAGCAGCGCTGCCAGACAGTTTGATTTTGCTGATGGTGCATACGGCAGCTGAATTAATTAAACTATTATTACAAACGATTATAACAGATTATTTTAATTTGTCACATTTTTTATTGTTATCTTAAACATTTACATGAACTCTGATTAATTCACAATTTTGAAATTTTGAACTAAGCATTGGAGAACTCGTCTGAACTAGTGAACTAGTTCTGAACCTCCAATACAACTCTACACGTCTGTACCTACCTCGATTTGTATTCTTTGTCAGAAGTTGTGGGAAAGATTTTAGTTCAGCTACAAAAATCTCAAAAAAGCAAACTGTAAAGAGCAGATAAATAATTTCAAGCGTGCAACTAAGTGTATCGAGCAATCAGTGAATGCGTAAATACTTGAAAGATTGTTAAAATTGATTCAGCGCTCAATCGCCATTGAATAACGCATTTAAACAAACACCTGGATAACTTTAATGTAAGTAAATCGTAAAATATGAATTTAAGTATTTAACTTATAAATTTATTATAAAAACGCATTAAGAATTTAGAAAGCCCAAGTGTGTATCCACTTATGAGTCAGTACTTCTTATTTCTTGTTTTTATTGTTGTGGCAACTGTGTGTATAATTAGAATACATTCAACCATTATATATATATGTGAACTCATTTCTAAATATATATTGGTGTGCATGTATCTGCAAGAAAGAGTGGCGAATGAAATGAAATGTCCAGAATAAAGAATACTCAAAACAAACATGTACTATGTATGCCTGTACATAGATGCAAAACAGTGTTGTGCAACGATAGCTGATAAGTGCATTTGCAAATACTCGCATTATAATTAGACGAGGCTGTTCCTCTGTTGAATAAAATCTTGTCTTGAAAACCCATATTAAAATTGATTTAAAATGATCTGAATTTTAGCTAAATAATGGCGAACATATTGATTCATCTTATATGCAATAGTTATGTGTCTTTGAACATCTGCAGGCAAATTAGCAAACGATTTTATTGCAGGAATTTACATTTGGCAGCTGTACAGCTTATTTTTGATCTTTAAGGGTTGTTAGTCCTAGCCTTTATGGTATCGCCATTTTCCAGCAGCTGCCTGTACTCTATACCTACCTGTCAGTAACTTATTTGATTACCTGAAATGCAGTTTGAGGCGTATAAAACTGAATCGTTTTTGTGTCCTTCTTTACAGTTGCGAACAAAGGTTCAACCTACGCACACACACAATTTAATTGTGACCAAAGTCTAAGGCAAACGGCGAACGTAAAATAAAAGGAACATCCGAGCAACCAGGATCTCTTGTGGAAGTCAAAAACAGTATAAAAATGGTACAGACTGGAATATCGCTGAATGAGCGCTTCACTCAAATACAATCCCGCCAGCGACAGCCGTCGGCTGGCGGGCAACGGGAGCGCGCAAGTCGTAGTCGTTCACGGAGTCGCAGTCGCCGGATTGTGGATGCAGCAGCATCAGCGGCCAATTCGAGGCTGCTGCAGGAGTTTAAACGGAAGCACACCGTTCAGGCGGCCCTCAAACTGAAGCGCGTATGTGTCCAAAACAAAACAAACAAACTAAAAAAAAGACAAGCAATACAACAACCAACCACAATAAGTACTCTGGGATTGAGGAACTGACTGAACAATTGACAAACGCAAGCGATTGAGTATAATCCGTGACGTTCTGTTTGGCTGGGCACGGGCATGAAAGGCAGAGAGCAGCAAATGAGCAGATGAGCGCCAGCAGAGGATATGAGCACATTGCTCCATAGAGAGCACTTGTTGCATTCAGCCAGATTTCAAAGCTAGCGCGCGCCCGTTATACTGAGCAGCTAAGTCCGGTCCAGCCAGGCCCTGCCCAGAGCAGACAACCAGAAGTAGTCTTCAATATAAATAAATCCACTTGTAGTAGACATCCATTGAATTCACACACACTGAACCGCAACCGCTTGAGCAGCGTCAAGTCGCATTCAGTTTGTTAAACGCAAAAAACAAAAACAATCCATCACAAACCTTATGCATCTTACAGAGAAGCTTGCGGACAACTGCTGGCGGCAACAAAGCGCTCCGTCAGGGGCCCATCGGAAGACCCGTGCGCTCCAGCAACGGCACTCGCCTGGCAACGTAAGCATCCCCAACTTAAAAACCAAACACACACTTGTAGCTGTTCTTGACTGTGTGTCATATTCAGTCAAGGCGGAAGATTGCTTGCGAGCAGCTTTTGAATGAAAGCGCCAAGTGCTACAACAACAACTCCAACAACAACAACATTGTAAAACACATCTACTTTCTGCTTATTCCGCCTCTACAACTTCAATCACAAATAAATAGCATGCGCGCAGATCTGATTGCCAACAATGGACGCGCACGGCGCAGCAGCAGCATTAGTGCCCGACGATCCAGCTCCGCGGCTGGAGGACTCCGCCAGCGCCTGGGTCTAAGCCGACCCACTGTCGGTGGTGCAGCAGAGCGTGTGGCTCAACGTCGACGCGCTTTGGCGCGACAACAGCCGCAGCAGCGTGGCCGTTCACGCAGTCGTGGACGTGCTCGCTCGCAGAGTCGCGGACGCGATCAGAGCCGGGCTCGTTCCCAAAGTGTCAGCCGTTCTCAGAGTCGTGGACGCCGCGGTCAGCAATCGGCTAACGGTGGCAGAGCTGCTGGCGGTGGCGTTGGCGGCGGACGTGCTCCGGCTCGTGTTTCAGTGAAGCAGCGCCTGGGCGTGCGTGCAGGCGAGGCAGCAGCAGCTGGAGGAAAAGGAGCAGGCAGCAAACGACGTGGCAATCGTCGGACTAACAGCAAATTGCGGGGCGTAGCTGCCGGGCGCATTGAGAAGCGTCGCAATACGAAAGCTGCACAGAAGACTGTGGCTGCTGCCGCAACTGGGCGCGGACGCAAAGGACGTGCACGGGGAAAGTAAGTTGTGAAGTTTCCAATTATTGTATACCCTATGTTAATGTTGAAATGTGTTGCAGATCTGCCTTACGTGCCGCTGCTACTGCTGTTAATGCTGCTACTGCTGCCACGCATCGCTCCCGCTCACGCTCAAGATCTCGGGCACGACAGGGTAATGCTGCTGCTGGCACTGCTGCTCCATCAAATGGACGACAACAAGGTGCAGGTGCTGCTGGCGCTCGTCGCCGTGGACGCAGCTCACAGCGCGCGGGTGGTAAAATTGCCAAGGGTGTCAATAAAAATGGTAACAAGAAGAAGGCCAACAAGAGCACAGAAGGTGGCAAGGCAAACCAGCAACAGCCGGGTCGTCGCGGACGTAGTCGTGGTCGTGGTGGTCGCACGGTTGCAGGTAAAAGCGTTACAAGCGTGGCTCACTGCACGGACATCAGGCTGGAAGGGAGCGCATAGCGACTTAACATGGAATTTTCTCTACTCCTGCTTTCAAATGTAGTATAATTAATCTAAGCTGTTTTTTCTTGGCTTTTTTCAACATAGGTAAGCCGCAGCGGACCGAGGTGAAACGCGAGGATCTGGACAAAGAGCTGGATCAGTACATGTCAACCACAAAATCAGAAATGGACTATTTGCTTAAGTAGAGCGCAAAACACGACGATCAAGAAGAATTACCACCGCAAGGCAGTTTTTACTAATTCTTAAGTTGTGTCTATAATACTAACTAGCTGTAAGCGTCACATACGACAATTGTCACCGTACGGAATGGTGTACTTATGCTCTCTAGCTCTCGCTAAGGAGGTACCCTGTAAATAGCATATCGTATAAGTAAATGTCTCTGTTTGCATAATTACAATCAAATGTTTGTACTCTGTGCAGCTAAATACAATTGACTCCTTGTTTAAACTAAATGCCATATTGTGTGTATTTTTGTGTGCTATTTGTTCAGCAGCAACGCCTTATCCCAGACTAAAGAAGCCTTCTGGCCAAGTGCCGGAAATTAACTTTCGGTCGCCTCTGTTTGTTTGTGTTTGGACAGCGTGCGAAATGAGCGAAAAAAGAGTAATCCAAACTCTGTTCTGGCCATCCCATGGGGTGTTGGAAGATAAATGTATTTATTTGCTGTCGATTCTTTTTCCCGTTTCGTGGCTTGCTGTGCTCCGTACTATGAAAGGGTATATTTGTTCGAATTGCAGGTCGCATCAGGTACTATTAAATAAATATAAAATATATTCCTATGATTAATAAATATATTTAAAAAATATATAAATATAGTAACATTCAAATGTAATATATATATATATATATATATATAAACAAAAACATTTTAGTCCTTATTTTACTAAATATTCTATTTAAACTAATGCAGGGCATGGCTTTAGCTACTACAACAGTCTCCCACTCAAGTTGATTTTCTTTTAGCGTTTTCTTCTTTGCTTTTCAGGATTCTAGTTTTATCTGGTAAGCGATTATTTTTAATTTCTGTGATTGATTGCCCAGGTGGCAGGTACCGGGAGAGCGTAAAGAGAGAAGTGTGCTGCAAGAGTCTGTGCGGGATGAGTGGAAGCTAACAAGGTGTTGACACAGATTTGTTTGAGCAGGGCTGCCGCAGCAAATGGGGTTTTGTCGTTTTAATTAAATTCCATCCGTGTGCGTTGCCTGAGGCGTCTGACTCGGATAGTTGCGGCAACATTGTGGCTGCCAATTCATTAAGCTGCACCACTCGCTCAATCAGGTCGGCCACTAAGTAGCGAAACCTGTTTCGGCAACCATCAGCCGCAATGGATATTTGGGCTGCTCCTGCTGCTGCTGCTGCTGCTGCTGCTTTCACTGTCATTCCTGCTCAATGCGATTAACTGACATCAATAAGCCATGGCTGTAACTAATCACCAGCAGCCACAGCATCCACGAGACCCCAGCCGGCTAATTAACACAAAATGACCATTTGTTGCGCCTCCTAATTGCTGATAATGGCAAGGAATACGCTCCACAATGCGCGCTCGAGCGGAAGTTATCGCCCACATGGGACGCTGCTCATTAACCCCTTTTTCCGGTCAGTCAGCTGCTTCAAACATTAAACAATTCAACAATTTATGAGCAATTAGTAAATGTTGCCGACCGACACGTTGTTCCATAATTACAGAATTCAATTTATGGGCACACCTTTTGGGCACCTTCCAAAGGGTCCTCTCTTTTCGCAGGGCCAACAGCCAACAATGTTGCTAATGATGTTGCCAAGAAAGAAAAATGAAAACGACATTAGGCTGAGCGTCCCCTAATGCTGTGCCGAGAGCTCTGCAACAATGTTATTCAATTAATTAGAAACAAAGGGAAAACTATAAAATGTTTTTATTTTTTATTATTGTTATTTTTTCTTGTAAGAAACTTGAAATGAATTCAGTTAATTTTCATATAGTCAGATCTAAAGTAAAAGAAATACTATAAAAAAAAAAATATTTATATTTTTACAAATATATAATTGTTTAATATGATCTGATGATTACATGTATTATAAAATAAATATTTTCAAGAGGTCCAAATTTCTTGCTTTGAAATTGAATATACCTTCTTATATAATATCATTTATTAAATCAATTTTTTCAGGCCTCGCATTTGATATGATTTTCATATTTGTAATGCTTAGGATGCTCGGCTCTTGCCTCCTGTCAAGACTTCAACTTATCAGCCCGGCGTAATACCTGCTGGCTTAGGAGCGCGCAGGTTGGCCATCAGGTGCCAAGTTGTGTGGGGGAGCAAAAGAGAAACCAATTTGCCTAATCTGCACAGCAAAAATGACTTGTGGCCTAAAAAGCGACAGCCACTCTGTTAGCAGGTGAAAAAGGCAAAGCTTTAGGCAAATTTCGAGTCCATTTTGTGTTCTGCGGATTACACGCGAAATGCTTGAGCAGTAATCAAGAGCCTGAGGTCTTAATCTCCTAGAAGCTGTACTTATTGCGTTAGACCTGAGCATGAAGTATCACATTTCCTCTATTGAGCCACCCATGGCTAATTGCTAAAATGAAGGTCAACAGCTTCGACAGCTGCTTTACTCAATTATATGCATGACTGCAGTTGAGCCAGCCACATTTGTGGTGTCAGCAAACACGCGCAGTGCGAGAAAAGACAACAAAAATAAAATCAACAACAATTGCCAATTGTTGTTGACCAACCCATCCCATCCCCTCACAATATATAACATCACATCTCAACACATTAAACGTGGGTTGGCTTTTCATGAGGAAAGCAAACAGACCCCACACTCTACTCCAGTTCAATCAGCGGTTATATTGTAGGGCAACAAGTTTTTCTTTCGTTTAACAGTTTCTGATAAGATACCGCCTTTAATATAAATATATACAGTAATGTAAAGTAAAAAATGTGAATCCTTAGCTCGAAGTAATGGAAATTATATACAATAAAAATAATGTATAAATATATTATTTATTTTATAAGATAAATAATATATGAAATTAGTAACTGTAGAGAACTTGTAAGACTCATTTGCTCACTTTAATTTGATATAGTTTTATCTCCCGCATTATTATTCAATATTATATTATATGGCTCACAAAAAGATTCAACAACGTTGATAAAATCAATTGGGAAATAAATGGCAAATCGAATGTGAGCGAAATGCCATCGCGAATGGTATTTGTATTTTATTCACGCTTTGCTCGCACGACACAAAGCTAATGAAGTGTCAAAGTGTTGAAAGGCAATTCCCTACACGAATGTGTGTGAGCCTGTGATGTCTGTGATATCTGTGTGTGTGTGCCACATAATAAATAAGCCAAATCCGGCAGGTAATGAGGTTTTTCTTATGAAAATGTGCATGTGTTAACAATTGAGCGATCAGCGCTTGTTTCCTCTGTGATTTACGCTTTGCTTATTGTGTTTATATTTATGCGGCATTGTTTGAAAATGCAAATGCTGAGCTGTTAAATTTCGAAAGAAGTTCGCCGAATCGAAGGTGTTGCCAAATGCTGAAAATGTGATTCCCAGTGCCGCCATTAGCCAAGGCCAAAGCAAATAAACTGCAAGGCAACTGACGACGATTAGGATGAGGGTCTGAGCGAATGCCAGCGGGGCAATCAATTTCACGCTTCTACACGTTTCCCTCACCCACACACAAGCTCACATATGCACACACACACACACACACACACTCACACATGGTGCTTTTCACTCTGCCTCGTTCTTTCTTTCGTCTGCCTTTTTTGTAAACTGCTGCTGCCCGTACAATATAATTGTCTCGAAGAGCTCTCGTCTTCTTCTTCTTCCGCTTCATCGTCTTCCTCTTCTTCTTCTCCGTGTTGTTTTCGCCGACTGACGCCATTTTGTCGTGCATTTTGCGGCTGGCGTCGCGTCGCGTCGCGTCCCTTTAGCGCTTAGTCAAAAGCTCAGCCTCTTTGGCACGCCCCGCGAGATATGCAACAGAAATTGTTCATTACTGCAACACCTCGTGGTGCTTTCAAAGCGTGTCCGTCGCGCAGCCACTGAAGCTATCAATGTGTCCAATTTTTGGTACAGTGCTTTTCCATTTAATGGTGTTGAGTTAAAAACTTTCGATTCTCTGATCATAAAAGCATTTCAATTGCATTAAGCCCATGGCAATAATGTAATTTTCGTGGCACGCACGAACAGTATACGCACGAGGGCACAGACATTTGCTGCGTCCTGCTGCAGGATGCGCTAAGGCACAATGACAAAAGTATCAAAGACGCCTGCAATGCCATCGGCAGGCGGAAACTGTTTGCTTGTGCGCTGCAAAGTAATCGACAAAGACATTGCTGTCAGATGTGGGCGGCCCACGTGTGTCTCTCTGACGTAGAGCACTTAAGTCTACCTAACAATAGCAGATCTTGATTAGATGTGCCTTGAGCGTGACACATGATGTGGCTCTGCCAAGTCAGCGTTTATTTCACTTTTCACTTTCAAGCAGGCAGAGTAAAGTTCATGCTGCGAATGATAAACGACAGTGCGAAGTGAGTCTTTGTTGGAAGTTTCGCATTTGAGTTATAAATTTTGTTCAAATCACTTGAATCGCGCAAACCGAATATTTGAATGCCAGCTAATAATATTGTATATTGCACAACGCATAAATGTCAGCTTTAATATATATTATATTAATACAGTGAGCATTCTGTCTAGAACTAAGTAAACTATTCAAATGAATTTTCAGGGTATTTTTTTCATCTTTACTTATCACGATATTCAATTGCATCTTCATTTGACGAACATGAAAGCACAAACAGCCCCCAACTTCATTTGACAAGGTTTTTCACTTAATTTAAATAAAACACGTTTCCATTAGAGAATTTAGAAACAAGGACTCTCTTAGGTAGTTATGTATATATTTTTTATTAACATCTTTACCATTTATACACACATATACATATATAAGTTTTTTATCATGTTATCTCACATGTATGAAATAGTGTTCAAAGAGCTCATTGCATAAACATTACTTATAAAAGAGAAGGGCTTGCCAAGGCGCTGGAATAGTTCCCTCTGGGGTGAAATTCTTGACAGTTGTGGCAAACGTCGCAGCATGCTTAAAATTATCGAAATTACAATTAGCTTTAGCACATAAATAGGTCAAATGACTAACAAACGCTGCTACTGATAATAACATTTACAATATTGCAATTGAGCCCAATATACACAAATACTATATCATGTTTATAGTGTTTCCAAAATAGACATATGTATATGTTATATACATACATATATACTTATAGTAAGTACAGTTGACGTATGACTACAATATGATAGCATGAAATATGACAGGTACAGTTTAATCTAGATAATACGCTCAATGGATCGCTCGATCTTATGTCGCCTGATGATATGATAGAGTCCAGTAAATAGTTTTACTATCTGTTTTTTCAATGTTCAGTGGAACAACTCAAATGCATTCAGTTAGCTTTGAAAGGTCCAGCTGTTGTCTAGTTTGGAAAGTACAGCCTGAAACTTACCAGACGAACTGGCTATCGATTTCGTCTCGTCCTTATAATTTTGAGGTCGCCATTTGTAGGTACAGTTGCCACACTCATCGTTAGTCGCCAACTGTTTTAGGTTGTATTTTGAATGAATCTCCCTGTAGTTTGTTTTCGAATTTATGCTTAAATTAAAGTTTATGTCGGCTTTATGGTTACCGTCTGCTGTCGTTTTCATCTATCGTTCTTACAGGTTTTCGTTGGCATTTGGCTGCTCAACAAGTGTTTTATAATTGAGGTTTCTGCAGTACATTTACATCTGTTTTTATGTTCAGGTTTTTATACTTGATTTGAGTTACAACTAAAAACCCTGTATTTCACGGTGTACAACACTTTCGCTTTGTGACGAATGGAATTCATCGTGTGTCTATCTTAGTTCCGTTCGCTGTGGGTACAGTTGCTACATTCATCATTAATGGTCAACTATAGTAGTCAACTATGTTTGGTTAAATTTTAAATGGATCTCCCTGTATTTTCGTATACCCTGAACCCATTTGTATTAGTTTTTATGCTTAAAATAAACTTTAAATATTTTCTATGGTTACCGTCGGCTGTCGCCCTATTTTGTTGCTCTTTAGGATTTTCTTGGACATTTAGTTTATCACTCTAAGTCATTTAGATATTTCGACACATATATTTAACAAATTCAACTTGTATTTTTGATTTGAAGTTTAATGTTGATTCAGATTTTAAATGAAACACCCTGTATTTGACGGTTTTGCAATAGTAAGTTCGTTTGTTAGCTCTGTTCCTTGTGGGTACAGTTGCCACACTAAATAATTAGGCGTAATTTGATTTGATTTTGAACGAGTCATCATTTTGATATTTTGTTTCGGTATCCTTTGCTTCCACATTTGATTTGATTTAAAATTAAACATCCCACATCTCATATTTTTAATTTCGAATGAATGGACTTCATTTTAAACCTGTTCAATTGTGATTTGTGTATGAGTACAGTTGACCACATTTATTTGACTTTCCAATTTCATTTTTTTTTTTTTTTGATTTGATTTTTCCATCTTGTCTCTTTTAAGTTGTGCTTTGTGTTGCCATAGTAAATAGTTTGTCATCAGAGGATTTTCTCTTGAAGGATTCACCCTGTAGATATCGTTTGACTATGTGTTTGTTATTAAATTATTCGGCTATCATTCGCATTCTGTTCGATTTAGAATGGATCGCCTTGTAATAGTATCTTGATTTTCATTTGGATTTCAGTTTAAAGTTCATGCTCAAGTGTGTCTGGCTATTCAATTCGTCTCATCGACCATTCGTTTGATATTTGCTTCGGTTACCTGTACTTTGTTAACAACATCGTCCATAAATTCGTGTTTGACTCTCTGACCGCAACTGAACGCTCTGCTTAGCGCTCGTCCTCGCTGATTGTATAGCTGCTACGGAACTCACTCAGCGGCGTCGCATTCGTCGTGGATGGCGTCATTAGTGGTGCGCCCTGAAACGAGATGGCCAGCGGAAGGGCTGAGGGGGCGCACAGACTCAAGGCGCTGCGCCCTTCGGTCACGGAGCGATAGCGTAACGGGCGGCCCGAGCTGCAATAAAATGAGAATGCGAAGTGAAAAATATGAAAGTTTTCTCCTATTTCATTATCTACCAAGTTCATGTAAACACTTGAGTAAAACTTATATTGGTTTGCAAATATGCAGATTTTTCATTTACTCAATTCATGGCCAAGGCTTCGCATACCCTGAACACATTGGAACAGTCTGAGTGAGTATATTGTGCCACAGGCGAGCCGAGATAAAAAACATAAGTATACCAGGAGAATGAGCGAATATTAAAGTTTATCAGATCAACTAACTATACCTTTATATCCATATCTGTTCCTCAATTTTTCATTCTGAGTTGAAACGCAGCTTTCGGCTTTCCGAATTTCTCCAACGGACTTTGCTAGTATATTTCCCCTTCCTTATAAGTATAATAATTATTGGCAATAGACAATATTCTGATTTGATGCTAATTCCTGTGAAAGGTAAACTTGAAGAGAAGCTGCATCTCCAGTCTACACATGTCAACCCAACCTTATATATTGTAGCTGTTCCTCAAATATATCTATATATATATATCTACTTAATCATAAATTTATATTTAAACATATTTATGTATATTTAACTTCCTCAAGCATATGAATGTAGGGTATGAACGCGTTATGCATTCCCTAATAGAGAATTGTTTCATGTTTTTATAATGCCATACCTTTAAATTTAGTTATTCAATAGGAACTTTTTCTTGCAAAATTGTTTCGTCTGCCTTGTGAAAGTTGAAACGACGCGTCGTTAACAAGTTTTCCCTGTAATTTACTTCGATTTCTTTCGTTAAGCATCTACCGGACATAAATTTTCTGCGCTGTTTTTGAGACACATTATCAGTTAATCTGAACTGTCTTTGCTGTTTCTGAAGTGAACAAACAAAAAAAAGTGAAATTAAAGCTATCCTCCTCCTGCAAGGAACATTCCATGATGTTGATAAATATATAATTGGTAATTCATCTGTAGTAATATGCGATACAAAGCTCTATAAGTAAGCAAGCTTTCAGTTTTATTGAGTCGATACCAGGCTTATACGCTTGCTGAGCAAAAGTGCAATTGAATAAACAAAGCTTGAAGTGACTTTTATTAAATACTTTGTGCAAGGAGAATCGTTGCTTTACTTTAATTTTGATACTATTTTCCGGAATATAAATGTTCTATTTTGTTTGAAATTTCCCTCAATTTCCTGTCAGTGCTAGACTAATCTCTCCTTTGTTTCGCGCATTCGTAGTTTCATTTCATTGGCAAAAACTTTTGGCGAAAATCAATCATACGTCACGTTGCACCACAATTGCTGGAACCATGAACAATGCATTGCATTGCATTCTTTTTTTAGGGGATAGTAAATCGCACCCCAATAAACTGTATTGGCCACATAACAAATGAAAATAGATAGATTACTCAATATTTTACACCTCATCGCTTACCGTTCGCAGTTGCACTTCAGGAGACGGATGAACGCCGCTCGAAATGTCCGATTGAAGATGGTGTAAATGATCGGGTTGATCGTCGAGGAAACGTAGCCCAGCCAGAGGCAGGTGTTGACCACATGCTCGGGTACTTGGCATTCAGGGCAGGCGGCAAATATGATGTTCAGTATGAAGAACGGCGACCAGCACAGGACGAAGGTGAAGAAGACCAGGCCCAGGACCTTGGTGGCCTTCTGCTCCGTGGCTACCGCATTTGCCGAGAGACTGTTGCGCTTGGCGCGATTGTTGAGAAATCTGGCGAAAGAAACCACTTTGGAAATTGAATTATTTGGACAACTCGCGCTCACCTCAAGTTCAGCGTGGGCGTGGCAACTCGATTGAATGACAGCTTGAAGGGGAGCAGCTTGTGGCGTCGCGTTTGGCCCATCGCCGTTGACGTCACCTGCTGCTGATTCTCATTACCGTTGCCACAGTTATTGCCCGTGCCACTGCCTCCACCGTGTGTCTGAATGGTGGTTAAGTTCTTTCTGCTTGGGCCACCATCGCCAGCGCTTCCAGCACTTATGCAGTTGGTTGTCGCAACTGTTGCTCCGCCAGTCACGTTGGCTCCGCCACCTGATTCACGTCCTCCACTTCCATTTGTCGCGTAACCCAATTGTGGCTGCGAGACGCTGCCGCGCAACGAGGCCCGTCGATTCGGATGACTGTGAAATGGGTTGGGGTTTGGTAAGTAAAAGCCACTTGACGTATTTAAATAGTATTTGCTTGCTGCCTTGCAGCAACGAGTGTTTGATATTAGATTTTGGTCTTTTGGACGAAAACTCAGGGCGCAACAGTTTATAAAATTGTCTTTTAATAAAATCTCGGAAGGCATTTTACGGGCTTATTTGATGCAAGAATCTGATTCTTTAGCCAGACTTCAATGTAAACTCATTTACTTGCGGCAGTTTAACTAAATGAATTACGCCAGCTGAATTGAATTCGCATATAAGAAATGAACAGAAGTGTTGCTGATTGAAATCTGAGGAGTCTCTCAAATTTAGGCTTCAACGATTATATTAAATGGGATTTAAGTGTGCAGCAAAATTTAATTGAAGCTGTAAGATGATGAAAATCATTTTAGAGATAGCGGAGGAATAACAAAAGGCGATGACTTAAATAATATGTATAAAATAACAGAGTAGAGGGCTTACTAGTCGTACCCAAAAATAGAAAGCTCTTCGTGCATATGCCATTTTGGAGAATATTTATATATATTCAATGCAAATCAATCGAGTGAAATACGATTATAAGTCTTAATGTCACTTTCAATAGGCTTAGGTATAAGGAATAATATGGACAATCAGCTCGGTATGCCTTTATCGGGTCTGAAGAGTTTAGTAAGCCTGGCTTACAGATTTATTCAAAATAAATTGATGACCCACTTTTGCATCTTGTAGAAGAAAGATTTAATTCAGATTTAAGCTATTTCTAAAAGAGAAACTTTCTTGCATGCAGATGAGTTTAATGATATATTAGCTAAGTGCTCCAAACAACAATGTAGAAGTTATGTGAAATATTAAGAGTTGACCATGGTATAGTGTTTTCAGTTGGTCCTAAATTCATTGCCAACTTGTTGTGCAGCTTGTGTAACCATCTTGCTCCCCTGACGGCTACATTTTTGGCCAGTTTGGCAGTTGGCAAATATTCGGAAGCACTTTGCGTCTGTTGCAGTACGCCAAATAAAATAAAAAGTTTTTCAATTTTTGGCTGGCGACAAGCAGCAGCTCTGCATGGGCGCCCAAGAGGCGTCAAATGTCCAAATAATAATTTGCAACTAAATGGAAAATAAGAAACTTTCTTTGTGCTACCTGGGTAGCTGCGAGCTAACTTTTTGGGCCTGCCTCATTAGAAATTCATATATATTTATTCGTCAACTTGCGCAACACAAATCCGCTGCAAAGCGCACATACGTGACATTTCGCTGAGCTGGCATTACGCTCAGTACTCTTATATCGCGGGCATTCTAGTTCTGCCTGCAAGCATGTAACGCCTGAGAGGAGGCCTTATTTAATATGAATACTTCATTACTGTAAGCTAAATCTAAGGGAATTCAGAATCCCATTTTAATTATATGATAGGCAGCATTTAACCTTGTCTGATCACATTTTTTCACGTTTCTGTCTACAATATCGTATTGGCATATGAGCCCTATTCGTCTGTGAGAGAATTAGATAGTCGTATATTCCCCTTCTATGTGCTTCATTTTTGGGGCGTGCTTAAGTCACGGCGTAGCTCTAACTCGCTGCAGCTTTTCTCTGCTGGTTATGCTAAAATTTTGCGAATTCTGCGCCTTTGCATTAATGCAAAAAAAAAAAAAGAAAAACACGAAAACAACAGCAACGAATGCTGCAACAAATAGCAATGACATTTGCAAATGTCAGTGCCATTGTGGATGCTGGGAAGAGGCAGGAGCCTTTTGCAGCCATTCGACGGCAACATAGTCGCCAGCATGGTTCGAGAACTTGCACCACCGTCATCTCGTGCTGTGGCTGTGACTGCGGCTGAGGTTGTCCTCTTTGTGGTTTTCCTTGCCATTTTATGCGCTATTTATTGTTGCCGCAGCAGCAGCGTCAAGAAGAAGGAGCGGCAGCGACATCTCCTTTTCTCCTTCACACAACAATGTGGCAAGTGGCCCGCAGACCGACAAGCAGATTCGTGTTTTTGTGTTTTTGGTGCTGCACCACATGACGCATGAGTGATTTATGTTTACGGCACGTTGCAAGTGCTTGCAAGGAAATTATGTATCCGCCATGTTGTGTGACACTTGAATATGCATTTAATTGCAAAAAGATGCGTAATTGATTGCTTTGTTGTATTGAAGCATTTATGGGGAATTCACGAAGCAGCATAACTCTATAAATAAATTGAGCAAAGCATATTTTCCAATACGAAAGTCTTGAATTAGAATATTAAACCGATATATATTATTGTTTATATATATTAAAAATCCTGAAATACAATTTGTTTATGAAAAGTTATACTCTAACAATATTATAGATGTGATGTTATTAGATTCGTCTAAGACTTGTTGCGTATAAAAAACGACCAAATAAATTTCATGAATGGCTAAAAATTGAACGCCCTGAGGCCTCTATAAAGCTCTATAAATAAATTGAGCATATGTTTCCAATACGAACATATTTATCTGTCTCTGTCTCAAAAAAAGAATTTTTAAACAAATATATTTATAGTAAATATATAATAAAAATCATGTAATAGAATATGCCAACTCTATCTTAGACTATATTTTATATTTATATATATATATATATATATATATATATATATATATATATATATATATATATATATATATATATATATATATATATATATATATATATATATATATATATATATATATATATATATATACATTAGTTTTTAAAATTGGATTGGTACTGGAAAAGTTAATTAATTTCAGAATCAACAATGTGTAGAGCATGCCCTTAGCAGAAAAGGTTCTCAAAATTAGTTTGCATTCCAAAGGAGTTGATTAGATGTTATTTTGTCCAAGAGTCGAGCCTCCTTTAAAGCATTTGAAGTCCACGTTTACTTTATGTGTACCGAAAGTAAACAAATGAAAATCCTTTCAGACGCGATTTGCCCAAAACTTGTTGCCGATAAAAAAGTCGAAATAAAAAATTCATGAATTGCTAAATCTTGGACGAGTCGAGGTCTAAATACTCTTTTTTCATGTATGCATATATACGAAGCTGTTGAAAGTTTTGATATGAGATATTGTGGAGTTCTTTTCATAGTAATCGACTTCAAGTACAAATTTTTCATTTTTGAAGAATGTATATAGCTCGAGTGTTACTTGGCTCCTGTCAAAGTTCAGACGCCCTTCTGTCCAGAGCATTGACAATGGGTTTGCAAGAAAAAGGCAACTATTTGGTAAGAGGTTGCGGAGTGCTGAGTCGGAAGGCAAAGCCAAATAAAACTCAATTTGTTTTTGTTATTTGTCTCAGCCTCGCATCCAACTCGAGCCTCGAGGCAAAACAAAGCAAAGCCAAAACGCTTTGCACTTACAATGTAAATTATGCAAATTTCTTAGAAAAGTAGTCTGAAAAGTTGTTTGCTGGCATTGTGGAGCCGTGTAAACAAATGTAATAAATTTAAAAGCTTGTATGCTCAACTGATAATAAATGTCTGCAGAGTCCCAGCTCAGCTCGACGTTCCTCAACAGCGTGATTTCGACACAATTTGCCAAAGGTGAGATTTACAAGAAAAGGTACAAATGTCACGGGTCATGTTGTGGGTTACGTTTAGTCATTGGTTGAGCAAATGCCACGATTGCCATCTTTCTTAATGAGCAATCAAGTACAGTATGACATCAATTTCATGGACCGCCTGCCAAGGTAACCTTGTCATTTTTATCGTATAAAGATCTTTGTTTAACTAATACTCTCAAGCCTTTGCAAACACAGTTAACTTGTAGTCCGTTCAGAGATAGTTCCTGCCACACAACTTCCGCCGAAAATTGAGGGCTCATAAAATAATGGTCAGGCTGTGCCTCAGTTGACTAATTGCAAATATCCAGAGGTGGCCCAGGCACACAATTTACTTTTCACAACTGACAATTTAATTAAGCCAGATGCAATTTGAGGCCGTTTGCCTCATTTGAATGTAGATTGAACGGCAAGTGGTTGGCTAACATTGCAGCTAATGAAAGCTTTGAGTGGGGCAACTCACCTGTCTAGCAGATACGGACTACCGGCATCAGCACGCTTCCGCCAGAAGCTACTGGTCGGTGCCTTGCCACGCGTCGAGAAGGATGTGGACGAGATCGCCGTCGGTGGGGTAGACGATTGCCGCAAGATGCCTCTGCCAGAAAGTCGGAAGTTAGTGCGCCCCGTATTATTCAGATTACCGCTGCTGCTATTGCTGCTGCCGCCGTCGCAGCCGCCTCCATTGGCCACGTTGCGAAAGCTGACGCTGGGGACACTTCGATTGGATGTTGCTCGCTGATGCATCAATGGTCGCTCGGTGCAGTCAATATTGCTGCCACCTCCACTTGCACTGGTGCACCTTGTCCGTGATGCCACGCCCATACCCATTCCAGTCTCTGCATTGTTAACGTTGCGATTGCTGCCACCCATCGCCAGACACTTGTTGTTGCTGTAAGTACTCCTGGTGAGACTGCCGTGCATCTGCATCTGTTGCTGGCCGTGCTGTGGGCGTATGGTGAAGCGTCCACCCAACCTATTCAAATAGAGTGAGTTAGATGCAAAAGTCGAATGGAGCTGATGTGTATCCAATGGCTTGATTGCGCTGCTTCCCTCCTATTGATTTAGAGCTAATTTGCTTTCACGTTGCTTTGATTGGCAGTCACAGAGTAAATGCATTAGTTAATCATAAAATGTGTCAGGCTCTTCATGAAAGGCGCTTTTCATTTAGTTGTTTTTGTAGAGTGAGAATGACTTGTGATATTTAATAATATAATATGCATAATAGAAAATAAAGTATAATATTATCATATAAATATTGATCTGTAGTGGGGCTACATTTGATTCTGGATATGATATAACTGCAACAGAAATATTACTTACTGAGCTGTCAATTAAAATCTTCAGCTCCAATAAACACAAAAATAAATCACATTTCAAATCGCTACCGTGACGGCACATTAAACAAACACTAATTGTTCTGCTTCAGCTGCTATTTGCGTCTTGGCTTAATTGATTTTTGTGCAAGTGCAAATGAATATTTATTGTAAATGCCTTGTCTCTGTGGCTGGCATCCACCACCCACCACTCACTCCTCGCTCAGGGGGCATTGGCGAAAGCAAAACCCCTTCACAGCACAGCGCTGTGAATTAAGTTGCAGATTCAATTACTCATACGCCGCATAGGCCCCGCTGCTGGCCATCTCACATGTAGTAACTAGCCGTGACAGTTGCTTGGCGTCTAGGATCTGGTTAAAAAGCATTTTCATCTGCAAATAATTTATTGGCATCGATTGACAGATAAATCCAATCGCAATTGCTGACCGTTGGCCATTGCCTATTAGTGTCCGGTCAAAGGTGGCACAAATCTGTGCCCTGAAGCCAATCGTGCAAACTAATTGCATTTACTTGTGTGCTGTGCACTGCTGCAGCGTGAAAGCGAATATCAAAGTTTTCCATCCACTTACCGACGGAACAGTTCGCTCTCCGGATGCTCAGCGGCGAAGCGGGCCTTCTTGCGCAGCAGTGGAATGGTGAGTGCGTATGTCGAGACCATCATCAGCATTGGTATGTAGAACGCCACCAGCGAGCCGAATACAAAGAAGGCTCGATTGTTAATCACACACACATTCGGCTGGGGCATTATGTTCTTCTCGTTGACCAGACCTGAAATCCATAGGAATTGACACTAATTAAATCCCACTGAGAGTCTGAGAGTCTGAGAAGCGGTCTTACCCAGCACCGTTATTGAGCTGGACACCAGCATCGCCATGGCCCAGACAATGGCAATTTTAATGCCAGCCAGGCGCTTTGTGGAATGATGTCGCGAGGCCAGGGGATTGCGGATGCCCATATACCTGCCCAGACTTATGAAGCACATGTGCAGTATGCTCGAGGAGCAGGCGAGCACATCGCAGGTAACGTACACGTTGCACCACGTGAAGCCGAGTGGCCAGTAGCCTGCAAGGAACGACAAAGGATAACAGGCAGTCCAAATGGGACAGATAGATGTGACGGGGATTCTTACATCGACTGGTAATGAAAGCGCATGCAAATCAGAATTAATTGAAATTGGAATGAACTGAAGGCCAAATGATAAAATGAAAGGAAAATGAAGCAAAGCCAACGGATTTAAAATGAAAAGAAATTTGTATCTGTATCTGTATCTGAATCTGAATCTGTATCTGTATCTGTATCTGTATCTGTATCTGTATCTGTATCTGTATCTGTATCTGTATCTGTATCTGTATCTGTATCTGTATCTGTATCTGTATCTGTATCTGTATCTGTATCTGTATCTGTATCTGTATCTGTATCTGTATCTGTATCTGTATCTGTATCTGTATCTGTATCTGTATCTGTATCTGTATCTGTATCTGTATCTGTATCTGTATCTGTATCTGTATCTGTATCTGTATCTGTATCTGTATCTGTATCTGTATCTGTATCTGTATCTGTATCTGTATCTGTATCTGTATCTGTATCTGTATCTGTATCTGTATCTGTATCTGTATCTGTATCTGTATCTGTATCTGTATCTGTATCTGTATCTGTATCTGTATCTGTATCTGTATCTGTATCTGTATCTGTATCTGTATCTGTATCTGTATCTGTATCTGTATCTGTATCTGTATCTGTATCTGTATCTGTATCTGTATCTGTATCTGTATCTGTATCTGTATCTGTATCTGTATCTGTATCTGTATCTGTATCTGTATCTGTATCTGTATCTGTATCTGTATCTGTATCTGTATCTGTATCTGTATCTGTATCTGTATCTGTATCTGTATCTGTATCTGTATCTGTATCTGTATCTGTATCTGTATCTGTATCTGTATCTGTATCTGTATCTGTATCTGTATCTGTATCTGTATCTGTATCTGTATCTGTATCTGTATCTGTATCTGTATCTGTATCTGTATCTGTATCTGTATCTGTATCTGTATCTGTATCTGTATCTGTATCTGTATCTGTATCTGTATCTGTATCTGTATCTGTATCTGTATCTGTATCTGTATCTGTATCTGTATCTGTATCTGTATCTGTATCTGTATCTGTATCTGTATCTGTATCTGTATCTGTATCTGTATCTGTATCTGTATCTGTATCTGTATCTGTATCTGTATCTGTATCTGTATCTGTATCTGTATCTGTATCTGTATCTGTATCTGTATCTGTATCTGTATCTGTATCTGTATCTGTATCTGTATCTGTATCTGTATCTGTATCTGTATCTGTATCTGTATCTGTATCTGTATCTGTATCTGTATCTGTATCTGTATCTGTATCTGTATCTGTATCTGTATCTGTATCTGTATCTGTATCTGTATCTGTATCTGTATCTGTATCTGTATCTGTATCTGTATCTGTATCTGTATCTGTATCTGTATCTGTATCTGTATCTGTATCTGTATCTGTATCCAATGGCAAACTCTAGATTAATTAGTACAAATTGCGCTCTAATGTGTTGTTGTTTTTTTCGCACATGCCATTAAGCGCGCTGCGTGGGTTTCAGCTTGCTAATTGTAGGACACTGACGCACATACACATACAGACATACAGCATGAAACAGTCGAACAGAGAGACGGCCACTCAACACTCTCAACACCCACTCGAACACACCAGAGCGAGGCGACAATGAGAGAGCGGATCCGGACCCACATGTCGTATTTAGTTTTTATATGCCTGTCACTTCGGCATACACATACACACAGACAGACACTCATGGTCATACATATATAAAAAGCATCAAGTGTTGAAAATGTATTTATTACGTATGCGACATGTTGTTCGGACTGCGACTCAAGTGTCTGAAATAAGTATGTAAGCGTAGCACAGCTCTCCAAAGCTTAGGTTAATTGTACGAGTCTCTGAATTTACTCTGAATTTTCTCTTGTTTTGCAACACTAGCGCATTTTTAGCTACAGTTTTTATGCTCACAAAATTCCTTTTAAATTTGGAAATTTGCTTTTAAAGTAAACGAGGGTTGTCTGCAAAAGGGCCACATTAAAGGGACATGAAAAATATTTCTATATACGTATTTTATTTTAATATACCTTCAATAAAGCTCTTTTGCAGGCATGCCTCTTAAAAAACTGAGCTCTTTAATTTGAATGAAAGTTCCGACTGCAATATACCATGCATAAGTATGACATCAAACAGCTTGGCTTGTAAAGCTGTGATTGGCTTTTGTGGAAGTTGAACTGCAGCCTGACTGCATCTGCTAAGAGCATATGCGAATAACCATCGATGAGCTCAATGCCATCAGATTTTTATTTATATGTATTTTGTTATATATTTTATAAGCTGATTTTATATTTTATCAGGCTGGCATAAAATCACAATCTTTTTAGTATCGCCCAGTGATCAAATTTAGCTTAAAGCAAACTGCCATGCAAACATTGCTTGATGCAGCTTGTAGCACAACTGTTGGTCCGGCGGCAGTTGCGGGTTGAAACAACATTTAAGGCTGTTGGCAACATTTAGTTTTGCGCTTGCTGTCGTCGTCGGCAAACAACTTGAGCGCGATAACAAAGACCTTGCCCTTTGCTGCAGCTGAAGCTGGCGATGCGACGCATCAGCTGAGGAGCCGTCTCAAACGCGAGTGCCACAATGGGAAATTCGCAAGTGCAGCAGCTGTGGTAAGCTGTGGAATAGCGCAAGTCGTGGCACGGCCACAGTGCCAACCAAAAGTCAACAAACACCAAAGTAAATAATGACGAAAATTAAAGCGCCCAACCGTAGCGTGTAATTATGGAAAATATGCCAAACATTAACTTGGACTCGTCAAGAAATAAACGAAACGAAAAGAAACGAAACGAAAGCGTGACTAAGTCGATCCTAGTGTTACTTATATACCTACCTCCCTACCGTCTACGTCGTTGTGTGGGCACGTCAATCAGCTTATTGTATATAAAACGCTACATTTCAAACAAGTTAGCTTTAAATCATATAACGAATCTCTCTCTCTCTGAGAAGTTCAAAGCCGAATGTAAGCAGTTCTATTTGAAGGCGATAGTTGATAGTTTTCTCTCTATCGAGAGAAAATCGAATTTCTGTTTTCGTAGATTGGGTTTTAGTAAAACCTAAAAGCTTTTAACTTAATGCTGTTTGACACTCTGGAGATTCATATGGGGATTTGTGTTTTATGTGTTTTTAAGATGTTGTTTACACGCATTGCTTGCCCATAGAAGGTCTTCGAAAAGCTCTTCGCAATTATCCAGAGAGAGAGGCTTTAAAAGTACAAGCCTGAATTTAGATATTGTGTGAGTTGATAATTAGAGTTGACTGCTATTTAGTAGCTTGAATAGCCTCAATTCATGTCTAACTGTTAGTTAAATTATTACAGCTGGTAGTCGGAAGAACAAATGCGCTTATACTAAAATTAAATTCGCTAATGCTGATTGGTTCATGTGGATGGTTGAGTGCAGTGCACTAAGTATATGCTTATATCATGTGGCGTCTGGTTTATGGTGGCGAATGGGTATGACGTTTGGCCTATGGCGCCGTTGGCATCATGTGCGCCCATTACGCTTTTGATCTGTTCATGCTACGTTGAGCTCAGCTGCAGAGCATCAGGCAGACTTTTGTTATCTGTGGCACATGGCATTCATTAAAATATTATCAGGTTTCATAAACCACTTGCATATTTAGTGGCAATGTGCCAGGAATTATTAGAGTTTGAAAATTAAAGCGCAACCTCTGGTAACTATTTTCAAAGCATACAGAGAAAATATTCAATAATAATACAATTCCATTCAAAATACAAAAATATGAATTCACTCTGATTACTCTGGTTTTGGCCTGAATGTATTTGCCAGACAGAAACTCATCAATGCATATTCAAGCTTTCAACGAACCACAACAAATATCACATAAACAAAACAAATAAAGCGAATATTTATAAAACGAATATCAGCTAGAATTAAATCAAGTGTATGCGGGTAAATGAAAATGAATTTTATTAACAAACATCAATTTAATTTTAAAGCTACTAAAAGAGATTTTCAATAAATTTTTATTAATATATGAGATTTGTGAATGTTTATAATTTCAGACAGAAATTTATTGGAATGGTAACAACGACAGAACTTAGTAAGTAAGAATCAGACTTTTAGATATATTTAATCTAATATTAATATGGCATTCCATATCCTTCCAATATGTGTCTAAAGAAAAGCTCTATAAGCCGAATTTATTTGAATTTTAATTCATTTAGGTAGCTAAAAACCTTTTCGATAAATCGAGAGATTATATGCTTATATTGTACACTTGTTTATCTTCCTTCGAGTTACTTTTAGAATATCTCTACTGAATTTATTAAAATTGATGAGCAACGTTAAGCACTTACCCAAAAATGCTGGAATCGCACCCATGGGCATTACAAAGAGGCTGACGAGCAGATCGGCTATGGCCAGCGAGAAGAGGAAATAGTTGGTGACATTTTGCAGCTTCCGATCCAGGGCGACGGCCAAGCAGACAAGTATATTGCCCAGACCGCCGGCGAATATGAAGAAGACCACGAAGAAGAACAGCCAGTCGTAGCCGTGTGGGGAGTAGTCAAGGAAGCTCCTCGATATGACAATGTCGGCTGCTGCCGTTGTAGTTGTGCTCATTGTTGTGTCGGATATGGTGTAGTTGGACAGTATCATGTCCAAGCTCGTAGTTGAATTGCTGGTGCTGTCGTTGCCGTTGGCCCCGCTGGCGTTCTCAACCATTTCGCTGAAGTTCAGCCACGACCACAGGCTATCGCCCAGGTCGATGCGAAAGTTCAGCCAGCTGGTCGCGGTCTGCGCCGTGGTGGGGCTCACAGTTTCCTGTCCGAGCTGCAGCTGACATAGCAGCTCCTCCTCCATGGACTCACATAGAAACAACTTTCGACTGCAGTTGCTACTAAAACTAAACGTATCACTCAAATTATCACTAACGGTCCCATTGATTTCCAGTTCGAATTGCGCGTACGGCTCGTGGTGCGGCTTCGATAGTTGCGTGTCTAGTATGCATGGCCCTAATACGGCTGCATCTGCCTCGGACTCCTCGAGTACAGCACTGCACGCATACAACACGTTATCTTCGTCCCTATCGAAGCCCTGCAATGTGCAGTGGAATGTTGTGCTGCTGCTGATGCTGATGCTGGAGGTGATGTTGCTGTAGCTGTTGCTGGTGCTGATGCTGGTAGTGGTGTTGTTGTAGGAATTGTTGCTGTCGGCCTGGGCCGGCTCGCAGCTAATGAATGGCTGCCAGGCTGCGGGCTGTGCCGTTTGAGCCACCCGACAGCTGAACTCGCGTGACTGCGATGCGAATGTTGTCGTAGTACTTGTTTCGCCTCTTGGCGCTTCAGGTGTTGGTGTCGGTGGCGCTGCTGCTGTTGTTGGTCCATGACCAGACTCACCTTGCATCTCCATTTCATTCTAAAGCTGTGTGGCGTGCTTCACAACAACAACTCGTTAAGCTTGAGCCTTTGTTGCTGTTCTTTCAATTGTTACTTCTGTTATGAAAAACAAAACAAATAAATATATATAGATGCGTGGTTAAGTACATTTACTGAATATACAGATAGCTTTACTGACTATATCTAAATCTATGGAGTATATTATTTGAGCATTTGCATTTCCCTGTAGAGCTGTTTTTAATTAATTGCAAATAAGCGCTTGCAAATTGCCTCTGACATGATTTATTGCAGAAACCACAGAAAGTTCACAGTATTGCTTAATTACGCATCACGAACGCAAATATAAATGCAATGGAACCGTATATTTGCATAGATGCACTGTGACACAAGGGTATTTTAGTTTTTAGCCCAATTGTGGCACGCAATTTCTGCCTTCACATATGCTGCGAAAAAAAGCAAATACTGAAGTTAATTTGCATTTGAAATTATACAATTCGATTTATTTTCTTTCCCATACATATGTATATATATTTAAAGAGTTTGCCAGCAAGGGTATTTGACGTTCAGCTGCTTTCACGGACTGCCAATTCTTCGCTTTAAATATGTTTTCAGTTCTGTTTGCTGCTGTCAATAGACGCAACATGACGGACTGACATCAGCACTCAATGGACTGCCGCGTCATCGCTGCAGATTTCGAATGGCAGTGCTAAAAGGCGCAGCTGCCACTGAACGAGTACGGCTTTTGTGTATCTCTAACGGCAATGGTTAGCTTTAGGCATTCGTGAGGGCCCAGTTGCTAGTCGCTCGTCTTTAGTCACTAGTCACTAGTTGACCGTTGCCAGGAGCTGCAGCCTAGGCTATGAAATAGCTGGTCTTTGTGACCCTTTGCTCGATAATGAGCTCACATATCCTTGACAGCACAATTGGCGACTGGCAGCACAAAGGCCTAATTAAAAATGCACCGCGCTGAAGATTTATGCAAATCCTGGAACCGCTTCTGCAACCTTTCAGCAGCTCTTAACTTAAATAATGCTTAAAGTTTGTCACAGCAATTTCAGCTTTTGCGTGCAGCCAAAATATTATAAAATTTTTTGTCACAACATATTTTGAAAATATTTCAGTACGCGTCATGCGGGCGACGTTGGCCGCAGGAGTGCAGCCAAAAAGCACATTCTGTATGCAAGTGATTTGCTCAATCAACCGCAACGAAGGCAGGTTTTAGGGTGGTTCGACTGTAGAGTTCTAGGGCAACCACACCAACGTCAACAGCCATACAGTCATACACATAGGCAAACATTCACTCCCACACTCCCACACATGCACACATGCACACTTTCAACCTAACCGCTATTTGCAATTTGGCGCTTGGTGAAATGCAAAATTTTTGCGTTGCCAAAATGAAAATAAATGGGTTGCATTTTGTTCCCTTTTCCATACAGCCAACTGCGAAAGAGCGTATATCTGAGCATATCCTGAACATTTTTACACATACAGCACACAATTCTAGAATAACAATGGTCCCCTAATATAAATCAAACAAGCACACACACACATCAATTTTTTGTTTGCATGAATCTCTCAAGGAAACTATTACAAATGCCCTTCTTAAAGAATTGTTGCTAAATGGGAAAGGCAAAAGAAGTGAAATGGGATTTCTGCTGAAGCATATTGAAGCATACAAATCGTTTCTCACATATGGAAGTTTGAGTATTCGAATTACGTTTCTCGATCATGAAGTTAGGGGCGCAAATTTAATTCAGTGAACTTATTTATGAATGCTATAAATTTGTTTCTGCGAAATTATTTATGATTAAATTTGTATAATTATTATAAAAAAGAACTCTGTACTTTTTAAATTTATCGACTGGCATACAATGTTTGCTAAATTTAAAGTAGAAAAAATGCTACAAAATAAACTAATAATATTAATAATATTCATATTAACAGATTATTTGTTTTTATAATTTAATATCACTACATTATAGTTAAATAAAAATAAAAAGTGCCAAAGAATGACAAACCTGAAAGCGTAACAGGTTTAAATTGCATTTTATATTATGCACACGGATTAAAAATGGTTTAAAATTACTTAGTAGCTTTTTTCTACAACATTAAATGTTGTAATTGATAATTTGTATAACATTACAACGTATAACATTAGTAGCTTTTTTCTACAACATTAAATGTTATAATTGATAATTTGTATAACATTACAAATAATTGTAGTTTGTAATTATCCTGATGCCTTGTTCAAATATTGTTGAGCTTGAATTATGTGATTAAAGCATAAACACAGAAACTCGCAGTCGCCGCAGGGCTGCGCTAATTAATAATTTGGTTATGTGCTGTGGCAATGAAGTTTTGATTGCATATGTTACACGGACTGTCAAGTGTAATTGGTGGCAACGTGGTCTCAAGCTGATGTCAGACCGTGGCTCAAGTGGACTCGACTCCAGGGCTGCCTATGGCAGCTACTTTAAACATATGTATATAAGTTGATGCCGGGGCTCGTCATCCAAATATTTAGTGCACTTGCTCTGACAGTACTGTGATGGCTTCATTTGAAAAGCGTCCAGCCCACATTCTGTGCATTCCCTTTCGGACACCGCTTATCAGCCGGCAGCCGGGCAACAGCTTTAATGATGGCTTTGCAACTTTAAGTCCGTCAACCCATCCCCGTGTGACAGTTTTTATGAACGTGGCTACTCATGTGTGTGGTTGCCGTGAGGTTGTGCACTGGCATGCTGGCCTCTTAATGAGTTGGCTCGGTAAGCAGCAGCGCCTTTATTACAGCCAGCTGGTAGCTGGCATCTGGCTGCGCACCTTTTGTTTGATTGTTGCCAAATGGCTGATATGGCTGCAGGACATAGAGCCATGGCACCATTTTTGGACCGCCAGGCTGAGCCGCACATTAAATAATAAAGCGCAAATGTGAACTGCGGCTATGCTGAAATAATTAAGAACCTGCTACTCTGTGTGAGTAAAAGCTTTTATTCAATTACCCATGTATGAACATATTCAACTGAATTATCTACCCAACTCGAAACAGCAAGCAATTTATTTATGCCTCACGGAATTTCAGGGATTATCTCGATTATTTTGGTAAGATTAAGGTGTAATAGTCATTAGAAACTTTACCAGCCCAGAGCGTAAAATATGTTTTCCTAAATTTCTTTCATAGATTCTGGGCCCGTGAACATAATATATCCAGTCTTTAAAATATGAGATTGTCAATAAGGGTGAGTATAAAACTAAAGTTTCTTAAACATCATTAAAAATTCCTTATTGTTCGCTGCATTTTTGAACAAATTGCTTGATATCAATTACCGGGCTTTGCTGACTTGCTGAGCTCTTGAGTAATTTTCTACGGAAATATCTTTGTTAAGGAAAAACTTCATATTTGTTTTCAAATTTAAGCGGCTGCTGTAAAGACTTAAATAAGCCAACTGAGAAAGTCTTGTCATGAAGGTTGCTCATACATAAATATTAGCATTTCGAGTGCTTAACCAAAAAGAGTTTTTTATTGCGGGCTCTAGAACACTAGAAATTACTTATGCTCCTTGACGAAATGTTCTTTACAAGATAAAGCTTTTTTGTGGTTAAATTTAGTAAAGAAAACACACATAATAAAAATTACTTGAAAAAAAAAAGAAAATTAAGTGATACCCTGCCGAGCAAGCAGCGATGAATACTACAATGCCCAAGACAAATATTTGAGAATAATAATACATAAGCCGCAAAATGCACTTTATGGTCTAGGACAGGCGTGGAAAACGATCGGAATGAAAATAGCAGCCAGCTACAGCAAATACAACAATGGAGAACTACGGAAAAGAGCGTATATCTATTGAAAAATTGGTAAAATAATATTAGCTTGGAACCCAATATTTATTGATAGTATAGCATTTATTTGTACAGCATGTATTCATTGACATACAAACATTGTATAGGCAGTGTTGCCAACTTATAAGTTTCGGAAAAGGTTGGATTGTGGATAAAGGAAGTAGTAGTAAAACAGGCTGGGATGTAGGAAAAATTGCTGGGCTAGATGAAAAATTAATGAAAACGTACGAAAAGTATAAAGTATATTTAGCAAACTATTTTCAATGCCCTTTTTTGTTAATCAAAATAGTAAAATATAAAATTAAACATAATAATTTGGTTAAGTATTTCCTCCAAGTCTTTCCTCTAAGTATTTCTTCTAAGTGTTTCCTCTGTTCCCTCAAAGTATTTCCCATAAGTATTTCCTGTAAGTATTTCCTCAAAGTATTTCCCATAAGTATTTCCTATAAGTATTTCCTCTAAGTATTTCCTGTAAGTCTTTCCTCTAAGTACTTCTCTGCTAAATGTTTTCTCTAAGTATTCCTTCTATTTCCTCTAAGTGCTTCCTTTAAGCATTTCTTCTAAGTATTTCCTCCAAGTATATCTTCAAAGTATTTCCTCCACGTTTTTAATGCTTAGCTGGATGATCATTTAATGTGTCACACCCTTCTCTTTACTGTACTGCACGACTGACCCCCACCAGGCAGCTGCTGCCCTTCATTTAGGGAGACTTTCACTCAAACACTAAGTCGCGCTCAAATGCTGAGCCCGGTGGAAGGCAGAGGTCGTTGGAGTTGAGTCTTAAGTGACCAATGGGTACAACCTCTGGTGCTTCAAGCATTCTAGCTTCCTTTTACTCAAATATAATACCAAATGAATACTGCTGCATACATATAGACAACTTAAATGATCTTCTGTAGTTCTTTGTCGTCCCTGATTTTGCTAGGCACACAGATTGAGAGACAAACTGTGAGATAGACAGGGAGACAGACAGAGAGAGAGAGAGACAGACATACAGACAGAGATACCAACACATATATATAGACAAACGCATAATTATATTAGATAACCTCATTACGCTGCTTAAGAATATATATAATAAGGCTAAATGTTGTCATGCTAAATGGCTTGTATACACAAATATTATTAGATGGCTTAGGCAGCCGTTTCTTCTGTTCTATATAGTTCTGTTAAGGGCTAGGACTTCGAGCACAGACTGGCCATTCCATTCCATACTCATTTTCTATGGATTATCAATAGGCTAGATCTAGCTAGAAATAGGCTAGTTCAACTAGTGCAACTAGTTTTTGTTTGATTTGTTTCTGCTGAGCGGCAAAACTATTTTTAGTTATTGTGGCAGCTGATCAAGTGGAATACGAGCCACACTCGAAGCTAACTTTTTTTTTTTTTTTTTTTTTTTTGTAAATACGCTCCAATACGGCAATTGCTATGCATCAACTAGCCATGACTGAGGAGATCAATTGTTTCGCATTTAATTCGTTTTATTTGCATTGATATCACAAACTGCAGTTGCCCAACTGTGTTGACATTGTGTTTGATTGCATTGTTGCAGTTGCAGCTGTTGTTGCTGCCGTTGCTGCTGTTGTTGTCGTCAGCCATGTGTGCTTTAATTTGCGGTTAATTATGCAATTAAATATTAACGGTGCGTTGCATCGTCGCGCTCGACTCAAATTTCAACTGCTTAACTAACAGCAACACGTTGTCAACATTTTATGGTTATGTTTAACTAGTTGCTACGCGAACAAACAACATGTTGCCGGCGCGCCGGCGGGTTCCATTTGTAGCAGCCTGCTTCAATTATACAAATAGATTGTTGCTCATTTGGCAGCCGTAACATGAAGCCCCAACTCATCAGCATTAACACTTTGCTTGCCCCGAGAAATTATTGCGAATTATTAATAAAGAACGTGCCGGCCGAGACAGAGACGGCAACAAGCAAACTGACATACGACTTAAGTGGAGCTTGGCCAGGCTCTGTGATTTGTCTAAAGTGTCGCCGCTTCGCCAGGCCTCATCAATTATACAATGTCCGACAGTCAAATTGCCGAGAAATTTCTGTGAAAAACTTCATTAAGCAGCGCCCAAGAGCACGCGGCAGCGAATGCGAAAGCCTGCCGCAATTCAGAATAGGTGAACTAGAGATGGCCAGAAGGGCGTAGGGAATAAGGATAGCAGCTGAGTCCACGCAGGCAGACTAGGCAACACTTTGCTCTCATTCTGGGCCTGTTCTCCAGCCATTTTGGCATGCAGCTAATGAAGAGAAATGGCCAAGAGTGTTTTATGAATGTTTGCCCTAGAAGATGTTTCACTTCTGTACGCCAAGTTGGACATACAAGATACAACATCCCATTTCTTACTCGATTATATTATTAATTTTATTTTGCAATAATTAATCGAAGCAACTTTAAGAGTCTACTGTGATGTTCATGACAGCCCAACTTTAATTGCCCTAAGGAAATATTATTCATAGGGTATTTCAGCCTCGGCGCCAAGTGTAAACATCACTTTTTTGAATGTTGTTCACAGCTATTGCTTAAGCACATTACTTCCTGTTGTTGCTTTTGTGGCTGTTGTCGGAAGTGAGCATCGATAAATTTTCGTTTTTTACTCTCGCTATTTTGGTAATTTCATTCGTTTATCTTGTTGCTGTGGCTGTGGCTGCTACTGTTGGGTGGACGTGATGTTATAGCTGCTGCCTAGCCCAAATTTCATATAAACTCGACTGCTTTAAGAGCAGTGCCCGGCAAAAAAGAAAAAAAGAAAGAAAATGAAGCAATATCAAATATATAAAATATAATATGATAATAGTTAGCATAGTATACAAAAGATGTAATATACATACTTCATTGCTTCTCTTTCTATATGTGCATATGTATACGCAACCCTAACGAAAGGTCATTTGTTAACAGAGACAAGTTATCTTTCGTCTCTGGGCGAACCCTTGCGACACGATTGATGACTCTTTAGTTCGGTACTTCAATAAATATTTCAGCCACGTTAGAAGCCAACAGACTGAGGAAAGCAAAATATAAATGTACCATCAGACGTATGGCAGTAGTGTAGCATGACCGACTACAACATATCCTATACTCACTGTCAAGCTGCCTGCGCAAATAGCTGAGGAGAGGCTTAGAAATAATGATTAGCAAATTTCGAATTGCTAAAATCCATCTATTTTCATATATTTCATCAAGTCTTTACTCGAACTGAGATGCGCTTTGTTATATATTGTTATTAATGTATATCATAAAATTCACGCATTTGAAAAGGTAAAAATTACTGTCAGCAACGCAATAGATATATTTTTTTTTTGCGATATATTTTTAAAATAAATTAACAGTGCAGTGCGCAATGAGCTGAAAACCGTTAGCATGCAAATTTGATATCGCTGTGATTCCCTATGCTTTGAATTGTGCATTCAGCGTATCATAATACACAATTGATTGAGCAGAATGTGATTTTTGTTCCTATTCATAATTATGAAATGCACATCGCAATTTTATAAACGGTAATTTGTAACTTAAAAATGTGTAAACTGATATTCTAACATTACTTGTTTGTTTTTCTTTACTGAGGTGTAGAGTTCGATTTAGCTATTGGCGATTAGATTAAAGTCGAATGCACCTAACCTCGACTAGTTGGCAAATTCCTATTGAAATGCTAAAGGCTGACAGCTTTGATTTGTCTCGCGTAATTGATGCATTCAATTTTGCATAATTATCGGCAAGTTTTCTAATGCTCTTGACAGACACTCGGCACGGTGCAGGTAAATATATATATATATATATATATATATATATATATATATATATATATATATATATATATATATATTTAGTATATGGATTCTTCATATGCTCTACTGTTGTCTTTTCATAAATTTTAAAATTTGATTTAGTTATTAATAAAAATGCAGTTGTAAACATATACATTGCAAACTGCTTGATTTTCTAATATAAATTAACTTATTTTATTTTATACAGATATTTATAAACTACCGCCAAGTGCAACTTGTATACAAAGGCAAAACCAGAGTATATTAGTTTTGTGCAATACCCGTCTGTCTATCCTTACTTATTTACTAGTTTTCTATATATTTACTTAAACTTTGGTAAACATAATTGTTTATACCTACGTCAGATAAATTTAAGTTCTACGTGAGTGGGGCCTATATGATTTGAAGTTGACTAAATTCATTGCAAAAAATGTCTGAACTGCCTTATGTCTTTAGTAATAGCAATCATTTCGCATTCAAAGCAGCAGCAGTGTCTCTCTGTATGAGTTCGTTGTTCTAATCGATTCAGTATTCGAAAACAAACGACTATGATAAGCAATATTGTGTATACGCCACGTATGGCCGAATAAGAACGTATAGCATCGGCACGTGTTTGTATTCTGTGTTTTCATTTACGTTGAACATTTCTTTCTTTCCCCTGTTGATTTTACTGGCAATCAGCCAAGGCTAACAGAAAACAATCCAAGAGGCAAGCAAAGAAGTATGCACACAAATATTTAGCCTAGATTGGAGCCTTTCGTCGCCAGCATCAAGTAAAAAGTAGTGTAATAAATAAAAATATAAGTCATATATCAAAATGAATTCGTTGTAATATCTCTAAACGCATTAAAAAATTACAGTCGAAAAAAAAAAAAAATAAAAATATTAAAAATAGCAAATTGTAAATTGAGAAATTAGCTTGTCACAAACTATTTAGTTAATTATGTATTATATTTCAGTTAGCCAATTGACAAATTATAGAAACTATTACAGCCAATTGCTGGAAATACATATAGTATTTTTGTTGCTATTTTTTAAGATTATTTATCATTTTTTGTATTGTATTTTGTATTGTTATGCTCGTTCAATTTAATTAATATTTTTTCAACAGAGCGATTTATTTATGCGCATTTAGATTGGGCAAATAGTTTCTTCCATATCTCTGGAGCTAAAGTGATCTAAATTAACCTTGAATGTAGTCATTGAAATAAAAATTAACAATAAAACTTTCGCGAATATCTATATATTGTTTATTCAAAATTTTCAAAATGTATAACAGTCTTTGACTACCTATACATCATCATTAATTACATCATTATTTATATTATGTCTAAGAGTACCTGAGTGATGTAACAATAAATGGTAACATTTTGCTCTGTTTGTGCATAGAAACTTACAGCCATATAAGGCTGCAGCTGGCACGTGGCCTCCCTGCAGCCCGCGTTTTATTTAAATGTTGCTTCACCTGTGAGCTCAGTGCCGGCATCTTAATTGTGCTGTCAATCATTTTGCATATTTGCACAGGCGAAAAATGAAAACAAATGTTTGGTGGCCGTTGCGATGGCCACTGTATGCATAGCAGCACCAACAACAACAGCAGCAACCACATCAGCTAGAGTAATTGAGAAAAAATATATGAATTTAAATAAACATGAATATACGAATATCTAATGTATGTGAGATACACACCAACTAGCTGACTAGCAGTGGACAAGCAAAGATGTTTCTTTGTGCGTCAAGTGGCCGGATAAACGCGGCCGATTGAGAAGGCGAAAATATCATGGAAACATTTGCGAATTCCTCATTAGAAGTCACGACAGCCAACTTCAATGCTCACTGAGGAGGCGTGTCTTGTGTGTTGTGTCGTGCTCAATTAGCATTGTTGCAATTATGACAATTTATGGGGTGTCCATATCAATGCTTCAACTCATCGATTAGCCACAAGCTCAAAGTTTGAGAGCCAATTAAAAGAAATATGCATAAAGAGACAGATATATTAACAAATCAGTCAACAAATATATCTATAAATAGAATCAAATTGAGATTATAAAATGTTGTTTTTATATGCAGAAACTCGCTACAATTTGAGTTCTTGTTTGGAGTCCAAATCGCAGTCGCTCAGGCGATTTATTGCCACAATCGATGCAAATGCTTAAAAAGTTGTATATTTTTATTTTCTGTTTCTTAGCTGTATCACTTTTTTCAGATTTTCTTTCGCTTTCGAGTGATGTTGTTTCGTTTAGTTCTATTGTTTACGCGTCAGCGTCTGCTTTGATTGGATCAACTTCAATTTAGATAGTGGGCAGCATTAAATCTGGACAATGCTGTTAAATTGTATTACTGAGCTGCTAGCATTAGGGCGATAACGATTAAGGGTGCCCGCTGGCCCCAGCTGCAGTAGTAGCCGGCATTAATGAATTAGATCGAATGCAATCTGGCCTACAGCACATTTACAACTGCTGCGGAATTGTGCTCCGATATAATATGATGCATGAGTGTGTGTAGCTCGTAAATAGATAAATCTACATATGTAGCCTATAAATAAATAGAACTGAACAAGGCCCATGATAAATGCCTTGGCTTATTTATATTATGCTTATTGCACGCAACACTTAGTACAACGATGATTGGATGGTCGAAATATGCCAACAATTTTATTGTCTTAAATACTAAAAAAATATTAAGTGCGTTCAATTCAATTAATCCTACACGAATACTAATAAACTCTTGCATAAGAGAAGCCCTCAGCACTGAGAAATATAAAAATTAAGTATACGCTCTTACTTGTTCATAGTATATACATAAGACTCTTGCATACGTCATGTCTAAGTGATTTTTCAAAAAATTGTATTTAAAACCATTTCGAATGCTAGTACGAATTTCTATTCTCTTGAGGACTCTAATTGTGATGCAGAAAGGGATTTGAATTTCTGACCTAATTGCCTCAAATATATGAACTATATCAAGAGTTAGCCCAAATAAATATTCCTACTAATGCAATAAAATATATAATGGCTCATTGGAAATGAAAATGCATTGACTATGTCTGGTTATGACTGGGTAACCACAACTGTCAAGCTTCTTGGAATCAGACTCGAAAAATGAAACAAACATTAATTGAGAATCCAGAAATTCCAGATAAGTTTCGGAGCAAAAGTTTAGGCAGCCTCGCACCAGACCTCAGATGACATATCGATTTTCATCGGAGGTTGTTAGCACTTGTGGCACAAACTGTTGTAATTTCTATGCCTGTTGCTGACAGCACTGAAATAGCTTAGCAGTTGTGCTGAAAAACTTGAGGTAATCAACAGGATTTTATGTTGATTTGCCACTAAAGTTTTACTGGATTCACTTATCAGTGGAATTGTTCTATGGCCGAGTCGAGGAAAAGTAAATGGTTTGCTCTCCCCTTAATGGCAGGCGATGCTGGCCCAGATAGTACAACATAATTTCCCAAACACCTTTTCGGGTGGCATTAAAACTTTATGTACATCAAGAAAGCTTAATAGTTTAATTTCCTGACAGGGCTTTCAAGGATATACGACTCAGGGGGGAAACCCCAAAAACCTCAAGTCGCACGTAAAGGTGCGAAACCATTTCAAACGTAGCCGTTGGGTTTTTGCCCTCCGCTTCTTCTTTTTTTCTGGTAATAAATCTCCGTCTGACATGTGCGCTTGCTCGCCGCCCGAGTGTGAGCTGGCTGTTGGGTGGACATTTGACTTATTTTGAAACTGTATTTGAGCAGCCACGCAGATAACCTTGCCAGCAATCAACTTGAACTTTCTCTATTAATTACAAAAATATTTATCTCTCTAGTCGTGGCACATGAATGTCCTCAGCACGCACCTGCTACGCGAATGCTAAGTGCTCTGTGCGTGTCTCTTTCTGCTGCACTTACGACAAAACTTCGCTCATTACATGATGTACTGTTTGCCTCTCCTTAATTGTTCGTGACTCTGCTGATATATGCGTCTACCGCTTCCTCTGCCACTTCCCTTGCCTCTGCCGCTGGTAAAACAAAGCATGCTGAATAACAAAAAATTAACATTCATGTAATTACGCAATCAGCGGCAGTTGGGCTGAGCAGAGCTATGCGGAGCACCGAGTGAAGGACACTACGAGGTTTATTTTATGCAGGCGCTACTTTGATTTCCGCTGGCGTCCTTCCGGAACACCTTATTTACATCTTGTGTGTCTTTTTTATTTAATTTCATTTATTTACCGTTTGTTCATTGTTTGTGTACTAACACGAGCACACAAGCACACACATATATATGCATATTATACATATACACATGCTGCTGTTTTTTAATTAATTTTCATTGGCAAATGATGCCTGTTTTCTATTTGTATTGTTAAGTTATTATTTTGCTTTAGCTTGATTAACAACCTGGGCACGTGTCGACCATTGAATTTTCAACTAAACGCAGCTCACTTGTTAATTATTTGTTGTTGAAGCGTTTACAGCGTTAATCTCAGCTCGTTATTAAAGGAGAATCGCATTAGATTTTAAATCGCTTTCTCCAAGCTTAGCTTAATATGTATATAATAATAATATAATAATAATTATTCATACAATTTAGTTGGGATCAAATACCCCCCACCTGTACAATAGAGGTAACATTTTAATTTACTTAACTCTTTGAATGGAGATTTAGAATATGAAATAATTAGATGAATAGTTTTTTTTTAAATATTATCTTACCTAGTTTGATAATAAAAGTAATCGACGGTGTTTCTCATGCACAACGTTTTACTACACTGTGAGGCTTCACTGTAGTTAGTCTCCCTTTGTTAAGACTTTAATATGGATTAGATCAGATTCTATAGATTTTAATTGGAAAAAGCACATCTTAAAGTTGAGTTTTCTATCGCATACATATACGATTATATTTTGAAAATCTCAAAAATATTGTAATTTAATTTCAAAGTTAAATACACAGAAATGCCACTACTTTTATAATAAATATATATTTTTATTTATTCAAATTTCAGAATGAGTCAACTGCCAAACCCATTCTATGAACGCTTTCCATATGCTTTACATTTATTATTATTTTTGTTGTTGTTTTTCACTTGAAACTCTGACTGAAATCAGCATTCATAAAAATATTTCAAAAGTTGTTGTTATGACTTTTAGCTATTTATTCATTTATATCTTTTTTCTTTATTGTAATTCAAAGCCAAGGGTTTAAAGTTGGTTAAGTTATTTAATAGTGTCTCCGTAGTATTTCCAGCAATATTTTCCTTCACAGTATATCGTTTTAAAATTGTTTCTATTTTTCTTACAAATGTCACTCGAAATATAGTTCACAAATCGAATTTAAAATTCGCGCGCAATCTATTCTGAAAACCTATATTTTTCCGCTTGTCGACACCTGAGCGAATCGCAAGTGAACGCGGCAAAATTTTAAAACAAACTGACAGTGCGAATTTTCCAAACGGGTCCATTGAGTCTGAAAAGCCAGTGAAAGGCAGCCGCTGCCTCTGCCTCTGCTGCTGCCTCGGCCTCTGCCGCTGCCGCTGCCGCCTCACACCGCTATAGTCGATGCCGACGTCGAAGTTGTGTCGCTCGGCATTTACTTGGCATTCTCTCGGCTCGCTCTCTCAGTAGGCGAACGAACACTGGGAAATTGTTTCTCGCTTTGTTTGGGAAATTTTCTTGGCGCCCAATGATAAAGATGCTTGCCTTGTGTTTGTGTGAAAACCATCGTCACCGCGGTCGTCCTCGGCGCCTTTAAGAGACTGAGGGCGGTAAGTAATGATTTTTTTTTTATTTGTTGGTTCTTTTTTATTTTCTTTTCTGTTTGCTTCACGGACGCCACGTGCGCGCCACTGTGCTGCCGACATTGAACGTGCTTGTGTCTGTTCCTCGACTTGTGCGTATTTATGAATGAATTATATTGCAGAATGAGAAATATTATCATTGGTTATTAGAGCCCCAATACATTGGCCATTCTAAGGAGTTCATTCTAATGCGAGCACAATGGCATTGGCATTGAAATCTTACTCAATCTTACTTCAATGCAATACAAATTTCATGATATTCTTTCATATAAACAATTACAGAAATTTAAAAAAGAAAAAAATTGTTAAAAAGATAAAAAGACATTTAAAATGTTGTTTAATAAAATACAATTACTTAGAATTAAATATATATATATATATAGATATATATACATATATATATATATATATATATATATATATATATATATATATATATATATATATATATATATATATATATATATGTAATTATTTATAATATTCAATATTAAATTTATACAATATATAAAAATAATCATTTTAAAAATAAATTCTGAAAATGTATCGAGGGTAATCCGAGGGTATCCTGAATATGAATGGAATATATATGTAAATATTTATAATAGTCAATATTAGATTCATACAATAAGTAAAAAAAAAGAACATTTTCAAAATAAATGCTGACAACGTATTAAGGGTAATTAAAAAAAACACACACACACATTTTTTTAATGCTTAATTTTAAAAATTCATTCAATGAAAAAACCTTTTTATAACTATTTTAGTATTTATAAATATTTGTTATTTTAAAGTCCAGTTATTGAAATGCTTTTCTGGCAATTTGACAAGCCGAGTTGCTTTTTGTATGCCTTTTTGATGTAATTTATGGGAACGTGCATTGTTTGTGCTACATATTGAAAAAGTTTGGCGTATCAACAAGAATATATATACCTTTCTCTACCTAAATACGCGTATATGTATGTGGCACATGCAGGCGTATATATGTTTATGTATATTTTATGAACGTGTCTGGAATTTCATAGGCAGATTTGGTAAATATTCCTTCAGATATATGGACATACGCATTTGCTGCCCTACAACTGAATTTAATAGCCACAGTGTGCTATACAGAGAGTTTGGCGACTGACCCTATGTGTGTAAATATATATGTTCACGGCATTGAAGAAATAAACCTAGCTCTTCTAGAAAGCAAGTGAATGCTTCGCTTCCAGTGCAACGGGAAAATGGTCCATAACTTGTATTTACACGAACGTAGTTTTATGGCTCTCTGAATTGAATTGAATTGAATGGAGAGATGAATTCACAGTACGTATCGCATCATGTGCGTGCGGACTACGTGCCACAGCACATCGACTAAGTAAGCTACTCGAGGGTGAAGAAGAAGCAAAACTGTTGCTTCCACTCTGCGAATGTATTTCGCTGCATTTCGTTGCATATTTGCACAAAGCTTTGAATCCTGCTGGCACGTGCCAAGAGTCTGACTCTGGTCATAAAAATATTGCCAGTGAACCAAAGCAAAGCCGGAAAACTTTGCGTAACGCGTCCGGTGGCGTATGCGTAATGTGAGACGTTCTCCAAGCCGAGTGTCGGTCACTCAAGCCACTCAAAGCGGCTCAATGGCAACACGGGCAGCCCGAGCGGCGACCGCGCCAGCCACAATTCGATGTGGTTGAGCACCAGTTTTATTTAATGGGGTTTGTCTTGCTTGAATCTCTCTCGCACACACGTATATTTACACACAACAACTGTAAGCAGATATTCATATATATGTACATAAGTATCTATATGTATATATTCATGTATGATATGTCTGTGCATTACTTGTTTAGTTGTGATGCAGCAGCTGCGATTGCTTTAAATCCCAGCCAAGTATCTACCTGTTCATATTGTTTCTCAAATATCGTTATGAAATTTGCGGGGATGAGACAGAGAGAGAGAGAGAGAGAGAGAGAGAGAAAGAGAGAGAGAGAGTAAGGGTCAATTTATACAGCCCTTTGTTAACCCAAACAATTCAATTTTTTTTAGTGGATGTCACCTGTATACAGTATTGTTAACAAATTTGTTTGGGTCTGCCGAAAATAAAATTCTTTAGGGTTATGCACATTGTTTACTTTTGATGGCAGATAATCAGCAAGAGGAAGATAACGAGGTTTGTATTATTGTTTTCTAATTTTATTATTATATGATCACAAAAGATGATTGCCATATTTATGTATGCTTATATATATAATCACTCACCAAGACCTCTCTCTAAATTTACATAAATGCGAATCTTTACACTAAGGTTTCAATGCTTTGTATATTGTATATTTATCTAAACCTTGCCTATTGCAATTTTGTGCTTTGGACTTTACAGTTTAACACGTCCAGTTCTTGGCTGAGATGCTTTGAAAATCGATGGGGCTAACTACGTCAAAGAGACGTTAAAACAAAGCTCTCTCAGCATCAAATGAAGAAATTTTATAATGAGTGCATTTTTATGTTGGTCATTAAATTGCATAATTTTCGGAAAATTTATGATAGGACTTTTTCTGCTATGACCTATACCTTTTGCGTGGGCTATCAAGGCGGCATACCCGAAAGTTGTGTCAAATATTTATTTAATAAACAAAGTGGCATTAAGTAGCAACGAAAGCTGGCAACAAACTTGGCCGAAGTTTGGCGGCCAAATTTAATAAAAAAGTTAAAATACTGAATAAAAGACTGCACGACTTTCGTAGACGAACTTTTTTTTCGCATTCAACTTTTTTTTCCCACAGACGGAAGCTAAAGCGTGGCATTTGACGAATACAAAAAATAAAAAGAAGCAAATGCTACTTGAGTATTAATTTGCTAATGTTAAGCAACCTACGTTACTTATACGCCCCATTAAACAATCACTCTTTGTGTGTGTGAGTGTGTGTGTGTGGGACTTGTATGTGTGTGTGTGTGCGTCTTTGTGTGTGTCGGCTGTGTAAACCCTTTTCAATGCTTGAGCAAAGGCAGTCGAACTTGGCTCAGCTGTTTGTCGATTTAATGGCCTAAAAATAGGCAACAAAGCGAAGCACAAGTTGCATTTAAATGGCTCAGCGTAAGCGTTTAATCATCGACATTAAAAGCAACTGCTTGTCAGCCTAACATTCTTGCTGCTGTAGTTGCTCGCATTGTTTGCTGGCTTTGTTACTCTCAAAAAAGCCGCCAGCAATTTGTTGTTATCGTGCCAAGAATGCCTTCTATCTATGTGGAAATCCACAGGCAATTTGCATTGCCGTGCCTTGCCTTGCCTTGCCTTGCTTGGCTCTAAGTATTTAGCGGTAAACTAAATATTTGCATATTTGTTGTGATTTTGCCTTTATCATAACAACATAACATTCACGCATGTAGCTGCCATATAAGTAAATGGATAGCTTTTGTTGTGTTTGTGTCAAGCTTTTGTTGAAATTCTAACAAAATATATAAACATATGAATATACATTCCGCCTGCTGCCGGCGGCTTTAATATGTACTTAATTAAATAAATGATATTAAATAAATGGTATTTAAATATACATTTTTAACCTGCTATTTGTTTTATTTAATAAAGGAATATATAGATATATACAGTCTATATATCTATATATATACATATATATGAATGAATACTTGTAAATGGTCAACGAGTGTTGTTGCTCCCTCGATAAAACTTAAATACTTAAAAGCTCTCATCAGCATTTGCCTGGGCATAATTTAATATTTTGACTGCACTTGTACACATAATAAATCATATCGCTTGAGGTCGTAAAGCTATTCAAGCTGCTTAGCTGCTTATGATTTATTTACAATAATTGAAAATATTTCAAAATATATTGTGGGTCATTGTCAAAGTCATTTTGTAGTTTCTTTTGAAATGTTTAAGGCGCCAGCGAGTGGAATTGACAGCTTTCCCAGAGCTTCAATAAATATCAATAAAATATAAAGCAATAAAGAAGACAGTTGCAACATTTAGTATGAATAATTCAATATGAAATACAATTTTAAATTGATAAAAAGTGGATCAGATGACGTAAACATGAGTTTGTATTCATTTAATTTTTATTTCTTAATTTGTTTCAGATTTTCGGGTTTTCGGTGATTAGAACTGAAGTCAATTCAATTTACATTTTTATTACTTTACCTCTCAAAGTGTATTTTAAGAAAATACAGGCATTTCATTATTTCATTATTTACATTGATAAAACGCAAAGAAAAGCTAAGCCAAGGAAATTGATTAAAAAATTATTTCAATTTCAATAACCTGGAGCAACATCATTAAAACGAAGACAGCATCGAAACAATGGAAAGCGGATACCTTCAATGCCTTCATTTGCATGAAACTGATTCATGCACAACCACACTCGCATACGCATTCACATACACACTCATATCCACATGCACACACACAGAAATATATCCTTACGTGTTATGTGTCAGACGCAGTTTAAGCTAAGCGCACAAGGTAAATCCTCAGGCACAGCTACAAAAGAGAGAACGCAAGGCATATGAAGCTAAAAGAAGAGTCTTCATGGAAAATGTATTCAATTAAATTGTTTTAATCAAAATCATTACAAAAGAAATGACAAGAACAATAAGTAGAGCCAGAGTCGAAGAGAGAATGGCAGGAAATACACGCTAATATATTAAGTTTTCAGAAATTATTATCCGATTCGTCTTTTCTATATATTGAATATAAAATACAAATAAATATACATAATTTATAAATTTGTTATTAATTTTAATAATCATAATAAATTAAATTAAACTTTGCTCATGCTTTTGTTTATTTTAATATGCCTTTTTAAAGACAGACCACTTATAGTTTTCAAAATATATATTTATTTCAAAACGATAAAAATATAAAACGAGAGAAATAAAATTGTATTCATTTATATATTTATATACATATTTATTGCAGCACTTTCTGCAATATATTTGCAATCTGTGCTTAGCATGAGAAAGTACATACAAATTTTTAAAAAGGAAATTGAAGTCTATGATATTTTCATATGTTGAGTGTAAAGGCCATTTGCACTCAACATTCGTAGCTATTCACTGGGGCCTGAGCATCTCTGCTCGTTGCCATAGTACTATTCCATTCATATGCTATACGTGCAGTTGATTTTCCATTGGCAGTGCGGAAATTTACCTGGAAATGGTCTATAAAAGGTAGTCCCACAGTGGAGTCCAACACACATATCACATCAAATAAAAAGAAAACTGATTGAGGTCTTATTTAAGGAAAAGAAAATAAAATAATAAAAAACATATAAAGCAGGGCGTATGGCGTATATTTATTCTCTTTGTGTTGACGTTTTTATACTCTTACCAAATTGGAATTCATTCAGCATCTGTCGGACAGGCATTAAGGGGGCGGTCCCATAAGTAGCCGACCTTATATATAAAACATAACAAATTTTGCAAATTTGTTCTGCACTCCTCAACATTCTTTTCGCTCTATATACATTTCCTTCTATATAGCAACCCTCTACTGTTTATAAGTTTGATATTCCTCAGCTCACAGTTGTAATATCCTTTGCAAAAATATTAACTTCGGTATAAAAAATCTGGCAGCTACGTACATGAAGATTCGAAATATGGCAAAGGCTTCGTTTAAAAGTCAATGCAGGTATTAATAACAGGTAGGTTAAAGAATTTATTGCATGATGAGTAAATAAGTGCCGCTTTTAAGTGCATATACGATACATATATGCGTGAGTTTTGCTGCAGGCGGCAATAAGCAGCTTAAGGTGCCTTTGTGACTCAAAATAAGTCCATGAGGTAATGTAGAGCAATTAAGGAGCATTTACCCACATCTTAAAGGCACGAAATAGATTAGTTGTTCAAATGAAGTTGAATGAAAGCAGACTCGATTTAGCCCAATTTAGCTCCATCAAGTTGAGCTTGTATTAGATTCGCTCCAGCCGCCCTTGAATTTGATATGAAAACTTTCCTTAAGTCATATTTATCTGAAAGACCCTCGACAATATGAGCCAGTCCACCAATTTGGTCAGTTTTTGGTAAGAAATTTATGAGGCGAGTTTATGTACTTTGGCTACTATTCTGCTCTTTGTCTTATGGGAGATACCAAATTTTATAGCCTATGTAACGAAGCTATAAATTTAAAAGCGCCACATTTTATTACGCGAATTTTTTATTTTAGCTGAGCTGACGTTTTTAAATTTAAGTATTTTTTCTTGCGCCAAAATTAATGAAAATGTTCCTTAATATTCGCCGTTTTCTTTGTCAATGTCAATTCCTGAAGTCGATATCTGTGCGATTGACATTTGAGCATTGATATTTGATTAGCTGTGACCAATCATGACATATCGGAATGCCAGTGTTAGGGAGCGAACAGTCGAGTGGCTGATATTCCGCTCAAAATAGGAAAGTAAATATGCCAACATGTCTTGGACTCGACTAATAATGAAAGTGAAATTCATAATGTTTGCTACCTCCCGGCTATGACGTTGCATCTTGGGCAACGAGTCACGCTCTAATAAATAATACAAGCTCATTCGCCCTCCATATAATTGCGTTCACATAGGTAGCATTAATTAAATCAGCTGTAAAGTATTTACATTTTAAGTCTGCCCATTTGTTGTTGTTCTTCTGCTTGTTGTAAGATATTTCACATTTATTGCTGCCATTGTCAGATTCGTGGAAATTTCATATTTGAACATGGAAATGGACGCGCTTGCAGCTTTTACTGGGCTAAGGCTACTGTGAGCACTGCAGCAGCTCCTCATTATCCGGTTCAGCGAAAATGCGCTTAACACGTAAGCTTACATAACCAAACACACACACACATACACAAAGCATTGTAATAAGCAACTTATTTTAATAATATTTTATGACGTATATGAAAGTGTTCACTGTTACTGGTTAAATACAGTAAATTAAAATCCACGCAGAGACATTCAGGTAAGCTAAAGGTTACGTGTGTGTGGGAGGAAGTGTGCATCTGTGTGTGTGTGGGGACTATAAAAATAAACAGTGACAGTGTGTTTGCGTTGGTCCATTGTTGTATTTTGCAGGTGTATTCCCGCTGTCAAGTCGTAATGTAATTTCATATTTTGGAGAATTCATTTGTGCTCTATTCAGGGAACTTGGAGACATACAGTGAGCTCGTGCCGATGCTATCCTTATGCAAATGTTGAAGTAGGCGCCTGTGGAGGCGAACGTGAATACAAATGCGAATGTGGCTGCCGAAGAGAACATTAATAACAAAACATTAAAATGTATTTACCCCGCGTACTGAGAGTTGGGAATGAAAAATAAAGAATACGGTTTGGCTGCATACATAATACGCTGCATGCATGATCCCAACAATAATTTAGCTGATAGCAGCAGTCCTTTAACATCCTTTTGTATCTGCTGCTGTTGTTATTGCTGTTTCTATTTGTTGCTATAGCTGCTGACACTGCGCGTTAAATTAAAAGCCAATATGCGACAGAAAAATCCGCCAACGTGGCAGACTCCTGCAGAGGTTTCATGTGACTGTAAACTCGGAGAAAGCAGGCATCTATCTACACACCCACACAAGCACTCACACACAACAACAATAACAACATTTTTGTATCGCAACAATGTGTAACATGCCTGGGTTAGCATGAACTGAAGCAGCAGGAGCAGCAGTAGCAGCACCACCAGGAGCAGGGGCATGGTAGATGGACTACGATTGCCGTTTCTGGCTTGATATGCCAAACAGAGCATTTTTCCTTTGTCGTTCGATCAAGTGTATGCTGAAGTTCCCACGGGCTTTTGCCTCTTGTTTACCTATATGTGCCTCTAATATGCAGTTACTCCCTCTGCTCATGCTAGTTGAAAGTTCAAAGAAGCACGCAATCTATACCGACATAGCTGCTATTTGTGCGACTATGTCTATATATATCTAATATTATCTTATTATCAATACATTATGCTGGTATTGTGCCACACTAGTTGCATTGCAATATAAATAAACATGTCCTTTGTGAGCGGTCGTGCTGCTCCTTGCCACAGTTAACAAGGTGTGAATGAATAATATTTGCATGAGTATTTAGGTCAGACGTGAGACAATCGAACGTGAATCCGACTTGCGCGAGCTGTTGAAGCAATATGAATAAACTGAAGGCGAATAAATATTCTATATGATTGATCATGCGTGCCTGAAGACACATGAGCGGCTGTAATATTTTAGAAGTAATCATTATATGTTTCTTACTCAAATACTATTTATAATAAATATAATAAATGTGCTCAAATATCGTATTTACACTCTTCTTGATATATTTAATTATGTAACCTTGCTCTAATTTAAATTTAATAATTATAATCATTATGTATATGTTTGTAATTCGAAAATTCAATAAGTTCAATGCCCTCGATTGCCGTTCATGAATAAATTACTCTGATTACTTAGCACCCACACAGCACCCAGGCTCTGCACACGCCGCCAAGCCCAATTAGCGCTTTCCATACAACGTCAGGTAGTTCTCAACACAAAGCGCAGGAGCCTTAAGCATTGCTTCTGTTGGCATTGTTGAGTCCCCAGCAGCTGCCTGACAGTCTGAAATTTATGGCCAGGCCAATATGTAGTCAGAGGCACCGCTTGCTGCCATAAGGCTTGGCACTATGGGGCGGGGCAGTTGCACACATATATTTCAGGTAACTTACAGCGTTCAAAAGTTGAAGATACTTTCAGCAAGAGTATAACAATTAAATTGGTATTTTTTTATTGAATTCTGATGAATTTATTTGGTTTCTAAAAATAAATAAATTATGCATATTTTTATTGTTATACTTTAATACTAATATTGTTATACTCAAATACTTTTTTCTCTCTGTATAAAGAGCATGTCTAGCGCTGCAACGAAAAATGTGCTTGTTTTTCAATGGAAAACAAAATTTGAGCGAATTTCTGCTACGGCAGCAGCTGCCTAATACTCTAATGTGTTCCGTGTCATATGCTGCTTTCACGGCGGGATTAATTATGCCTTGCGCCGGCTTTAATGCGACCTTTGAGACGCTGCCTCACAATAGACGCTGGCGGTGTTGCGTGATTGACAATCGAAGACACTGCGCTCCATTGTGTGTCAGGCCGTGGAAGGAATGTCAAAGTTGTGCTTTTATTGATTTAAATAAGTCAAGAATCGTCAACTGCCTGCAGTCCTCGGTTGAAAGCACATTAGTGGAAAGCCATCAGACATTTGCATGCGCCTGTCAGCGAGAACATTGAGCAAAGAGGCTTATATGTGTGACAAGCTGTGTGTGTGTCGGTGTCTGTGCGTATTCATTTTCATAATTGTGCATGTCAACACAGTCTGCCACATGGTGCAGTTTGAGAATCACAGAATGAAATCAATTCACATGAGTACATTGGTTTCCACTTCTGTAAATGTCGCCGCGATGACGTCCACAACATTTCCGAATATGGAAACTGCCTTGAAGCGAATCCGAAGCTCGGTATGGGAGTGGCATCTGTGTGGGCCACTCGCATAACGTTAACTACTCTTTGCCTAGCTCAAAAGGCGATATAAATGATATATGTAAGTTGCAGATAAAGATGACAGATATGGGAGTCTTAATGTAAACAAACTGAGCAAAGTATCTGTACGATTTTGACAGAGGATAGATTGTAAGTGGATTGAATTAAAATGCATTTACATATCTCCAAAGAAATGAAAAGAAATTGGGAAGGAAGAGAGTGCAATTGGGACGGGTATTTCAAATAATAGAAAAAACGATATTGTATAAAATACACATCAATCTCTACTCAGGCAGTTTTCTCGATCTATGCGTGCTATACAGGGACTTACAATCAAAATTGGAATAGGTTTTCAGAGGTTTTCTATAGCAAAGATGCCAAGCCCATGGAAATATAATTGAGATAAGCTGCCATATTTATTAAAATATGTCTTTGGGCGTTGGACAAATTCTAGGAATGAATTTCATGTAATTAAAACGACGAATAATGAAATCAAAATTGCACCTCACATTTAATAAGTACTATTAATAAGTACTGATTGTGTAATGCTAGAATTTGCGCCAAGAGCAGAGCAGAGAGTGTGCTTATGCATGTGTGTGTGTGTGTGGTTCTTATGATTGCCGAAGAGAAGCGATGATTTATTGGAGTATCAGCTCTTTGAAGGGTTCAATATTTTAACGGTCCTTTATTAATTCCTTGAATACAGCTATTATTGACAAAGCGTTAGATCAAATAATACAAGTGAATGAGAAATAAGAAGAACTCATTCAATACATAGGCTGCGCCGGACAATTAAGGAAAAAGCTTTTCCTATTCATTCACCATGCTACAGTTATTTATTATAGAGGCAGAGATAGGCTGATTGTGTTTGTGTGTCAGCCACTGAAATGCAGCATTTAACATAGAAACGTGCTAGTCCAGACGCCAATGTAACACAATCGAGATACAGTGGGGCAGAATCTAAGGCACATCTGTGGCTAACCACCAGCATGACATGCCCGGGATGACTCAGGGTCAGATTGCCATTGTGAACAGCGAGCAGCCAGAGAGAAGCCAGTTTTGTGTAAATTATTTTCGGCTCAACTTTAAAGCATACGATCCCATACTAATGCATATGAAACACAGCTGCCTCGGGGCAGCTCGTGTCTGCTAGTGTGTATGTGTGTGTGTGTGTGTGGGTCTGTCGGCTTGTATGTGTCGGTTGGCTAGCAGTTACTATCGTATTCAGTTCGTTCCAGCGACGCTATTAAGGTCAAGTAGCCATATGAACATGAGTTTGTTATTCGTTTCTGCTAGCTTTAAGCCGCTCTTTAAAAAAGGACTTTTTAGTGTATTACCGCTGCAGACAAACCGGCTACCCACACACACACTCAGACATTCAGTTGAACAGCCAGCCAGTCAGACAGTTGTCATTAGCATACTTGAGCAATTGCTGGCAACAAAACAGCGTGCATAAAAACACTTAATTGTGCCTGGCCATCAACGTGCGAGCACTTGATGAAGGCTTGCAGCCACCCGCACTCGTGCGCTGGTCATGCAAACAGACACACACATATACACACCCATTCACACATGCATAAATATAAAATAAGCAAAGCCTGGCACCCACAAGGACATGTGCGAGTCGCTTTAAATGTTTCATGGCTCTGCTCAGCAGTCGCAATGGCGAGCTAAACAATGGCCGACAATTTGCACTAGCGCCGCGTTTAAATTGCAAATGAAATCTTGAAATATGCATGTGGCATGGTCAAGCGCCTTAGACGGGCTCTGAACTTGCAATTAATAAAGTTGTTGCACTCGATTGGTTTAATTTATTGTAGGACGAGTTGAAATTGTTGCCAACTCATGTGAGTTTATTGATCTGCAGTGTGTGAAGTGAAGTGAAACACTTGCATATACTGAAAAATTCAAAACGCTCAATGAAGCAAACGACTTTTGTGTAGTCCGCAGCAAACAATTTCATTTACATAAATCACTCATACGTCAAGGTGTAAGTACAGCCAGCCGTAAGCGTAGCAAGTGCTGCAAGCAGCTAGCTGTGGCTGCTCCCTGCCAGCAATTCGGACGGCAAACACGCAACAGCATGACATGAACTAAATTATGATTTATGAACGCGCAGAATGCGTGAGGCGTGCAGCATCCGAGAATCCCAACTAAATAAGCCAGCAGCAGCTGCCTTTGCAGTTGGCTCGCAGTAAGGCTGGATTTGAAAGTGAGCAGATGCTTTTCAGCTGCAGCTTGACTACAGTTGATGAGCATCAGCAGAAAATCCTCTCCTCATAACAGGCTTATCAAAATGATGTCATATACGGAGCTAAGCCCCAAGCTAACGCTTAGCCGATCCAACTATTGCAGATGCTGTAAATCGATTATTAATATACCTTTTCGGGCTATACGAACCAAGCATTTATTTTTATTCACCAATAACAATTAATATAATGTCATTTGTGTATCTCACTCACAGAGCAGCGACCGGACTCCGACGCTGTTAAGCGACACGTCGTCTGCAGCAGTTCCAGCTCGCTCCTAATTCGTTTTGTAGGCTGCCGTTAAGGCACGTGACCGGAGCACGGCACCCGGCGCTGACAGAGCTCTTGGCCTGCAGGCAAAGAAAACGCACACAAACAAAACACAAGCAAAATGTTTGTATATTTACTCAGTTTTTAATACGCTCCAATGCCCATTAAAGAATTTCCAGCAAGCTTATCAAAGGCAACAAAGTGCGGAGAACATTTGAAGTTTATTTCTGTAAAATGTGTTGAATTTCTCGATTTGTGCTGTCATCAGGTCTAGTCACATAGATTAAAGTAAAAGTCTTCTCGCTTTGTGAATGGCCTAAATGATTACTTAGAATGCGAGGCAAATAGGGTATCTCTTGGCGTGGCACTGTTTTTAATCACAGCAACGCTGTGCAGGAGACGGGAAAAGTTGTGAGCGTGTGCCCGGCGAGGTTAAACGCCATGTTTGCCGTCGGTCTTGATTCGGGTCGTAGGGTTCAGTTGGCACTAGGCCAGAATTATTTTAATGCAAAAACTTTAATGAGTATGTAAATATTTATTGTTGTGCAATTTGTGAACTGCACGGGTCATGTGGGCCCGTGCAGGCAGCATGAACGGCTTTTGTGTGCGAGTTGTGTTAACATTTAATGAAGCCTGCCTTGGCCGGGCAATTTTCGCATTTGCCTATTTGCTATTTGCCAATTTTGGCAAGTGTTAATTGTTGACATATAAGTTAGTTTAACGTTTCCGAGTACACAGCAATTTCAAGATGAAATTTACATGTCAATTGCAAATGGCTCGTACGGCTGATAACGAGCAGTGCAAATAAGGAGCAAAACACAAGTTCAAATAAATGAGAAATGCTACATTTAACAGGCACAAAACTGCCGCTTCCTGCCGACGAGGATAAAGGACGACAGTTTGGGATTTTGTTTTGGCTGAAATTACAATAAAAGGGAAGCTCGACCGCCAGCAACTGCTGGCCAAAGATAAACAACCAGCCGCAAAGCGACCGACAGGCAACTTTCGGCAATAACAACAAAAGCAAAAGCCACAGCCATCAAACAATGGCCAACGGACTGGACAATAGTCAGATGCCGACTTGAGCTTGCTGTAGTAACTTATTGTTTAGCACTATCTCACGTTTTGGCCCAGGTAAATGTTCGAATTTCTCATGGCCAATACAAAGGGCGCTCCAACACACCACACACGCACACACACATACATCGCCCATTCTAGCTGGTTCGACATTCAATTGCCAACGTTAACGTGCAGTGTGTGGTAAGCAGTTTGTAATTGAGTGAACCGACACAACTTGTATTCAAGTTGAGTGCCACAGAGTTGAGGCAAGAACATGGCAGCTGCATTTGAATGACCGCAGTTCAATTTCGAAAGAGCAAAGTCTGCTACAAAAGGCTCACATGTACATGGGGAAACTGTTTTGGCACGGCAGCTGAGTCTAAGTGGTCTCCGAATCTCGATGTTGGCAACAGTTAAATTTGTTTTACCTCTTTTGAACGCCTTCAGTAGGTGCAACATGTAAACATGCAAACATGTGCGTCTAGATGGCTATCATGATGGGAAAACATTTATTACCAAGCAGCCAGCTCTTTTCAGACCCAGACTGAAATGTTTTTCATACTTAAGCATTATCTACTAAGCGTGCTCTCTGGTCTGGCAACAGCTTAAGCAATAATTGCTACATGCAAAAGCGAAACTGCAAAAGTCCTTACCGCAGTAAGCCTCATTCAGGCGCATTTAGTTAGCCCCGTTTACACACTCACTGGCCGCAACTAACACTGACAAGCACTTTCAAACTTTTCCGGAAACTGCATAAGCTGACCAACAAGCTTTAGTGTGCCAATATTTATGTGCTGCTGCCACCGGATATTCAAAGTTCTCTCTTTGTAAGATCTTAATCAAACTTAAGAAAATGAGTTTTAAACGAGCTATAAATAAATTAATAAAACAATGTATTTGTATTGAAGTTATTTCTTGATTTCGTTTAAGCCATTAATTTGTCTAACAAACAATTCATATTATATTTAGATTTAAATTCGCTAACATACTCGGATATTTTAAATAAATATCAAGTGGACATTCATATAGGAAGCAGAGTACTAAATTATATTATATATATTTATCATTATTTTCAGTTTATTAGAGACTTTCTTAAGCTGTATTCTATTGAGTGACCATTCAAAATAAATTCCTCGATAAAAATTCCCCATGTCAAAGGGCTATCCACTTGATATAGAAAGCATACTCAACAATTATATATTAATACATTTATTAAAAATATTAAGCAATATTTGTATTTCATCTTACTCCAGCTGACTGACAATGAATTTCTCGCTGAAATATTGTCACTGCCATTGCAAACATAAGGTTGCCAAGCTCTAAACAAGAAAAATGTATAAAGTTGTGTAAAGTTTCCATAGAACCTATTAAAATTATTCAGCCAGCCATGAATGCATGAACTTTTTTATCCAATTGAACTTGACTGTGCAATTCTGCTGTAATTTTCCATCATTAAATAGTATTTACATATAAATGAAAGTGGCAAAATTCGTTGCAGTCCTTCTGCAGAAAACTCTATTAATTTGTTCTGAAATGCGCATTTGGGTTTCACATTTTTGGTGAGCTAATTGCTTTTGTCAACATGTTATTTAAACACAAACACGTTTTAGTACTCACTTTCCAAGTTAAAAGGCTATATCGGTTCAGTACTCGTTTGGCTTGTCCTCCGAATGAGATAGAAAGAAATCTTGCAAATGATATGCGGAATGATAAAAATTATCAAATGATTATAGTCATCCCATTATGGCATGGCAAAGGGACTTCAATTGTGTCCTCTATATTTTGTAGGTACCACCAAGTGATACTTTACTAAATCGGGCTGGATTCGGACTTCCTCCTTTCTTATTTTTGCATGCCACATTTGCAGGCCAGCAATTTGAGTGCATCTACAAATTTACAGATGGCAATTCTAATATATCTTGTAATGTGTATGTCCCGATGTAATTTAGCGTCGCTCATTGCAAATGGGCCTCTATTACAAATTACGACTGGCGTGACCAAGGCAGTTAGCATACGTTTGAGCAGCGAAGGCTTTGCCGAATGAGACGCGCACCTGTAGGCGGTTATCAAACTCGGTTTATACATGCATGTGAAAAAAGTTGATTACCTGGCGAGTGTAGATGCAAAAGTTTCAGCCAGAGTCATAAAACAAAGAGCAAAGCGCTTTCATAATTTCCTTGATCCCCAGCTATAAAAGCGCAAAGGGGCATACTCAAACACATTTATAAACTGTGGGCGCACAAAGTTTAACCATGGCATCATAATCGCCAGATTCATGTCACCATGCGTAATACGTAATAAAGTTATAGCTCCTTGTGACTTATATTACTTTATGCGCCTTCTCGCGGTATTACTTTTGGCATTTAAAGCGTTGCCTCGGTATTTCGCTGAAGGCCGGAACACGACTGTAGTACACAATAAATGTAATTAATATTCGCTAGCACAGAAGAATGCGCTAGCACCCAAAGGACGCACAATTTTCAGAAAGAATGTGGGTGAAACAGAAAAGGCTTACTCGAATGACAGATACTGTTTACATATGTACATATAAAATGAATGGACTTTTAATAATATTTGTAATTAATATTATTTATATATTTATTATTTATCTATGGAGTAAATATGAAAACTGAGCTTAATCTGAATATAACAAAGTTTATATCGTAAGATATCATTATAAATCAGAGAGAAATTTTAACATTATGAGTAATTCAGCATTTTTGAATATTAAATTGCTAGTAATTTCTATGATCAAATTGATTGTGCACAAAATGATTTCAATTTAATTTTTAGGCAACACATAACTATCTATCTGTAACCATCTATGTTTCGAACATCACGTCGAACTTCTAATCAATTATTCTGTGCATTTTGCATTTTGCTGTTTGATAAAGTATTGGGGATTTTGTTTGTGACTTATTCGAATAGAATGCATTCTATGGAATCGCGCGTGCAGCAATATTGGGCCACTAAAGCCCCACAGAAGCAAAATGCATTTGGCCCAACTAATAATAATCTAAAATTGGCAGCTTTTATTACTGCAAAAATGTTCGAACTGTCAATTTAGTTGAAAATTAGGTGGCCTCTGTGTGGGCATCAAGCAAGTAATTAGAGATGGACAAGCTCGCCTAGGCATTTTCAATTGAATTGTTTCATGAGAAGAGCCTAATTTAATTTGTATTTGATTTTCTGATTGTCCTTTGTGCATTCAATTTGACAATGTTGTGTGGGCTTTAATCAGTAACTCAAATCTAATGAATCACAGTTGCACTCATACCTTTCGCCTAGAGTCACAATTTCAGGGAATTATTCAACCTAATTTCATCGGGGTGAGACGAACAAAGTGGGCAGAGAACAATAACTCGAATACTTTTGTATTTTAGAGAAAGATAAGTCATTAGATATATATAAATCATGCAATCCTCAGACACTCATATATCAGCTTATTTATTGCATAATGTCAAACAAATTGAATTATCAATTAAATATTTATTCACATAGACTTACAATTTAGTTATGGTATAAATAAACAAATCGATTTTATTGTCTTTGCATTTTAATTTGTGCTCGTTACTTTGCACACTTGCAAATCGAACTGTCGAAGTAATCCTGCTGTTATCAGAGTATGAGCTGAAAAGTGAAGAAATAAAAGGAATTGAACGCAAAATGTTTGACTTTTGGCAACTGCCAGCGAAGGGCAACTGCAAATTTGTCAAGAGAACAAGAAAAAACGCTCGGAAAAATGAAAAAAAAAAAAAATACACAAAAAAGCTGGCTGTGAAATGTATAGTATATGCACACATACAAACATACCTATGGACATACCCTGATGCCACGGCAACGGTTGCTGCCAGCTAGGAACGTACTACCTGTGCTCCACGCTTTTATGCACAAATTACCTGTCACTTGCGCTTATGCATGCTTGTTGTTGTGCAGCGTAAGTGTGTGCATGTGGTGTGCGTATGTGGTGCCCATTCTAGGAAGAGTTTTGAGGGCGCAAAGTGGCAACTCCCACCCAGATATGCGTGAGAGTGGGAGGTGGTATGCATGTATGCCTGGGCAGGTAACTGGCAGCCGTGCCACAAATCTGCACGAGCACGAAAATTTATGGGCCACATATGCTGTACCGTGCGTTATTGTGAACTGTCTGCCTCAGCATACATACATATGTGCATCAGTTTAACAGTTCAACTACTCAACTGTTGAGCTGTGCGTGCGAGCACCTAATTAGCCCACAATCATTAGATTATGAAGGGAACGGCCAGCTACTCAACTCAACTGCTCAACTGAAATTCACACAGTTATTTGCCAATTAAGTGGGAAAAATGGCTAAGCATTTGCCTGGTCAATTGAGCGGCCATCATTCAGCATTCAATCTTGAGTTTCTCCTGCAGAGCACAGCCGATGATAAGTTGACTACTATTACTGTTTCTGCTGGCATTGCGTGCCACTTGACAGGTAGGATATTCATTAATTAGGCTGTTTCGTTTCGTTGTTATAATGAGAAAAGTTGCTCTTCAAAAAAGGACTAAATTGAATGAATTACTTTAGGCGAGCAGGAGCTTGGCGTTAACTATCTACTTTGGAGTCAGACTGACTCTGGTTTTTAATATGCATAATCAAATAGATGTTCAGTACAGCAGAATATTAGGCACGCAGAGCAAATCAAATCTTTAGGTTTTTAATATTCCACCTTAATCAGCTTAATCAACTCATCTGCTTTTTTATATTTTGTCATGCCCCATAGCTATTGAACTGATGCACTGGAGAGCAGTTCAACCCTTATTGGGAAATATGCATTGTAATCGAATTTTGCTTGAAAATAATGAAGAAGCAAAAAGGAGTTGGCCTCCGGGTGCACGCTGAGTGTATAAAAGCTGCAACTTTGCATTCAATGCAGTTACATACAATACATATATATAATTCAATTAAAAAGTTCACAATGTCAACTAGGGAAACTGTCAGAGCAGAATGTCAACACAATTTAATTAAACGCTGCTCATTCGCCATGTAGTCAGCATAGGGAAAAAATTCTATTCATGGCATAAAGCACAGCATAGAAAAATTTGCATGCTAATTAAAGTGTATCAAAGTTTGACACATTGCAATAATAAAATAATGTCAAGCATGAATCAAATTTTCAACTGTTTGCTGCCGCAGCAGGAACACCAGCTGCCAACCACACAATAAATAAACGTATATGAATATTAATGATGGCCTCGACGTGGCTCGTAAAATGTCCACAACAACTATGTTTGCCTGACGCTATTTACCAAATTCGTGATCTTATGTGTGCCAAAATCGAATCAGGAAATATGAATAAACAAAACGGAATTCTCTTGTTCAATTAGTTTATTTTTGCACTCACTCTCTATGAATACCTAAGAGCTGAGAATATGTCAGAGGTAAAAGGGGTTTGGCCCCAGTCGTTTATGGCAAAGCAAGCTTCAGAAATTGTTTTTGAAGAAAATCAATGATGGCGTCAAACTTTTTGCAGCAAGCCAAACTCAAGCTATAAATGCGAATTGTCGACGAATTTTTTCCTCTGCCCAATTTCGTTTTTGTCCTTGCAATTGGCATAATGAAATCCGGCTTGAGTGCAGCACCAGCAAAAATATGTTCAGTCATTGGAAGAAGGCCAAGAATTTGCATTACCCATTGAAAATGTCTGGCTCGGGGTGTGCCAGATGAAGTGCGGGTCAACTTATTGTAAAGGATATCTATAATACAATTAAGCAGTTGTGTTGCTCTAGACCTGTTTGAGTCAACACCTGTCCGCATATCCTAAATGATCTCAGCAACTGGAAAAGCTAAGAAAAGTCATATTTACAACTTACTTTTCTTAAGATCATTAAGGCTTTATAAATTATAGTAACTTAGCTCGAGGTCAATAATAATTATTTAACTGCTCACCCCATGTTTTATTTAAAACTAGAGCAGTGCACTGCGTTTAGGGTATCTTCTAGTGGGGCAGATGCAACATAACTGCTCGTACTTACATTGCATGCAATTTTGGTTAAGTGGTTAATGTCTGTTTTAATTGGACTTTTAAATAATCCTGTTTTGCCTAACGCCGCATGCTAGCCAAGATTAAATAATATAATCCAAGTTCTATGTAAAACAACATGAATTTATTGTGAATGAGTGCAATGCACAGAAAAGTAATCACAATAATAAGCCATAGCCATGATGAGCAATTCAAAGATTGTAGTGTAATTGTAAATCAGAACGAAAGTACGTCAGTTACTCTCAATTCAGTGAGTGCTCTGAAATGATTTAATAGCAAGGAATAAAAGCATAAGTAGGCGAATAACTATGGTTATGGCTAAGTTGTTGCCATGGTACTAGAATCTTTACTTGTGGAATGTCTTTTGGCATATAGCAATTTCAGCATGAATTATTTGTGTGCATTCGACTCTGAATTGGAAAACACATCAGTGACCCGTAGTTAAATGGGATTATAAAATATACGCACAAACTTTTGCCAAGTGGGGAGAAAAGAAATTTAGTTTTCTGTATGGAAAACGGATGGAAATAACGGTAATATTCGAGGTAATCAAACTGTGACATATATACAAAAAAAAAAAATAGTTTTTAATATGAGTCTTCAGAAAATTTAATATGTTTAGAGAGAGGTGTGACTTGCTCGCTAAATTGCTTTCAAGCTGCACTTGAAATCTTGGCGAATTGCACTTAATTAATTAATACGACACAGGAAGCAATTATGAATATTGTCATTCAAAGCAGTGAACCAACTATCATCAATGTCAAGGACATTGCTCGGGATTCAAGGAACGCCACATTTTCTTATGATGCTGCTTTGATGCCATTTAGAGATACGCTCAAAGTCCCGCCAAAGAGCTGAACTTATAAAAAAAACGCAAAGGTTCGCATAAAAAATAAGCGTAAGCGTGAGAATCGGCAATAGTTAACAGCGTGATACCCTATCAGAATATGTGGAAAAAACTGATATCATAATTGAAAAAAAATGAAAAATGTATTCATTTATTATTGTATAGGTAAGAGCGTGATACCCTATCGGAATATGTGGAAGAAACTTATATCATAATTAAAAAAATTAATTTTTGTTTAGATCATAGTGAAAATATTTTATGAAAGACTCTATTACTATTATTTATTTTGAAGTAAAAGTTTATTCATTTATTATTGTATATAAGACACACAGTTCTATGCCCATAACGGATATAGGGTATGCCAAATGTCATGGGTGGGTAGATAGAAAAAGTGATAAGAGTAAAAGGCAATGTGATACACATAGAAAAACTTTACTTCATATATATATCATAGCTTGATTCCCTATACAGATGACAAATTATAACCGTCTGCCACTTCGACAAGCATATCAATTGAATTTCGTATTTGGCATCGCCTACATTATATTTATTTACTGTGGCTGTCGCTCGCCAGCCGCTCGTGGACATTGAACTTTCGCTCCTGCCATAGCCCCAGACTAACTGTCTAACCCAGGAATGCGTGTGACGCCCAAATAGGGATAGGCCTGCAAATTGTATGTATTATCATTGAGGGGAATACGATTTGCTGATTGTGGTGCTTGCGCCTACGAAATTGACACAAATGATAGCCCTGAGGAATGTGTTGATTGTCTGCTAATTGGATGGCAGTATCTTGAGTAGTTATTGTTATGATTTCCGCAGGCATAAACAACTATTTGTAGCCAATCAAATGTGGACGGCTGACGTCTGCGTTAATCAATGATACTTGTCAAGCACGTGCTCCTTAAAATGATTAACTGGCTAACGATGGCTAATTTGTAATGGAAATTGTATTAGCTCGTAAATAAAACTTAGTTTATGTACAATTTTAGGGGACACCTATGTTGGCTATATGAAATTTTGATTACCTTTACTACCTTTAAAAATGTTGCCGCGTAAAAACGAAAGCTTTTTCTATAATATCTTTACTGTAGTTATTCAAGAGAGCGCGACTATTGGCTCTCTTAAATACTGGTTTTCACTGTAGCTGGGAAATTTACTATAGAGATTACATTGACTTGTTATTTTTACTACTTTGGAAAATGTACTGCAAGCAATTTAGTTTTATTTCAAATGTAATCAGTTTCATCTAATTTTTGTGACTGTTCCTTTAAAATAAGAACTAAAGCTTTAATTGGATAGCAAGAGCAATGTGGAAAATTAAATAAAAATTAAACTTATGCGCTACGTGATTTCAAAGCCGGAATAACTGGGACGGCAACAAGTTGGTGAGTTATTTGTCGCCTGCCTGATGGGTCGGCTTTCTACAGTCACTTGCAAATTGCAACGAGTAAAGCAAATTCCTTCACGCAGCAGAGCGGAAACTTCAGGAATGACTCGCAAAAGGCGGCGCATGATTCAGCCAAGCCAAAATGTTGGCTTAACTGTCGACAACGGTGAGGGAGCATGAATATTCATTTTTTACATAAATAAAAGTGAGTATAAAAATGCTTTTCACTTGTTTGAAAAATAAATGGAAATTAAAAAATAAAATGTTATAATGTTATATTATTGCTAATCTCTTTAAATAAAAGCAAAAATAATAATCCATGGTTTAAGCAAATTTAATTATTAAGTTCAGTTAGTTCAATTGAGTTATGCAAACTCGAATATGCTGCTTTTTCGCTGTTCTGCCAATTGTAAACTCAAATTTATTGCCGCTAAATACTTCCTTTATTTAAATTTGTCGCATTTACGTTGATGTCAGAGTGGAAAATTAGGGATTGTTGAATTGATGCTGCTGTTATGTGTAGTAAATTATTGTGGCCAATGGGACGTGTTGGAATTCAGTTGAAAGTTGTGCACTTGCACCCCTTTTTAATGGCCATGCACAACGTGGCGAATGCGCAATTACGTATACGACATGTTGTTGTCCATGGTTTAGCCTGGACGTGCGCCACGCCATTGTCGGCTGTCCACTTCACACTTATTTCCGGCCTAATAATGACCAACGTCAACTGTTTCGGACGCTCATAAAAATTCCACATTGCTGATTTTAATATATTCTTAATGGCAGCCATAAAACGAAATGAATGCAACAGCCAAAGCAGACACAATATGAAAGTGTGCGACATGTGCTGCACTGGCAGTAAATAAGACTTGACTACAGGGCGCTCAATGTTGATTAAAATGCAAAGTTCAAATAATTCAGAGCTGATTGAACAACTGCTGCAGTGGAAAATAATTTTTTCAATTTTCTCCAGCAAGATTGGATTTGAACAGTCAATTAAACATCTAAATTTTTCAGTCAGTTGCTCCTTGCTGCTCAAGTAGATAACGAAATTTCTCATTAGCGGAATTTTTGGCATGCACCGCAGAAGCATAAGTTTCATTGGAAAAGTTTGCCAATCAGAGAGTCGAAGAACTGAAATCAGGAAATACACCTGCTCAAAGCGAGTGGCGGACATTGAGACTTTTTTATTCAAATCCTTAAAGTGAGCCCAGAATGAATAAGCATTGAGCATCGAAACTTTGTGTATTTATATTATTCTCTATATATGCATATATACATATACACATACAAAAAGTTGGCGTGTTTGGCTTTAAGCCCACAGCATGCTGTTCAAAATGAGTTATGTGCCTGGCATGCAAAGACAATGCCACTGACATGGGCTAAAGGAAGCAGGCCCAAACTTTGGAACTGGAGCAGGATTTAAATGCCACTGGCTCAATCACTACAGTCAGGTTCGATTCTCAGCTGTTGCAACCTTACTCAGGTTTGAGGCTCTAAGCTCAATCTTTCAGCCAATGCTCACATATTCCGTGAATCGGGCCATTTAATTAGATTCGGTTTCTGGCGGCTGTGCAAATAAAAGCGGTAAGCAAATTCCAATTTATTTAAGCGATATCTGCGCCACACCTGTAACCATAGCCAGAAAGCAGGAGAACTGCAGGTAACCATTGATCGAATGAAATTTAATCAAGCAGATGGCTGCGATTTTTTCCGCATTGTTTTAAAAGGTATTGCAGAAAAAATTGTGGTCAATCAATAGTGAAAAATGAAATAGGTTCTTAAGCATTTTCAGCCCAGCTGAATAAGTTGCAAACTTTGAGGTCGGTGGTTAACCCGAAGCCCTTTAACAACAGCATCCGATTTTTAAAAGGGGTTCGTAAAACGTTCCTTTATATAAATTTGGTTTCTTTACTTTATTGCGTGGCATGCACACAATGTGGGCGGCCACAGCCACGCCCCAGAGAAGAAGTTGTCATATAGGTTTGGCAAAATATTTTGCTTGACCTGTGTAAACTTTGTGGGCATTCATAGGGCTGCCAAAAGGTCAGCCAGCTGCTAAAAGGCTTCGTGTCAGAAAGTTAAGCAATAAAATTTACACTGGACAAACAAAAATACAAATTAAGTGACGTCATATAAAGGCTTACAGCGCTTACAGAGCTTTGCTCAATACAATTTGTTGACGTAGCTAAGAAAGAAAGAGAATTTTGTATTAGTATTTTTTATATCCTAAACATATTGAAAATGGAAAAATTAGGGTATAATGGTTTTGTTCAAATGCTTGCAACATGCTGAAGGGGGCGTGGCAGACACATAAGTTATATGTTTTCTTGATCAGGTCGACGAGCAGAGTCGTCTTAGCCATCTATGTCTGTCTATCTATCCGTATGTGTGTGATGTGTGATCTCAGGGACTACAAGAGCTATAGAAACTTATTGTGGACGATTTTTTTAGCAGGTGCACGTCGATTCTGGTTTTAAACAAATTTATATATTTTTTGTTGTTGTAATGTTATCGAAGAAAACCATCGAATACCATATCACAGATATCATATATCATTCATACACATGTAAATATGCCTTTTTAGGCGTTAACATAACTGTACTTTTATGGAACGATAAACTTGAAAGGGCGCTGAATCAGATAAAACTTAATAAGCTTCCATAAGACAATAAGCAAGGACATGTTTCTATTGTGAACCAAAAGTTAAGCTTACGACCAATTTTAAGCTCCAAAGCTTTTAAAACTTTTAAGCTTCCGCATATAAGCATTCAACTCGTCCTTGTCTTCAACCAACTGAAACATTTGAATTTAATAAGTTACGAAATTGTTACAACGTCTTTTCCAATAAGCGTTACAGCCCAAAGTTACAAAATTGCTAAATTATAAATAAAAAACTGTACATATAAAATAAATTACAAATAATTTGTAAAATGGAAATGAGTAAATATTAAATTGATCAAAAAATTTGATAAAAGGACAATCAAGAATTTGTATCGAATAGTGTATAGCTATAGAGTTATAGAGTGAGGTTAGTCAGAGTCCAAATATATGCTTAACAGTTCTGAATATACAAGACTTGGTTAATATCAAATGCTAAAATAGATGCCCAAATATGCTAAAGGATATCTTTGCATTAGCTTTATTATAGATATACAATAAATCAATGCTCATAGTAATGTCAGTGCTCAGTTTCCATATGAATTTAATGGCTGACAATAGTCTACAATGTGCTTCTATATGTACATAACTATGAAAACAATAAATTACCTAATCCTTTGCAAACAAATCTAGGCATAAACAAGGCTTGTCAATACATAAACAAAGTAGAGCAACAACAGCGACGAGGCCAGCCGGCAAATAGCCCAATAACAAAAATCAGCTGTTTGGTTCTCGCTCTCCGAAAGCTCATCCAGTTTACTTCAAAAGCTGCCGCGCATCCCAACTTAGCAAGCGGGTCAACGTTGCGTATGCGTTACATTTCACTTTCGTTGCGAACCGAGCCGACCGTAGGCACGAGGACGCGGAGATGAGCGAGGACGAGGGCAGGAAGGACGATTGGCGGCCGCATGTAAAGCGCTGCCTTTTCAATTTCAATTTCAGTTCCCGTGACAACCTCGACGCGTTCAGTTCTGTGCCACTCGCTGAAAAGATATAGCTACAACGTGCGCAAGTCGCGTGCTGACTTCTGCTAAGGTACTCCTTGTGTGTGTTGTTGTTATCGTTCTCCTACTGGGCGGCCCAGATAAGTAGGCAGCGCGGCTTCTGCAAGAAACGGTCCAAGTCAACTGCTCGATGTTAAGTGGCAGCCGCAGCCACAACTTTAAGTTCCCCAACTTGAGTGTGTGCGTGTGTGTGTGAGTGTGTCTGGGTGAGAGAGTTTCCGTCTGCAGCTTGCGTGTTATTGCCTAAGCTTAAGACTTCAACACTGCACAACCCGAGGTTGTAGGTTGGCGCCCGAGCAAGCGTAAGATTTTTATGAATGAATTCAACGCAGTCTGTGGCCATTGTGGGATGTGGTCTCAGAGCCAATGGCGTGCCTGGAATATCGACATATCGATGTCGCATCGGCTTTAGTCCTTTTCCGCTCGCATCGACAACGCCGTGGACATCAAACTCATTGGCATCAGCTGGTGTTTGCCTTAATGAGCTATAATCGCCGCCAAAGAATCCAAGGCGTTCCGCACCGGCAGCTCAAATGGAGCCTGTGATATTAATGATGACACCAATTCAATTAAATATATTGTTTCTAGGCATAATGAACTAATATAGGACAGTAAAAAAGAAATGTATTTTCAGATCCCTTATGCTAATTCAACTTCTTTCATCTTTTCATTTGAGCTGGCCTCCTTCTTAGTTCAAACTTCCTAGAAATTATTTATGCTATCAAGCTTTGTCATTTTGTCATATCTCCTATGACATTTTTTGCATTGTTGCTTTGTTCAGCGAAAAATAAATGAAACACTAATAGAAATTTTTTAGTCGGCTGTGCTCGACTAGGAGACACCCTGAGCTCCAACTACGGCTGATTTTCACTTCGCCACTTCGAACTGTCGGCTTCTTTCTCTCTCATATTATTTTATTCAAATTTAAAGGTCATAACTATGGCAGCCACACCAAAGGCCGAAAATTCTCTAGTTCTAAGAAATTAAATCGAAACCATTTACTGCATGCTTGACAAAGTCTTAAATGTCAAATTTTGTATGCCACTTAATAGCAGCGATTTCCATCTCTATTTTGAATTTAATCGACTTGATGTAAGTGACATACTTTTCACAAAACCACGCTCGCCCCATCTAAAATTGACTCAGGGTATACAAAGTTGAGTTTACAGGAATGCCACATTCTTCAAATTTCTTTGGAGTAAGCCCTTTACTTTGACATCTTTAGGGTAATATACTTACGAAGTATTTATTACTTAGGTTTCAGTCAGGCTTCACAGCTTTGTCAGCTTTGAAGCATCGTCAGGTTGATCTACGGATATTTTTACATTACAGTATAAAGAAATCAATGCTCGTATAGCGTAACTGCTGACTGGCTAGGTCTGCCTCAATGTGTCAATGATAAAATATGTCAAATTATGTAATTAGAATAAATTTCGCAATTTATGCCAGTAATAAACAAAAGTAAACAACGACATTCATCAATTGTTGATTATGTATTTATATCATTGCGAAAATATTATTATTATTTGAATAGAATATTATTATTTGTCGAGTTCGAATTTATGCCAGCTATTTAGGGTCTAAATCAAAAATTATGCAGAATAACAGCAGCAAAAACACAATATAATATAATTATTGAAATTGTAGCAATTGTAATTGTCTTTAAAAAAAAATTGCATTTCGCTGATAATATAAATAACAAAAAATGGCAGGGACTATTATTCTCGAATAACAATCCAGCCATGCATAGCAAAACACAGAGAGAGTCAAAATGCATTCAATTTAAATGATGTTGTGGAAAAACATAGGTAGATTTAACCAAAATTGCAACATATTAAATTTCAGGCATTCCATATAAAGAGCAACTTCTATTGCGATTCAATAGCTTGCTTATGATGGGGAACAAATACCTCAGATATATTACAGATATTGGAGTAGGTAACAGAATAGAATTCAAAGCTTAGAAGAGACTAAAGCAAAGCCACACATAATCTCAGGCTACAAAAGTGTTGACAACCTAGATGGGAACACGACATGAGTACCTTCCAGCCCAACAGAGGACCGCAGTGGCATTAACAAGAATGACATACCTCTGGCGGTGTGGGGGGGGGGGGGGCAGAGGGGATATAGGCTCTGTTGATATGGCTGTCGTGTCGCTGGCAGTGCTGCCGTCGCCATGGCTGCCATTAAAGACGACACACGCCAGCCAACTGACGCCTGCTTACATTAAGGAATTCCGTTACCAGCATCGCGTATACGCGCCGTGAGCAGACGCCGGGGCGCATCTTAATTGCCGAAATATTTGTGCCGCTGTCGATGTTTAAAATTTTACAGGCCTGTTTCGCAAATTGCAGCGCGCCGTGGAACGCAACGTGCGGACATTAGGGGTCGAAGCTCAAACCGATCCGAATCGAATCGAAAACAAAGTAGAGAACCGTTCAAATCATAGCTTCAGCTCGGCTTTCACGGCTAACACGAGTTTTCCTGCCATTAGAAAGCTCATTTTGAAGGCCACTTGACACGAACCGTAAGTCAAACGGTCAAAAGGCCACAGCAAAACGTTTTAATTGAGTCTGGCTAAAGGGATTTACTGCGTACCCTCAAAGGGCTCCGTTTTTGTGCGTTCGAGTAAGCCGTTTAAGTGAATTGTGCGTGTATCACAAGTCGGGCAAGAGACATCACCCAATCGAGCTTTGTGCCACCAGTGGGCTCAGTCGGCTGTCTAGCCGACGGACTGGAGAGCAGATCACACTTAAAGCAGCAGGCAACTGACCTCCATCTGTGCAACTATAAACACAATTCTCAAAATCATTAACACCGTGACCTGGTAAGAGCGCTACACACATATATGCATTACGTATACGTAATGTGGGCCCTTGATTCATTTCCTGCATATTTATCATAATCATTTCGTGAATATGATTTTAAAATGATAAATTTATTTAAACATACTTATGTATTTAACATATATATTTCTTACTAATTACAAAAAGAAAGGGAAATTCATAGAAAGTTATTGAAGTGCCCAGATACAAGAAATTGCTCTAAAGCAAGTCGAGGATAAATTAATATATACCTGCATGACCTTAAATCAAAGTTATTTATGTCAATCCCATTTGCTACTTTAATTGCCATTTGCTACTTTAATTGCTAACTATTTGGACTCAACGTTCAAAACCAAATCGAATCAAGTATTAATATCTTGGGAGTGTTGAAATGCCCAGAGAGTTCACAACGAGCTTATACATACTCCGAGTGTTTATGCGAATATTCGAATTCCAATAGGCAATATTCACAATATTTAATATTCACACACACACAAATATACACTGGCACTCATGCCATAAGCTGCACCCTCTCTATGGCATTCATTAGCCACAATACTGCAGAAACTATGTTGTGCAATAATGGCCAGGTATTTACTGTCGAATCTCTATGAAAATTTCGAAACATTTGTGGAAGATATTTGTCTATAAATACCAGAATGCCAACTAGATCCACTTGCGTATAAACGGCTTAGCTTTAAATTGGATTTGATATTCAACAAAATAACTACTTGTAGATAAATAAACAAAAGAGCTTAGAGCTAGATTAGTTATGAAGTTGATGATGTCTATCTTTAAATACTATTATTAAGTACAGCTATTTGACAACTTTATCAAGTCAAATGGATAGATGAAATATTTTATTACATTAATCTACTTGACTGACGCTGCGCACTTGGGAACCCTGAATAATACCGTCGATTTAAATATAAAAACCCACAGACACACACGCTCCTTGATTGGGCGTTGAAACTTATAAATTGCAAAAATCCCAACACCTGGCGCTGTCATTCTTGTTCGCCAAAGACGTCGCACTTGTTATGACAATCGTATGCCACTCACACCATTCAACCTCCAACTACACAATGCTCCAAACAGAATCCACTTGATGAACAAAATAAAACCCAGAGCACAGAAAAATGAAAGACACGCGCGAGATGGAGACAGAAAGTCACACGAAAGTCGTGCTGACAAATTTGTGAACAAATAACAAATGTGAGCCACCCCCACAAAAAAAAAAAAAAAAAAAAAAAAATACAAAAAATACAAAGCCAAGCGCTATATATAAGTCGAATATGTATATACATTGTGAGAGCCTTTGATGAACTTGAACAGCAAAGACCAACACCTACAGACATTTTGCCAACTCACTGTGCGGCGAGTTCTAAGAATGAGACGGAATAGGAACTCACCTGATTTGCATGCTATTTGATACTTAACATCGGAACTACCTAGCGAGTAGCCTACGGTGGGCCAGCATTTTAATTAGCTGATGTTCGTAAGTTTGAAGCAAATAAATAATTCGACTGGACAGAATGGGTGCGACAACAGCGATATGAAATATACGTAAATATGCCAACTTTACCTGACTCAAATTTATCAATTTTGAATACGAAATGTGAATGACTAAACCATTATAAACATAAAAGTTGCTCAGTTGCTTCTGCCATTATTTGAAAGTTTTAATCAGATATCATTTGCAACCAAAGCCCCTCTAAACACATAGGTCTTTGGAAGAGTGCCAGGAATTATCTGGCGAAACTTATAAATTAAGTTGTTTCTTTCAACTCTTCAACTCCAATATCTCTAAGTTATCTCTTGGTCTGGCTTTCAGGCCACCATCTGAGCCGCACTGAATTTAAACAGAACTATGTTTCAACTTCTTTACCAAACTTTTGCCTTACATACATATATTCCGCTTGGGCTTTTCAACTTGTCACATACAGAGCATAAATCTAACACACACACACGCACATACGTACACACACACAAACATACACACACTATTACGCGGCAATCAGCATGCGACAGCAACAAACTTTTGTTCTATATTTTTTTTATTTGCACTTCGGAGTTGAGGCCACAACTAGTTGGCTTCCATGCGGGGCGAGCGGTCAACCAGGCAAGTGAAACATTTGTTTTCGCTGCCGTTTACAACTTCCGGCTCGGCTTAAAGCGCTCTCAGTGGCAGTTTTGCATAGAGCCGCCCCAAAGTATGCAACAAAATGCAGAGCTTTAATAAAATACACAGCGGGTAATCCACCGAGGGGCCCTCACAGCTGCCTCAAGTTCAGTTTCGACATGGCAAGCAAAGTTTGTTGTAGCTCGGGGACATGGTGGCTGGAATGGAATGGAATGGAAGCGTCAGGGCTTGTAGTCATTAAACTTGAAGATGAGATGTACATGCGTGCATGTCAAGCAAACGGCAAACCAAACGCCTTTGTGATCAGCACAATTCCTTTTCGATTTCTTTTGTCTGTCACTGAAGTGGGCTCCATTTACCTCGCCCACCCATGCAGCACAAATGTGCTGAAATGTTAATCGAATCACTCATCGAGCTACAGCGAGCAATACGAACAAGAACAGGCCAATTCGTTGGCCATTGTTCTAAACTGAAATTGTGCTAACTGTGATGGATATGGCATATATATATTAGAATAAAGCCCAATTGGCAGCAGCTGCGATTCAATTTTCTCTTCTAATTGGCAGCAAAATAAACATTTCCTATTTATCCTAAATAAATTTCACGTTCAAAAAACACATTGTTGTGTTTCACTTGAAGCGAATATTCAATATTTAATCAAATTATTATTACTTTCAAATTCGCTATTTTTTCAATGCTGTTATCATTGGCAAACGTTTGTCAGCTCCCTTTATGTTTATATGGAAAACAATTGAAACTGGACTAACAGAAAAATTATTAGAGAAAATATTTGTGGCGCATCCCTTGAGGTTCTCATCAATAACTCAAATTTCTGAAAATATGGTTATCTACGAATTGCAACATTTTCAGTATGTGCGTCGATATAACTTAAAATGTTTAACAGGGTATAAACAATTACAATAACAGCAACAAGTACAGTGAGAGTCATAATATTCATAATCGATACACGCTTTTCCCTTTCCCTCTTTCCCATTTCGTAATCGATACACTCTTTTCCCTTTATGTGTGAGTGTACAAAAACAAAAGCTCAACTTTTTTATGACGCCAGAAATTGCTGTTGGTTTTAAATATTTATTTATTATTGTCGTCATAAATGCATCAATTTTGAGTCAAAAGCGTTTTATTGTTTTCTTTTTTATCACGCCCCAAATAAGAAGTGTAAACAAGAAGGGAACATAAATTGAAATTAAATTTAACAGTGCGAAACGCAACTTATGAATATATCAGTAATTTATATATATAAATACACAAATTCCACATTAAACTTACATTACACATCAACTTAATAGTTATAGTTGTGAAAACAAAACACACACAGACAAACAAAAGTGAGCAAAAAGCAAAAGTTTCCAAAATTCTAAGAAGTTGTTTACTCCCCAACAAAATCAGTTAAAGTCCATAAAGACCAGACAAAATATTGAATTTATCAGATTTTGCATAATTTCAATTAATAATTTTGTAGTTTAAATGAGGAAAAGTATGTTTACAGTTATAAATTGATCTAATTGAATGAGCAGCACTGTGCTGTTTGTTTACTTCTGGCATACATTGACGCTAACACACATACACATACATATGCACTCACACACAATGTGACACACACACACATACTTCATCGCTCTCAATCTGCCTTAATGCCACATTAAGGCAACTGAATGGAATTGAATACGAAAAAGGCGCATACACAGCCTCCCAGGCACACACACGCACACACCCACACGCACTCTCTCACACATGCACAACCTATATAAATACCAGCGCGGGGCGAATGCGTAAACAGCGCGTCGCGTACATTGACGAGGGAATGCGGTGCGAGCAGCGAATGCCGAACGGAAGCAGAGCAAAATTTTAAAAATAAAATGACGCTGTAAATAGACAAAAGAAAAACACGAAGAGAAACGCCAGGGCTGAGCTAAAAGCACCAGATGACAGGGCACACAACACAAACACACACAAGGGCAAAACAAAGGAATGAAGAAACAAAATAAAGTGAAATGAAATAGAGTAAAAAGCACAACGGAAAACTTGCTGCGAATTTTGAGCAGGGCTTTGCTTGGGTGAGCAAACAAAGTGGGAAATATTCGCCTGTGTGGGTTATTTTTACCGTATTTATGGCATTTTGAATTTGCCAGTTGCTTTTTATTTCATTTTTACTGCTATTCGCGTTTGCTTGCTGTGTGCTAATTTATCTTGTCGTGTATGATTTAATGGTCCGCCACACCCGTAGATGCGTATGCACCAGCACCAGCACCAGCACCAGCACAGCCACCACTCTACGTCCCTTCCCCTATGGCTCCATATATTTATGAAGTCACTAACGGACAGCTACTTTCGATTCACTTCCTTGCGGCAACAAATTATCTCAGCGAAAATTGCAGCACCAGCAACAGCGGCCACAGCCTCATCATTTATGCAACGCCCGCCACCCCCCCAATCCCACGCACTTTCCCTCCCCCCTCCATCTACCCGCGAAATCCAACCGAAGCCCGCCAGCAAACCCAACAATTTTGCAATTTAAAGCAAATTTGTTTTGCCAAGTGATAAACGATGCTGTTCATTGCATTTGAAATGCACTTACCGATTGCATATGAATTACAAATATACTCGAAAAAGAAATACTTGATCGATCTCGTTTCTAAGCAGACAAATTGCTTCAAGCGAGTCGGTCAGCTCTAATGAAAACAAATCAATTTCAGAATTCTATTCAAATATTTACTTAGTTTTTAATTAAACATTTAATATTGGCTACCGTTTACTGTTGATTTATTTCAAATTGCATTTGGAAATAAACATGGGAAATGTCTTGAACAAGAACTCTGGTCTGAAAATAGCTCTAATAATCTATAAGTTATGCTGAAAGAATGAGATCAGATATATAAAAACATAAACAAAATTATTAACTTGTTTGTTTTCGTGTATACGAGAAATATATTTCGAATTTCATTGCCATAATTTGTTGTTTGCCAAAACATATAAACAAATAAACATGGCCAGATAAAATCACACATTTCTTATACATATATCTATCATATTTGCAATATTTAAAATTGTTTATTATGAAGAGACAGCAATATAATGATAAACAGCAAATAATAAATTGCATCGAATGGCAAATAAATTAAAGTAAAATAAATTATAATTAATATTTAATGTTAGCAGTTAGCAAACGAATATAAAATATTTGTGATTAAGCTCACATGATTTACACATGTTCAATAGATATACATTTAAAAATGCTTTAACTTTGAAAACTCAAATATTTTTCCAGCCTTGTGGATATTTTGATAATTTAATGCTTAAAATATACTGAAATGCCGGTGGCGTATACGTAATATGCTTCATAACTGCCGCTGACTATTTCACTTGTGGGCAACTGCAAATATTTAAATTAACTCTCATTTAATTTGCATTTTAAAAGTCGTCTAAATCGTTCAGGCACATTATTGATTATTGAGCTTTAGCATGCCAGACAAGAAAATATTTTTAGATGCCGACGGCACTAAACATTTCTCAACAGATATTAATCAAATTAAATATGTGTTAAATTATGTTAAATGTTAAATTAGTGTTTAATATCAAGTTTTTGAATATATAATCAATTTATTTCTATACACATTGTGATTACCTTTCAATTAAATTGGCTGCAATAATTTCTTTTCTTAATACACATGTATGTAAAAAATGCATATCGTAATTTATAATTATTGAATTTTATATAAATGATTTATTTATGTATCCATACATTCAATTCGTTTATATTTGATTGCAAATGTATTGAAGTTTAAGCAATTTATGTTCAAGTTCGTCTTCTATAAAGTAGTTTCTAATTATTCTACTCTTTACCAAAATTATTGTCATCCGTTTGCTTATCTGCTGAAAGTTCCATTTCACTCTCAGATGATAAACTTAATTTGATTGAAAGTGAAACGCATCTGCAAACATCTAAAAAATATTAGCAATTAACACAGATTGTTATGTGCAAACATTTTTCTATTGGTGCGAAATGAATGAGTCTTCGAAGATAAAGAGCCGCTGCAATTAGAGACATTCAGAGAAATTAAACTCAGCCAAGGAGCAAATTAATGAGGACAAGTCACTGCAGAGCCAGAGCCGTGATTTATGTGGTTTGTGGCCAGGGAAGTGTGGTGGAGTCAGCTGTTGGGGCCATCGCAGCGGGTTGCATTCGTGCAGCATGGAAACTGTTGATGGCTGGCCGAGGGAATGGAAAAGAGACTATCATTATACTTCTCGATGGTGGACACTAATTTGCGACCGGGTGACTTTGTGGCCACGACAGCCAGCTCGACGGGCATCTCATTAGATGCTGCTAATTAGCGAATGACCTCGCTCACAAAATAATCTAACGCTGCGAATTTCAACAACCCATTCTACTTTTTCTTTTTTCTCAAGTCTGTAAAGAAATGTGTTTTTAAAACGAAAGTAAGGAAAGCTGCTCACCTGAACCCTTCGAAGAACTGATATTCCAACAACTCTTCGTTTCCTTCTGTTCTTGGCCATCAGCCCAAATTTCAACTCTCTAACACCAACAGAGCTCAAAATATAGCAGCATTAGAAAAAGCACCGTATTTTCAGGTCCAATTAGGCACTCCCAATGGGCGGGAACACTTAATTTTTCATCAAATACTCATTTCACTTTCGTATACAAGAACAAGCAGAACAATACAAATTGTATAAAACTGTTGGCGAAGCCTTAACCCTGGCGCAAAAACAGAGCAAGGCTGAAGCCAAAATCAAGATGGGCTAAATCAGGACACCATTTTCCGACGATTACAAGCCGTTGCAAGGCGGAAGGAGGCAAACGGCAAAATCCAATGAATGAAAAACGCAAAAGGAGGAGCAGAATGGGAAGGAATTTGGGAAAGTCAGTAAATATGGCAGCGCAAGCTGCGTTTTGCCTTATACCCAGTGCCTAGTCGATAGTTAATAAATGGATCTACAACTTTACGTAGGATGTGCTGATGCTTTTAATTTATTATAGAATTCAATGACTCTACTTCTTAATTTCCTTAGTATCGTACAACCTATAATCCTTAGGCGAATAGCCGTAGCACACAGAAAATATTAGGAAACTAAAGTGTAGTTAGGGTATCCTCTAGTCAACCACTCGCAGCTATCTCTGCATTTGCTTGAATTGATTTTTGTGGAAAAAGAAAATTCGCAGACTCGAGAGATTTGTGTATGCCAGAATACACAGAGGAAGATTTCTCAGAAAGAACGAACCGTGAAAGCTGAAGGCAAAAGGGTTAAGTGGAAGCTGTTGGTGAGGCTATTTGCTGAGTTGCAAGGCATTTTGGTAGTCAAATAAGTTTTCCAAGTGACGTATTAAGATAAAAGGAGATCAGAATTCGAAATCGAAAAGTTATGCTCGATTATAGTGCATAAATTGTTTCATCATGTCTGATTCAAGTGTATAAAGCAAAGAGTCTAAAGTATAGCGTTTGCTTGAATGTTCTTCTTTTGGCTTTAATTAGCGTTCCCCGTCTTACCAGTCTCTATGACCGGTTAGATGACTACATTTAAGCAGCGCAAATTATATGTAACGTTTATCAGTGTCACGCAAGCAAGTTCAGTGAACTCATTATATCGCTCGGTAAACCGCAAAACTTCAACGCTCGGCGAACGTGAAATTTTAACGGGTGACATCTCATGACATACGACAGAGAAGGCTTTAACCACATACAGACTAATCCGATGTGCCGTCAAAAAGCCATAAACTTGTCACACACTTTGCAATCTACAAATGCTGTCCCATTCCCCTCTTTCCGTTTGGCTAGCTGCCATCACGTAAAGCGCGGAATTGAGCTAGAGTATGCTCAAGATCTTGGCCAAAACTGACATCCAACTTGGCTAGCAGCCATCTTGGTAAGCACTTGCTTTCCTGGCAATGCGTGTATGCGAATAATTGGAGTCGCGTGTAGTTTGTCAATGCTCACGCAGCTCGAATTAATTCGTTTAGCTCATTAGCACGAACTGACGTACTGGCACCTGGACGTGGAAAAACGCCACACTCGCTTCCTAGATCGAGGCAAACTGTTAATTGGGCGTGCATAATACAAGTTTTTGCACAACATTTTCAGCCGGACAGCAGCCAATGGCCAGCGGACAGAAGGATTATTTCCGCCTTTCATGATGCGCGTTTCGCTCAGCGTAATCCTTTTCAATTTGAATGTAAATGAGTTAACTCAACGACCACACAGGTGCGAATGTGGCAATTTGTGTGGACAAAAGACACGTGCCACCGCAGCAGCAATACACAAACATATACCACTTTTGCGGCAGGACTCTGTCGGACATGGTTGCCAGTTTAGCCTATTTCAGGCTAGATCTAGCCTATCTATCTAGAGAGTGGTCTAGCCTATTGATAATGCATTGAAAATGAGAATGCAATGGATTGGTCAGAAAGTGAGGCAGTCTATGCAGAAGTCTTAGTCCTCACGGGAACTATAGGACATGAAACTGACATCTAACAACTAAAAATATTAGTGTACATAAGCATATATGTCTCCCTGCCTACTTCACCGTCATCTCTCCGTCTATCTCTCCATAACAAAAACAGGGGACGACAAAGTTGACTATTTGTATGCAGCAGGATTCATATGACCTTTATATTTAAGTAAAATGAGGCTAGAATGCTTGAAGCAGGGAGACTATTCCAGTTAGTCTTCGTTCAGCTAAGCGGAAATAATTAGACAAAATACTTAGAGGAAATCCTCGCCTTCTTGGTAACATTGTCGATTGTTTTGGTGTGCTAGTTACTTTATCCAGCAGAACTGGCGTAATTTATATAAAATCAAGTAAAAAGTAAGAAAGAAAAGGTCTGCAAAACATCCATAGCTGTGTCTACCCAAGTTATTGTTTGATTTTTATTAATTTTTAAATTACGAAGAGCAAAATAGAAATCAATGCAAATAATTTGTTAAAGCAATTAGCTACTTTTCGTATGTTTCTTCAATTGTTCATCTAGCCCGCTATTCCAGCATATTTTATTTATATATGATAAATAATTAATATAAGGATTACTCTTCTTAATTCTTTACCTTAATGAATTTCAAATAAAATTTAAATTTATTTCAAAATGCAATTCAAAGCCACATAATCTGTTTACTGTACTCGATGTGTCGCTAGAAAAACACATGTTGTTTACTCCCCTAATCACATAAGCTGTTAAGCTAGTTAACAGTAATTATTCGAGACATAACTTTTAAACATCCTTTGGCCTTTAGTTCAGCGTCGATGGACAACTTAAAATTGCAATAAAATAAAGAGAATGCAAATCATGTGTTCAAATAATTTTTTAATTGGCTATATAAAGGATATTAGACACACAGACAATCTCTGCATGCGTGTTTAACTCGGTGCAAACAGTTTTAGTTCTATTTGTGCAGTACCTTTTTACATGAGTTTTACGCATAGTTTCACTGTATTTCAATTAGACATCACAAACAGCCGCAGAGCCAACGCATTTTCTGCCGTTGGCTGGAAATCATCGCATGGCAGCAGCATCAAAGGATATTCGCGCATTTTGCAGTTCGGGTTGGTAATGCGGCAGAGATAAATAAAGGAAAATGTGTCAGCTTAGAAACTAGAAATTGGACAAAAATATCAACTAGGAATAATGCTCAGGCCATGCAGCTATCATGCTAAAGGATTACCATAATATAATCGATATTAAGTTTGAGTACAAAATATGAACATTTTTAATTTAAGCAAAGTAAAGTTAATCAACACTCATAAAAGAATGCTTAGTCAGTGCATAAATAAAATTATATATTTTCAATAGAATTCATTATATTTCTTATTTGTTTCACATAATCATTTTGGCCTGGAAATTTTGTTCATTTAAAAGAATTTGAAAATACAACCGTAAAAAGCAAACTGTATACTTAATCTCGTAATCCGCCTGGTGCCAAAAACTGGGACATGCCGACAATATGGCAACGGACTAGAACCGAAATAGAATTAGTTGACAGCCTAAATGTCCCCAAGCTGGTCGGGAGCGGAGCTGAGCTGGTGAAGTGTCTAGGCTGAAACTGTAGCTGAAGCTGTAGCTCAACTGGAAATTCAATTAACCCAATTGGTGGACTTGAACGACGTCTCCGGTTAGACCAACCACTCGTCCGACGTCGCAATTCCCCCAAAAATATGTTCTTCATTATCATGAAAGCCGAGGGAGGGCCGCGGCAGCAGCGCCCAAGGTCAAAGCGTATTAAATGGGCTTAGGATAGGCAGAGCCCACAAAAAAAAGGGTGCTGCTGACCTACCAAAGCTGAGTAAAACAAATTCCTGCAATGCAATATAAATCGCAGCACAAAACGAGACGAACAAAAATCAAGCCAAAAAGGGGAAAAAGAAAATTCACTACATAATTAAATTTTTGTATATGTGTGAGTAGCAACTCAAATGCGAGACTATTTGTAGATCTCTGGGCCAGCCATTGAAATATAATGGGAAATGTTTATGCCGACCCCAAGCAAGCCGCAGAGCCTAAACTGGACTGGTCAAATTTATGGACAGGCTTTGCTCTACAAATTTCTCTGCATACATTTACTAAAAGGAACCCATTTCGTATAGTTTTTGTGCTTACTTCGGCAGAGCTATGTAAGTGTGTGTGTGTGTGTATGTCTGTGGTAGTTGTGTTATAGCTGTTAGCACATTAGTCTTGTATTAGAAGAGTATACACAGATGATACCCAGAAGATAAATCTCGATTTTCATATTTTCGCAATGATAAATTGATTGCATATCATTATTCTTTATCAAGGAACAGTTCAATTTTGATCTATTCTATAGGTATAAATAAATATATAGAAAATTTAATATTAAATATCATTTTAAGCCGAATCTCTATAAAGCACCATTAGCTGAAAATTGTGCAAGACATACCTATACATAGATATACATATATATGTATATACATATCTGGAAAGCATAGCATTATGCTTAACATAAGTCTATGCATATTTCAATAAATACTTCAATAAAAACTAAGGTATCTGTGTGCTTTTCTACATAAGTAAACCATTCGACAGCATACTCTTCCATCTACACTTGTCTTACCTAGTTACCTTGCCCTTACAACACGATTGTTATAGAAAGAGGTAGCTCTTCCATCCCCTTTGTCAACTGCTATTAATTCATTAAAATCTTCAGCACTCTAACTACATTGTTACTCAAGTCAAGCATTTATTTACTACTTTATTTACTCCTTGCTAAACATTAAATTCCCAGAATCCGCTCGTTTACATTACGCGCTTTAAAATACATTAAAGTAAGTAGATTTGGCTTTTACAGTCCAGTTAATCTGATAGCTCTGTTCCCTGATTGCCATGTGATATGCCCAAATACCAGGCCAAATCGCTTAGATTTGTAAAGGAAACAAAATGTAAGTCGTGCTAGGCCTCAGGCTTAACATCTGATGGCTGAAATTAGACATCTATAGGTTATTTCGCCCACGCCACGACGGCATTTAATTAATATTTATAACACATACTTCAACATATGTATCTGCGTGACATAACACAATTAATGTAATTGGCTGACACTGTGCGCAAATAGTCGTAAATCATTTATCATCACAATATTTGTTAGAGTGCTGCCGATACATATATTGTCATACATACACATTTGTATGTGTGTGCGTGTATCGATCTAGCTAGAGAGAAGTGAAAGTGAAAGTGGCTCTCGACAAACGAATTTTCTGAGATTTTTGCTTTATTGCCCTTACACAACTTAAGTGCTGAGCGAATCGTTGGACGCTCAACCGTCTCCAAGTGGGGTAAGCGATACAGCACCAAGCGCCCGGCGCTCAAGCTCAGGTGAAGAAGGCTTTGAGCTCAGCGTAAATCAAATAAAATGCGAATAAAAATGTTAAGTGGAAAGCGCTCAGAATTTTCGTTTACTCGAATATGCAAATTGCTTTTAGCTCTGATTCTTGCTTCGCATAAAACGTGTGCCCAACGCCGATTTTAATGCAGGTGTATTGGTACATACCATTGCTACACATACGTACTTAGAAATAAATGTATTATGTATATACATAATATATATATGTTTATATATGTGTGCACTTATGTATGTATATACCAGCAGAAAGTTCTATACCCGCAAGTCATTAAAATGTCTGAGATTCTCCTTCAAGCAGCGGACAGAATTCACAAACATTTCTATATGCATAAACGTACATACTTATATATACATATATATGCATGTATATGTATATATATTTATATATATATATAATATATATATATATATATATATATATATATATATATATATATATATATATATATATATATATATATATATATATATATATGTATATATATATATATATATATATATATATATATATATATATATATATATATATATATATATATATATATATATATATGTATATATATATATGTATATGTATAGAAAATATGACATTATGCGCAGATTTTTTGCTAGAATATTTTTCTGCTAGCCGCTGTTTGAATCTCATCTCTATTTCTCTTTCTCATTCTCTTTGTCTCACTCTGTTTCCCTCACTCTCACTTTCTCTTCACTCTCTCTCTTCTCCACTCTACCCCTGCCTATTTAATACTTGTATTTCTTCAAATCTCTCTACCTCCCTCACTTCCTCTCTCTTTCTTTATTTATTTATTTTATTTTTTCTATATTTTTGGCAGAATTTTAATGATGAATGGGCCTGAAAGTGCGGCTGTTTGTGAGTATGTATATGTACATATATATATGTATGTATATGCTTTTATTTATGTGTGTGGGTGATGTTTGCAAGTGCTTCAACAAAAATCTGCATAAATTTGCGCAAATAATGTAATGTAAATTATTTTTAAAATTTTCCATCAGTGCTTTGGGAAATTCAATTACTTAGAATTGCGGCAAGGGTATAAATTTCAGTGAAAGCTGTTACAGCATAAATTGCTATATAATGTTTAATGCTTTGTAGCTTTAGCAACATTGAGTTCTTTATTGTATTTCAATAAAAATAAAAAGCATATTTATATGAAGTCAAAATGTATTATTTAGATTAAGTTGTTCAGAAAATTAATTGTAGACTTTTATGCCCAATTTAATAAGCTAAATATGCATATGCAAATATACGTATGTATAAATTGTAGTTCAGAGCTTGTTTTATATCAATTGCTCAAATCAATTGTAACAACTATTTTGATTCCGATTGCATTGCTCATAAGATTATAATTTGAGCTATTTGCCTACATTATACACTTTATGAGGTAAACAAAATATGCCTTTTCAGAGTATGATAATGGCTCGTGCCTTCTTAGTTTTGATTGAAAGCAAGGTCAACAGAAAAGTCATTATAGTCAACTGGCATTTAGGTAATCAAATAGGCCAAGCGCAAGCACAAAATCGAATTACTCGAAGGCCAATAACAACAATAAGTAAATCAACTGGCAGCAACATCAACAACAGCAGCAACGCAACTTTAACAACTACAGTAACGACACAAAACTTTTTGAATACAATTACAACAATCAACGGCACATCGGCAACAAAATCAAAGAGAACTAGAAAATCAGTTTAGTCCGTATATACGTACGAATATGAGTACTCTTATGTAGAATGGAAAACTTTCATGTATGTGAGTGTGAGTGGGAGTATATTTGTGAGTGTGTGTGTAATCTATGTGCTCATACATATGTACGGAAATTGCGCCAACAAATTCAAGTTCATATTGAGTCTTTGCTTTGCTTGCCACTAATTTGTGCACAAACAAAAAGACGAGGACGATGTTTTCACTCAAAACCCAAACACACACGCACACGCACACACTCGCAAAAAGGACTCACACACGCATAGAGTAAGACATCAACATAACATGGCCAACAGCTGGAACGGTAATAAACAACAAGCAGTTAAGGCAGCAACAGCAACAACAACAAACAACTGAACCATTGAAAATCCTTCGCTTTGCGTGTGTTGCGCAAGAGATTTTTGTCGCCAACTGTAGGCGGAGCAGGCGTGATGGAAAAAAGAGTAGCACAAAAAAAAACACAAAGAACGAGCGAAACTTTGTGCGATGCTGCAAGCACTGCATACAAGCACACACCCCAACACACACACACATACACACACACATACACACACACACACACACACACAGAGGCACGCTGAGGCTTCTGTTGGCTATCGAGAAAAAGCAAGTCACGCGGCGTATACTTATTGCAGCCCACAGTGTCAAGAGTCTGGGTGCCTAGCTGTGGCTGTAAAACATTTTGGGCTTCCTTTATATAATTTTTGCATGCGCAACAAAAGGCACGTGCAATGAAAACAATATCAGTGCAGCCTACACAATGTTGACGCATGGGACATATTGTGTATAAAGGCTAAAAATCAATTCGATTTTATTGAACGAATACAAATTTATATTGTTATTAACGGGAACACTGTCAACTTTATATAAAACTCTTTATAATTTATTCTGTTTTATATATTGGCCTCAAACAAGTTTCTATTCCCTAGCGAAAAATAACTATTTTCTTCCATAAATTTTAGCTCGAATTTTATTTAGGTAAAGGCAATTGGAAGTCGAATAGCCAGGAGTTCATTATTCAGCTTTCCATAAATTACAATCTAGCTAACTTTCATTTGTGCAGGAAACCTCTCCACCCACGAGTCCACAGAGAAACTCAAACCCAATTCAAAACCTTAGCCAATGTTCGTTCTGTGCCGAGCCACAATCAACAAACGAATGCGGGCGACGACAGTGGCTTTATCCAAATACCCAAAGTTTGCTTTTGCCACAATTTAAATTGAAATTAGTAAAGGAAGCAGTACAGCAGCTCCCACGTAAGTCAACTCCGACCTAGAGAGCAGCCATCCGGCTATTCCGTTCGAGATTCAAAAAGCTCGCATAAAGAACTGCAAATAAATACCGAGCTGGGTGAGTTGTTTATTTGTCAATGTTGATAAATACTTCAGGTGCAGCAATTTCTAAAGCATTTATTTATTTACTCTAATAAAATGCAAAGAGAAGGAGATTTCACAATCTACGCCTTAGGCTGACCTTAGCAATCAAGTTGGAAAATGCTTTAAGTTGAGCTCAATTAGCATACAGCTGCCTAGCAACCTGTTCCCTTGCCCATCAAAACAACAACAACAACAAATTTATGCAACAGCATCCAGCGCTGAATAAAGCAAGTTGAATCATTTGTCTAGGGTAACTAGAGCAACCACGTAATTGAGTTAATACACCTGCTACCAATGCCTTCAAATTTCAATAGCGGAAATAAAAGAAGAACTTAAAGTGTTCATGTTGGGGCTACTCTGCTAGGAGATACCCTGAATCCTGTGAGCAAGCAAGTCTATAAATTTTGTGGCTCACGGCATCTACATTATTTAAAATATAATAGGCCCTCCGTACGAAATTTACCAGCTTGTAAGCCGCTAGCTAAGACGTGTTTCTTATTTAGGTTGATAAACTATCAGAGGCCCTCCAAGAAGTTAGACTGAAAGTTAAAGTGCCTACGAAAACCACTCATATTCTTGAGGCATTCAGAGCATATGGTAAATAAAACACACACGCGCACAGAGACTCTCGCTCTCGGCAGCTCGGAGAGACACCTAACAGGCACTTGATAAATGTGGCTATGAGTGGCAGATGCTTTCCCGGCACCGGTCACCACTTACCGCACATTGTTAGTTGTGAAGATGCCGCCGAACTGAGAGAGCCGAGCCGGCTATGCGAGGCCTCAATGCATATGTATGCGTATTAAAGATGCTCCAGATAGACCAGCAAACACTCACACGCGCGCTAACTGTCATTTGCTGTGTGTGTGTGTGTGTGTGTGGGTGTGTGTTGTCAATATGTATGTAAATAAGCGGGAGAACAAGTGGTTATAAACTTTCAAGGAAGCTGCCGTTTGCCAACAATATTATGTATACGCCATCGAGACCGAAAGCCGTCGAGCAAGAATAAATCCGCACGCATATCTTACTATTTGTATGGATACAAGCAAGTATTTACTGGAGTCTGTGCGTGTGTGTGTGTGTAGATGTGGGTGTTTGTATGGGTTAATGTAGGTGTGCCTTACTAATAATGCCCTTAAGCAAGGACACCCTACGCAAACGCACAAATACCAAGAAACATAGAGACAACAGCAAAAATTGAGTTAAATAAAGTAAATGAAAGCGAATATGACGGCTCAAATAATAAGGACGAACAAGAGGAGAGTTTTCCAAAGACCGATGAGGTGTGCATCAGTATATGTGAGTGTATATATATATATATATATATAAATGCTGGAGGGCAGCCCAGTTAGCTGCGTCGTTCCCTTCATCACCTATCAAGCAGAGTTCTATGTATTTATTTTTTCTCTTCTTTTTGTTTATTATTTTTCACTTTTATTGCTCGCATCCTTGAATGTTTTTAATATGTTTATTTATACCAGCGTGCTAGGACGCGCCGTCATTGTTGTTTATCGCCGCTGGTCCGGCTCCTGCTCCTACTCCTGCTCCTTTTCTTTTCCTTTTCCTTGCCCCAATCCAGTCCGCTAGTTACGCGCTTATTATGTTGCTCATAAAATCACATAAAATTAAAAGCTATTTTGCTCTTGAAAACGCTTTTACTTTTCCATTTTGACTAGATGCTCGCGACTACAGCAAACGCCCTTTGGCCTTTGCCCGCAGCTTCACATTCCCAGTCATTAAAACGGTGGCTGCATTTAAAAGGGCTTAAGGCTACCACTCACTGCGTCAAAAATATCTTGGTTCTGCTCTAAACAGAATTTGCAAACAACTTTGCTTTTATTCTCGTCTTGCTCTGCGCATTTTAACCCATAATCATTTGAGAATGATATGAAATCAGAGTCGAAGGCAATTCAAGCTTACATTTTCATGTGGTAAGCTTAGTTTCACATTTAAATTAATTGCAAATTATGAAATCTGCACAACTCCAACAATTAAGAGTCCCATTTACATCCATATCGCTTAACCTTTGAACAGTTAACCCCATTGTGCCGGAAGACAAAATTTACAAAGCGTCTATAATCAGGGATATGCATAATGTGCCCCAATGAGCCTCGGGCGGTCGCAGATTATTTATTTAGGCCCATTTTAGGCAATCCAAAGCAGCGATCAATCATTTCCGGGCAATCGAATGAGGATGGCAGTGACTGGCTCAGAAAATTGAGGCCATCGGACGACAGATTGCAGACGATAGGAGCACCAAATTTAATATCTTAATGAAAGTTGCGACTGGCGCCATTGCTGATGAATTGAAATATTGCCGCACGAATGCGTTTCGCAGGTAATCAAGCATGAAGTAGGCAGGAGCAAACAGAGAAGGATGGGCAGGTGGTAGATCCAGAGCTATGAATAGACAAAAAACCCGTCTGAACTTTGCCCTTAAAGTTCAAGGTAGTGGGTGTGTCGGTTGTAAAACTATATCAGCACAATGTTGATGACTTGGATATGTTCTAAAATGGAATCGGGAACGGGAAGCTATTCACATTGTCAGCCACGTTAAGCGTCTCACATTTCTCTATATTTACTGGCAATACCTCAAATTTCGTTATAATAATTTTTGTTGAATAGGATTTTGCAGAAACGTTGCATGATTGCTACCAAAAGCAGAATACCCTACGCCTCTTGATTGGTGCTGAGCATTGAAATGCAAAGCAATCGAAGCGCAACGAATATAAATAAAGTCAAAGAGTTCAGGGAAAAGTACACGCATGCTCCGCCCCCCCACTCCGGAAACAACAACAAAATTATATACAAAATGTTTATTTAGGCGCAATCAATTTTATGGCAATCCGGTTTTTATAGCAACAAAAGAAGGCACGAACCGGAACTGCCAGCCACCAACGCCTCGCGGCCCGAATTCACGCCAAAATTATGCAGAGCATCGCATTTCTGTGAAAATTCGCATCTGTGTGTGTGGGTGTCTGTATGTGTGTGTGTGTGTGTGTGTGCATGTGCTTAACTGTTTCCTATGCGATTGTGCGTGGCTGAGTGCTTAAACGTGCATGAAAACGCTGCCAGCCAAGTGAAACAAAGACAAGCGAAGTCCTGTGCGAGAGAGCGACTGCGCAGCTGCATGTGTCGATTCTATCAGAATTTTGAGCTAATTAAAAATTTTAATTTAATTAATATGTGTGCGGTTTACCTAATGAAATTATCTATTTGTGTTTGCTCTCCTCGAAGAACTTTAGCAATTTCATTAACCGACAATTCCGAATCGAATGCTTAAAAGCCCTTCATTTGCAGAGAACTTTATCCAAACCAACTATCGATTGTGTAAATTAAACTTGAATTGCTTGCGTTTGGCAGCTGCATGAAATCTTCCTACATATAAGTTCATTTCATTTTCATTGAAATGCCCATTTATATAAAGACAGCTGTAAAATGCATTTCATTTACTGAATCTGTTTTGTTTTTGTTTCGCTTATTTTCAGGCAGCTTCAATTTGGAAACCAATGGATTGCAATTATGAGCAAGCTAAGTGAAGCCCGAGAAAAGTTCATTAACAGCAATTACAACAACAACGTCAACAACATCAACAACAACAGCAGCAGCAGCAACAACAACTTCGACATCGACGACAGCCACAATAATCAACAACATCATCGGCAGCAAAATGTAAACGGCTAAAGAAGGACTCGACAGCTGGGTCCGTGAGCTCTGCAGTAGCAAAAATTAAGGACACCATAATAGTGAATACAACAAAAAGTACAGCGACAATTACAACTATAACAACAGGAGCAAGAAAAAGAACAAGAACAAGAAAAAACAACCACAGCAACAAACAAAATACACAACATAAATGAAGTTAACAATCTGTCAAATTGCTAAATTATTTCTGCTGTTGACAGCCTTCTTCTTTCTTAATTCCCATCACGCCTCCTCCACCTATACCACCTCGAATAACACCTCTGGCGCCATCAACAGCAACGTCTTTTCATTAAGCCAAAATCTTGTCCCACCGACCACAGCGCCAGCTGGCGATGTGCCCAAGACATTGGCGAATGCGACTGCAACAACTGCGGTTACGTCCACGACAACGACAGCGACAACAACAGCGACAGCAACAGCGACAGCAACAGCAGCAGCGACAGCAGCAGCGACAGCGAGGCGGACACTTAACAGCAATTCAATTTTGAGAACCTCAACTGCAACAGCAACACAACAGCACAGACAACAACAACAGCAACAACAACAACAAAGCAATGTACGAGAATTGGTACGTCAAGCACGTCAACAGCAAGATACCGCAAAGCAACAGCAAGTGCAACATCCACAAGAGCAACAACAACGACAACAACAACAACAACAACAACGCCAACGTCGCCAACATCAAACACAACAAACAACAACTGCTGCAGCTGTCGCTGCTCAGCGTGTAGCCGTTTTAATACCTTCGTCACTGCACATTGATATGATGCAAGTGCAACAGGGCTTCCAGCATTTCGTTGAGTTCTTCCAAGTACATTTATCTAACGCCAGCGTCGATTTTATACAAGATGTCGGTGAGTAAACAAACGCAGCTAGCGAAATCAGCACTAACACCAACAAAAACACACACACAAACACACACACACACATGAAAACACACATAACCCGATGTGATTTATTTTTTTTTAGACATTTTGATTCTTGTTGTTCTCGCTGCTTTTTTTCTGATTTTGTTTTTCCGTTTGGCGTCGACCAGAAACATATTTTAAGATAGTAAGAAAGCTCTAGTCGAAACTATTCGACTGAGAGATCTCCAGAATCCTCCGAGGAGCTGATATCCTCGCTCTGCTCACTGCGCGACTCCCGTTTTTGTATTATTCAATAAAAATATTATCGAAAATTGGGTTTAAATTATATATCCTACATCTTTAGAACTAAGGTCTCCAAATTTCAAATATAGATTCATATGTATTTTATAGAATTTCCATTTTTGCTATAATCCGCCTCACCCCACAAATCCCCCAACTTCCATACTACTTTGTAAAAAGCGAAGAATTATTGAATTATTGAAATATCAGCTCCTCGAACGATTCAGGGGATCTCGTAGTCGAGCAGTCTCGCCTAGAGGCTTTTCAGCTGTCCTTTTCCTTGTGCACATTTAATTGAATAGTAAAAATACTTAATGTACTTAGAGCAGAGAGCTCGCTAATCAAAGGCAATTTTGTTATAATAAATGTCAAGAGGTTTCCATTCTTTCTCTAGCTAACTTGTTGCAACTCAGTTAAAAGGGCTTCTTCTAGAAGGACTCTCAGCTTTTCCATGCATAGGAATGACTTTTATCATTGTAAAATATTGTCCTCAATGCAAACTTAATTTGCATGCATTATGCGCAGACTTTGCTAGGCAAGCGGCTATAGCTGACTGGGCAATACTCGTTCGATGCGCCACGATCTTAAGCTTTAACGATGTAAGCAGAGGCCCTATCTGACTGAATGCTCAATCAAGGGCCAAACATGCCCTTTTCGATTTGTGAACGTGTATAAATGTGAATCTTTTCATGTTATTTAAACTAATTAAAGTGCAACGAGCAAGTTGCCGGCCACGTCTTGTGCCTCATGCCTTTGGCGTTCACGATTCATCAAGAAGTAGCACAGCAAAGATGCTGTTTTTTCTCTCTATGTTTTCCTATGTGCTGACTACCTTAATTGCGTTGCCTTCAACTTAAGGCGCGCATGTCATGCCAAAGGACTTGTATCCTGCAGCCGTACCGCCCTCTGCCATATGCCCATCGATGTCATAAATATTTCTGTCCGGCAACTGACAACTTACAATTTCCGCTTGAAATCTTTATAGCTGCATTTGACTTATGAGAATTTTTATACTCCTAGCTCATAGAAAACAGATAAAAAGCGATTTTTTTTTTCCGCAAATGCCTATAACAGGCAGATGTCAGCTCTGAGTCTGCAATAAATTGAAATAGTTGAATTTACTTGGGGCTGCCGTGTTGTTGATAAATATAACATAAATTTACAATTAGATTTCATTGAAGTTCTAAGATTTGTAGTGGTTTTACATTAATAATTTAACTATTTAAGCATGTGCCAGATTTTCTTCGAACTCTTCAACAGATGGATTCCGACATAATAAATCCAACGAATTTCCGTCTTGCAACAAAAGAAAGTTCATTGCAAATGAAATAAAAGTATTTTAAAAATTTATTTTACAATTTTCTTTCCCTTAAAATGCAGCATCGATACTCTTCGATGCGGTTGTGCCTCCTGCTATTATTATTGATTTCTCTTAAAGCTACTTTTGAGCAGCTCAAATAAAAAGTAAGCAGCTTCCGGCCATTGTCCAAAGTTGCGAGCCGATAAATCACGTAGTTAATAATGCTTTATGGAAAAAAAAAAGTTGGAATTTCTTTGAACGTATAGTGAACTTATGAGTTTGGGTTTAGTATAGACAGACCAAGCATATATGTATATATATATATATATATATATTTTTTTTTTTTTTCTTCTGAGTAAAGCTACGCGTAGCAGTTTAATGGCTCATATAATAGCTGCAATGAAAAAGCAACTCAACGAATTCCAAATATAAAATATTTATTTTGAGGCAAAGAAAATTAATTTTAAATTGCAGCTAATCGATACTTCATAGCTACTAAATGCGTCGTAAGTGTAAAAACTTTTTAGTTCGGCAAGTTGAATACTTAAGCGTATTTATGCGTGTCATAATGATAAATTCTGCTAATGAATTATCACAAATCGCGATAAGCTGCGGCTTACTCAGGCGAGTGGCAAGCCAAGTCGAAGTTGTTTAGTTTTACTAGCACACCCAGTGTCTCAGTTGGTGTACCGAAGTCTTTGCCCAAGTCTCTGTCTCAGTCTCTGCCTCATTCTGTGTCTCGTCTGCCCGCCCGCTTGGCGATTTGTTTTTATTTTTGCAATTTTCATTCTCTTTGTTAGTTGAAAAGTAAACGTGGTGGAATACACATCAGCAAGAAGAGTTCGCAGACTGGCTGATGGAAAACTTGCACATTGGCCACTTATTCGGCGCCAAAGTTTTGCCAATTACAACAAAAGTTTAGATTTGATTTATTTAATGTAAGCTAAGCATCGCTAGTTTGGGAAACCCTGATGGGTTGACCTTAAAATTGTAGCAATTCAATTTGAAAAGGTAAATTAATTAAAGCCAAACAAAAGCACAAGAAAGAAATTCAATTTAAAAACCAAGCTCGTAACTTTGTCCCTTTTTATCGTTTATCTGAGGGCAGTTGTCCACATGCAAAATAAATTCTATTTTCCGTAATTTCTTTCCACATTGTGCCAGGTTTTATGCTGAAAAATATTGAAATTGATTTTAGTTGCATATGTTGCAGTAAGTTCTCTCTCTCTCTCTCTCTCTCTCTCTCGCTTTTTCTCTTGCATCTACCTCAATTTACGACCCGGCCACATGAGCCAGCAGGAGTAAAACCTATTGTCGTGCATTTCCCTGGTCTGGCCTGGCTTGGCCAACTGAATTCATAGTTTATACCCACGCGACTTGGCCAGGATTCTCAGCATTTGCGGTGGCCCAGAAGGCCAGACGAATGTATAAATTGTATTTCCATGGATTGCCTTTTGCGCAGGAAAAACGACAAATTAAAAGGTGGCCACGTTGCCAGGGGAATAATAATAAAGTCAACTTACCCGACTTGGACATCTGTGCTTTAATCTGCTAAGCATGCAGCCTCCTCGACTGCCTTAGACTATATAAATTCCTGCTTTTTATTACAAGAGTAATATTTGCGTACAGAAATAAATAAAATAATGACTTGTGCAGAGGAGTGGCACAACAATGCAAACAGAGCCTTCAAGAGAAATTTGAATTATGCTGCTTCACATAATAAAAACTGAAATGAAAACTTATTTTAAATTTTCAAAAATTTTCGAATAAGCAGAAAATTTAATGAACATCTTATAATATTAATTTTACAAAAATCTTATATTAAAATCGATTTGTTTTTATTTTTAATTGTTTTTTTTTTTTTTTTTTATTAATTATATATTTAATTTGAGATTGAATTGAAACAGATATTTATAAATGAGGCTAAACTCAAAATTTATAATTATATATCACATAATTTTATTTTTATATTATTTAAAAATACATTTTTTAAATAAAAATAAAAAAATAATATTATATAATGATATTAAAAAAAATAATAATAATATAATTCATGTGTGACTAAATCAATTTTGATACTTATCTAAATATAACAGTTTGACTCATTTTTTATTTCCAAATATAAATTGATTATTTTGAAAAGCCAGTTGTACTGAACCATTAAATCCCATTATTATAAAGGAGTCCTTTGTGCCCTATGCAGCTTAGAGAGCTATGTAACATCATGTAAATTATGACAGTTACGAGCTGGAGAAGCTCAGACGCACTCAAATGTAGCTGCAGTTTGACTGTGTAGAACGCTTTTAGTTGACTGGCTTCATTATCCGTTACTGTAACTACACTTCTTAAGCACAGATACACACACTTACACAGAGAGAGATACACACCGAGAACTTAAATATGCAACCATTTTTATATGCTACATAAAATGTTTCTTTCTTTCTTTTCTTTTACTTTTTGCTTCGGCGATGATGGTGTTGCTGACGCGTAGATTTAAGTGGCTTCATTAAATTACTGGAGCTACCCAAATACACGAGCGTTGTAAAGACTTTAAATGCGGGCATTAATATAGACACCGATGTGGACCTCGATGGCAATAGCGATGGCGCTGACCCAACAAAGCAGCCAAGTCAGCAGCGTACCCAAATGAAACAGTTGTCAGCAGACACTTTATCAGCACCCACAGGGCGGCCAAAGGAACAACAGCAGAAACATCAAAAACAGCAACAAAATGATAAAACTCAGAAGGAGAAGCAGCAGCAGCAGCCCTCGGATACCAGCAGCTTGGCCCACTGTCACCAGCTGACTGAGCAACTGGCTTACGACTACAATAAGAGCGCTCTCTTCTGGCCCTGTCCACAGATGAAAGTATGTACACAAACTTTTCTATCTTTGTTTCTATTGTTCAATTAATAATAGTTACCAGTTTGGAATAGAGGCAGTTCTTAAGTAGGGGAGCATAATAAGTCACATTTCAGTGGAAGTCTATTATGCCCCAAAAACTGTGCTATAAATATTTATAAATTAATGAGCAGAGTGGGAAAAAGTGTTTATTAAATAAATAAATAATTTTAAAGAAACATAACACTGATAATTGCAAAGAACTCATACCTAGTTGAAATGAACTCTATAGCTGACTTTTGTCTGATTTGCCACAGTAATCCTTACCTAAAAATATTTGAATCTTAATTACCGCTCTTATAATCACATTTAAATAAAGCAGGCTAAGTGAGCTGCCTCTCAATGTTTGCACTGAGTGATTCGCATTCAAATTTTCCACTTTTAATAGAATTTCAGGCTAAACCATGCCAATGCCCATAATCCCCCCCAAGTAAATTTTAACGGCAATTGTTTGTTGTGCAACAATTTCTGCTTCCAGCTGACCACATTAGAGGCGTGCATTCATTTGCTAGAGGTTGCAGTCATAGCTACAGCCAAAATCAACCTGAGCGCAAATGCTTAACCAAGTACCCATCAAGCAGTTAGATGCTGAAATTTTACTTTTTCTGAGAAGGTCCTCCAGGAGCATCAGCTCAGTGAAGCTGAAACTGAAAGACGGCCCCAGGCGGAGCCGAATACAGAATGTAAATAGCAAAGAGTCTAAAGTTAAGGCTGCAACTAAGTGGGCAGTACTAGTGGGAGTCTAACCCCAAATATGTTGCAACAAAATACTTGATAAAAGTCGGAATTAGTTTTTGTAGCAACGCTAAGACAGTTTGCCGTTGCCGTTGCCGTTGCTGTTGCTGTTGTTGTTTTGCTTCTCAACTACTGTTTGCACTTCATTTAAAGTGCATGACATAGCTCGTAAATTGTAGTACGCAATTTTTAAGCATTTCATAGTTAGAATTCCCTCTGGCCAACGCACATAAAGTGAAATAGCCATATAGCCAAAATATCCTTGCGACAAGTGTGTGTGCAAATACAATATATACAGTATATGCAGTTCATGCAATCATCTTTGTTTATAGAAGATTTGGATTTATACAAAATTCATTAACATCACTCTTGCCCAGCCCTTAACGGCAAGCCGCGAGAGCTGTAGAGTCTGTTTCAATTTTGCCTTTTAAGCTTTAGCCTCCTGCTTACTTTATACTTAATGAGCACAAAGTCTGAAAGATTGACTGTCAAGAGATTACAAAGTTGATGAAATGTCTGGAAAATTATTAATGAAAAATTAAAGTTTGGGAAATGCGATGACAAATTAGGACAGAGCTTTTGACAAGTACGACAGTGCTTAATCTGAGCAATGGATTTTAAATGAGCTCTGTGAACATGAAGAGAGAAATGCACCCGAGCGATGCAGCTTAGACAAAAGCCAAAAAGATACCAGATAAATAGCATCTGGGAGAGCCAAGCCACACAAAGCAGAGAGACAAAAGACTGTGGCAATGGCAAGAGCTGAATTGCATATAATTTCCATGCAAATCACCCAATGAGACAGTCAAGCTGAGATAAATGGGTCTGCGTATGGAAATGGAAATGAACTCGGACATACAGATGGACACGGAGACGTGGATGGAGATGTTAATGGATCTGCAATGTGCTCCCATCGCATCGAGCAACAATATTTCACAATGTTAAAGCATCATAATTTCAGATTCCAAAGAATGCCAATGGCCGCTAGTCGCCAGTGCATTTAAATCACTCAGCTCAGAGAATGACACGAAAGCACAGCTGAGCCCGTTGCTGCTCTTTATGCCACTGAAATGAGAAGGGCGGAAAGTGCACATATTTCAGATGGCTTCACGGTGTGGCACGTGCCTCTGCTGTTGCCTCTCTGCCTCTGCCTTACCTCTGCCTTGCCTCTGCCTTTCTTGTTGCCTACAGCCGATTGGTGACACGTTTGTTGATCGCTGTTGGCTTTGGGTTTTTTTCTTTTTCTTTGCCTTTTTGTTGAGTTAACATAAAAGCTGCACAATCGTAAACAAAAACCTTGCTTAGCCTGGCAGCTGTCTGCTTTTTATGGGCTGCGTTTGGCGTCAGTTGTTGAGTTCCTTCCAGTTTATGGAAGTGCTGTACACAGGAGCGCATGAAAGACAGAGTTATTAAAAAATATGCAAATGCACATTGAATGCAGCCCCAAACACTTCAAAGTAAGAAAGTCTATAAACACTGTGCGAGTTATGTAGAAATTGTCTGTTGTCGCCAACTAATAAAATGCTTAAGCTGAAGCTTATTAGATTTAAAATAATGTTGATGCTAAAAAAGGTTTAAAGTTGCATAGCTCAACTAAAGCAATATTAGAAAGAAAGAGAGAGAGAGAGAGAGGGAGAAAGAGAGAAGTTCTCTCTCCACTTGCGGTTCCTCGATTCTGATCTGTCTTCTGTTTATATCTTTGATTATGTTTGCTCACTTTTTCTGTACATTGCGAAAATCAACAAAAATGAACTATGTAAGCATGTTCAGCAGAATTTAAGCTGGCCTAAGCCTAATGGCCCACATTTTCAGCCAGAAAGCGTTTTGTGTGTTGTGCCAGAATTGCATATTTTGCCAACTCTGCATAAAAATTAAGTCAACGTTTAAATATTTCATTTATTTTATGAATTGCCGCAAACTGTAATGATAGCATCTTGGAATATACAACTAATAAACTTATATAAAATGCATTTTACTGGCTGACAACATGGTCTATACTTCTACTTTAAAGTCAGGTGCAAGTCGTGTATATGGATATTGAATAGATAGATTGCAATTACATAAGACTTTAAATGTCTGTTCTATCTGCCAGGGACCTCACTATAAATCAGTTTAACGGCAAATAAAAGTAAGCTGCACTAAACTAAGCTCATGACTGTGTAGCTATTTAAGTGCATGCAACGCCCACAGATGGGCGAGCATTAAACCCCAAGCACAACTGCGTTAGCTGAGTTTTTTTTTCGCAGTGTCTAAGCATCGATGCGGTCCGGTGGCCCAGGCGGGTGGACTGGCGAAATAGTAGTACGAATAAAAGAGTTTTTTAATTGGCAATACAAAACGCTCGTCGTTAACACTAAATGTTGCAAGCCAAGTTCGCAGACCGCTGAATATACAACGCATATGGGACCAGAGGGGAGCTGAACTGAAATGACTAAATGAAAATGTTGCAGACTAGTTAATAGATTCAGACTTCGCACATTCAGCATGCGATATAGATCTAATATGCTCTTTGTATACGTTCCGAGCGGGCATGCAGAGTACACAAAACGTGTCCATTACAACAATCAACAGTATTGAGCAACAAAGAAACAAAACGTGCAATTAACTGTGATTCTCATGCCATGACCAATATTTATGCAGCGCGTGTCCAATGGCGCACGCCTAGAACAGGGAAATTGAACACCGACCCCGCCCCAAATCAGCGACACGAATAAATTTGCAGTTTGGCGTTGAGCTCGAATGGGCGGGTTGAAAACTCGCGAAATGTTGAATTCGCTTTGGGATTGGAACTGAATTCTCTGACAAATGTTTTGGCATGCTTTGAATACCTTAAAGGCAGCATGCGCTTAAAGCGACATTGCGCATACGCCCTGCATGCCAGCTGTGCACAGCTCAGGCATTGCCGTAGATAGGTAACTAAAATGGCGCAAAAACCAATTTGCAGACATCCAATTTGCATTCTTCATTGTGTTGCAGTGTTATCGCAATTTCGTATGTGTGTGTGTGTGTGTGTGTGTTTTTTTTTTCAAAATTACTTATTGAAGTATCTACAGCAAGAGAAAACTGTTAAGACTATAATGCTGGACTGAAAAATATGCTCGACCCAGAAGCAAAGATGCAAATTTATTCAATAGCATATGCTATATAACACAAGAATATGTTGGAGCTCTCAGTTTCTTTAAGTAGCTGAACAAGTTAATCGTCAGCTTGCTATGATATATAAAATAGATACGTATATATATATATATATATATATATATAAATTAATATTTTTATATAATTTTTGGGTATATAAAATTGACGAATATCCACGGTTAATTGAAACGATATTTAATATTTATAATTATATTATTTATAATATATATATTTAACTTAATTATATCACATCACATTGTAATTGCATTTGTGCTGCTGAAACTTATATCACAAGTATTTTTATGCATCGTTGAACAATTCATAATTGCACTTGATTGAAATACTCCACACTGTTTCCATTGGTCAGCTGGGCAAATAAAACAATAATCCCATTTGCACAGAGATCACACTCGATTTAAACAGAAATGTGGATCAAATACAAACAAAATAGGAAACCCGCATCAAATACATTTTAGTTTTAATTTGCTATTCATTGAATTGGAATCATCAGGCCAACTAACATCAACCTCAGCTTTACTTTACCACATATGTTTCATGCAGTTTACTGCATTTGCAATATGACGGGAAAAGTTTTGTGGCTTTTTATGCTCTTCACCAAATTGTTGTGAATGTGTATGGATGGTAGGAATGGAATGGCCTCCGAGCAATGCATAACATATATGCATATATATTAAAGTGGAAAATTTCTTAAATTTCACAATTTATACTTGAAATAACATATGACAATGACATAAAACTGGAATAAAAAAAAAGTTAATTTATTAATAAAATAATCTGCTGAAAGTTATCCTATAAACAGTTATTTGAGTATGGAAATTAATCTTCAAACTAAATCAGTCGTTGAACGTCTCTGCAAATATTAAGTTATTCCTGTAATTTAATTTAAAAAAAATACATTTAATTTTGAGTTTACTCTAACTCTGTTTGTTTCTCAAAGAGAGAATTTACAGGGTATCATATCAAGTGTGCGCCCAATGATATGATACCCAGTCAGTTTATAGTTGTCGATGTTGGTTTAAGCTGCTCGCATTACTTAATACGGCAAAATGCATTCGATCCCATTAAATGGGATATGTATGGGCGTCATTTGAATTTAAGCAAATAATGTCTGAGTTCAGTTGCAAGCATCTGCGCTATGCATATCGTCACTAAATCCCACTGAGCACATGCAAACAACTTAATGAAGATTAATGCATTGCACAATGCAAGCCCCTGAGACAAGTCGAATCACAATAAGATTGTCATTTCCGAATGCACATTTGAATACGTTTCAATGCACCCAAGAGCCAAGTAACATCAACAGCAGCCGTGCAATGCTTCCTTCACTCAGTCCGTCAGTCAGTCCGTCAGTCTATCAGTAAGTCAGTTAGTTAGTTAGTTAGATTGTAGGCCAATCAGCCAGGGAGTAGATGCATTGGCATAAAGTGTGGGCATTGCTCATCTGAGCCGGTCATAGCCGGCATTTGGCTTTCACTCAATCAGTTTGACAAGTGACAATCGCATCGGAAGCTCTGAGCTCTCTTTCTGATAACAATGATGCCATTCATTCATTCATTCATTCATTCATTCAACGGCTGTCAATGTTTAGTGAGCTGTGCAACTGCAATAGATCATCATGTTTACGCGCACAACAAACTAAAAAATACATATAATATAATATTAATATGTATTATTACACATTTAGCAGGTTTTATGGGTTTTCATTGATTTCAAAATGAATTGACCTATTAGAAACTTTAAAAGTTAATTGCAATTTGTATTTCATTAAGTGTGGCTTTAATAACCTAAGCCTCAGGCCTAATGTAAATTTTAATTTGGCTGCAAAAATGAAATTCAATTATCAACAATGCTTTTACCGTGTTCGCCTCCTGCACATCGCGTGGTTTTTCATTTTGCATGGGTAAACACATATTGTACAGCCGATGCGGGCCCAAAAATAAATAAAAGATAGACATTAAACAATGTTATATAATAAATGATGCAATATCTGATGTGCTTCAACTTATGCAAGTTTTACTCTTCCATTCCATTTTTAAGCCAGATCTCACAAATATGGAACTGGTCTTGCCTTCAATCATATCAAATATTAAATCTTGGATAATCAGCTCTGCGCTATCTTCAAATGTATTGACAGCAGCTTACGTCGTCTCGCTTGTCGCTTGCTGTTGAGTTTGTTGTTGTTGTTTTTGCTTAGTCTCGTTGTAGTATCCTTATTGGAAGGCCACGCCTTCCCTTTCCGCTTGCCGGTCTCCAGCGACGGGTTTTTAATTGCAACAGTCTTTTGCGCTGGCATTTTGTAATTCGATTTCACGTTGCTCGCACGCATTCAAATATCGTTGCCTGCCTTATATGTGGGCAGGCAGCCACCGGGCTCCAATCTCGATTTATTGCAGCAGACATAGCCCAAAACAACATCAGGCTACCCATGGCATTTTAATGAAAATTGCTTCGCTATGAAATGCCAACGCCTATGTGTAGTTGCATAACCCAGCGTTGGCCGCAGTACAGAGTGGCATGTGTTTCAATTAGATTAAAAGTAGTAGTAGAATACCACCAAAACCTAATTTAATCACTGTTGCCTAGTACTTATAATATGCTTGAAATATTAGATGAGTCCACAGGCTCGAAATTGTTCAATCATAATAAAAATGTATAATAAAAGTATTTTTAATTAGTAGGTTTTTGCTGTTATTTTTGTTTTCACTATATGTTTATATATATAAAACGTTTTCTATTTAATAAAAAAAAGCGCGAAATGAAAAAATTCGGAATACAATTGAAATATCATTCTGTCGCTATTTATTTATCTCTTTCTGTGGCTATGAACTGTTTTTATAAATATTAATTTACGTATTTTTAAGCCTAATTCAAATAGATCTTCATTAATATGTATTTTAATTCAAATTACTTCCTTTTCCAGTTGCTTTATGAATTATCTTAGCCAAGCTTTGCCTACATTATTTAACTAACTATGAACTTAACTATTCACTGACAAAAAATAATTCTATTTTGGTTTTTTCTTTTCTTTTTTATATTTCAAAATAAATGCTTTTATAGCTATATAACAATTAATCCTATATATTAAGCTTATCGAAATTTGCTGTCGTATTATATTATTCTTAGATAGTCCTGAAGTGCTGATGCATTAGCAGCATCTATCTTTATCAATATTTTTAATCTTCTTAAGCTTTTGCTTTTACTTTGGATTCGATGGGGCTACTTGAGGAGTTGACTGCAACCGTGATGCTCCAGACACAAACACAATTAAGTGCACTCGTGTGAGAAATGTCCTTTGTCGTTGTGTCGCGTGTGTGTGCGTGTGTGGCTATATGTGTGCAATAAGTACAACGCAGCTGCCTGAATGCCACAATATCGCATATTATCGTTCTTCCACCCTTGGGTTTGCCATCTCCTTTGCTTTGTCGTGTCAAGCGCCAGAATGAAAGAAAAACACATTACGTATACGCAATGCTTTCCAGTAAATGGTACAGCAAATGGAGCTTTGTTTTGCCAGCAGCAGCTCAACGCTGAAATTGGCTTGTTTATTATGACGCTACGATAAGTTCTTGGGTCATTGCACCCCCCACCGTCACGCCCACGCCCCAAGGCGTCAACGTTTACCGCAGCTAGCCAAGGCGACTTTAATATTGTTTTCAACAATTTGTATACACATGTAGGTGGAGAGTACAAAGTCTCGTTAAGCTTCACTAGCTTGCAAACTCTTCTTTCACATGTGTTTGTTGACTCAGAACTTAAAGAAAATTTTTAAAATTATATTTGCTACAGTCTTGCTATTAAATTCATATTCGTTGTTCGAGCTACTCATTATTCTCATTAATTTATGTACTATATAAAAGGCATTTAATAGGAATTGCTATTGACTTAGACTAGTAGATTGGTAGATTAAAACTAAGCAAACTAGTTCACAAAAAAAAAAATCATTTCACAGGCAAGATTGTAGCTAGGGAGTTACATAGAGTACACAATTTATAAAAGCCCTCTAGACTATAGACTATTACAGCAGTTACAGCTAAAATTTGGAATCAAATAATTTAAAAAGTACCTGCTGTGACAGTTCAAGTTTCAATGGACTTTATTTTAATTATGTGTGACAGTGAAATATAGAAATGAAGGCGAGTTGGAAACGAGGTAAAATAAAAATGGATAAAATTATATTAATTTGTTTATTGCATTCAAGCTGAATTAAATGAATGCAAAATTATATATACACTCTATTAAATTACAAATGCTAATTACGTATATAAATTGTATACTTAAAAGAGCAGCTGTAGGCCAACACATATTCTATATTTGTACATTAATATCATCATATCATTTATTAATTATGTAAATATTTTATTACAAATTCTCATAAATATAATAATTTCGGCCCACTAAATAGATGCAATAATGAAACTACTGTAATTAAATATTCAATAATTAAACATACAATTTGCATTAAAGTGTTTAAATAAAGTAGTTAATTAACAATTAGCTAGTTGGTATCAAGATATCGAACTCAAACTGACTTTCGTTGACAAATGCACTTAAGTGTATTTTAAGTGCAAATTGCTGTTCCAGTAATTGAATAGTCAATTTGGCAGCATTGAAAATTCATTAATTGTGATATATGGCACATGAGACGGATATGTGAAAACATTTAAGGCGGCTCTGACGGACACAGCAGAAACCCTGCGTTTACGTAATATTTTACTTATTTTTCTTGCGTTGGGAGCGAGACGACAGGCACATCCTGTGGGAAACAAACAACAGACGAATGTTTAATTTCATGAAATTAAATTGGTTTCGGTTTTTGTTGAGTTTACCCTGCAATTGACTTATTGGTCGCTTTAACCAAGGTCTAATCAAATATGCCAATCACGTGAGTCGGTCCGAATGAAAATGAAATTGTTCTTAATTTGCGTGACACGCATCGAAAACCAATTCAGGACCACAAATCGGCAGACAAACAGGAACACAAACACTCGCATCGACACTGACGCTCACACACACACATTAAAAGTCACCCGCAAACTGTGAGAAGAGGCAGATATGTATGTATGCAGGTGTAAATAAGTCGGCAGCTTGTTAGCCAAGCGGAGCTATCTCTGTGGGTGGCATGCATATTTAATGCGCCGCCTGCAATAGCCCGGTTGACACACATATATGTACATAGCCAGTGTTTGGCAAAGTGAAAGTGTTTAACAGATGCCTCAAGAGTCTGCATAAGCCATGACATGCTCACACCTCTTTGCGGCCAACCCAATTCAAATCACCCATTAATTGTGCCATCAAGCAATTATACAACGAACAGATACAGCAATAGCTTAATAGCGAACTAGTTGCTTAAAGAGTTTTGTGAATTCTAATCTGCTCTTCCCACTTTATTTCTATGCAATAACCTGAAGGTCTTCAATACCAAAGGTTATTTAATTTATATTAATCCAACGTTTCTTAATATTATATTAAAAACAAGTTTATTTAAGATATAAAATTCATGAAGAATATAATTTACTTATAATTCATGCATAAAATAATTGCATTTTAATCGTCACAGAATATAAAATTAATATTAATTAATCAAATGAAAATTGAGTGTAATTACTAAAATGCTTAAAACTTATTTTAGCCTTGAATAATATATTATTTCATAGAAAATTTACAAATCTGACCACTATAAGAAACAGTGACACCTTGAATTCCAGGCAAGCCCTTCCGGTAATAATAAGCCGAGAATGCAATCAGTTATGTAACTTTCTGGCGCAGCGCAGTGTCCTTTGAAATCGAAAGCCAAGGCCCGCAGTTGGCAGCTGACTTATCCTCCTTTTGCCTCATGTTAACTTTACAAGCCGACTCCTCTGACAGCTGCGTGTGGCTGTGTAGCCAAATGTCAAGCTGTCTAGAATTGCAATTAGCGAGAATAAAAAGTGAGCCCGCTTCACTAGAGTTTTCCATTGACATAAAACATTTTTCACATTTCCACCCAAAAGCTGCTCAGCGTCAGCTGTCCCAGAAATCAGCTATTTCGAGGAAATACCCATCCAATTAGCTGCACTTATCAACAAGACCTCTGGGAATGTATGCAAACACTCGGCAATGTTCACAATAATAATCATAAATTCAATGATCCCTTTGGAAGCCCTTTTTTGACCTTTCAACCTTGTTAAAAAATGAGCCGCCCAAATGGACACTCGCTTAAATGTTACCCAATTATTTATAAGGCGCTCGAAAAAATAATGTGCAAAACTTAATCAGGAGCTAGTCTAAGGCATATAAACAACCAACAATTGCAGAATAATATTTCTGCTAGGAGATCTTCAATTTTCGTGAGTTTTCATAGATTTTACATTTAAGATTTTAAGTATGTAAATGCTAGATATGGGAAGATCTCTAAAAGCTGGAATATTGTTAATCTGAATATATTAAAAACAAGTAAGGAAGCTCTAGTCGAGACTGCTCGACTAGGAGATACCCTGATCCCTACAAAGAGCTGATATTCACGCACGCATAAGCACGCGCTCTGCTAACTGCGCAGTAAGCAGCGGCTGCGCTTGGGCTGCGCTGCAGTGTGGGCAATACTATGAGAATTTTGTTGCTGAATAATTTCTCCTGTAGTAGGACTATCATCATGAAACTTTCAGAATGTGATCATAATGTGCAAATGTGAATACATTCCAAAGCACAATTCTCTAGTACTTAAAATACGTTTTTTGCAAATTGGGGGCGAAGGGGGCGTGGTATCCAAAATCTGTAAATGACAAAATCTGCGTATTGATCAGATGTATATACACACCAAATCTGAAGTCTCCAGGTCTAAAAGTATTAAAATTACGCTGAATAAACAAAATGAATTTATCGATTATTCGCGATAAAAAAGTAATCGGACGAGTTATCGAAAAAAAAAGATAAACTTGTACTGCGTATGGTATACATGAGTATGCATACAAAATTTGAAGTCTCTAGCTCTTATATCTTCTGAGATCTAGGCGTTCATACGGACGGACGGACGGACGGACAGACGGACATGGCTATATTGACTCAGCTCGTCGCCCTGATCAAGAATATATATACTTTATGGGGTCTGCCACGCCTCCTTCTGCCTGTTACATACTTTTCACAAAACCATTATACCCTGATTTCCCATTTTTAATGGGATCAGGGTATAAAAAGCTAGGGCTAAATTATTTATTTACTTCTATATTCTATATTTACAATATATAAATGCGGTTATCTTAGTTACAACATCATGGAAATGGAATGGAGATCCTTAATAGATTTTCAGTCATACAATATTTATATTAAATACCAAATGAAAGAAATGCACCTGAAGAGAAAGCACTTAAGTCATCTATGTATTAAATTGCACTTAAGAACATAGTTATGGCCCATTTAAGGTAAGACTTTAATGACATTGAGAGCCTTTTTGAATATGTAATAACTTCCTACGAAATAACAACGTGAGAGCAAATGTTTACACAGTTTTTTTTTCACATGAAACAGATAGTGTACGAAAAGGCAGAAAGCACAGAATGTTATACAATGGTCGGCCAAAGCAAACAACTCAGACAACTTAAATATATTTTACTTGTCGCACAATATCAGCTTACAGCTGTCAGGACATCGAGTAACGGAGAGCCTTTTAGACAAACGTTGCAGATAATATTGGACTGTATAGATATGTTGTTTAATGTGCGCATAAATCGTAAAAAAGAATTATTAGAGAGAACACATCAAACAAACATTTCGGCAGTCAAAGCGTTTTCAATTTAAGTAAAGCTAAAGCGGAAAACAGTAATTTACCATGTGCTTAAGCGAAAGTAAAAACCATTTGGAAATAGCAGCACGTGCGCATTGTATGTGATTTGCATGTGTGTGTTTGTGGGTGTGGTTGTGGGTGTGGGTGTGATTCAATCTGACAGTCATTTGGTCAGACAATCAGCCGGCAGCCAACTCTGCTGTGTAACTTTATAGCACCTCAGTGTTTGCTGCCACTTTGCCACACAATAAACATAGTTATTTCTCTTATTCTGCATTTCTGTCTAAGCAAATCGAAAAAAGAGCTGACCAAACTGGGCCGCATGTAAGCCGTATTTGTGTGCGGCGTATACAACTGCCTATGCCAACGCCTTCTCTTACTCGCTCTCCCTTTTCGCTCACTCTCTCTCTCTCTCTCTGTCTCTCTATTGTTTAATGTGAGGCAGTGGCTGCTGCTGCTGCTGCTGCGGCTGCAGACACATGTTTTGGCCATTTGTTTTCAGTTAAATGACAGCAAATTAAGTGTCGGGCACAAGTTTTGCCTTTTATTGTCCTATATTGATAATGATGACTGCATAAAAAGAGTTCGCGCATTAATTTTTATCTGAAAACGACAGCTGCTTGTTATTGAACCTGCCAGAAAATATCAGAAATGCTTTATCATTTCAATATAAACGTAAAGTGCGGCAGCTCTTAATCAAACATTGTCATTTGAGGTACATCAACATTTTCTTTTCAGTGATTATCATTAAGATTTATTTCCTAAAATAAGTTTAAAAATAAAACTCAACTTTAAAATTCATGAACGAAATGTATTTTTATGCATATATTATAAATTTGTCAATTAATATATGTATTTTATTCAGTTTTTTTACAAGCTATATTCAATTTTTTATATTGTATACATTCGAATTTATTTATAATTTTTCATGGAGTATTAAAAACAACAATAAAAGCAACAATCGCCATAGTCCAATGGCCACGATATGAATTCAATGATTGCAATATAAAAATTGAATGGATTTTAAGATTAAGCCATTAAGCATAATTATTTGCAAACTCAATAATTCAATTCAGCAAAAGCTTTCACATATTTATTCAACTCACGTAATTTGTGATAGTAAAATGCATTATATTATTATTTGTTAATTCGACTAGTCATGTTTATCTGTTAATTAATGTATTTATACTTAGCTTGACTAATCGACTGATTATACAATTGATTTATATGCTTTTATAATAATTATAATTAAACCAATCATACCTAAATTATGTTGATTGTGCTGGCAAAGCGAATTACGATATGATTGAAGCAGTTCAAGAATATCTATTTGCAAAGTTTTGAATGTTGTGCTCAAGGAATTTAATCACATTCGTATGAATATGTAAAGGACACTCCCCAAATGTAGGACATGTACAAAATGTTATTTAAGAATAAGGATGAGCCAAGGCAGAGACCAGTACTAGGGCACAGTCTTGGGAGGCATTCAAATGTCAAATATTTGCTGAGCTGTGATTAATGTTGATTCTGCGCTCAGTGCTGGTCCTTTGCATGGGATTTTGGGCGTTTAGCACCGCCTAATGGGCCCATTCACCTGTAACATCCAGGAAGCAAGGCAACGACTGCGGAAATTTATTTTCCGTGCACAAAAAAAAAACGATGAAAAAGATCTACAAAAGGAAACAAAAATCTGATTGCTTAGCATGAATTTGAGTTGGTTTTTTGGTTTGTATGGCAATTAATTAAATTGATTGAATGTTTAACAATTTATCCAGCAATCAAACAAGGTGCCAGCCGGACACGAGCTGCAAACAATAAGGCCAAAGTACATCCCCTAGATGCCCCAGCGGCTCAAGTACACTTAGCTGCCAGCAAAGTGGTCAAACTGAGCAAGTAAATAGCCAAGCTGCCATGCCTGGTCACGTTGTGTCAATAGACATCCGAAATGCACTTTGATGCCATGCCTTGCAGCTGTTGCCACAATTCGCAGACCATTTTTTTATTGAGCTCTCGCACAAGCCATTCAAGCTGAGCTGCATATTGATGATTGGTAGGGTGAGCTGCGAGTGCTCAAATGTTGTTTATTTATTGCACGTATCAAGCCATTAAATTCAACAAGAAAAATAAAATACAATATGAAATTTGCCTTAAAATTTACCTAAAACTTATACAGCCCGCGCAGGAATTGCTAATTAAACTTATACAACTTTAGCTTAAGCAATAAGATATGCAAAACAGAAAATAACACAAAAAACTAACCTTTAAGATAGTTTTAAGCTGAAGCATTTCAAGTTAACAACAAGTCGAAACTTAAACAAGAAAAGAGAAGCATAACAAAGCCAAGCTAAATATATATGTAAATATAATATATATAAAATATATAATAATACAATTTTCAGCTTTGCGCAGTGCTATTTTTCAAAATATATTATTTAGTATATATTTTAAGTATATAATTCCATTTTGCACAGAATTTAAACTCTTTAAAAAACCCCAAATGATATAAGGTCAAAATTGTTGCTCAATTCAGTTAAGTATACGCATAGTTGCACAAAAAGGAACAGAAATCGAATTCATTGTTGTGCTTTATGTTTATGTGCCAAAATATAATAATAAAAATAAACAACAAATGCGAAAAATAAAATGGCAAATCATTGCCTAATCAGATCAGCCAGTCCCCATTGCTGCCTCAGTTGATTGCTTCCGTTGTTGCTGCTGCCAAGTTTAAAATTCAATTTTGTAGAAAATTGTGTGTTTCACAATTCAACGTTTTTCAATTTATTTCATCTGCAAACAGCAAAAAATAAAGAGAACGTGGAGAAGCCAACATAGGGGACCATTTAGCCAGTCGAGTAGCCAAGGCAGCCAGCACAGGCAGCTCGGCCAGTTGTCCAGGGCGCAAACTCAAATCAACTCCAAGCTAAATGTGAGAAACAGCCAAAAATACAAAATACAACAAACACAAAAAGGTCAAAAAGGTACCAAACAACTTTAAGCTACGTGCAGGCCAGGTCCAACTTGGCCGGCTCCTCCTACTACCACCAGCCCTCATCACGGCCAATACAAAATCGAATATTTCGTTCCTTTCCATTCAATGGCAATAGACGGGGACCTTTTTATGCCTGACTGCGATGATATTTTCGGGTGTGAGGGTTCATTATTGATTGAACTTTGTTCTGTCTTGTATGCTTCAAGTATAATATACAATCACACAAATACACGCACACACATGCACCCACACACTCACACACATTCAGTTTAATGGTTTGATTAAACCTGATTGAACTGTCTACAGTAATATGGACGATTTGGCTGTCTGACAAGTCTCGTAAATAACTCTGATCAGACATCGCTTAAAGCAGGCAAAGGTTAACTTGTAAAATTTGCTAAAAATTTTGAAATAATATTTATTTTTGCCGTAGGGCAGCGGGTTAAGTATTTAATCAAGTAATCGGAAATTTTAAATGAATAAAATAATTGGCTGTCCAGCTCTCAAACATCAGCTAATCATATACATGGCTCTTCATTTCCACTAAACCAGACAAAAAGTAAAGAGAAATGAAATCTAGTGTAAGATAAGAAGATAGATAGTGGAGAATGAGATAGCCGTTTACTGACAAAGAGAATATACACTTATATCTATATACATACATATATATTTCGATTCTAGGGAAGGCAATGCAAAAAACGAGCGTTTATTTCTTTCTTTTTTAACATTTTCATATCTTTCCTTACAGATCTCGAGCAATTTTCTGCCATCATTTGAAGCAATTTCCCTGGCTGTACGCAGCATTGCCAGCAAGTTGAATTGGATGCACGTTGACATCTACGTGGGCGGTAAGTAAACGTTTATTTCCCGATTAAAAACCAGATAGTTTTAATGATTCGCGCATCGCAATGTCCGCATTTAATTTGCATGAATTCGAATTTATTTATTAACACCCGTCCACATACAATGGGCAATCATTGCAATGCCTGGCAAATGGAAATCTGAAATTGAAATGCAAATGGAAAGTGCATGTGAAAATTGTGTGCAAAATATTTTGAGTTTATTTATTGAAAATTTTTACGGGCGTAATTGGTTCTTTAAAAGCACTTGAAGTGAAAAATTTTTATTCGGATCGTAATAATAAGTGAATAAGTATTTAATGAAAGCTGGCAGCTTGAGGCCTGCAAATTAAAAGAATACATAAGAAAAATAAGATTATGGTATAAAAGTTATTTATTTTCAATAAATTTTTATTTAATTTAAATTGAAAAGATAATCACAGAAACATTTTTACAAAATAGTTTTCCTACAGTACACAGTGTTTCGAGAGAGGGAGACGGAGACGAGAGAGAGTGATATGCCCCCCTTCCGCATTTACTGACCGTGATTGCAGGATACTAAGCCCGCTTATTATCTCAGCTGGCTGCACGGCAGCCAAGGCTGCCTGTATTATGTTAAATATTCGCATGCCATCCACAGCCGTTGCAATGGGTCTCCGATGGACAGCCCACCTAACTCCGAATTATGGTCTAATTATTAAGACAGAATGCGGACAACGGGGATAGCGCAGCTGACTCTGCTTGTAGCCAAGTCACAGTACACGTGTGCGTATATGCAATGCAATTAGTGGCGACATTATTATGATTAATGCCCTGCTTTGTATCCTGTGGCCCACCAAACACTTGTGTGTGCGTGTGCATGGTCGCAAATGTTGACTGTTGGGTAGTGAAACACAGACGGCTATTATATTGCTGCGCTGCTGCATTTGAAATTTAATTAGGTGGCAAAGACTAAGCTCGTGACCGACTGCAGCAGCAGCAGCTGCAGCAGCAGCAGCAGCAGCAGCAGCAGCAGCAGCAACATCAGCAGCAGCAGCAACATCAGCAGCAGCAGTGGGCAAGGCCAAGGGCCCATTGCATTGTCAGAGAAGCATCAGATGCTTAATTAATTGAAAACAAGAAAGCCAGCTGCTGCCCCAAAGCACTAATTAAAATTAAAGATCGAGATAAACATGCCAAAGCTCAAACAAACTTTATCTATATATATATATATATAAGCTTAGATACATGATTTGTGATTTGATTAATTAATTAGACAGCAGCTCAACTCGACTCGTAAAATACAATTTTTATTGAGCAAAATCAAACAGATATTTAGAAGGAAGCGGCAGTTCAAGTCGGTATAGAAGAGGAGTTGAAGACGTCATTCGTTGTCGCCCTCTGAACTTGGCCCCCTCTGAGCTTAGCATAGGTTGTTGACCCCAACAAACACTGAAAATTGTGTGACAGCATTTGAGAAATTGTATAAAAACAAAGCTGTAAAATAAAGCAGCAGCGGCAGCGACTAGTGCCAAGTAGCACAAATAAACCCAAAATGTGCTCACAGCAATAAAAATAACCAAAGGGAATGTCAGGAAAAAATGTAAATTTGCTAGCCAAGCAGGCGAGCAATAGCAGTGTCCAAGATCGAGACATCACAGCTATATACTATCTATATATATGCAAATGTATGTCTTTATATATAATATATGAGCTGTGCATATGATATGAGTTGTTGGAGCAGCAGACATCCCATTGCCAGCTAATAAAATCAGCTAGGCAGCAGCCAAAGCAGCTACAATCGGGCAAAAAGAAACATTCAGAGTGTAATTCACTTATCAAAGTGTTTGATTCGTTAGAGTGAAATATATTCATGTATGGTATTTCTATTGATGATATACCTATATATAATGACAGCCGATCCAGGTCAGAGTCTTGTGCTATAAATAAACTTAAATTAACCTTTATCATAAATGAAAGTGGAAATAAATAGAAATATAGTTCATATAGTTTTGTTTATAGAAAGCAGAAAGGTTTGATCCTGGCTTTATATGTGGTATAAGAGATCCCTGTGTGTTATAGAAATATCTGCATTTCTACATACCTATTTCTTTTACATTTCAAAGAAAACTCATCTGGCATAGCAAACGAAATGTAACTTAAATAAATATTTGTATTTTGCATAATGTATGCCAAATAGAAAATATTAAAAATTTTTATTACTAGCTTTTTAGATACAATTTACATATAATGATGGGAAACTTACACATCAACGTGTTTCTGAACTTATCTCGCATAACATATTGATAACTTCTTTAACGAACCTTTTTACGTGATTCTGTCAGATGCGAACAAAGAGAAGCACGCACAGCTGTGAAACGAAGCCCGTATGGCCGTTTCGTTGGGTGAGCGGAGGCCTCACCCAGAGTACGCTGATTTATACTCACGAATACACCCACATCTACACGCCCGCACACTCATACACTCGCACGCACACATAAAGCAACTCTATGTTGTAGCAATTCCTTGGGGAATGTTCGTGCATATTTTGGTCAAGCATTTTTATGAATAATGAGGCAACATCGTTGCCCATAAATAGACCATAAACGAGGCAAAGTCTATAGACACTGAGAGATGTGTGTATGTATATATCTCTTAAGATTTTGCTGTCAGTCTGACACTGATATTAATCGCTGTTCAACAATTAACAATGACTGTTGGGGCTCAGACTCCCAATTTGGGCTTACGAAAATCATTCTGAGCTCCTTTTTATGACAGCATAATTAGGTCGAGTTCCTGCCCGATTGCTTGTCATGGCCAAAAGCACATTTTATTTATGATTTGTTTTACGCTAAGTGACAGCTAATGGACTTGGGATCATAAAAGGTGGCCAAGTGCTTGCGAAACCGAGGAAGCCATATGCCACAGATGATTGCCACAGTTATGAGCTGATTGGTTTGACATTGAATTTGACTTTGGGACTGACTTTGAATCACTGACTTCAATAACATTCGGCTGTCAACCCATCAATATTCAAATTCCGACAGTCTTCAAATTCAGCCACTTCCACCCATCGCGCTTTCGGTATTCAGGAATTTGCATAGCATATTCAAAGTATAAAATGGCAAGCATAACATCTTGCAACTCAATCAATCGAGCTCCGAGTTTGATAGTATTCCGCAATAGATTCTCTCTCATGCATTATGTAAATTCCAACAATATGGCGAAGAATGCAATTTAAACTTTAATTACATTTCCACGGACTCTTAAAACTTTTCCCTCGCAATATCGACGACGGGCAAACAGCTTCGCCCGACAACTATTTACATATTTAAGTGGAAAAGGATGTTGCAAGTTCTGTCACCTACTACAAACACACACACACACACACATACATGCATTTAAGCAACTTAATAATCACTTGCATAATTAACTTGAAGTTCGCATGCGGCGTGTCGCCCATTGATAAGAGCCTGGCCCCATGAAGTAGCTAGTTAGTGCATAGTTGAATTAATGAATGAGAGGACTTCAACCCAGTGTAGCTTGTGATAAGCACTTAGCTGAACAAAAGTATTTGCTAATTTCCCTTTACAGTCACTCAGCTCGGCTATCAACAATATATGTGCTATAATTTGCCACAAATAATTAGACTAGAGCTGAATTCAATTCATTTTATTTAATGACCTCATAAAAGCAATAAAAGTCATCTGCCCAAACAGTTTGTGGGTGTATTAAGTAATTAGTTTGCTAACAAAACTCTAGGGTATTCCCCAAGTTGGGCTCTCTTTGCAATGTCTTTCTCGAATATGTAGCATATCTTTCGGCTCAGGCCTTCGTGGCGAGCATTTGCGGCGAATTAAATGAATTATAATTTTCCCTTCAACTCGTTCGCTTTCGAGTGTGTGCATACATATTAAATTTAAAATGTAACCTTTACATATTATGGCTGGAATTCCTTTAAGCTCAGTTTTAAGGCGCTTATCACAGCACAGCACAGCACTGCAAATGACAATGAAACCAAACCAAATTGACGCTCTACATGCTTTCGTACTTACTATTGCTACTTTACGACAAACTATTTATGTCATGCACTTAAGCACAAAGTAAGCTACGCAGCGAAAAGCGTTCTTAAACCTTTTTAAGGCTTAACTGACAAACTGAAATTGTAATTAACTCCATCTATATTACTTATTGATCAAAAACTATAGCATAAATTATTAGCACCAATTGAAATCATCTTTGATTAAACTTTAAGGCTTCGCTCTTGTTTTATTAGTCTATTAGCCAGACTTTGTAGTCAACTGGCAATAAATCGTTTAGTTTTAGTGCTCGCTCATAAAGTGAAATGAGTTTTGTACAATGTGCGCTTTGTAGTGTCTCTCTTTTCGGGTATCTATGTATCTATCCACAGCAATTGAAACCCAAGGAGTTACCTTCAAATTTTTAGTTTATACTGTTATGTGGTTTCATCTGATCAGCCGCTTGTTTAGTGAATATCTGAAATAACTATATTTTATACAAATATAAAACGTGGAATATTATTGACCTCCTTATCATATTCATATCATATCCATATTCGAGTGACCCATGTGGCGAACTACATATACATGCCCATATTCCACGGACCCATATCTATTTTTTTTTTTAAATCAATAAATACACTACAATATGACTTTGCATTGGTGAATATCTTTTCTTAATATTTCTAAATGTTTTTTATTTGATTTTGCTAATGGAATTTTTATTTTATTAAATTATATACTACAAAGAAGATTTCTGAAATACTTTAAGCATTTTACTCAGATAATCAAATCAATAAAAACATTTATCCCGTCAACTGCCAATTTAACTAAATTGAAAGCAATCCTTCGAGCAGGATAATCCACAATAACTGTGTAGTTTAGAATTTGATGAGAATTTGCATTCTTTAATGCTGACAGCATATGCCGCACATAGCTTACCGCGCATCCTTTGTGGTTGCTTGTGTTACTTACCTCAGCTAACACACACATAAACACATGCCTGCATCGCAATGTTGCCAAGGCCAAGGAATGGCGTGTTCTATGGCCATCGCGACTGTAAGCATACACACATACATGCATAGTAGTAGAGGTAAGAGCTCATACATAGCGCCAACTGTCTGCACTTTGCATATGCTTACAGCATGCAGTGTACACACACACACACACACAAAGAGGCACACATGTATAGAGTGGTATTATATTATGTGCACACATATGTATTTGCATTTGTGCTTTTTCATTTTATGCATTTAAATATTCATGGGCTGCTTAAAATTTAAATTACCGCAGCTGTGTGAGTTAGTTAGGATCAACGTGACTAAAGTGTGTGTGTATGCGGATGTGTGTGGGTGTTAGCCAACCAAATGCACAAACATTTCATGAAAATGCCTTTTCGGTTTTCGGACCTGTTCCCTCGTGCTTTGTACGTTTGTTATTTAGTCTGCGGATTTGGTCAACCAAGTGATGTTGTTTACAATCAGCTCGCGCAAAAAAATTTAAACCAAAATGAAAAACGGAATGAAACAAAAAACATTCCATTGAAAAATCTTTACCCCAAAAGCGAGCGGTAGGAACAGTTATACTAATCTGCCGCGCACATCAAATTTGAAGCGAACGCGCAATAAGTCTGACGTGCTGGGCTATTGCTTGCGTTGGCATAAAAAAGGGGCTTTGCTTGGTCAAGTGAACTAAATTCCCTGCCAAAAACAAGAAAAAATTTTATTTTCTCTTTTGTTTTTTTTTTTTTTTTTTGTGGCAAATACATAGCAGCATAAAATGAATGGGCAGGCAGGTAAATAAATTGGAATGGCCACCTGACCAACGCTGAAATTGTAGCACATTGTAAGTGACGAAGGTCACATCTACATACACAGCGAGCGAGAGAGAGATGAGGAGAGAGAGAGAGAGAGAGAGAGAGAGAGGTAGAGAGAGAGCGACAGATAGCTAGACAGAAAAATGCAATCAATGCACATGTCACACGCGGCGTATGCGTTATGGTATTTGCATAAAAATGCATTAAGATTCAGTGAGTGTGTTTGTGTGTTTGTGCATGTTTATTGGCTGCAGCACAAATAAATAAGAATGCAAATAGACTTTTATTGCATTGTAGTTCCCCGCAATTAAAGAACATAGATAAATAATAAGCATTTAAAATGCTAGTTCAAATCAATCATTTATTAAAAGTCAAAGATCCAAAAACATTAACACCACAGGTTATTGATTTTATTATAAGCGTAACATTTAATTAAAAATGTACGCCCTTACAGCTACGTAGTGCAAAAACTTTTATTACTAAGCCCGGGGCAGAGCAGGAAAACAATTTGGCTTATTGAATTATTAATATGAAAATGGTAAATTAAGCATCCCTCTAATGCATATATATGTATATATTTTAATAATGGGTGTAAGAGCTGTTCAATTTTATTTCGTAAACATTATTTGATGCACTTGATATGAATTCTAGGCTATCAAGACATGAAAGAGTTGCATTTAGTTTGAAATCGATACGTTCTGCCAGTGGTACGTGATTTTTGAATAAATATTTAATATTTTGCGCAGCGAAAAACTGTTGTAGACATAATGGCAACTTAATTTGCGTCAAGGCACAACTGCAAGCCTTTAGCTTAGCCCAAAATGTGCTAACATAAGTTAGGCTATGTGCAAAATGCATGTATCCAAAAATCTGAGCTTTATGTTGACAGTAAAGCGGCGCTCTGCAGCTGCGTAATGGCCCAATTTTGCACTTGGGCAAACATACGCTTGCCAATATTTGGGCAGGGCTGAGTCGCAGCAGCAGCAGGCGCATCAACAGCAAGAACAACAACAACAGGAGCAACAGCAACTTTGCTACTCGTAACTATGGCAAGAGCAGAGGTGTGGCATCTGGCTAAAAGTTGTGCAGCATTTTATTTCGCATCTGAGTTAATTAGTGTGTCAGTTGCATTGCTAATTGAGTTAAGGGTAACGGTGGCAGCTGCAACAGCAGCAGCAGCAGCAGCAGCAACAGCAGCAGCAACAGCAACAGCAGCGTCAGCTACGGCAAGTGCAAAATACTTTTTGTAAAGAAAAACAGCCTGAGGAACTAACTCACATGCCACACAACAGCAAAAATAAAATAAAATAAGAAAGGAATGGATAAGAGCAACAGAAACCAAAACACAAACAACGAAAGCAGTTTGCGCTGAAGCCGTGAATGTTATAAATATTTGATGCACCTGCCCTCGGGGGGGTAGAGCAAATACTGAAAGACAGCGACTTAATTCAATTTTTCGTTGTTTTTTTGGCGCACTCACAGCAATTGCGTTAAATGGTCTCGGCAACATGACGTATGGGTAATATATCGTATTAGCGCTGACTTTTCGCCAGCTCATTGGCAATTAATGTTCAACCATAAAATGCCTGAGTGAATTGCGCTGGCAGCAGCTGCCAAATGAATTTGCCTTGCCTTTGCCGCTACTCATTAATTATGCACCTTTTGTAATCGAGCAATTATGCCATTAAGCATGACAATGTCAGATGAGGAGGACTTCACAATTGCTACTGAGTCAAGTTAAGTATAGAGGGGTTACTCAAATAGAATTATATGGACTTTTGATGAAGTATAAGGTTATAGGCAGGTTACTTCAATAATTAATATATAAACTTTTAATAAAGTAGAACGAATAGAGAGAATAGAAGAGATTCAAAGGAGATTCAAAAGCTGCATTAATCTTTGTTCTATAAGTTAAAATAAAAAATTGCATACAATATTTCTGACTACCTAACCTACATCTACTGGTATATAGTATATCTAATTTAACTTTCTGTCAGTATTTTCCAAATATAAACTCGAATTCAAACGTAATCTAGTTGCCTCTGTTGACTCCGAATGGACTCCATATGAGAGTAGCATACAGACGACAAAAATTGACAAACTGATTGTCGTACGTAGTGATTTATTTCTATTTGTTAAAATTTCATCAAAATGCAGAATCATGGCAGAGGGGAAGAACACTTTCAGTTTATAGAACGCACAGACCGCAAGAGTCTACACACGCAAATTGGACAGCTAGTGGCCAAGGCACAGCAGACGGCACAGGAGGAATTGGAAGAGCGCAGCCAACGCTTGAAGAATATGCTCGACGACGAGGATAAGCAGTATGAGCAGGAGTTTTCGAGCAAGGTGAAGAACCGCCTTGATGACGAGATACGCAACCGGCAGGAGCGACTGAACGAGATCAAGGCGGCACGGGACAAACGCCATAAGGAATTCTGCGATGCAAAACGTATGCAGCAGGTCATGCTGAATTGCTATGAGCTTCGCGAGGCACTGCGCCAGAAAGATCGCGAGGACACCAGGATCTGCCTGGAGGAGCAGATGCAGGAGAATCTGCGCATGAAGCGCCGCGAATGCGAAAGGGAGAACTATTGGCTGCAACTCGAGAAACGCCGCTGGGAGGAGTACGATCGAGTGGAAGAGTACGAGAGACGCACGCGCGAACAGATGAAAAGCCAGATATGCAAGGTGCTGGAAGTACAACTGGAGGAACATGAGGAAAAGCGACAGAAGGAGCTCGCAGAGAAACGTCAGGACACCATCAATGCGGACAAGCTGATTGAGGAGCTGCGCCTGGAGGACTTCGACTACAAGCACCGGGAAATGGACAAAAGCAAGGAGAAGTATCGCAACGAACTGCTTGAGGAAATTCGACGCCGCAAATGCGAAAAGATCGCCCAATGGGAGGCCGAAAAGGCAGAGCACGAGGAGTTCATCCGCGAAACGCAACGTCTCGAGGCAGAAGCCAAGGAGCGCATCTGCCGCACGAAGCGCGAACTGGCGCGTGCCACCCACGAATACATTGCATATGTACGCCGCATGCGCAACCTGGAGCTGGGCATTGAGAAGATGATGAACGATCGCACCGACGATCTCTTCCATGTGGACTATTGCTGCAAGAACAACGTTGCGGAGCGAACACGCGCTAAGCGCGAAGCCACCGCACGCTGTCATGCGTATCTCAAGAAGCAGATCTGCGAGGAAATTGAGCGCAAAATGCGCCTGGAAGCTGAAGTGCATGAGAATAAAATGCCCGAAAATCGCTTCGTCCATCCGCCAGTCACAAGGGCCATGATACGCTGCCAGCAGCGCCAGAGATGCCTCGATTTGAATGCCCAAATTATCGAGATGAAGCGCATTCAGGCCGAGGAGGAGCGCGCCTTTGAGCAGAAACTATTGAAAGCAGTCGACGATCCCGAGGTGTGCATTCAGTTAGCTGCACAGTTCATGCAAGAGCCCACAGATTATCTGCCCGCGCATCCCAATTGGAAGATACACGCCTGTCCCAAAAACAAATACGTTGCAAAGCCGCCCATGACTCAGCAGCAATTCGATGAGCTGATTGCAAAGACCGGCATAGACAGCTGCCCCTTCCCAAAGGCTGCTCGCAATGATTGCGGCCTGATGGCGCAGGTGTGTGACCGTGCGCCGCCAGCAGCCAAGAAACCCGAAGCCGGAGCCGGAGCCGGAGGTGGAGCTGGAGGTGGAGCTGGAGGTGGAGCTGGAGGTGGAGGTGGAGGTGGAGACACCCAGCTGAAGACTCCAAAAGATGCCTTCAAGAGCTGCAAATGTGATGTTAAATGAGACATGCCATGAACAAATTTCGTTTTCGTGCCAGTTCAGATAAATACCACAAGTTAAGCGTTTCGTGTTTAGTTCAACAGAGAATCCAAATAAATTAAGCAGTGCCAAGTTCGAGTGCTCGAATTATTTTGGCATTAAAAAACTATTTTCTCGTCTTCCTCAGAGCTTTAAAAGTTGCTGTGGTGCTTCGCTCGCTTTTCTCTCGTTGCCCCTAGTACCTGTCCACCCACACCCCACTAAGCAGTTGCCTTAGCATCTTCTGCTCACGAAAACTTGTTTTCCACTTTTTTTTTCTTAGAATTTGCGCAGCTATTTGCACCTAGTCAGGCCATTTGCGCCTACAGCAACTGCTTTTACTTAGACCTGAAATTAATCTGCCTTGTTGGACACATCATTCTCTCTTAAAACTGTTCAGGGTGAAACAATGAGCACAACAACAACAATACGATGCCCAGTTGACCTTAAATATTAAGCCATTATCCAGCAAGGGCCACACAACCCTCGGCAACAACATGTCACTGCACGTCAATAAAATGGGCAGCAGCAATGTGCTGGGCCATTTTCTATTCCTCTGACACCTAACAATGACAACACCATTACTGAAGGGCTCAACATCAACCGACTTGACTTTCACCTTCCCAAATTGGGCACCCAAATGCGATAAAGGCAATTGTTGTCGTCCAATGAAAACTCTCCTTCCCAATTAATCAAATACCGAATGAAGGCCCTAAGCAGCATCTCTGATGAGCAGTTAAAGATGTAGTAATTATGCTCATACATTTACGAATTATCGTGCTCTAGATTAGTTCCATATCTTAGTATGGAACTTTGCCCTATCGGAAGTTCATTTTATAAAGAAACTTCTATAGTGATAGCTTCTATGCCAAAATCCAGTCAAGAACGGCGTTATCTTATTCCCAGTCGTCAATTTAGCTTTTACACTGGGCATCAGTTGCATTTTCCCAGGCTGATCAAGGATAAAGCAGCGCTTGACTGATGAAATAAAAATACAATTCCCAACTACGAAAACTCAGTTTGAAGATAAATAAATCTGCTTAGTAAAATTCTGAAGCATTTTCAACTGCAAGTTTTCATTTAAACAGTTGTAGAAGAATTCTTTTCATGCAAATTCTGTTTAAATGAAAACTTGCAGTTGAAAATGCTTCAGAATTTTATGAATGTGAGTGCAGTGAGAGTGATATCTAAAGAAAGTATTTCTAATATAGTTAACAAGTAGTTTTGTTCTCAAGCTGAATATCGAGCTAGTATGTAATTTGTATGTAAATAATTTAGTTAAACCGAAGGTCTCGCTGATGTACTCCATAAGTTAGTTTTAGTTTTATATTATCTCTAACTTTTATAATAAATAAATACATAAATAATATAATTTTGTAAGCAGAGGTTCAAATTCATTAATTTATCAAATCAATGACGAACTAAACGTTCAACTTCAATGCAATGATATAATAATAATAATAATAATTATTATATATAAATAATAATATAAATTAATATAAAATAAAAAACAATTCAACACTTCAAGAATAATATAAAATGAGATTCACAATCCAAAATATTGAACGACGCCCTTTTTCAATATTGTTGATTAGTAATATAGCTGGCTAACTAAATACTAACTATACTTATCAGATGGGTCTTAACATTAAAAATAACTAAAAAAAATAAAATATAAAGCCATCAGCCTCTATTGAGATTGACATAAAATATTATATTACTATACTATATTACCTCATTGTACATTGGTTCGACTCTAAAAAACTTTGCTTAATGCTCACTTAGCAGCTTCGACTTAAAATGGCCAACACCTAATATAGCACGCAACGAGTGAACATATGCTGGCAGTTGAAGTCAACTGGCAGCAGCATCGAAATTTGCTGCAACGTGCAGCAAAATACAATTTTGTTTTCAGCGAGAGATTGTGAGGCAACCGCAAAGACTGTCACAGCTGTTGAGGCTCCTTGCAGCCCCCGCTTGTAGCCTCTATATTACACCCTCTTTGACGTTATCTCATTGGCTTTATCTCTATCTCTCTCTCCCTCTCTCTACTTGCAGACGACAATTGGGGCCTACCGTTGGCCATTGCGGCCAACTTACATATACCTTATCGCATTGAAATTGGCGACACAGTACGTGACCTGCATGAACAGGATAAGCCTGGCCAAGGTATGTATATCGCATAGGTAGCAGCAGCTGATGCCAAGCTAAAGCCGATGCCAATTAAAATGGCCAGTTGAACAGATCGACAACGAAAATCTGCATTTACACTTTCTCCATCTCCTTCTCCTTTTGCTGCCTGCATCTCTGCTCCTCTTTGACCACACATTAATGCGTGAGCTTAGCAATTATTATTACGGCCCCTCTGAACGATGATAGCACACTGCGCTGGCTTCGTAGGGGCAAGTGGACTGACCGAGGCCAACAGACAAGAGTATTGCTCATCGATATGGTAGCCAGCTCATTGAATGTCGAGCATCGACTCTACAAATATTTGGCACGCATCAATGCGGCCACTCGCAATGGTAATGGTAATGGCCATAACAGCAGCAACAGCGACAGCAACAGCAACAGCAATGCCAACAACAACAACAACAGCAATGACAATGACAGCGTCAGTTCCAGTGGAATTGACAATGGGAATAGTAGCAACATGCCAAAACTGCCTGTGTCTGGGCTGGTGACCAGCAATCTGTTGGTGCTGACTCTGCTAAGCGATAAGCATCGGTACTATTTGAATGCGGCCGGTATTGGCATGGCAATGGTGCATAATTTTCGTACTCCAGCGTCCGAGCTTTTGTTGAGTGATGCGGAGGCGACGATGGAGGCGCTAGCTCATCAAAATGCCAGTCTCAACAGGCTGCGTCCCTTTATGAATCTGTTCTCTCTCTACGATCTGCTGCTGTCGCACATTACAACTGGCAATGCGAAGGCTGGCAAACCCAAATACGATTTTCTGGTTCTGGATATTGTTGTGGATGCTGCTTTTGCCTCATACAAATGGCGTCCTCTGCTCATACTTGAGGGTGACAAGGCTCTGGGACACTCGGGCAGTTATATAACGCACTCCATTCAACCGGGCTACGACGAATGGCTCCTGGTCAGCAACGCTCAGATTTGGCACTGCGGCGCCATCTGTTGGACAATTGCCGCAATATGTATTGGCTTGCTGATCATCATTGTGGCTGCCAGCGTCGCTGCCGGCATAGCCGTGAGGTAAGCAAATCACAAACGCCTTCAACTCAGGTGAGGAATAAAGCTAAGTCGAGTGATTTGTTCTGTTTGATTCAGAAGCGTTGAAGCACCTCAGGCTATGCTTTCAACTTTTAAAACACAAACTAAGCCAGCTGGAGTTTGCATTTGCTTTAAGGTTTTACTGAGAAGGTTGTTTGTTTTCTTAGCCATTTTTAACAAAATACAGAAGCCAAGCATTAAATCTTTGTGAAGGCTCTTAATTAAATTGGAAAACGGAAATCTCGTTGATATGAATATTCTAAGGTTACAATATATGAAAGCTCAGTTTCAAAAATCATAATTTTCCACAGATAAATGCCTTTGAAACAAAATCCTTATTATAGGTTAGTAAATTACAATTTTTCTGACCTACCAAAATATCTAATTAAACTCACTTTATTAAAACTTTATTAAAAACAACAACATAAAAGCCATAAGCAAATCAGCCTCTTTAGTATTATGCAATCAAACACTCATATGAGACTTTAATTATAAAAATTGAATTTAATTAAAGCATTAGAATAATGTGAATTTTTCTCTGGATGCCACCAACTTTGATGTGTGCTTTTTGCTTCTTGTTTAATCAGCTTATGGGGGGATAATGCGTATTTATGCTCTAATTAAATTCGTAAAGCTTTAGGCTGAGAGATAAATGAGCATCAAAGTCCCGATTGTCAGTGGCATTTGAAAAATATATTTAAAAAATAATATAATACGTATAAATTTTCACCTTTGAATATTTAAATTTAAATTAAATAATTAGAAGTACTCACATTATGTAGCTTCAGCTGTTTTTATTTTATTTAAATAATATTTTATTTCATTTTAAATAAAAAGAGATCTCACATTATACAACATTAGGTAGCTTCAACTGTGTTTGTTTTATTTAAATAATATTTTATTTCATTTTATAAGCTTCTGGGAGAGCAACAAAAGATGGCATAATCAATTAGGCCACCTAAGAGGTCCGTTTTAGATTTGAAAGCTTCGCCCACGCCATTGGGGTTGGGCGTGAAATATTTGGCGCGTGGCAATTTCCATTTTAATTTGCATCATTAGGATTCTTTGCCGTTGCTCGCGCATCGCCCCTCCCCCGCTCTACGTTTGAAGTCGTTAATTGCCTGATGCTATTGCATTGTAGCTTTCGGTTTTTGCAAAATGTTAGTTTTGTTTTTGCATAGCGTATAATTAGATAGCTTTTAACTTTATTAAGTGCGTCGCACTCACTGAACAAAGTCGTATTTTAGGCATGCGCCAAATGAATAAATTTATTATAAATTTATTTCGCATTCCATTTCAATTAACGCCCATGGAAATCTGAATACCAACGGCCATTTCCGACACTTGAATTAAATTGCTAAAGTGTCTCTTATTTACCAATTTAATATATTAATTACTTATCACGTGGCAAGATTCCAAGAATTTAAGGCATTCGAATAGCATCAACATTGTTTTGGCCAAAAATAAATTTACGGAAAATCAATTCAGAAGCCACAAATAAATTACTTCTAAAACACACACAGGCAAAGTTATATGTATGTATACATATATACAGCTAAATATACAAACCTGAAAATTCGCCTCGTCCATTAGGAGAAGCATTAAATTAATTACAGTCATTACATTACATTCATCAAAGCGCAGCACACTAAACTTGACATTTATACACCACAAGCACACAAATAAATTGATTTCTATAAAAAATTCAGGCAAAGCTGTGTCAAGTGTGGTTTGACAAATCATTTATTCTTTGACATATCAGCAACACTTTCCACGAGAGCAGCGATTGTGGCAGCCTTTAAATCGAGTTATGTTTCATGTACGAAATTAAAGCCCCAACACAACAATCAAACCAAGTTTTTTTTTTGTTGCCACTACTTGAAATTCAACTCATGAAGTTTTAATTAGCGTGTGCCAAGCAAAACAGGCCTGACAGCAAACAGAAAACGGCCAGGACAAACAAAAACAGGCAGTTGAATGTGAACGACTAGGAGATGCCCTGGATTGTGTGCTGAAAACGCAGTAAAAACTTGTTATAGACAGTCAAGCCTAAGGATGGAATGTATCCAAAATTGAAACATCTCTGATCTGTGTGCACTCTACTAACGACTTATTATTAATATTATTATTATTTTTAATTGGTATTTATGATAAATATTAGATGCGGCATATTATTATTAATATTGATCTGATTAATACTGATATTTATGATGATTATCAGATTATCAAAATAATTGTAGTAAAATAAAAGCACCAAAATAAATTTTTTTAAACTATATCATAAATTTCAAATGTAGCTTTTGCACATACAACCCATACAAATTATATAGTTTTCCGCACTTTTAATGCAATAATTTCTCCAAGCTCCTATGCAAAACTGCGCTTAGATTTGTTTAGCATAGAAATAAGTTTTTACCAGGAGCTCTGCGAATGTGAATTGCCTATGCCATCAGTGCACAGGGTATAGAAAATGATGCACACGCGCAAACTGTTTTTATGCTGAACGATCCGGTTGATTATCAGCCTGGTTAACGCACAGGTAAAAGTTTTCTGTGGCTAAGCCGTAAGCTGTGCCGTAAATAGTAAAACTTTAATGGCTTTGGGGTTGGCTACTTAGCAGCCGTTACACGTGTGCCCAAAGACTTTCGACTGGGTTCAGTTAATGCCTCTTAATGCGCATAATACACTTAACCTTACACAACTTGCCCTACTTCTGGCTTAACAATTGTTCCATGAATTTGCAATTTTGCAACAGTGGGCGTGAACTGTCTCCCACCACCCCCCGCCAGCCAGGCGGGTGTTCTATTGTATTGTCAACTAACTGCTGTAGGTAACCGCAGGACCCAACAGCCAACGGGCAAGGGCCAACGCCTGACTAAGCTAATAAATACACATTTCAGAGCGAATAACACTAACAAAAATGCAAGTAAGAGCGTAACACTCAACTCAGCAGTGCTACGTTGCTATACCCTAAACATAGCTATATAAATGGACAGCAGGCATTCGAAATTTCGTATATATTTACATCTTTAAGAATACTCTTATACTCATTACTTTGTTTATTATAGAGAAGCTAAAGGAATCAATTGGGATTATGAATGGCTTGCAATGCATTAGAGAAATATATATTCCATGCAATTCAATTCTCTCTAACAACTATGACTACACCCTACCATAACTGAGCATATTGACTGCCATTTTAGCTACGCATAATTATATACCCCTTGTTACCAACTATTCAGGGTATACAAATAGGGCCAGCGCCACCAGCAGCAATGAATTTGCTTGATTTCATGCTACGATTAATTGAGCTCAGTTTGAAGTAGTTGCAAGCTTTTGTTGCAGTTGCAATAAAAATGCTGCAGGTCATTTTGCGGTGATGGAGAGAAGTAGAAGTAAATGATGAGGAAGGCGTAATAATTTGATTGAGGAACAATGAAAATAAATTGAAAACGAGCAAGGCAAATAGAAATAGCTGATTGCATAGTTAAATGTACATAAAAGCACATAATTTAATATCTAATCATCACATATATATATTTTCCCATGTCCAGAAACTACTTTCTACGCAAAAGACTGTCGAAGGGGCCGAATAAGATTGTGCTCTCGGCCAGTGACTTTGTATTTCCTGTGGACTCGCGACGGGTAAGTGAACGTTTCTATATATGTGTAGCACATATATTATTCAAGCATTTGTAGGTGGACGAGGGCATTGAGGCCATGCTCTGCTGCTGGCTACAGCAGCTGCAGGAATTTGGCGGTCCGGAGGTGGATAAGCCAGATTTGCTGAAGGGCTCGATTGGCTCGCTTAAGAATCTGGGCTTTGTGATTCCCGGGACGACTGCGGGGGGCAACAGTGGTGCCATAGCTGGAGCTAGTGGAACCAGCACTGGTGGAGCAGTTAACGGCAAGAGTGGCACTTCGGCATCGGGCAGCCTGGCTCGCCACAAGCCCGCCCATCTGGACATGCGCGCACGCTACAATGGCGATCTGGTGCAGCTCAAGGAGATACCCTTGAATGGCTCGGGCGAGCTGCGATCCAAGGCCATGGATCTGCTAGTGATGGCGCATGGGCTGCGCCACGAGAATATAAATCCGCTAATTGGCTGGCTGTCGGATCCGAGTCGCACGGCTATGGTCTTCGATTATTGCTCACGCGGCTCGCTGCAGGATGTGCTTATCATGGATGAGATTAAACTAGACTGGTCTTTCCGCCTAAGTCTGTTGACTGATCTGGTGCGCGGTATGCGCTACCTACACACCTCTCCGCTGCGCATCCATGGCGCACTGACCTCCAGAAATTGTGTGGTGGACGCTCGATGGGTCCTCAAGATTACCGACTATGGTCTGAATTCCTTCTACGAAATGCAGGGCCTGGCACAGGTGCCACGCAGCAACAAGGAGCTGCTGTGGACGGCGCCAGAGTTGCTGCGCACTATGAAAACACAACCACAGCAGCAACATCATCATCATCATCATCAGCATGGACGCGTGCAGTTGGGCACACAGCTGGGCGATGTCTACTCCTTCGGCATCATTATGCAGGAGGTGGTGGTGCGAGGTGAACCCTATTGCATGCTCTCACTCTCGCCAGATGAGATTATAGCCAAGCTTAAGAAGCCACCGCCCCTAATCAGACCCTCGGTCTCCAAGGGAGCTGCACCACCAGAGGCCATCAACATAATGCGACAATGTTGGGCCGAACAACCAGACATGAGACCCGATTTTAATTCGTAAGTATAGCCAATGATTTTAACTATCAAACATATTCTATATGTAAGTTCAATTAACGGGATAATTTAGCTGTACCAAAAAAATATTACTAAACCAATTCTTAAGTTGTTTAGAACATCAAATTCCTATCAAATTCTATCGTTAAGTATTTAGGAAAGTTCACTCAGCTTGAACTTGGTGAAGCTCTATACTGTATCTGTAGATTCAAAATGAAAATAGGAGAAGGGCTCTGATGACCATTTCTACCATAATTCTGCAATATATTCTTGATCAGGATGCTTTAGATATTGCCTTTTTTCATCTGCAGCGTTTACGAGCGCTTCAAAATGCTCAATCACGGACGCAAAGTCAACTTTGTGGACACAATGTTTCAAATGCTGGAGAAATACTCGAACAACCTGGAGGAATTAATACGAGAGCGGACCGATCAGCTGGACATAGAGAGAAAGAAAACTGAGCAGCTGCTGAATCGGATGTTGCCAAGGTAATGCCGAGCCAAGAATCTAGTCCAGACTTTACAATACATGCTGTCTCCTTCTTCGCAGCTCTGTTGCTGAGAAGCTTAAGATGGGCTTGGCCGTTGATCCGGAGGAGTTCTCGGATGTTACAATTTACTTCAGCGACATTGTTGGCTTCACAACGATCGCTGCTCATTGCAGTCCAGTGCAGGTGGTGGACCTTCTCAATGATCTCTATACAATATTCGATGCCACCATCAATGCTTACAATGTATACAAGGCAAGTCTTATAGAGAATCTGAAATTGAAGCCCGCATGTAATATCACTCTCTCACTTTCAGGTGGAGACCATTGGAGATGCTTATATGGTCGTCAGTGGACTGCCTGTAAAGATACCCGATCATGCCGAGCAGATAGCCACCATGGCGCTAGACCTGCTCCATCAGAGCGGACGCTTCAATGTCAAGCATCTGCCGGGCGTGCCTCTGCAGCTTCGCATCGGCCTGCACACGGGTCCCTGCTGTGCGGGCGTTGTGGGTCTAACAATGCCGCGCTATTGCCTATTTGGCGATACAGTCAATACAGCCTCCCGAATGGAATCAACAGGTAAACGCAAAGCATTTACAATTTATATAGACTAATGCAATTATATTGTTTTGCTATCTGCGCAACACAGGCTCCTCCTGGCGCATTCACATGTCGCAAGAGACTCGCGATCGCTTGGAAGCACGCGGCGGATACTCGATAGAGCCTCGCGGCCTAATCGATATCAAGGGCAAAGGCATGATGAACACATTCTGGCTGCTGGGCAAGAAAGGTTTTGAGAAGCCTTTGCCGGTGCCACCACCCATAGGGTAAGTCGACCATTGGGACTGCTGTATATAATAAGATTTGATTAATTGATTAATCAGTCAATCAATATCTACGTAGATCTTAAGTAAACTTTTTTGATCTCAAGTTTTCACAACTATTGAAAACAGAATTTTTTTATACAATAAACGTAAAATCTTGCAAAACTGTATTTACTTATGCAAAACTATTTATTAATTATGTCATAATTTATTTAAAACAATTGCCTAACCTCAGAGAGTCGCATGGGTAGGTAAACTTTAATGCCATACTCTGCTCATATTAGATAATATAAATCCTATATTTGTATCGCAGCTTGGACGAATCACTAATACGCAACTCGATTACGCTGAAGGCGCAGGCGAACAAGTCGAGAACCAGTACGAATCCCTCATCGTCGCAGAGCTCTTCGCTGGCTGGGGAAACAGTCGAAGTGAAGGTGGAGATAACGCCACCCGCCAACACGGACTTGGGCTCCAGTGTGTTGCCCAATTCCTATTCGCTGGACTCGACCTCAACGAACACCATTAGCCCGAATACGACGCTATGCCCGGAGTTTCCCAATAAAACGCCCAGCAGCACAAGTCCGCAGTCGCGCAAGTTGTCGGAGCTCACGCCGGATAGTCTGTTGAATCCCAACAGTTTCAATCGCTTGCCCAGCTCTACGGGCGGCTCTAGCTCTCGGTTATACAAGAAGATTGAGGAAATGATGGATCTCAGCTCACCGTACAATCATTACAAGTGTCTCAGTCCCAGCGAGAGCAACCTGACCCAGTTCTATGATGGCAAATATATGTACGGGAATTCAAGTGGCGGCAGTGCGGCGGGAAATAATGGCCCTGGCAGTGGGGGCTGCTCCGTGAGCGGCAGTACCTCCAAGTTTGACAGCAAGCCCGGCTCCAGCCGCCTGCTGCGTCGTCAATTCAGTCTGGACCGGGACGATCAGCAGTCCAAAGTGGAGCAGCAGCATCAGCACTCCCTGCAAGCAAGCAACTATGCGGCCCTGATGAATGCTAGCAAGAACTCCATGCTCGATATACCGACGCTGCACGACACATCCCGCAGTCCCAAGGGCACTTTGACACGAGCGCACAAACAAAACTCGGCATCCATAGCACAGGACTTGGAGAAGATCGAAGAGATACCGCTCTCGCCGGCCTCCTCGCAGCATCACAGCAGCCTAGATAGCAATCTGAATCGTAGTCCACCATCCACGCTGGAGGCTCAACCACCCCCGGCGAAAGCCATGCCCGCCTCTGGTGCCCCGCTCAGTCCGCCGTTGTCCTCAGCGCCTACGTCGCCGGCGCCGTCGCGCACTCTCAACGGCCTAGATGCGCATCGACGATCGAACAAGAATAACAACAACAACAGCAGCAGCATCAGAAGCGAGAGCACCGACAGCCCCCATCCGGCACAGGAGAGCAACATGCCCAGCCCCGAGATAGTCCTGAACGTGGAGCAGCTGCTTAGCAGATAGGACACAATTTAGGCAAATGCGCCCGAGTAATTTAAAAAGCTTTATATCTGAGGTCGTCATCGAGTAAGATAATATCCGAGAATTTTCAGAGTTGTGATGTGCAAAGTGAAGTACCTCAAAGCATGCAAACTTGGTTCCAGCTGCGAAATGAAAGTACAACTTAGTTGATGATTAGTAATGTCCATCGATCGAATGAATCTATTCGAACCGGCTTTTCACACTAGTCAGCGTCAATCTTAGCCAATTAACGAGACACTCCTGTCTAGCTTTATTTTTCGTATGGTTCGCACAGTGGACTAAGAGTAAAAGTTAGCCTTAACTAGGATTTTACCCAAATTCATACTTTAACTTTAATTTGAATTAAATTGGAATTATGCATATAATAATACAAATGATTAGAAAAAAAGATAATTATTACGATTTAGTGAGACCTGCTATCCCCCATTTGTATGTGCTTTGTATGTTAAGAGGAATACGATGATGCCCACGATCAAGTGTTAATCAATTTTATAAAAACCTAATCAAAATTACTATTAACTGCATGGAACTTCAGAACTGAACACACCTTAATCTAAATACCGTAATCTAAATACTATGTATATCTGAACTAAATTGTTGGGCTGATTCTTACATCCATCATACATGTGTTTTCAATTCGAAATGAAGTTCCTTTCATATATAAATACATACTCTACTATGTAAATACCGTTAATAATGTTTAGCCATTTAAGAATCTTTTTGATGACAAAACCAAATATCAAATAAGTATTATAACTATACGGAAATTTAGTTTTCTAAAGACAATCGTTATTAATTTTATAATAAAAACAAAAAACAAAAAAAAATACCCTAAATTTTGAGAAGTGCAAAGTTTTATACCCTTGTAGTTATATTTTAAAGAAAGTCTTTTGAAGAGCTTTTGCTGATAATTTCCCATAAAAATAAGCCCCCATTCATCCGTTACTTTCTGTAAAACTATAGGAGATGCTATTCCGACGTCGCGGTAACTTTTCTATTGAAACACTTGTAATACTGAAAAATGAAATTAGCTAAGAAATATGCAAATTATTATTATCAAATGGAAATATCTGTAAATTGGAATCCAAAACTAAAATAATATCTACAAGGGTGTACAAAAAATAATAATAATAACAATGCGGAAACGGTGCGCGAAATATTTATTGATCCAAGTTGATCGTATTATATGTATAAGAAATTTGTAGCTGTTATATATGGTAGACTAGTCGGATTGTAAACTACTCATCCTATGTGTCAAGTATTAATACCATAAATAAGTATCTATATTGAACAAAACAAGTTGGAAAATAAAAAGTATATAAAAATATCAAAAAAAAATTTAATGTAAGTCCATAGCTAATTCTACCAGAATATAATTCAACTCGAAATCAGACCCACTAATGCAAAAAACTTTTATAAAATACATATATAGTCTCTAAGATCAAACAAATGAACTAATCGAATTTTATTGCGAAGATTTTATTGATTTAATTATGTTTAACAATTTCGCATATTTTCAATTTATTTCATTTCATATTAACAAAATAAACCCATTGTCAATTATGTCAGAGCTTCACAAAGGGCGTTTCTCATCATTTCTCAACTAATTCAATTCGATTTTCATGTTTTTTTTTTCTTTTCTTTTCCATTGACTTCGGAACGTTTATTGTTGTGTTTTAATCAAGCGAATAATTTTGCGGCTGTGCGCGTTTCATTATTGTTATTAATTATTAAATACTTACCTTTAAAGTTGACGTAACTATTTATAAACGGTGTAAATCCAAAATAAAATTATATATTAATAAATGGAACGAAATGATTAATTATATTTATGGGAGTCCTGATATAAAGCATAAGCCATTTGCCATATGAGAATCACTCATGTTTTAAGTTTCAACACAATCTGAACTTTTTAACGAGGTTACCCAAGATAATATTACGCTTTTCGCTATATAACACAATATGTTCACAAATAAATGTTTAATTAACTGTCCACATTGAAAGATTCCTTCAGCATCTTAATACAGATTTTAATATACGTTTCTGGATAGAAAAGACCAGCTGGTAATCGTCTATGCAATTTCAATGAAAATGTCGTGAAACACATGGAATTAGATTTTAAATAGTCAATCAGAGATAAGTTTATGCTAATTTAATAATGTTTGATAGAAGTGTTAGTTATACAAGCCGAAGATAGAGCAGGGAGTTTATTGGAACCACAAGACAAGATAAGCTAATAATGGCCTGGAAAATGCAAGAAACAGTAACATTGTCTTAGGTGCCCGAATTAACCATTACAATCCTCCACTGATAAAGTATATCGCTAGGCTATATCCAACGAATACATGCATTGAAGTCTCATGCTATTCTATATGTGTAGTATCTTTGCAAAAGGATCATATTGCATGATTAGAATGTCAGCTTCTATTACATATTTAACTTATCTAAATCGGTTCGCAGACAATTTCAGCGGCAAAGGAAATAATTATTATGAATCAACAATGCTGAAAGCTTATATTAAATTGACTTGACAGCTTCACACTTTGCTAAAGTTGTAGGTGTTTATTGGAAGTGATTTCTCTTTTTGCGGCATGGTATGATTTTTTTTTTTTTTTTTTTTTTTGTTATTTAGTGTGTGGCAGCTCAAGGAGCGGCCTGCTCGTCTTCCATATAGTACCTAAATAAATGCTATTCCTCCTCTTCTTTCTCCTTACGATGTGATTTCTTCTTATCGTTTCGACTGGACGAACCGGAACTTGTGGAGCTGCTTTGCTTGCTGCTGCGCTCGCTGCGATCTTTTTCGCGTGATTTGGATTTCCGCCGACTGGATTTGTCGCGTGATCGTGAGCGTCCCTCACGTCTCGAGCTTTCTTTTTCTTTGTCCTTATCCTTATCCTTATCTTTGTCCTTATCTTTGTCCTTGTCTTTGTCCTTGTCCTTCTCCTTGTCTTTGTCCTTGTCACGCGAACGCGCCTTTTCCCGATTGCTTCGCTCCCTATCGCGCTCCTTATGATCACGCTCCTTACGCTTCTCCTCCTTGAGTATATGCAAATAATCCTCAAAGTACTCCTCGCGATATGCTGAATCCAGTGCTCGGTAACGGGGATCAGCTTCGAATTTTTTCTTAATATCATACCAACGCGTATGACGCTCGATATCGTGCCGCTCACGCAACATGTCCAGAAAATCTTTGCGGAGCTAAACATAAATAAACAATTGATTAATAAAAGAATGCATGATAACAAGCAAATGTGTTTTATTTGAATTGAACAGATTTTACCTGTTCTTTCTTTAGCTGCTTGTCTTTCTCACGCCGTCGCCTATCACGGTCATCGTCGTAGCCATCCGTTCTGCGATCTGATGACGATGGCATACTGGTGTTGCTGCCGTTGCCGCCATTCCCCCCCAAAGGCATCCTCTGGGAGCCCATATCTGTGAGTAAAAGGTGCAATGATAAAATGGGATACGAAAAAGGCATTGTGGTGAGCACTTACTCAGGTTGGGCGGCATGCGCAGTATACCAGGCGGCGGACCCATACCTAAATTGAAAATATATTGAAATATATAATTTTTGCATTGAGCTTATGCGAATGACAGTGCAATGCTTACCCATGTGTGGCATTCGCATGTTGGGTGGCATCATGCCGGGCGGCGCATGCTGTCCCCGTAGCTGTGGTGGCGGTCCGCTCATCTGGGGTGGTGGGACATTCATTTGAGGCGGCATACCCGCTGGCCCGCCCAATGGGGGCGGCTGCTGTTGCTGCTGAGACGGATGGTGAGCGGGGCCAGGAGTTAGCTCCTTAATACCAGTGGGCACCCAGCCGGCATTATCGTTGCCCCACTGTGATTCCTGAGTGGGCTCATAGCCATAGTCAAACGGTTCCGGCTCATGGAAGAAGGGTTCATCAGAAGCACCCGGTGGTGGAAAATTGGGTGCCATTGGCCCTAGACCGCCGCGCGAATACTCACGACATTCTGCCGTCATCACCTGTATCGCATTCTCCTTGACGCCTCCTGTGGTGGATATGGGACGCGGCGGTCGCGCCATCATGCCCATGCCTGGGCGCGGCTGATGCTGCATCATGGGCGGCATGCCTGGCGGCGGCATTTGCATGGGTCCATCGCCAAGGCCCACCATGGGCTGATGATGATGCATGGGGCCGCCCATGCTCATCGGAACGTTCATATTGGCCGTGCTGCCACCTTCCGGCATGGCCATCGACGTGGCACTCTGATTCACATTTTGAGTAAGACTGGCCAGCCCCACGCCGCTCTCGGCCACACGAAACCGTTTCTGGCGTTCACAATACGCACGCCACGTTTCCTCGTTGAAGCCATAGTTGAAGTAATCAGTAATATCAGCACCGGGCTTGCGCCAAGGCTTTTCCTCCAGCGAGTCAATGCTAAACTCATGCACGGCCACGCCGTTAATGGTTCCAGCGCCCTCGAAGTCCTCGATGCTAAACTTGCCGGCTTGCGCCGTGGGCTTGGCCTTGTCTGCCGCTGTGGCGCCTGCCAGCAAATTTGGCCGCTGCTTGATATTGTAGGTGCTGGGCGCCGACTTGATGTCACCAATGACAACATTGATATCATCATCTGAGTCGTCATCATCGTCATCATCGGAGCCAGAACCATTGCGTTCTTTTCGCGATACTAGTCCAGGTGCACCAGCCGTCAACTCCGTCATATCGGTGTCTTCCCCCTGAGAGCCGGCATCGTCCAAGCTGCTGCCGCTAGGTTCTGCTGCTCGCGCATTGCTAGCCATTGTGTCCGGCAACGCTTCTTCATCTTCTTCCATTTCCTTGGCGGGATCCTCGAAGTCGGCATATTCGAGCAGCTCCTCCTTGGGGAATGCGGGCAACGGGCAACCAGCTCCAGGCTTCTCGCCGGTCACTGCGGCAAGTGCCTCGTGCTCCGCCGCCAATGCATCGCTGCCGTTTGATACTTCGTTGGTCGTTGAGTCTGTATTCGATGTGCCATACAGCCAGCTATCCTCATTAGTGTCATCCGCCATATTTGTGTTAGGTTTTGAGCGCGGCCACGAGTTTATTTAATTATTAAATGTATCAAATGCCCAACGCCGAGCTCAAGTAAACACTGTTTAATAAACTACAACCATTTATTTAGCATTACACCGTTTTGCGTATTTCGGTCACACTGGCACGGTGAAAACTGGCTGTGTTTCATTGTCTCAACGTTGCGCTGTAGAATGAATGAAAATGGAACACACGAACCAGCTGTTAAGGCCGCGCATAATTTAAAGTAACGAAATAATGAATTAGTTTAATTAATATCAAGCAATTTAAACTGTATAGAAATTACACAATTTTTTCCAATAAACACTTGTTGTAAATTTGAAAGTGGTTTATTATGTTTATATTTATTTATTTTAATATGTGTAGAGATATTCTTAAAAATTAAAGTGTTTTCAATATATCACGAACAACGTTGCGGAACATACAAGAGAGGGCACAGTCGTATCGCTGCAAGCATAGTTGACGTAATCCGAGTAGTAGCTGACCAAAGCGCAGCCAGTGGGATCTATGCAGAGTGTAGCGAGCCAAGGAGCAAAGTGCACCATTGGAGTACGTGTCTAAAATCAGAGCATAGTCGGCATTTAAAGCCAATTCTGGAATGGATATGATTAGCATAAACAATGATTACTTCTTAGGCTGTAAGTCTCGAACACACCTTTACGGCACAAAATTAAAGTTTCCAGAAAGTTCAACTCCATGAGATCGGCTCGCAATTGTTGGGTCTCCGATAGCATCAGCTTGAGCTGCATGTCGCCACAGCTCTCGATCATGGCACTGATATCCAAGGACCAGTGCGAAGCACGCAATATGAAGCACTCGCTCCAAACCACCTGCAGAATAGCATCCTGCTGGGCACGTGCCAAAAGTCGGAACTGTTCGTTGAGCTTTGCTTGGCGTAGACATGTAACCAGTATCTGGGCGAGAATCTGAAAGTGCACCGTCGGAGTAGGTGGCGATGGCGGCGCAGGAGGTGTCTGAGCCAATAGACGTTGACTGCTTTGAGCCTGTTGACTTCGTGGACCACGCTCTTCCTGCACAGCGGCGATATTCATGCCCACGGCAAGACAGCGCTGAAAACGGCACGACGGACACCAGTTACGACGCGCCTTGTCCACCACACAGTTGCCCTTAACGGCAATGCAGGCATAGTGACTGCCTTTCCTTACGCTGCGCTTGAAGAAGCAGGAGCAGCCATCGCAGCACGAGACTCCATAATGCTTGCCAGAGCTCTGATCGCCGCACACTTGGCAGGCATTATATAGCGTTACAAGGGACATGGACAAGGCAGCTACTGCGAGTCGACTATCCAGGCTGGCCATGTTATTGGCAGTTTTATATGCCTGAATATAGTTGGGCACAAATGATATGCAAAGACACTTCACTCGAACATGATTCGAGGATTTTTATTTATATTAAGCAGCCACACAGGAGTGTGGAGCTGGAAGTTTACCAGAAAGGAGGGCGTAACATGTCAAAAGTGACAATCATTGCCATGGACTAACACGGACGCGTTAACAATTTGTAAACAATTATTGTTGTGCTCTATGATTGGTCAGAAGTGTCATCCAAAGTGCTTTCAACTGACGTTTTGTGTAAATAGAAGGACAAGTCCAAAGTCCAAGCCATGACAATTAGGGGTTGTGAACGAATTCGAATTGAAAAGGCAGGGAGCGGGCGTTGATCGTATTGAAACATATTGCTACAAAAGTTAATAACAATTAAATTTACTTATTTCAACCACTTTGTATTATTTTTAAAATTATTAAAATACTCTGTGAATTATTATTATTTGTAAAACCATTACAATACAATTTGCAATCAAAAATATTCAATTTAATTTAGTTAAAAATATTTATGATACATACTACACATTTCACCATGTATCTCACTGTCATTCTCTTAACAATTTAAAAAAAAAAAATTCAATACAAAATTTTTCATATATTGCAAATTCAAATTATCAGTCACTATTTAATACTTATCGATTGTGGAATGTAATCGATAAGAAAATATTCTTATAACAGAGCTACTACAGCTTATGTTAAGTCCGCATACCAGCTGTTTGAAGTTGTTTACTTGCGTAGGTAGCTAAGCTAATTGGGAATTATTACATATTAAAACCATTTACATCACAAGTAGTTTTTCATATTAAATTTGATTATATTAAAAGAAATTGCAGCTATTTTCAAATGTCTTATATGTTGTTCCTAGCACTATAATTATATTAAGGGTTGCTTTTGTATGTTATAAAAGCGTATTTTCTTGGGGTATTTTTTCGCTAACTAGTTGCGGTCACACTATTTACATGTGTCATGTTTTTTGTATTTATTAAAAGAAACGTTTTTAAAATAAAATGTAAGCTTTTATATTACAAATAAGCGTCAAAGTCGCGCGCATTCAAGTTATACATATAAACGGTCATATATCCGTGCGAGTGCATATACAATTGTTCGGTCTAGTTTTATATTGCCTGCAGCCGCTGCGGTATTCTTTGCAGTCAGCCATTTAAATCAAGAAACTACAACTATAAATGAAAACGTGAAAAGACGCGTCGCAAACTGCAAACTAAACGCCCAGCAAATGTGTAATGAAGTGTTGAAGCGAGCTTGAAAAACATAAAAAAGAAACATATATATATAGGAAGGTACCTGCCTATAATTACAACTAGAGGCTCCAAGCGCTGCACGTTTGGAAAGTGACGTCGCGACGTCACATACAGGGTGTTGCAATACACATACCTGTGAGTTTTTGTTATTGCTTTAAGTTTCATTCATTAAAACTGCAAGCGTTGCATCAAATTCCAATATGTGACAAGCAGTGAACAACGTGCAGCTGTTTGGCAACACCTAACCAGGCGCTCACTCACACAAAAACACATGTACACATGTAGATTGATTTTTCCAACATTACAATCGCTTGTGTATGTGTGCGTGTGTGTGCCTGGAAGCTGCTCCAATGTTTTTTTTTCAGTTTGGATTATATGCGATTAACTGCAGTCGCTGGTGCTGTTCCATTTCCACTTTGGTGTAAAAATAAACTGCATTCATAATGTATGCCCCCCTTAAAAAAATGTTTAAAAATGTCAACAAGCCTACATACAGGGTGCCACCAGCACCATCTCCATCTTCACCAGCAACCCCCACCCCTGATGCACGTGTTGTGAGAAGCGCCAGCAATGCAAACAACTAAAATAACAACGAGAACAAGCAAAACGTGCTAAAGCGCAGCAAATAAAACGACATTTACATGCATGCATTCAAACATTGAAATATACATACAATGCACACATACGTAGATATGTATGTATATTTCTATGTTGAAAGGCATTTGTATGTAATAATTATATTACTAGACTGGCCACACTTTGCAGTCAATTTAGCATTAAACGGTTAGCGGCCTCTGCTTTAACGGCATATGCCCATAAATTTATTTACTTAGCCCGGCCAAGTAAAAGGTAAAACGGAAAACAAACCGCCAATTGGCGACTGAATGGAATGGGACACAAATGGAAATAGTAGAAGACACATTTCCGTCCGGTAGCGAACAAACCAAAATAGACAACGCACAGTGCTTCTGAATTGTTATCAACTAAACGCAAATTATTCATTTTTTCAATTCTTTCTACATAGTATTATAATAATTTATGATTCCGTTAATATAATAGTATATGAAAGCTTTAGTGTTATTAAGTCAAAATTGCATTACCTATATATAGAAAGATATGTATCTATAAATAATGCAATTTTTATTTCATTAATGAAGCAGCACTAAAAACTCCAGCCATCCTTCGCAATATTGCCAATAATAACTTAATTAAAGTTCTGTTCGCTTGCTCCACTGTGCATCACTTACGTAGCCGTCTTTGCTGTTGCCATACGCGCCTATATATATGTACAAATATGTGTGTCTGCATGCGTGTGTGTGTGTTTGTGTGCTTGTGCTTGTGGCTTCTCTCAGCACTTGGAGGCATGGTACTCAATGCACTTGCAGTTGCTTTTGCTGTTGCTGTTGCCGTTGCTGGTTTTTCTTTTTTATTGCAACATGCACCTAAGTCTGTATGTCTGTGTTTGGGCCACTTGACCAGGCGCAGGGAGAATGGGTCGTCTGCCATTCTAAGCACTAATCTGAATGCCGCAAGTGTTGCTGAGTTTCCTGTGGCGCTGACGCTCATTAGGGTATAATTTGCATTAGCTGCAACGCAGCAGAAACCCATCGCCAGACACATACACGTTCATATATGGGTAGGTCTATATGTTTATGTACATATAAATATAACTTATTGATTTTACTTGAACTTCAGCAAACTAAAAAACACACCTCACTTCCGAAGAAACCCGTTTTTAAGATACCGTATGTGGAATCCTAAGTGCAGAGTTGATGACATTTGCCTATTCTCTAACGTATGAGCCGTATCGTTTATATGTTTATGTGTATTCATTCATATACCCTCATTCCCCATTCAAGAGAGGGCATTAAAGTTCGAAGCACAAGAACAACACATAAAAATTAACCCAGTTCTTGGCGCCCACTCGCTGCACTTAGGAGGTGTTTGGAGTAGCCGAAACTGTGGGGAAGAAACGAAAACCAATTTTTACCTATCGTCTATGTTCGTCATCAGTGAGCACTTGATGTTGGGCAGACAGCCAACAAACATACAAATAGACATATAACAAAAACCAACAAAGAAGAAAAATGTTTGCTTATAATTTTCACACCCAGTGCCACGAAATGCATAGTTGTTATTGTAGTATTTGCTGTTGCTGCTGCCTGCATTGACTTTTGACGCTTGACGTTGATAAATGAATCATAAAAGCAGCGCAGTCAACGCCACCGGCAAAACGCACAGACATGGAAATAGAGGGAAAATAAAATGAGAGGGAGAGAGATAAAGAAAGAGAGCCCACCGTGCGAGCCCATTCGCACTGTGGTATATGTTTTGTTGCTAGTTTGCTTTGCTAATTATTTATTTATTAACCTCTCTTAAATATTTCAAATTCAGTTGCTGTTGTTGTTGTTTTTATTAACGTGCTAATCGATAACAGCTGTGACTCTTGTTATCGTATATTTTGAGTGCAAGTTCGTGTCCAATATTTCTCCCATGCTGGCGCCCACGATCTTTGGGGCTCTCTCTGCCTCTCTCACCCACACGCACACATGAACTCTGTTTCAGAATTGTAGTTGCTGTAGTTTTCTGCTGTTGCTGCCGCTGCTGCTGCTGGCACTGCTGCCGGGCAGTGGCAGTGACACTCAAAGTGAGTCCGAGCCGCGCAACTGCCAGAGTCAGTTCGTCTGTTGGCCCATATTGATATTAATTGTTCTTGCTGTTGTTGTTGTTGTTGTTGCAGAAAATATATAATATACATATATATGTATATGTATATATAAATATATACAAATTGTGTGGGTGCTCTAACCGTTTTAAAAACAAAAACAATTTGTTTTGTGTGCCAAAATGAAAAAAATTGTTTTTTATTTTTTAATTAAGAACACACAATTTTTAAAGTGATTTCGCAGATAATCATAAAAAGAAAAAAAAAAAATAAATTGAATGGATATAAGCGGAATTTACTGAAACAAGTCGCCATCTATATAATCGTGCATGCAATCATACATATATAAATATTCTTATATACGTATGTATATATATTTCTATGATATTTAATACACATATTTAGCTGGATTTCTGCCGTGTGTTTTTTTATGGTAAAGCCAAAGTTGTATGACGCGCCTGCAAAAATAAAATAGATACATACATACATATGTATATAAGTAAAAAAATATATAAACGAAGAAAAGAAGCAGTAAAAAGTCAAGTTAGATAAGAATTGTTGTAGATAAAGGCCTTGTCCCTGCCCTTGCTCTGACGCATGCTCCAGTGACTGAAAAGTATTTGCTGCTACCAGCGACTGCATTTAGGCATTTCCTATCGATTACAATTAATATTAATGTTACTATTATTTCCTTGCAGCTGTTTTGCAGTAGCTTGAAACGGAAACCAGGTGTTTGTTCGGTAGCCAGCAGAACAGATGTCTAGCGAAGAGGATAAACCACCGGCGCCGCCAGTGCGTCTAACCAGTAATCGTGGCGGCGGCGTTGGCATCGAACGTGTCCCCATTCCCGGCAGTGGAGCTGGCGGCATTGGTGGTGTCGGCGATGCGCCTCCAGTTGATATGCGGCCATTGCCAAAAGGTAAGTTAGTTCAGTATGTGGATGCCATTGGTGCGGTCAACAATATATTATTCTTTACTTTCACTTAAAGAGCCCGACGATGCGGACCGCAAAAAGAAGACATTGAAAAACAAGATAAAAGGCTCGAAGCCGTCGCACATGGATTCCAAACCAAATATCTCGTATCCCACTAACTTCGAGCACACAGTCCATGTGGGCTTCGATGCAGTCACCGGCGAATTCACGGTAAGGCCGTCTGCAGCTTTGCGATTATGCATTTTAAATATTAATATACTTTCTTGTGGCTTGCATTTTGGCTTCGCAATCATTTTTTTATAGCCAAAGCAATGCGATCCAATCAATTGCTAAATACTTTTGTGTTTTGCTAGTTCCATATGAACAAAAATATTTTTATACACACACTGAAACACATCATATAAATGGAAATAAAATAAATTTAAATCAAGCAAGACGATTGAAAATTACCTCAAACTTTGCTTATGAATAGTTCAGATAGAGGTTTTAATTGATAATGAATATCTACCGTGTCTACTTTTATGAGGAAACTCTTAGTGAATGAGTACTCAATATATGTTAATGTATACGAATCTCGTACGAATGTGTATATGTCTATTAATGTTTCAAGAAAGGTTTTCCACTCTCGTCAGGGTCCTTTTTCATTATCATTTTGTGATTTCCTAGTTATTTCTAAATTGTCAAACAAGGCGTAGCCCAAATTGAAATAATCGTTAGGCATTGCTGTTCAATTTAGATTTTATTAAAAAGAAATTGAAGAATCATTTCGAACAGCTTTGCTTTACTAACTAGCTTGCCTTGTCAAGAGAAACTGTTTCGATCATTCATATGCGTATGATTTTGTGCATTAATTTTGCTGTTAACCCTTTTTAAATACTCAATTGTATACATTATGTTTCTCTCTTTTGTGAGATATGCTCTATACCAATTTTGAATTATTCATTATTATTTCAAGCTGCCAATGAAAGTAAGTAAATATATCGTTCAGGCAACGGAACTTGCCTTCATCAGTTTTCTTAGCGAAATTCCAATCATCTGTTGTTTGTGCCTCCCCATTCGTTTGTTTTGAGATCGGCTCTTTCATAGTTCTCATTTTATTACGATTCTTACTGTAAACGTGTTCTCTACTCTACACTACACCAAACCCAATTACCACACTAAACTTTTGCCGATGGCTGAGCTTAATTATTGTAGTATAAATATATTTAGTCGCCGACTTGCTATTAATCCCAGACTTCATTGGACAAATATATATATATAATCCAGCTTTCCCTTGCTGCTCTGTCTTTCTCTCTCTGTCTGTGTATGTGCCCATCCTAGCTGGGCGCTTTTTCATTATTATTACAGAATATATAAACTAACCAAATTTCTGCATATTACAGGGTATGCCGGAGGCATGGGCGCGGCTCTTGATGAACTCCAACATCAGCAAACAGGAGCAGAAAAAGAATCCGCAAGCAGTGCTCGATGTGCTCAAATGGTTCGACAACACAACCAAGCAGAGGCCAAGTTCAAAGTACATGACAAATGCTATAACAACGCATTCAGGCAAGTGTTTATAGAGGATCAAAGAATATATAATATGCTAATTACAATTATTTCCCCTTTATCCACTGCATTTAGGATCTTCGTTGAGCCGCGTAAGCAGCAGTAGTCCCAGCAGCACGCCAACAGACTCGGAGCTGCATGGCTCGAACAGTGGTGGCAATTTAATTGGCGTGCAGCTGGGTAGTATGACACTTGGTCCCAATGCCAACAATGTATCTGCAGCGGGTCAATTGCTGAGCAATCACTACCAACAGCAACAGCAACAGCAGCACTTGCTGCAGCAGCAACAAGTGCAGAACCATCAGCAGCAGCACCAGCAACAACACCAGCAGCTACACCAGCATCAGCATCACATTGGCCTAAGTCAATCGCATTCGTACAACTTTACTGGCCAAACAGCCTCTACATCCACTTCGCAACATTCATCTGCCAATGAAAACGATATGTACGTAGATATGGGTGTCGCGCAGCAGCAGCCACCACCACCACCAGTGGCGTCTCGGCCGGAGCGCACGAAGTCCATCTATACGCGACCCATCGAGGAACTGCAGCCGGCGCCGTTGCCAGCGGCACCAGCAACGACACCCACAACGCCACTGCAAAACCACAAAGCAACTACGGCCACGGTGGCTGCATCGCCTCTCATGCTTAACAATGCCACAACGACGCTGGACAAGAACAAAAACAATGCAAGTGAGTAGCTCGACAAGTGAAATGCTTAGCTGGTTGTTAAATTCAAAGTTTATCAAGCCCTTGCAGTGTCTGAAAATTCGTTACTAACCCATCTAAAACGGTAACTTATAAACAATTTCCAAACTGTACCACATCCATTCTGGCTTTGATGAATTTATACTAAAAAACTGTCCGAAATATCCAAATGTTTTATAACATCTCCATATCGATAGAAAAATATGACCAAAAATAATGTAGAAATTATTATCCTTAAACATGGGTGCTCGGTGCTCTCATTTATTTTAAGTTCCGTTTAGTTTAAAATGCTCTAATATGCAGCTCTTGATTTACTGCAAGGGTAACAAGCTGCTTCGATGCAGTTCGAAGATGATTTCAGTTCTCATGTTGTTGTTTTATTTGAAGTAATCCATGCATTGATGCGTAATATGTACTGTTTAATGCTAATGTTATTGTCATTTTGTATCGCCTCTTCTGTGTTCTGTTCTGTTCTGTTCTGTTTTGACTCTGCTTTGAATTGCTGCTTAACAACCAAACAACTGCAACATCAGCAACAATTGCAACTGCGACGGCAGCGAGCAGCTCCACAGCGGCAACAGTAGCAGCAGAAGCTACAACTACAACAACAGCAACAGCCATAGCAACAGCAGCAACAACAACAACAACAGATACAGAAGGCATTGAGGCATCAGCAACAACAGCTGCTAATGCTCAAATTTTGTCTGCTTTGGCAAACGCTACTAATTGTCCTCCCACTACCGCAATAAATGCAGCTGCTAGCAGAGAGGAGCAGCAGCTTATTGAGTGTATTGCTGCTGCAACAGCAGCAGCAGTAACAACCGAAGCTACAACTACAACAACAACGACTAATCACCACTCTTCTGCTTCCTCCTTTTCATCACTCCCCTCGTTTCATGATGATGCGACGCCGCCGCTTACCGCCAACGCCTTGCCCTCAATACATTGTCCGACACCAACGTCTTCCACCCGCAATTCTGGTGCTGTCACCACGACCATTCCAACTATTACAATGGTAACACCTGCAACACCTGCCACAGACCTGTACCACGATCCAACGGCCAACAATTTGAATGCTTCGTCTCTGGCAGCTACGCCTGCAGCAGGCACTCAAATTGCGGTGCCCCAGCAGGCAGCGGCTGCCACCACGACGACGACGACAACGACGAGAGCTGCTAACGCAAAGAAGAAGAAAATGTCTGACGAAGAGATACTGGAGAAGCTGCGCACCATTGTCTCTGTGGGCGATCCGAATCGCAAGTACACCAAGATGGAGAAAATTGGCCAAGGTGCATCGGGCACTGTGTACACGGCCATTGAGTCCTCAACGGGCATGGAGGTGGCCATCAAGCAGATGAATTTGTCGCAGCAGCCCAAGAAGGAGCTGATCATCAATGAGATTCTAGTAATGCGAGAGAACAAACATCCGAATGTTGTCAACTACTTGGATAGTTATCTGGTATCGGAGGAGCTCTGGGTGGTTATGGAGTATTTGCCTGGTGGCTCCCTCACCGACGTTGTTACCGAGACCTGTATGGATGAGGGTCAAATTGCGGCCGTTTGCCGCGAGGTGTTGCAGGCGCTTGAGTTCCTGCACGCCAATCAGGTAATTCATCGCGACATTAAAAGTGATAACATACTGCTTGGGCTGGATGGCTCCGTCAAGCTGACTGATTTTGGTTTCTGTGCGCAAATCTCGCCGGAACAATCTAAACGCACAACTATGGTTGGCACGCCCTATTGGATGGCCCCCGAAGTAGTTACACGCAAGCAGTATGGACCAAAGGTATTTTGAACCTTACGTTTGAATGGCAAATGTATTACAATAATATATGCGTATTATTGCAGGTCGATCTATGGTCGCTAGGCATCATGGCTATTGAAATGGTCGAGGGTGAGCCACCGTACTTGAATGAGAATCCCCTAAAAGCCTTGTACCTCATTGCCACAAATGGCAAGCCGGAGATTAAGGAAAAAGACAAACTAACGGCTGCATTTCAAGATTTTCTGGACCAGTGTCTAGAAGTGGAAGTGGAGCGGCGCGCTAGCGCCATGGATTTGCTAAAGGTTTGACCAACTGGCTGATCAATAGGATATGTATAATGGAAATAATAAATCAATTTGAATTTACAGCATCCCTTCCTAAAATTGGCACGTCCATTAGCCAGTTTGACGCCTCTGATCATGGCCGCCAAGGAAGCGACCAAGGGCAACTGATTGACAACCAAAAAACAGCAACTTATTTAACCATTACTAATGAATTACTGTTACAACAAGCAACAGCAACAGCAGCAGCGAGAACAACAATAGCAACAATTTATGCGTATGATGAACAGATGATAAATTATAAGTGTTTATGATTATTATGATTATTTATATAAACGTATTTATATACAAACACATATATACTTATTATACATATTATTAACTACTCGCAACAAACAAAAAATCAATGAGTAATTACAGCACACGTGTAGCCAAGTATGCGTAGTTGAATTCACGCGACAACAATTCGGGTTTCCAGTCTACTGCTGAATTTAACGAGCAATTTTCTGAAAATTTCGATGTTTTTCCAATGAAAAATAAGTTTGCTAATGATTTGTTATACCAAATTATTGGGCATTTTAAATGCCCTAGAATTTATATTTTAATAATTGGACAAAAATTCATTCAACAAATTATATTAAATTATATTTTATAATTAATTGGCATTTGCATTTAAAAATCATATAAAATAATATTGTAATACTTTATTATAACAATTGTATAAAGGAAGAAGAGAATCATTATGAATTCTATATTAGTTTTTCAATAATTTTCTATAAGAAACAACAACTGAGTAAAAGCAAACACACTTACGAAATTCTTGCGCAAAACGCTGTAACACTAACTTTAAACACTTAAGAGTATTATTTAACTGTTTCGTTTGAAAATCTTAGCTGCATTCAGTCAAAGTTTCAATTAGTTTTCGTAAACTGCTTTATTTAATAAAAAACTAAATATATATTTTTTATACATATGCGCTTGAAGCATATTTTTATTTTCAGGCATGTTTTGTTTTATGTTTTCTGATTATATTCATAAATATTTTTATATATTGTTTCATTTTCAGAAAGGGTTATGTTGATACCAAAGACCTTACCAAGCTTTCTCCCTCACTCACACACAGCTATAACCTTCCATTTTGTACCATGTCTCTATAAATATAAAATTGTAAATCCGAATGGTGGTAACTTGTAATTGTAATGTAGTTTTCCATGATATTAGAAGAGCCTATATTTTTCAAATACATGACAACAATACAACATGGTTTATCATGATAACAGCAATTGAAATTGAATTATTATAGACCTAGCGAATAATAACGATCCAACAAATTTGAGAGAAACACTCTCAACTGTTCAAAAAATTGGGTATAACAACTAAATATAACTAGTAATTAAATAGCGTGTAACCATGAGAAAAATCAGTTACTTTGTGCCTAACCAATAAATAAAATAGAAAACAAAATGAAACATAACAACAATACATACATAAGAACAAACAGCAATTAGTAAGATAAATAATAGTAATTACTATAGTAGATTAACATAGCACGTAGCGTAGGACAGACAACTTAAATACCAGCCACAACTGTAGTTCATCGACAAAAAATGTTATACTTGCTAATTAAGTTCCGAAAATAATCAGCAATAGGCACATAAATATTGTTACTTTGATTTGAGTTGAATTATTGATTTTGAATATCTAGGTTACTGCATCCCCCTATAGAATCGACATCCATTATTTTCTTTTTATTTAACAATGTTCATTTTTTTTATTCAAATTTCTGTTCTATTTAATTAGCTCTCGAAATATGAAAAATATGAAAATATTCAATTTAAACGTAATATTTTTTGTATTAGCCTGATTTATTTATTTATTCAAATTCTCATGAAATAATTTTGCCTACATTAAATTCATCTCATTCAAGGTCGAGTACATGTTATGAAAATAAAGATCTTTTAGGTATGATAGGATTATTTCAACATTATAACTATGCGGATAAGTTGATTGAAATCTTCGTTAACGGCTCAATAACACCAATAATCACATTCAGTCTATGTGGATATTTTGTAAAACTCATACGAAGCGCATTATTTCCGCTATTAGTTCCTAATAGGCACACATACATCTATATTAATATAAATGTGTGTGTGTGTATTGACATTAAATTGAACTATATGTTTAAAAGTGAACGCCTAATAACATGGCGACGACGTTGAAAACGAATATGAATTATGATATATAGAAATTATTGTATTTTGTAGTACCTAGAAAACTAATACAAAAATGCAGAACGAATCTGTATAATACAATAATGGTAGCGATGAATTGGAAAACAAGTACATATATGTATATATATATATATATATATATATATATATATACATATATAGAAATAGAATTATGAAATTGCAAAAGAAAATCTAAAAAAGAAATGGCATATATATATATATATACATATATATGTGTAAATGAGAACCTCAAATCTAATATAACGTACGATCAATAAAACAAATATATATATATACATATATATGAATACAAAATTAACAATTTACGTTATTTTCATTTTGCATTTATTATGAAGTACATTGTTGTATGCACTTAAAAGGTTTAAAATATGGGTTTAGGTGCTACATTAATTTCACTGCTTAACATAAATGGGGTTTGAGTTTATTATTATGAATAATATGTTCGTGGCATTACTTATTTCGACGTGTGGACTCTGAAGCTGTTGGTGGCGGTGGAGGTCCACGTTTGTTCATTTCCTCCAAGAAAGCTGCAAGAATACTACTGCGCTCCTCTTCCAAATGGTCCAATACCAAGTAGCTAAATGAATTTACGCTGTGATCAATCAATTGATTAAATATGAGTCTGTCAAAAGCTTACCGCTTGTCGTTTTTGAGAATGTCCTGGATTTCTTTTAGGTGATTGGGATTCTCCTTGATGAGATCACTGCTCTTGTGTGTAATAAATTTACACTCCTGCAATAGTTCGCGAAACGCTGTCTTGGCCTGCATGGTTTTATCCTTAATGTAATCACGAAACTCGCGCTCGCCTTTATCTGAACTATACTTCAGATAGCGCGGATCGTCCTTGATTAGTTTCTTAATTTCTTTCCATGTGCTAGTCAATTGAAGTGAGCTTATCTCATCAAGCATTTCGCGGAATTTTTCGCGTTTCTTTTTCATCAGATTGTCAATGTGCTCGTTGAAGATACTGCGTGATAGACAATAAGAGATATAAAATATGCTAATTTTATAACTTGTTCTCAGTGGGCTCACCGTTCACGATCATCACGATCTAGTGTCTCAATTAATTCCCAGCGATGATCTTTACGAAGCTGACGCTTTACTTCTTTCCAGGTGAAATCGGGTGTGCGCACCAGATCAGTTAAGAGTGCCGTGAAGTGTCCAATGCACTCGTCACGCTTATGATGCTCCCTCTCCTTATCACGATCACGCAGATGTCCGGCTAGTGTGCGATGTACCTCCTTTTCACGCTCCCTGATGCTCTGCTCCGCTCGCAACTTACGTTCCCGCTCCTTTAGTTTCTGCTCTGCTTCGCTTTCGCGCTGACGTGCCAGTTCACTGTCCTCGCTGCCAGCACGCTCCTCCTGCTCCGAATCGTGCTCACCCTCCTCCTACAAGTAAGTTTTGTATAATTTATACAAATTTAATATTACTAAATTTCAATTACCGGCGTATCCTGCTTCTTGCGATCTTTGCCCTTTTCGTCCCTGTCTCGTGATGATTTGCGATCACGGTCTTTTGAACGGCTACGGTCCCTGCGACTGTCTTTTTTACTCTTGTCTTTGTCCTTATCCTTGTCACGACGGTCTGATTTCCGTTCCCGTTGGCGTTCCCTATCACGCTGTTCACGAAGCTCGCGATCTCTGCGCTTCTCCTCCTTCATTATGTGCAGGTATTCCTCGAAATACTCCTCTCGGTACATGGAGTCTACTGCCCGATACCGCGAATCAGATTCAAACTTCTTCTTGATGTCATACCAGCGCGTATGGCGTTCAATGTCATGACGCTCTCGCAGCATGTCCATAAAGTCTTTGCGTATCTAAAGATTTAAAATGGAATTTAACATGACAGCCATGCGGAAGAAAAAAGAAATCGGTTGAAAAAATAAATTAGTTATGCTTCTGAAACTTATGCGAATTTCACTTAAACTCTAAAACTTAAGGTGCTAACTTAACTTGCCTTAATTACTAGATAATCTTATAACTTATAAACATAGTTACACGCATTGCTTTTGCTGAAAAAGAATGTTTGGATTAGCTTTGTAGTAGACCTAGCTGAAAGAAATCAGTATCGAATTATGACCACAAGACTGTTGGAAAAATGCAGTGCACAATCAGGTCAAAGTCGGCAAACAGACTCAATCGGATCAATCAAACAAATAAACACAGTTGAGGTATGTGTCAAGACAATTGGACAATGTAAATATTTTCCAATATTTAATTTCTTTCTGTATAGTGAACAAAATAACGGATTGAAGACCATTTTGTTTTAGTACAATGCAATTTCTTTACAAAATTGTGGTCGGGCCAAGAGAAACGCTTCAGCTGGGCCGAAGTGAATTGGTCATAAAACTAAAGTAAACATACCAAATACATAGGCTATAATAAATTAAAGTGTGTCTGAGTGTAAGACAGAGATTTCAACGTGCCGAGCCGTTGCCAGAAGCTTGTGAGAGCAATGTGAGAGAGTTAGTCAGTTCTTACGTTGCTCTGCACAGGCTTGGATTGGGTGAATTGGTTCTCCTGTTGTGGACGCTGCCAGTGACAAGTTTTGATAAAACAAAAAGAAATATTGATTTAATTAAATTATGTTATTATTCATACTGTTTGCTCAGCCTCGAAGCCACCTGTACGCGATTTGTTGTTGTTGTTGTTGGCCGTTCTGTAATGGTAGTTGTTGTCGTTGCTGTTCAGTGATGAGTGGCTGCTTCCGCTTCCATTAGCTCAAACATTGATCTTCCAACATCAACATCTCATATTTTATGAACAAATAACGCCAAATATCATCATCATCATCATCATCACCATCATTGATCATCGATAATCATCATCATCATTGGCACAACATCATTCCTAGACGACACGTGCGACGCAGGGCGGGGCGGGAAGTGGAAATCACACCAACGATTATCAGGTAATTTTCAATTTTTGCATACCTTTTGATTTTTAGTGACTGTTTTATATTTTTGTATGGTTTTTGTTTATTCCAAATTTGTTTCTTATTTGCAGAAAAACAAATTTTTTTTGTAAATTTTTGTTTGTTTTTAGTTTGAACTCACCACACAGACAGATTATGCAAGCGTGTGCGTGGTGAACTTGAGCTATCAACTTTGGCCTGGAACTGGCACCATGAAGACAACGAGATGAGGACGACAACGATGACGACAGGATCAACGGCAGTGTGTGAATTTGGTGTTTGCATTTGGTGGGTGCTTTTGTGCTGTAATCTGTTAGCTCTTATCTAAAAATTTGATTGTACCGAACACACAATTCGCAACATGAAATTGCAACCGAACCGGTCAGGGGAAATCGTTCAGATCATGTTTCATGTTGTATTAATTAACAAAAATCAATAATATTATGTAAATACGTTGTATACAAATAATATGGTAAGTCAATAACATATATAAGAATAGATATGCATATATGGATATGGATACGTAAGTGGACAGCGAGTCACACGACGCCAACACATACCTGCTCTTTCCTCAGCTGTTTATCCTCTTTCTCACGGCGACGCACTTCGACGATATACTCATTGAACAAGCTCTCCCGCTCGCGCACCTTCTCTATTGCTCGATACCGTTCCTCCTTGGCATTGCGCTGACTAAACTCCGAAAACGAAGACCTACACAAGGTAGTCGATGTATTTTATATTACTAATTAAACAAATATAGGATTTTATTGTTGCACTACTTACTTGCCATGCAGCTTAGCTTCCTCCATTAGTTTACGGAAATCATCTCGTTTCTGTCGCATCTTATTGCGTTTCTCCTTGCGCTCCTCCTCGGCCCGATCCTTCACATACTTTTCAAATACCTGTTTGCGTTCCTTCGATGTCAGCAGCAAATACCGCGGGTCGAACACAATCTTGTGCAGCTCTTTTTCCCAGGTGCTGAAGGCAGAAACATCCTTTTCACGCAGCATCTCCTTGAACTGAGTGACGCGCGTCTCCAGCGGCACCAATGCACGCTCCTTAGCCGCACGCTGCTCAGCCTCGAGCACAGCATCCTCATTTTTTTTGGTCTTTGTAACTGAAAATTCAAAGAAATTGAAAATTGTAATTATAATTAATGCTTTTATATGCATAGTAATTAGAATTTGAGCAAAAGTGGAACTTCTCAATTTCGAATCCACTATTGGTTAGTCTAAAGTCCTATGTTTAATATATGTATAGCTAAGCCATTTATAAAATATGTTCTACTTACACGTCCGCACACGTTTTGTGGGTACTTCCTCCACACTAGATTCGGATTCGGTGCGAATTTTGATGACCTCATCATCATCATCATCATCCGGTTCTACGCGGTGTACCTGCTGGTTCTGCTGTGTTTGCTGTGTTTGTCCTAGGCTCAGCTTCTCCAGAGCCGTAATATTCTCGGTAGGCTTCTTATCGGATTCAGCTGATTTCTCTTCTGCAGATTTTAATTGCTCGGGTCGTTCATTTACCGCCTTGTCGACATCTTCCCGATTCATCAAGTCTTCGGGTCTATCCCAAACGGAAGTGCGGGTCGATGGATTATAGAAGAAGACACGGGCGTCGCCGGTCCAAACGACACACCATGGTGTGCCCGCAATGGGAGTGCTGGTAACCGGGCGTGATTTGTCAGTTTGCTTTGCAGTAGCAGCCGCAGCGGCGATCTTTTTCTGCTCTTCGTCTTTTTTGCGCTTCTCCTCGGCCGCCTTCTTAGCCTCTTTCTCCAGCACTGCCGCTTGAGTAACTTTGCTATTTTCACTATTAGCCTTCATGGCTGCTGCAGCGGCGGCAAATGCCATTTGCGGATCAAATCCTGGTGCTGCACCCGGCGGCATATGCATTAACGGGTTGGGTAGCAAATGAGGCGGCATACCAGCCGGAGGTCCAACTGGAGTCTGTGGTGCTGCACCCGAATGAGCTGCCATGCGAGCCGCTTCCATATCACGGAGCGCTTGCGGTTTCTCCCACACACTTTCACCGCGTGCTGCGTGATAATAGTAGGGTCGACCATCAGGCGCACGATGCTCAGACCACTCGGCAGCTCGCGCAATAACTGCCGGGTCAATGACGCCCGGCTTTATGATTAGATTTTTAGCAGGCTTGTCCTGTGACGCTACTGGTGGTGCATGCTGCATATGCTGCTGCTGCCACGGCGGTACGCCCCAGGGGCCAGCTGGTGCAGCACCGGGAAAACCATAAGCGGGCGGAGGCATACAAAACGGCGATGGCTGACCAAATCCAGGTGGCGGCTGCATACCGGGTGGCTGCTGAAACATCGGGGGCGGTTGCTGTCTCACATTCGGCGGCGGCTGGCTAAGCAACGGTGCCGAAGCATTCGGCGGTGGCTGGTTCAATAGATGCGGCGGTGGCTGAGAAGTTAAATGTGGATGACTAGGCACAGCAGCTGCACCAGTTGATATATCCGCATGATCCGTTATACTTTTTTCGGTCTTGGCAACGGCATTTGACTGTCGTTTGGCCAGCTCCTCGACCTCAGTTTGTGTCATGATTTTTAAATTTAGACCTTCCGGTCGAGTCCAAGTTGTCTCGCGTGTTACCGCATGATAATAATATGAACGGCCGTCATCGGCTTTAGTTTCCACCCAAATTTCTGGCGCCTGGGCCACTCCATTTACACCCGAAGGTAATTGATTGTTAGCTACATGCGGGGCTGCTTGCTGCTGCTGCAGCTGCTGCAATTGCTGCTGTTGTTGCTGTTGCATTTGCGTGTGCTCACCCATTGGACGGCCGCTAAATGCATTAAATGGCTTGCTCCTATAATATAACACAATTATAACGTGACAACACTGAATAGATGCATAATGTTAAACACTTACCATTGCACTTCACTGGCGTTTGCTTTTTCATTAGTGATAGCCACCCCGTTTATGCCGTCTTGACTACCAATACCGCCGCCAGCAGATTTCCCATTTATGGCTGGAGAAGTTTGTAATTGGGAGTCTTGCGGACTTGGACTGGATCTATCTGCATCCATGCTTTCATCCAAACTGGTTTCCATTGCACAATTGTCACACAATAAAGTTTATTCAATTAGCATCTATAAGAGCAAAGAAAATTTTTTCCACAAAGTTTTTTTGCCGCTATCGATAGGTAAGACAGTCTATCTCTTATTGTCATCGATTATGGATGGCATCGATTTCAAACACAAAATGCCACAAAAAATACTGAAAATACTAAAAGCGCTTAAAATGATATAACTGGACATTTTGAAATAAAATGAAAGGATGCTTTGCATTACTTTTATTGATAAGGCTTTTATTCCAACTCACGGAGTAAATAAAGTAATGTACAAATTTTTTCCATTATTGAAACTAGAGATTTATAATTTCAAACTTACTCGCACACTCGTTGGTATCTAAGTCTACTATAATATTCACATATTTGGAATACGCCCACGAGGGGTATATCTTTGGATATATATCTTGAACCGAAGAAAAATCAATATAAATAATATACTGTTGATTAAAACCCCCTTATCCTTCGATCTAAATCTACATTTTATTCATAAATTCAAAGAGTATTAAGCAATCGGGCACCTGAATGCAATGTTTTTACATGTGTCATACTCAAAATGTTGAAGGTTAGATAGACTTTTAAAGTTATCTAATTTTTAGTTATTTATTTTTTTTTTAACATATAACTTATGATTAGATCTCCTTTTCTAATTCTAATTTAGTTAATCAAACATTGAATAGCAATCTTAATACATACATATGGATTTATAGCTCCACAGAAAGCACACAATCTCATAAACTATAGTGAAACGATTCAATAAATAACAAATTAAGCTTAAAATCGAAATTTCATAGATAATTCCATATAATCAAGCAAATAGAAAATAGCAAATAGAAAATTTGATTCATTGAACGAAATGACATCAAATGGTAAAATGTCTTTGTCGAGTGCTATTGTGTGTTTGTGGTGCATAATTTTGACAGCGCAAGCCAGAAATGATTACTGTAAGCCAAATCTGTGCCATGGCGTTAAACATGTGGCGTGCTTGAAGTATTCACAGGTGAGAACTGCTAATTGAAATGTCAGGCATCATATAATATACATGCAATCTGCTTCGGTATGGTATGGTCGCAGAAAAATTACAAAGATGAATGTAATTCCGATGCTGAAATTGTTCACCTAAGCAGACGCGATCGGGGTTTTATACTAAGATCTATGAATATACTTCGCAATCAATTGGCGCTCGGTAACGTAGAAGGTTTTAACTCCGCCAGCAATATGACGGTCGTCAAGTGGGATGACGAACTAGCATATATTGCACAGATGAATGTCCGTCTATGTTCACACCACCGTGATGCCTGCCGTAATACTGACAGGTTTAAAAATGTTGGTCAGACTACAGCTTATGGAGGAGTTAAGGGCAAAGAACGTACACCGATACAATTCATCAAACGCCATATATTAGCTTGGTTTGCACAGCGGAAGTTGGCGACGATGAAAGACATTCTAAGATATGAGACTAAAGAAGAGTAAGAGACTAAATATGTTTAATTACCATTTGAAATTGATATTTAATTATTATTTGTTACAGTTCTCCCCCGCATAACTTTTTGCAAATCATCCATGACAAAGTGCAAAAAATTGGTTGCGCCTGTCTGAAACAGTCTAAGAATGGATGGATTCAAAACTTTTTCACCTGTAATTATGATGAGGCGCCAATTAAAAAGCAGGCAGTTTACAAATCTGGTAACCCAGGAGCAAAATGCGTTCGGGGCAAAAGTAAACACTTTAAAGGTCTTTGTAAATTGATTGATTTAGATGATATAAATACCAGAGCTAATATAGGCAATAGTCGTACGGATTCTAAGAAGCCTAAGGAAATACAAAGTCGAACTATTATGGTATCAAATGGTACTCAAGAAATAATTGAGTTAAATCCTGTTGTAGCATCAAATGAAAATGATGAACGACATATAAATATAAAAAAATCCATAGCAAAAGAAGCCAAAAAATGGCGGAAAAAGTTCCGCAGATTCATGGACGAGATTGAAAATACTGTGAAGAGAGCCAACAATCGGAAAATTCATATCTTCACCTCAAACCATCAAGTGGACATTTCCATCAAAAGACCAGAGGCGGACGCATGATAAAAAAAGAAGTTGCAAATAGAAGATTGTGAAAACATATATTATACAATAAAGAATTGTAATTATCATATCGATACTATATGGAATAGCACGATATAGATTTTTGATTAATATTGTTTTTGTAGTCTTTGTTGTAAGAAATGTACAAGCCGTATTTATTATTGTTAATTGCGATTAACTCTAAATGCAACACTAATAGACCTCCTTTTGCATTTTCTTCCATATAGTATTGACGCGTAATCGTCCTTCTCGCAAATGTTTGAGCAATGCATCTACTGACATATCCTCGGTCGATTTTGGGCCCATATTCGACTTGCAAAGCTTTGCATGACGCTCAAAACGCCAAAGTGTTTTGAACGTCTTATTACAATATTTACAAACGCGTTCCTCATCTGGATCGCTTGTGCGGTGATTGGGTTCAGGACTTTCGCGCTGCTGGACTGTTCGTGGCGGTATCGTCCATTTGGGCTCCGGTTTAATAAGCAATTGGGTTTTGTTTTTTCGATGCAATTCGTCCTGGTGATTATATCGTATGTGATTGTACATCTTGGACATGCTTGTCTTGGTCCGATCACATAAGCTGCACTTCAAATATGAACGATATGGTAAATGCTTAAAACAATGCTTTTGCAGGTGGGAGCGCTTGGTAGTCGGCATAACCTCGTGACATTGTAGGCAAATACTCTTACGATCTTTGATCTTAAAGCTATTCTCAATAAAATGCTCAAAGTTGTGCTTCTTAAAGACGTGAGAACGCCAGTCATCCATGGATTCAATTTCCTTGCCACACTTTGGACACAAATAGGAGATGAGCTTGGCAAGTCCATTGGAAGGGACATCTACGTCTCCTTCTAGTTCGGGTGTTTGTGACAAACGTCGACGTTTGAAAGGTAGCGTTCTTTCTGGATCTGTCTCTGGTTCTGTTTTCATTTTCTTCTTTAGCTTATCCACTTCCTCCTCGCCAAGTGCATCTATTTCAATGATCACTACTTCCTTATTTTGCTCTGGACGTGCATCAGTTGACTTTACCGCACTATCAGCTTCGTCCAGTCGTTCCTCGAAAAATTCTTGGCATAGTGCATCCAAATCCGCGTCGCACTCCCCATCCTTTTGCTTTTCCTTACGCACAATGTCATCATAGGCATTTAGGCAACGATCTAGCGCCTGCTCACTATCATTAGGTTTGGCTTTTCCTGCAGATACTGCTAAAGATGTTGCTACATCCTGATCTTCACCCTGCAGGTCAATGTCCTTTAGCGCCTTTTGCAATAGATCGCTGCGTTTGCGCGGTTGCTTCGCAGTTTTATTCGTTGGTGAAATTTTATTATCCTGGTTTCGTTTCGATTGTCTTAACTTCGCCTCGTACTTCTCAATCTCTTTCAGATGTGTAGACAGCAGGTGTTCGTTCAATGCCCGACGCCGTGTGTAAGCCAGACGACAGTGTACACATCGGTATGTTTCTCGATGATCCAGATGCATGAAGTAATGATACTGCAACAGTGCAATTGTTTTGTGGGCATTTTCCACCCACTTGAAACAAAGCTGGCATTCATGGAAATTCTCATCGATTTGAATGAAATTAAAATCTGAATACGTCTTCTTGAGATATTCGTGTTTCTGTTCAAGAGGATACAAAACATAATAATCATGCTTTTACTTTTTTTACACAAAACTTACCGTGTTTAAATGCTGTCGCCATTCAGCTTGTGTTCGGAACGCCTTTCCACATTCTGGGCATATATAGACCATGTGGGCTTCCAGACGTGCATTAAGTTTGCTTTGTTCATCGGTCAGAACGCTATTTCTTGACATTTTAAGTTTGAGCTAAATCCAAACAAAACTGCAATCAAAACTTCATTGAAATAGAAATGAAACTATCGCGTGTAACATAAACGCTATATTGTGAATATGAAAATCATCGATATTTTTATGTGCTCAAGGTATCACATACGATATTTTAAAACAAATATATCATCCATTCACAACTTGTCTTTCTATTCAGGGTGCAATCAAATATATCTTTTTAAAATATTTTTTTGTGCTCATTTTGAACATGTCGAATGTGGCAAAATCAACTGTAAGTTGAGCGTGTATTTCGTTTGTTAACTTTTTACAATATTATCCGATTTCCAGTCAAGCACTAGTAGTAGTGCAAGTACCACGTCCGCAACTGCAGTAGCGTCCACTTCGGCATCGGGCAGCGGAAATGTGCAGGAGTTTAAGATTCGCGTACCCAAGATGCGCAAGAAGCATCATGTTATGCGTTTCAATGCCACACTCAATGTTGATTTCGCACAGTGGCGAAATGTTAAGCTGGAACGCGAGAACAACATGAAAGAGTTTCGCGGCATCGACGAGGAGCAGCCGAAATTCGGCGCTGGCTCGGAGTACAATCGAGACCAGCGTGAGGAAGCACGTCGCAAGAAATTTGGCATTATAGCCCGTAAATATAGACCAGAGGCTCAGCCGTGGATTCTTAAAGTTGGCGGAAAAACGGGCAAAAAGTTTAAGGGTATTCGTGAAGGTGGAGTTGGTGAAAATGCTGCCTTTTATGTATTTACACATGCTCCCGACGGTGCAATTGAAGCCTATCCTCTCAATGAATGGTACAACTTTCAGCCCATACAGCGCTACAAGTCGCTGTCCGCGGAGGAGGCCGAACAAGAATTTGGACGTCGCAAAAAGGTGATGAATTATTTCTCTCTTATGTTGCGCAAGCGCTTACGAGGTGACGAAGAGGAGGAACAAGATCCTGAAGAAGTCAAATTATTAAAAGCGGCCACCAAAAAGTCAAAGGAGCTAAAAATAACCGATATGGACGAATGGATTGATTCGGAGGATGAGTCCGATTCTGAAGATGAAGAGGAGAAAAAGAAGAAGGAGCAGGAGGATAGCGACGATGGTAGTGGAAAGAAAGGCAAGGGCAAAAAAGGATTGGATAAGAAAAAGAAAAAACGCGATTTGGATGATGAGGCCTTTGAGGAGTCCGATGATGGAGACGAAGAGGGACGCGAAATGGATTATGATACAAGTTCCAGTGAAGAGTAAGTTTTTATTTAACATTTCTTTACAGTTTTCTATAATTAAATTCCTTTTAGTGAACCTGATCCAGAGTCCAAGCTTGTAAAGGACATGAAAGGCGTGGCCGAAGAGGATGCACTCCGCAAGTTGCTTACTTCGGATGAGGAAGAAGACGAGGAGAAGAAATCAGATGAGTCAGATAAGGAGGAGGGTGATGAGAAAAAGAAGAAGGAAAAGAACAAAGATGAAATAACCAAGGATAAAAAGAAAAAGAAACAATCAAAAGATGAAAAGAAATCAAAAACAAATGGCAGCGATTCATCTTCGGATCTCAGCTCAGACAGCACAGATTCCGAAGATGACCTCAGCAATGGACCGCTTAAAAAGAAATCCTCATCGAACAAAGATAAAGATAAGGATAAGGATAAAGATATGGCTCTCAAGGCAATTGCTAGTGGCAGTAATGCAAATAAATCACGTTCGGCAACGCCTACCCAACTAAACGACCCCAGCAAACGCAAAATGAACAGCTTACCCAGCGATCTCACAGGATCGGACACCAGTAACAGCCCTAACAGCACGCCAGCAAAACGTCCCAAGAATGAGTTGAGTAACTCGTTACCGTCATCATTTGCTGGTGTCGTTAACAACAAAGTGGAGTAAGTATATAATTTTGGAAAGTAAAATAGATTAGTTTTGCTAACTTTACGATTTGTTTTTACAGAGATTATGGTATTACCGAGGAAGCTGTTCGTCGATATCTTAAGCGTAAGCCATTGACAGCTACTGAACTGTTAACTAAATTTAAGAACAAAAAAACAGGCGTCTCCAGCGATCGCTTGGTCGAGACTATGACCAAGATTCTAAAAAAAATCAATCCTGTCAAGCATACCATACAGGGAAAAATGTATCTATGGATAAAATAATTTTGCCATATTTCTGTCCATATGGTAATATTGTCATGTTTGAAAACTGGCATATTAAAGAACTATTAAAAAATTGGTTTATATATTTTTATATTATAATTTCATCATTAAATGCTCAAAACTAAAAAAAAAAAAAAAAAGAATGGGCCGATTAGGCCCGATATTAAATGTAGAGGCGATCATAATTTTTGCTTGATGATGAAATGAAGATTTCAAGAATATGGGCATATATTGCTTGAAACGTTGAATTTATCCAGATTGCGAAAATTGTCCCTAAGATTTTTTAAAGTAACATTTAATTTGTTCAAAAAGGAACTATTGAAATATTAGTTTGGTTATGCGGGAAGCCCATATAAATAAAAAGTATCGATGCATCGATAGCTAGTTCAAGGAAACATCGATACTACAATGGTCACATTGGCCAGTCCGAGCCTTGCGCTGAGTTCTAAAACACAATACATCTTAAATAACCGAAGTTAAGGGAATGTAAAATGTGAAAAAAGCTAAATTCCAAGAATCTTTGTCCCATTTGTTAATTCCAACAACTAGTGGTGCGTGTGTAGTGTAATAAAATCCAAATTAACTGCAACGCAATTGCAATGGCGACGAGTCCGAAGAAAAACGAATGCCAATGAGCGAGTGCTAAAAAAAACAAGAGAAGCAAAAACAGTCCAGCGGACTAGTTTAGGACAGTTGCTGCCAAGTTCAATAGAAATATTAAAATAAACTAAATAACAAGGTGAGTAACATCGCTGCAAATTGAATTTATTGTTAGTAAAGCTTTAGCACCACCAGCTGCTTTCTTAGATAAATTAATTCGCACACAAATACAAACACGCACCCAAACACAAACATTCACGCACACACACCCATACGCTTAGAGTCGTCTAAAAGCATAACAAAAGCATACGCAGTTCAAATCAAGTTTTATTATAAATAAATTTGAACTTATTTCAAATATGAATTAGATTTCTGCGCTGTCCTGCGCTTATCACCTGTTGGAGCGAACTGTGTATTTGTCTTTATTTACTGTTGAAAAACCTTGACTCTAGAGTTATGCGTGTGTAAAGTTCAAGGCAGAAAGTATATGTATAACTAGGTGGGTGGTGCTGAAACCAACCTGGGTGTACCTCCTAGCGCTCGCGTGGTGCTGTGAGTGTGTGTGTGAATGGGAGTGATTTCTATTCGGATATACTTATGTACATATAAACGTATTAAAGCTGAATTTTAAAAGCAATCGAGAGGGATAAATGTCTTTATTAAGTGCGAGAGGAGCATTAGTCATTATTTTTTAGTAGTGTTTGCTTACACAGTGATAAGAGCATCACATTAGAGAATGCCGACTATATAAGAGGAATGTATATATACATATACATACATAATTCGACACATCCGTACCAGCAACTTCAATTTGAAACTAAAAGGTGGACGCTTTTGCGCACGCACACTTACGCTCGCACATTTGTCAAATGGCTTTGTGTTTGTTTATTTATTTATATTAGAATTATATTTCATTATTTGCGGATGCAATAAAAACAAAGTCACGTTCTCATTAATGTCACATTTGTATTGGTTCGATGTATTGAGTACGATGTGTTAATTACACATGTATGACGTTCTTTATTTAATTATGCATTTAATAAAAAAATTAGTCACATTTTATTCTAGCTTTACTTGTATGCCACCGGTATTATCGTATCGGAATATAGCTCATGTCTATTTTCCTCGTTCCGTACAAGCCTGTTGAATTTACGAAAACTTCATTATTATGATTATTATTAAAGATCTCAGCGAAATTATCGTCTGGCTTTGCGATGATCCAGTCAGCTTAATTTTGCCGGCGAAATTGAAAGCTATTCACCAAAGTTTGTTTTCTTGATCCCGATCGTAACAACCAACATTCGATTCCAATTGGCTGTCATTGCATTAAAGTTTAATTGTTACATAAGGTGCTGTTCCAATTAAATATTGAATTTCGAAACTATCGGTAAAATATGCCAGCACTAAGGCTCGGTCAACAAACATGGAACAGCTGATTTGTGTTGTCGGGACCAAAGGAAAGAATCACAGAAAAAAAAAAAACAAATGACAAAACACACGCGTGCACACACCACACATACACACAGATTCAAATACACATATAAATATATTGAAAACCGTTTATCTTATCAGCAGGCGATGGCGGTGCTCTGGCCGACACTGTTTGTTTGAATATTGAGCTGTGCTTGTTTTTAATGGATTTTCATTAGTGCACTTGTTTTGCAGGCCACCAAAAACACTCGCTCAATCACACATCCGCACATATGAGACATGCGGATAGTGCAAATGATAATAATCATAAGCAGCAGCAGCGGACGCAGCAACAAGAAACTAAAACAATAGTAAGGAAACAACAGTTAAACAACTGCGAGCAACGAAAGTTTTTTCAGCTCGAGCGCGATTAGTACTAAACAGCAGCAACAGCAGCAAGAGCAACAGCAGCAGCAGCTGTGACATCAGCAGCAGCGGCACACGCATCAGCATGGCTAGAAATCATTGTCTCTCACTGGAGCTAGTATTGCTGGGGCTTTGTTTATTATGCCATCAAGCGGTCATTGATGCCCATGTCCTCGTTTACAGACGAACCACCTCACAGGCAAGTAAAGTTAATATATTTTTGCTTAAATTACTAATAACAACCTTGTTTCCATGCAGATGATTGAGGAGTTCAACGATTTGCCAGCCACATTCGGACCTCCAATTGTGGACAACAATCTCCGGGTATTTATGGTGCCAGTTGATCCCAAAAATCCGTATGGCTGTACGAATTTACACCCTCCACCGAGCTCTGTCTATCCAAGCGGGGCCAAGTTTGTGGCGATCGTCTCGCGGTAAGCATGAAAAAACTCGTAGCCAGTTAAACGTATATTTAAATATATCTTTTTATGCTTACACAGCGGAGGTAACTGCACGTTTGAAAAGAAGGTGCGCATAGCTCAGGAGGCAAGGTATTCCGCTGTAATTATCTACAACAATGAAGGCGATGAGCTAGGTATGACAAGTTGAAGTGAATTTTGGCTGTCCATTATATTAAATGAACACCAGATAATTCTTGTTATATTCTAATATTTATTTTTACCAACGTTTTTATGTAATTAACCGAAGAAACCTACATTACCTACGTACATTAACTAAATAATAGCTCAAAAGCGGACAATCAATAAGAGTTTCGCTTAAGTACAAATGCTAAACATAATTTTACATTTTTCTTTGTTAATCCAATTTTAGAACAAATGACCGCCAACAACAAAACTGGCATAAACATACCCTCCGTTTTTGTGGGCATTACGACCGGCAAAACACTATTGTCTTTCTATCCATCAGATGTGGTGCTGATTATCAACGATAAGCTGCCCTTTAATATCAACACACAACTGATATTGCCATTTTCCATACTGATTGCGTTATGTTTTCTTCTTTTGGTATGTAATTAACTTAATGCTTAATGAGTTATTGCCTAAACCCATGTTATCAATTATTTATCTAGATTGTTTACATGATATATAAATGCATACGAGAGCAGCGCCGTTTGCGTCGACACAGGCTACCCAAGAGCATGCTTAAAAAGTTGCGAGTGCTGCGATATACAAAGAATAATACCACCATTAAGTACGAGACTTGCGTTATTTGTCTCGAAGACTTTGTTGAGGACGACAAGCTACGCGTGCTGCCCTGCTCGCATCGTAAGTGACTGCTACCACCAGCAAGCTCTAAACATATAATTATTATTATATTATTTTAGCTTATCATAGCCACTGTATTGATCCTTGGCTAACTGAGAACCGTCGCGTCTGCCCCATATGTAAACGGAAGGTTTTTACGAGGGGCGAAGCACGTGCGATTCGGAATCGACAGCTTTCCTTAGATAGCGTCACTGACACTGATGACGATACCGCACCGTTGTTGCAAGAGCAACCGCAGTCAGTACCTGCCGCAGGTTCTGCGGCTAGTGGCAGTAACAGCGCCAGCCGCAATTCTGCATCATTGGCAGAAGGCACCACACAACATGGGACATTTAGACGTGGTGATGCATCTCACACTCAAAACGCAGCACAGGAGTATCAAAGCTCTGACGATGAGAATGGTACGTGTTGTCTATTTTTATGTTCGGTTTAAAAGCTGGAAGCTGAAAGCTGAAAGCTAATATCCCAATGGTCTACTAGTTATAAACTAAGCTATAAATGTAAATTCATATTTTTATGTTATACAAGAATCTCAGTTCTATAAGCTCTGTGAACTCGTAGCATTTGTATTATTTAATTGCATTGAATTAATTAATTATTATTTTGTTATATCACTTACCTAACACAGCGCTACTGAATTCTACAGTGCATGAGGCTAGTGCATCGTCATCTTTTGAACGACGCGTCAATCCTTTCGATCGGGCGATAAATTTGCCAGCCCATTTGGCGAATCAGCTGAATCAGCCAAGACCCTCACTTTGGTCACGCATTAACTTTAGGTAAGTTCTTCTCAAGTTTGTTATAAGCCGAATATATACTATTATACCCTGTTTGCAGCTCCCTATTTCGCCGTGAGCCCATAGGTATTAGCGTTGCAGCGCCGCCTTATCTCGATCATGTTGAGGCCGGTACAAGTGTGGTAGTTAGTCGGGGTACAACAGAGGCAGCCCAAATTACTGTTGTCCCCAATCCTACATCGAACAACATACTAAATCCGAATTTAAGCGGCTCTTTCAAAGATGATGACGATATACCACCGCATCGTTCAATTTACGAACCTATCGCAATCAGTTCGCCCACAACAGAGCAAGGTGTATCTACAGGTGCGGCCGCCGTTGCTGACTCGGCGTTTATACAGACGCCCACGCAGGGCGGTATAGGAGTTGCCGCTCTACCCCATAGCGGCACAGATCGCCAATTTCAAATATGAATAGAGGCGAACAAGAAAGAATAGCAATTTTCTAGGACAGAGTTCACACCAAGCAGGCAAAACGACTAAAAGAAATCCCATTAGTTGGAGTAGTAAAGTAGAAGTCGCTTGTAAGCGGCGAAGTTGTGGCTGCCAGCTGCTTTGTTTTAAACAATTAACAAATGTTTATACCCTTAATACACATACTATGTAATTGTAATTGTATTTGTAATCATCATTGTCATGAATCATGGATCATAGATGATTATGGTTTGCATCGCAGAACACATTACATTCACACATACAAACACATACACATACATATATACAACAAACAAACATAAATATGCGTATACAAATTGTGATTTATTTTATATACCTTATACATTATTAACATTATTGGCTTGTATAACTAAAGTCGAAACGCAAACAAAGCTAAAATGAAAAGAAAAATACCTTCGTATAAGATTGTTTACCTGATTCTGATTACGTATTTAAATTTTGTTTGTTTTTAACCACTCAACACTCCAGGAAAAATTAAGCCAAAAAAAAAAAATTGATCAAACATGTGTAATTAAACCTATTGATAGCCACTAATTTTAATGTGCACGTGAAAGTTGATTTCAGGCCAGGAACTCAAAGCTTTCATCAATAAAAAGCAATCGATTCATTGATTTTGTATGATGTTACCGTATATTTAACTAATTTTAAGTTTTGCTTTGTAATATATATTCAAATTCTCCAATTCGATTTTTTATTATAAAATTTGCCATACGAATAATGAAAAGAAAAAGTGTTAAGAACTACGTACTTTGTACAAATGAAAGTTTCGAAATCATAAGCTTTAAGGTAAGTGCTAGTTTGTGATTATTTTCTTAAAAATGAAAAATATAAAAGAATCAAGAATATTGATAAAACTGTTCACAACTATGAATATAAATACTGTAAAACGGAATCAATTAAATATAAAGACATAATAACAACTGTGTTTCAATGTGTAATCTAAAATTAATTTACAATAAACTAAACGTAATTGATATAAACCAAATGAATAAATGGGTATCCTTTGTAGATAGTAATTTGAAAGCTTATTAGAAACTGATTTTATAGATAAATAACAATTTGGAACTCGATTAAGAGTTACATATTTTATATATAGCCAACTATTGTAATTCTTAATGATGCTATTATATTTCAATTACTATTTCAGCTACTAATGAAAGAAAGTCATCGAATCATTATAATAATCAAGCAACAATTAAACAAAATATTTACAGTTTATATATTTCTATACTAGGGATATTTTTGTTTATATTTTCTAGTCACTGCCTGAAAGTATGCAATACTCAACGTAAACAGACAAAAGCTGAATGCTACGTCCAAGGAATTTTGTGGATAGATTGTACATAATTCTGTCAGGACTATTGGTGTAAATAGCGAGGCTTTGGAGTAAGTGTTTATCCAACATTAAAAATCAACTATGTATAAATGTAAGGCCTAAACTATGTAACTTTAATAATTAGTTTTAAGAACATTTGTTTTAAAGAATGTAACTACAAAAATTTCCATGATTATTATGCTGACAAGTTTTTTCTAATAGGATCTAAGAAATGCTCGTCATAATACATCTATTTATAACGCTAGCCAATAAAGACTTCGGCAGGTGTTTCAATCTGTGTTTACTTAATTATAATTTTCTTTTGGGAACTACAGCAACTGTTGAAAAAGCAAGTTACTGGAACGTTATTATATTTCTATATTCATACTCTCTGGTAAGTGTAGTTAATAGGCACGTGGGAAGTTCTGTTGAATTATAAAGTCCACGTAAATAATTGAACGAAATATGGCGGGCGTGGGCTGTAAAATATAATTAAAAGCAATTAAAGTAAAAATACAAATAAATTGGTTTTGTACAAATACAAATGGTTTTAATGTATACGATAACTATAAACAGAGCTCATATATATATAGTATTTAGATATACATATTTATTTATAGTATTGAGTAATGCACATAATCTTGTCAGCATTGCAGTTATTAGACTAAACCATTAGCAGAGTTTTTAAATTGAATTTCGCTAAGTGTATACATCAATGTTTTATTTATGTGTTTTATGAATGTGTAGATGTGTGCGATATAGTTTTTCACTTTGTTTGTACAACTCGTATGCAATAATGCATGTGTATACACATATATTTATACATATATAGATATATATGAATATGTATATGTTATTCATTAATGTGATGCGTGTGTTGTCTTGACACTAATTAAATTTTAAACTATTACGTTTTGCGTATGTATAAGTTATATACAAAATATGTACTTTTAACCTAATACTATTAACATTAAGAAACTACTAGTCGAACATGGAGTCGTCGCCGCCTCACTTTACCACCAGCGACTGTTTGAGATACCGCACAAGGCCTGAGCCTATATCCTGCACATCCGGCCATTGGCGTATCACAAAAATTATAAAGCAAATCGTTAAAAATGTGGTCAGCACGCGAAGCCTATAAATACAAAGCAATTCATGAATTACTAAAAGCTCATTATATATACACATATATGCGTATGTATAGTGTGTACTTGCCTCGTTTTGAGAAAGGGCATTATAATGCCAGCAGCGGTTGCCACCAACAGCAGCACCACTTGCAATATTGTTAAGACCACATTGATGAGTTTCACAACCAGAGCGCGAGCGTTAGAATTATCAATGCCCTCGACGGTGACATATTGCTGCTGAGACATATGCTCCATTTTCGATATCTATTGGCAATGGATGACATTTAATTGCTTAACATTTTGTCAAGCCAAAGCCAAGTATCAACTTACCCTTGTTTGACAATTCTCAAGCACTTCGTTGACGTCACGTAGTCTTTCATCGCTTTGGTATTGTACTTTCTCTTCCATGTCAGCAATTGTTTGTTTCAGATTCTCGATTTCATTCTACAAAAGGCGGCATTAATCATTATTGGAACAAGAATTGTAAATTACTAAATCAATGACACGCACCTGATGCAATTCCGTCAAGTCATTGATTTGCTCCTCCAGTCCCTCAGCACGGAAGCGTTCGCTTTCGAGAGTGGCTGTCAAATTGTTAAACTCCTTTTGGCTAGTCTGAGATTTGTTAGATTTTATAGTTGAGGTTAAACTGGGTATATTGATATATTATAATATTACTACTAACCTCAAGTCGTTCGACTCGCTCTTTAAGCTTCTCGATCTCCGCTTTCCGCTCTGACAGTTCAGTGAGTAGGGATTTGAGCACAATATGGTACTGGCTGGCGCCCGACTGACTCTTGCCAGATCTGTATTGAAGTAAAGATTTATATAGTAACGATGCTGTTTGATTTGGCCATAGCCATGGCACTTACCCCGCTGGTATGCTTTCGCTGGTTACACTGCTGCACTCACTGCCGTTGTCGCTGTTGAATTTGCCGGTGCCGCTGCCAGTGCCGGCGTTGTTGTTGTTCATGTTGTTGCCACCGCCGGAGCCCGTGGAGGTGCCAGGGCCGGGTTGATGCAGCAATCGCTCATTGGCCGCTGTCAGGGCGTCCGCATTTGCCGCCTGAATGGCTTGAAGCTCGGCGTCAGCAATCTGATTTATATTGTCCGCGCTACCGAATTTGTTCTTAATGAGATGCGCAAATTCACGCGGCTTCGACATCACCGAGCCGGAGAAACCCGTAATGCCGTCACGTATATTGCCGCCCACATTGCGTAGTCCCTGGCCGACGTCGCGGAGCACCTCGCGTGGTTGCCGGTGCTGGCTCTTGGTTTGAAATTGATGATTCTGCAGATCCTTGGCTCGCTTGGTATAATTGTCCAGTTTTTTTTGCAGCTGCGATATGCTGTGTGCGCTTTTCTGATTCTTTTTCTCGAACACCGCCTGTAATCCGAAAAGGTCTATAGAGTTCGCAGCAAACATTGAATTTCTTTCTTGATTTTTACCTTGATGCGTTGCAATTGCTGTTTATCGGCGCTGGCTGCGAGTTTCAGATACTCGTTCACATTATCTACGAGGATAAATATTAAAGATTTCAGATATAATTGCCAATTCCTAAGCATTTGCCCTATATTTAAATTATACTATTATAATAAATTGTAAAGCTCTGTGTCTATCTAAATTATGTATATTATTTAGAATCCATAGAATTATCCATTTCCAGGGCTACCGTCTACTTATGCTAACACTCCCATTAAGTATGCTATGAAATCGGAGTTCCCAGACATTCGATTTGTTTTACACCATTTCAAATGCATTGTACTCACCATCCCGGGCTGTTTGCTCCTGCCTGATGGATTCCTTGGTGCACTGTATTTTTGTATTCAGACGATCTATGGCCTGCACACTGGAACTGCGCTCATGGCGTCGATGGTGCAGCTTCTTGCTGCTATCAAATTCATCCGATGCCATAGACGCATAGTAGTCCTCATTGCCGGACAGACGGGAGTCCTCTAGGCCACTGCCGGTGCCGGCGCTGCCACCGCCGCCGCCGTGGCTGAGACTGACGCCAAAGTCTGTCATATCGCCTACCATGCCGGTGCCCACAATGCCGCTGTAGGCCAGGAGACCGCCCTGGTCGGAGCCATGTGTGCGTCGCTGGCGCTCACGGCTGTGTCGCCGATGGGTGGGGCTGTGGCTGCGAAATCCGCGCACTGCCACGCCCCCGCTGCTACCCAGGCTGCCGGTCACCGTGTTGCCGCCGCTGTAGACAGCCGCCTGTGCAGCTGCCACTGTGCTGGACGAGGCCGACGAATTGCTGTTGGCTGCCGTCGACGTGGCCAACGCTGCCGCTCCTCCTCCCCCCGCTGCTACTGCTGCCGCTGATGGCGTCGTCGTCGTCGTCGCTGCTGCAAGTGCAACCGTTGGTGTTGTGGCTGCCGTTCCCGACGACGCTGCTGTCGCTGAGTCGCTGGTGCGCTCCCTGGACACTGTCGAGTTGTTGCGCATAGAAAGTCAGTATGGTACGTATATATGTAGTTTATGGCTTTGGCTCGACTCAAACTTCAATTGTCGAATGGATGAAGGCGAGGCACAGGTGCAGTCGCAGCAAACGATAACATCAAACACAGTGATAAAGCAATAACAAAAACCAAGTCTCAAAATACCACAAAGAAAAAATGTTCAATTTGCTGCTGCTGTTGTTCTTGTTGTTGCTGTTATTGTTGTTGCGGCTGCGCTTCTAAGCGTATGTGTGCATATGTGTATGTTAATGACAGCCTTACAGACAGCTGTGCGTCAAAAGAGACAGTGAGAGAAAGCACGAGAGACAGGGGGAGAGAGAGAGAGAGAGAGAGAGAAAGAAAGGCGAACAGTTAAAAAGCAGCAGCAGAAAGTGTAAGCGATTTGATAGCGTTTAAAATCGCGTCTGCGTTGCTGTGAATAGAAAATGTTGAAAATGCGAGAAATGTGTGAGTGAATACGTATATATGTATGTATGTATGTATGATATGTGTAGGTATGAATGTATGTACGTATGTATGCTTATGCTTGGTGTTGGTGCTACAGTTATGTGAGTAATAATAGCAAATACTATGCAATGGCAAATACCCTAGAAAATGCTTTGAAAATGAAAATGAAAAATAGTTATTTCCTTCATGGGCATGATAGAAAGCACTATTTCATTTTTTTATAAATTTGAGCAAAAAAGTAGTTTTAAATAACCAAGTTTCTGAATTTTACCATAGTTTCTATTATTTTTCACATACTGTGAGGCAAATAAGTACGAGTGTTGATGGAAATATTTTTGCTATTTTTATACCTTTTTGTAAATGTATATATATATATATATATATATGTATATATATTTATATATATGTATGTGTGTCTGCGTTTGTATGTATATAAGTGCGGTCAACGGTTACAAAGCTGTTTAAAGACACAAAAGAAATAAAAGAGAAACGAGAACAAAAGGATAATCAACACACACAAGTTAAATGCAATACAAATAACGATAAGCAAGAAAACAAAAGTCACACATAATAAATACGTTTCCAACAACAATAATCAAAATAAGCAAATACATATATATATATATGTATGCAATATAAATGTGCATGTAAACCCACAGAGAGCTAATGAAACGCTTAAAAGCACACAGCACATATTTGCACTTGTGAGCCTTTAAGCCATTTGTGTGCAAATGCTGGGCCACAAAACGGACGAAAATATGAGTCTGATTCAAAGCAGCTTAAGACAATCTCTAATCTGCTTGAAATTCAATTTTCTGAATGAATTATTTTTGAGTCCAGCTAGTATAACATGTTTTTGTGACATAAAAAGTATTTATTCTCTATTTTGAATAATAATTTAAATAAAATATTCCAATATTTTTAGTTAGGCAACATAAAATGTCGAAGTCCAAAGTCGGAAATTATTCTGCTAAAATATAAAGCAGTCTGAAAAATAATTATTTTTTGCTCACTTATTTTCAAATATTATAAAAGCTGCTTTGAATACTGTTTAACTATGGAATAATTTAGAATTTAGGAATGTCAGATATGAACAGATAAATTTACATAAATCAAATTTTAACAGCAGCCAAAATTTACTCTAGATATTTATCAAATTAATTTTAACTGCATTTAATTTATGTAATTCGGAATTAATCTACGAACATGCTATTTAATGAAGGTTTATTGGCTTCTGCCTAGCGACAAAATCTCTCAACATAATTATCAGCAACGGAAGTGCTAAGTGAATAAGCTGCAGAGATTCGCTATCATTCAGAGCAACATGGCATCCAAACTGAACCGCATGCTGATAACACTGTTGATGAGCCTGTCGCATGAAACCAATTATGGGCCAAGTGATTAAGCTATTAAGGCTAGAGCACGACTATCAGGAGTGAGCTTTTGGTGTCTGCTTGCCAAAGACTAGGATGGCTATAATTATAATTAGAATTACTTTGCTCACTGCTTCTGGTGGTCGAGGGCGAACGACTGGCCCGCAAATTGGAACTGGAGCCGCGTGACGAGCGCAACGGTTGCAACGGCTGCAGCATTAAATGATCCCGACTCACTGGTGGCAACGAATCCATATTTGCATATTGCTTGCCAAAGATCTCAACACGTTGCCTTCAATGGCCTGCAAATACACAAACGGGGAAAATACGATTATTATTGTTATTAATATTAAATATTTTCATTGAATAAGAGATTGCGCCCAATGCTAGCGCACACAAACAACCGCGAGGCGCGAGTCCAAAGTCAAAAGGTGAATCAACTTCGGCTGCTGATAATCCCACAATCACAATCGCTTCAAACTGGACCAAATACTCGCCCATTTGCCCATTTCATATGCAGCGGCATTTCATAATAATTCATAGTGAAATAATTCAAGAAATTTTCAAATTCTTCACATACTCGAGAACTTGGCGTTTGGCGGCAGATTGAAAACACATGCCAAGGGGATTGCGAGGGTGGTTAATATTGTTTATTGGAAATTTATAAATCTATTATTTATTGCATGGAAAAGCTGATTTACTTGTTTGATAATGAAAATTGTTTTTAAATAACATTTTTTATTAGAAACTCATAGCTCAAATAGATTAAGATAATTATAATTTTTTAAAATCATAAAATATATTAAATAAAATTAAATCGACGAACAGTAGACTCTTTGCTTAGTGTTCCTTGTAAAAGCACAACAGATATTTCCATGACCCTACAAAATTATTATGGAATTTACCAAATTATTTTTAGTTTATTAATCTCTGCTAAATGAATAAGTGAATCTGATAAAGAATAATCAATTCCATTCAAATTCCATTAACAGTTTGATTCAACCCACTGCGCATGGTACAGTGAGACCTTTGTTCTGTATACATATCACTGGCTCGATCAATACCATATACCAAATACCGAACGCCAAATACCAATTGGCTGACGTTAGGTGACGCTCAACGTTCGATGTTCTATAAATACAATCGATACTGCCGGCACACAGTGCAAGTGTACCCATGCACCTGATAAGGATGGGTATTAGGTTCTCCTGAGTGTGACACCATATCTATATGTGCCTGCTCTCGACTTCAGGCGAGACTCATTTCGATCGAGACGGGCATACATAACTCAAGTGCTGTGCATTGTATTCCGATGACAGCGCTGCGATGATGGCATACAAAGATAACAATTGTTTATAATTCACTATAAATATTTATATAGAAATGTTCCAGCTATTTCCCTTTCTTTTCTTCTCTTCCTGCCTGTATATAAAACAGATTATATACATTCCGATGCATGTGCTACGGTTCTCAAAATCAAAAAGCGTCCTATATTTTATGGACAGAGTAGCCGGGCCCACTCCATTCCAAACGTCCACGAAAGGGTGCTCAATTTTCATTTTAAATGAAGCTGAAAAGGTGGTTTTTGCAATGCTAGAACAACCTTTCAAAGGGCTCCAAGGTTGCAGCTTTATTAATAATTTAGAATTTGTTCTGACTGTATGCAACAAAAGTGTGTTTTAAGCTCACTAACCATATTTACACTTTGAACCTAATACTGGGCAAATATTTAACTGCACGAGTGCCGTTTAATTAATACAAATATAATACTTCCCCTCCCCATTTTTATCGTCTAGTTATTACAAGTTCGATCCCTCTTGACATCCGACATGCACGATAGCTAACAAAGGACATTATTTATTGTCAGTTATAAAGTTATATATTCTTATAATCCCACTTGAGTAATTAGGGTGCTATATGCTGATACGCTGGACTGCGTCGTAGATGTGATTAAAATCGGATTGGCTTTATGTTTATTATTATGTTATCATTATAACCCGAATTTTTAGGTTTCTGAGAAAGTTTTGGGGCTTTTTTGAGACGCCCACCTATAGAAAATTATATAATATATATATATTATGTATATTATATTCAGGATCGGATAATCTCGGACCAATATCGAGATGTGTTTTTGAGTCTCGTTTCAGTTTTAACGTATAAATATTTGGGTAGATCATTGTAAACCCAATTTGCAGATAAAATAGATATTCTACTGAAATGTTTCATATACACTTCATAAAGTAAATATTTTATTATATTTGAAAGTTTTGTTTAAACTTAATTAATTTAAAGACTTTGTATAATGAAAGCAAATTTGAGCACAATTAAAATAAAATTTTAATAAGCCCGCAAGTAATTTAAATGAAATTGTATTAATTCTTGATATACTTTGTATATAACCAACTAAAACGAAAACGCAAATACAAACACATTTTAGTAAAGGTAAAGAAAGCAGCATCTGTTATATATCTATCTATATATGTATATAGACACATATATTCAATTGAGGCTTCATTTCTGGGAAATCATGTTCACAATGCTTCAATGACTTTTGGGTTAATTTCCACACAAATTTCTTCAACTGCGCTTTCAACCCAAATGCTCATCTGCACTTCAGTGCGTTCCAGCTGCAGGAGAAACTCTTTCTGCCTGCCTTCCCGCCTATTAAGCCAACTCTCTCGGTTACCACATTTTATCATGTTGCTGTTGTTGTTGTGTGAGCGCCTCGCTTCACCTTTGGCTGCTTGAAAATGACAATCATCGCATTTTGTAACAATTTTTTTAATATTATTATTTTTTTGTTTAGCTGCTTTGTTGTTTTACACCTCTCACCCCAGTTGCTTTCTTCGTAGTTGTTTTATTTGAGGAAGCAATAAACAAGTAAACTATTGAAGTAAATAATATCCTTATATAAAATATATATATATATATTTATATATATATATAAGTAAAGATCCGACATAAAGCTGTTGCGCACTTGCTGATAAAGTTACAAAAGAAAGAAATGTAAACAAGAGACGTATATTGAAATCATTTATAAACAAATACACAAAAAGTGTTGAAATGTGTTTAGGGTTATTGCACTCGGAGACGTCGCCACGAGCGCTGAGACAGCAGATAGGGTCTGCTGAGGTGTACTATCACGGACCAATTAGACTTGGTCGCATGATGAGCTGCGTCTCGTCAGCATTTCGAGCGCTACAAATCGATTCAGTTATCAGCCAAAGCAACGACAACTTCCGCATGACTGACGGGAAAATTTCTATTTATCAAAGAACTAGCTAGAGATGATAATTGTCTAAGTACACATATTGTGTGTACATAATATATGTACACTTATACACATACACATACACATATATATCTGTCTGTGCATGTGAGAATGTTGATTTGCATTTATTAGATATACTATGCGCCACAGCGTCACAGCTATTTGCTAATGATCATCCGCGTCTTGGGTAGCTTGTGGGCCAACCGAGACTTGTTGCCCACATCAGGTTTGAAGTCTATAAGTGTGTATACGTACGTGCAGTACGTACTATAAGTATGCGTACCCGCAACTGACTACACCGCACCACAGCACCCACCGCACCACAATCTGGTGCGGCCGCAGCAACTATTTGTGAAGGTCACGGCTGGCGTCGCCGTGACTATGGCCGGTTTATAAATATATAAAGAACCGCAGTTGCTTCTAAGTAATACATAAAAGATCTAACATTAGACGTACAATGCGGCAATGCGCCGTAGACATCAACGGCAGTGTCAGTCTTGTGGCCTGACCTTAGAGCTACTTTCTATGGCCTCAAGGATGCCCTTCCTTCTGTTCCTGAACAGTCAACCGTTAGCTGCCTTTCATTAGCTCTTCTAGTGAAATCAAGCACACAATTTACGTCTAATTAATTTGATTATCAGTTTAGTTTGAAGCTCGGCAGCACGAGTTGCAAGATGCTTGTTAACGAAGTTTTCTTTTATATAATGCGATTAGACACGTCAGGTTGATTCAAGTTGATATCAAATGCTCGCCATTAATTAAAGCACTTTGATTATGCAAAACATAATCACAGCTCGCACCGCTGTTGGCCTACAAAAATAAAAGCAAAATCAGTTAACAGTTAGCTAGGTCAGTCCTAAAGCCGAAGAGCTTGGCTGCTTAGCCAGCAGATTTCCCTCAAGAGACTTTAATACATAACTCGATACTGTTTATGCAAAAATTGTTCAAGTTGCTGTTGTTGTTGTTGTTGCCTCAACTTGTACTATTAAATTGCATTATGTGATGTTTACTGTTTATTGGAGTCGTTTAAAATGAAAACAAATGTCAAAGCGACAGGGAAGTAATGAATAGACGTAAGTGACGTAAGAGAGGGTGAGTGAGAGAGAGAGAGAGAGAGAGAGAGAGAGAGAGAGAGAGAGAGCGGGGGAGAGCGATATAGGAAGAGAGAAACACAGAGAGACAGACAGGAAGAGAGAGAAACAGGGAGAGCGACCTAGAGAGAAACAGAACGAGGCAGAAAAAGAGAGAGAGATAGGGGGAGAGAGAGAGAGAGAGAGGTAGAGAGAGAGAGGGAGAGAGAGAGAGAGAGAGAGGGAGAGAGAGAGAGAGGAGAGAGAGAGAGAGAGAGAGAGAGAGAGAGAGGGAGAGAGAGAGAGGGAGAGAGAGAGGAAGAGGGAGGGAGAGGGAGAGAGAGAGGGCGAAAGAGAAACAGAGAGAGATAGGAAGAGAGAAAAGGGAGGTAAGACGAACAGTGAGTTTTAGAAAAAATAGAAAGATTGTGCTACAGGGGAGAGAGGGAGAGAGAGAGAGAGAGACACTAAAGTAGATAGGAAGAGAGAAATGAAAGCAGATAGCGAGTGACAAAGACAGAAGATTTGTTGACAGCGAAAAAGACAGATAGAGATAGAAAGAGAGGCATAGTGAGAAAGATTGACAAGATTGACACATAAGTTCTTTTATTTATAAAACTACAATGCTCTACTCCAATCGGAGGCAATCGGTTATATGATACGCATTCACATTTCAAAAACCAGTCAAATATTGATAAATATTACTTTTTTTTCATTATCTAAGTAATAGCAAAATAGATTGATATAACATTAAATATTAATAATAGTAAATAATAAACTTCTGCTGCTGCTATATAATCTAGTGTCTGATCTTAATTAACTGGAATTATTTCGGTTTAATTCATTAGGCCAGCACATCGTGATAATTAACATTTCCAATGTCAGCTAATTACACGCCCCAATTCGAGGCGGACAGCTGTAGCTTAGGTAATATCGTTTTGCCGGTGTGAAACGTGTGTGTGATTCACTTCGTTGGGGCACTACAGAAGCAAGTGTCGCCATATTTTGTTGTTACTGATTTAGATAAGAGCTTTAAACTGTTATAATTAGAGCAACTGAAGCAACGTCATTTTTTTTTGCTTGGCCTTGGGCTTTTGCAATGACTCTGTTATTGTATCTGAAAGAAATGTTTGCATTTACTTTTTTTTTCACTTTTCCACTTGCATTCTGTTGATGAGCTTGCAATTGCTTTTTAATTACAACGATTCTTATCAATGCCATGTCGCAGCCGGAACGGACAAATAATTAGGTTTAGATATTATCATTCGTATTTATTTTTTCAGAATTAGGAATTTTGTTATCTGCAAGTGGCTAAATTAAATTAAATGCGGCACAATTTGTATAACTGTTAAAAGTGTTAACTGATATGCAGCTTATATTAATTCTATACTTAAGATAACCTACACCAAGTCTGGAATGACGTAGGCACCGCCACGCTGCTTGACTCAGCATTATAAAGAAAAGTTATAGAGCAGCTTGCCTGGCAGATAAGTGATAAGTGATTTCTAAAAATGTAATAAAAAATATAAATACAAATAAGCAAATGGAGCTGCAATGAATTTGCGTTTTCCAGGCAAGTCATTAGCGGCAACAGCACCTCACTTGTGACAGGTAAAAAAGGTTGTCTGTGCAATGAAATGGTGAAATCTTGACTAACGGAAATATATTAACAGATAAAATAAATGATCAGCATCATAGAGTACTTTACTTTTGGACTGTAGGTAAAGCGAGGTAAATATGGATATGGAAGTTTTGGATATAGATACTGGGCCATAAAACATGAATATTCCTTTGTTTAATTTATAGGAATTCAATATTAACTTGTTTACCTGTAACATATGTCAGCCTGAGTTGAGCCGAATCAATTCAGAACTGCAAATTATCGGAACAAATTGTAAATAAGAATATATTATTATTTATTATATATTATTTACAAACTGAAGTGTTGATATAAATATTTATATCCCTTTACTTCAATAATTCGCTACGAAAAATTCTCCGCAACAAAATGATTTATTGATCTTCTGGTAGCATATATGTATATATCTACATATACAAACATCTGGACAACACCTGGCCCTATTCATTATCTGAACTTCTTATCGTTTAAGGCATGAGCACCTCAACATCATAATCAGGCACAGGTGAGTAAGGTATATTTTTCTATGCACAGCAACAAATTATAAATACCTTTATGATTGCCCAACTAATTGGACCCATGCGAATCAGGGACTGATTACACACACACACACACACACCGATAATAAGTTTAAATCATGAGAATGAACATGACGAATAAGTTGGCCAGGCTGCTACGTGATATCGTACTTTGTTTGCTTCATTATGATTCAGAGTCCTTATTTGGATACATTTTTTGTTTTTTTTTGCTTTGTCTTGGTGTTTTTGTTTTTTTTGTTTCGTGCCATTGATAATTAAGCAAGAAGCACAATAAAAAACTTCCTGTAAATAGCTGGAGTGCAATCAGTAGAAACAATTGTCAGTATGTCTCGCAAGCATTTGGCATCCCCTTTCATTGGCTCTATTATCTAGAAAATTGCATTAAGTAATGCTTGCCTATACAGTCTCGAGTATGGCGACGATGTCTGACCTCCCAGACAATTATCATACCGAAGGCGGAACTAAAAGGTATCCGCTGTAACATATTTCATGGCCTAATCTGCCATATACAGTCCGTACGAACATATGTGGTATATACATTCTTAATCAACTGCAGTCACTATAAAGCCTTGGTCGGGGGCAGCACGTAATTGAGCCCAGGTCAATTTACTTCAATTTGTCAATAAAGAATTTAGGTTTACTACAAAACCAATAAATAAAACATTATTTTATACTGAATTGATTACAGTGTGTAAATAAAATCAAATCTCCCGTTGGAATAAAAGTGTTAATAATAGACAATAAAAATCTATATCAAAGCTTTCTTTATCCAAATCCCATCAATCTAGTTTTCGGCTTGATCTCTTTTGCGTCGTCTCGATATATGCAAAATTCGTATTTTCATTTAGATAAGCGAAAACATATCAAAAACATTTGTAGTTGTATATGCAAATCCGGACCAGTTCGGCAATTATCTCTCTGACAGTTATTCAATACATGAGCTTTGCTGCCAACCGGTTCGCCCAGTTGGTCAATTAGCGCAATTGGTTTGAGCCACATTCTTACAAAAAAGAAAAAGCGCCAACTGCTGTTGTTCTGCTGGATGATGCTGCAGTTTCTCAGCTTCTCCAGTTAGCCATTGGCTGTTGGCCATTTGATCATATAACTGATGTCACGTTTTCGATGTTCATGAGTGGGGGCCATTGGCCACTGGTCAAACCAAGCGGCCATGCGGGTGTTTTGCTAGTCATCTACTTGGCGATAAATCAGTGTCATAAGCTCGTTTAGGTACGTGCTCTCCTAAACCTTGACCTCAGGTAGCAAAGCTATATACATCTGCAAAAATACGTGAGTGTTTCGATAACTGCTGTCTGAGAAAAACAGTTGGACGAGATGCAAACGGTTCGAGTAGAAACACCTACAGAGTACCTAGCTATATGGACTGAAGACCACAAATGGTCAAGAACTCATTGAGTGTGGGCATTTGTGTGGGCCTCAGCTCAAATAAGGCTAAAAACGAACTTACATTCAGTGAGTCAAGCAATGTTTATCTATGAATTTTTAAGTAGAATTCATAATTGTACTTGTTTAATATTTAATTATTTACAGATTTTACTAAAAAAAAATTGTTTTTGATTGGAACTCCAATTAATTTAGGCATCATTTCTAATAATTATCATTATTTGTTACTGTTGTAGTTGTCATATATAAAAAAGTTACATTCTACCAGTTCGTATCGCATCGTATCTAGATAGACTCTTCTTTTTGCTTATCTGATCTGATTTATTTCGTGACTTTCATGTTCCTAATGAAATTTAATACACTCAGCAAGGGTAAAAGCCAAATGCAGCACATCAAAGCCAAACAAAAAAGTCTTTTGCGTTTATCTGTTTGCTTAAATAATGCAAATATTTATATATACATATTTAATAAACAATCAAAGTCGTTTGTAAACAAATCACAAAATCGTTTTGCCAGCAGCTTTGTTTAATATTTTCCTTGTGTTCTTGATATTTTCTCTCCCTGTCTCTCTCATTCTCTATCTGCTTTTCTTAGCTTTTACCCTACCTTGACTATGGCAATTAGGTCCGATTCATTTGGCACGAGGCCTACAATTGCCCATTACTTAGCGTTTATGGCTAATTATTTTGCAAGCTCGCCGATTCGAATGTAAACAATTGCTGGCGATTTAAAGCATGCTCAATGACAATTCGAGACGCCATTTATGCCCCACTTCAAAGTCAGCCCAAAAATTGCGGGAACGTGAAGCCGATTCCATTATTTGCTTTAGCTTGTTGCAACACTTAAACTCTCACACACACACACACACACAGAAATTACACAATTGCCAATGTTTTCAGATTAAGCGAATTATGCAGACAGCGAAATCGACAACGCCCTTAACGGTCCGAGCTGAGGATGGGCTGCATTGCATCATCACATGTCGGATCATATAATTGACATTTGACAGGCGGGTCAATAACTTTTCGAGAAACACTTTCTGTGTCACGACATTTGTCAACTGAGACGCTAAACAGCAACAACAGCAACAACAACAATAACGAATTAAATTTCAAAGTGAACTTTAAGCTCTATTTTGGCCGAGGCTTGGGTTTTGTCAGCGCGATGATTCATATTGGGCTGGCACACATGCAAATTGAACCCGAGCTAGAACTGGCCTCAATTTACTTTTACACAGCTTATATTCTATATATTCTACGTTATTTATTTACGTTGAATTTGATTTGATTAGTCATGGCTGCTTACAGTTTAAAGTGAGTGTCCATAGAATAATTTATATACTTTTATAACTAATAAAAATGTGAAATCATACCATGACAGTTTTATGGCAATTTAAGTAACAGAAGAAGGCGTATCAGAAAAAAAAATATTTAGCTCTTCAAATTCGAAATAAATAACATAATTTAAGCAAATTCACGCACTCATCACAGATTCGCGGAAATAACAAAATAGTGATATTATAATTTTAATTTGGAATAATTACATTTCTTTGAAGAGATGACTAACTAAAATTTAAATATACACCGTCACGAAATTGAAACATAATTATATTTATATAATTATTTTCAGCATGGTTTTCCACGAATTTCCCCATTCGCTGTCATCATGTTTTTATACATACAGGCAAAGTAAATACATTTACAAATTAAAAGGCGTATTCAAAGTACAAAGATCAGAATGCTTAACACTTTTACACCGAATGCTCAATGAGAAACGGCGCTGCCCTGTTGCCTGACCAACATGTAAATATATAAGTAAAACTAAATAAAACACAAAGTGAGGAAAAAGAGACAACAACAAAAACAGACAGTCTCAGCTACTTTGACAACTTCGTGCATGGAATACAAACAAAAACAAATACCAAATACAGAGAAACCGGAAAAGCAAAATAACAACAAAGCAAATAAATCGCAAAACTTCACACGAGTGAACAAAAATATATATCTGTATACATTTATATCTATCAGTTATATATACTATATTTGTGTGCATAAAACATATATGGTTATTATGCTGTTCAGCTTGCTATAAAGAAACGCAGACTCAGAAAAAATCAATTAAAAATGCGGGGCCCCAAATGCCACTTCAGACATGCCTTCAATGTGTATGTATATGGGGGCCCTGAAACTGAAACGGGTTTGCGAACTTTGGACCCCAACTTTGATGCTGATGTGTGTACGATGAATCATCTGCACAAGACCCATAATAAATAATGCTTATCTCTTGTTTGAGCTCAATGTCTAAACTTCGTACTTTTAGAGCTTAAATGAATAGAAATTATCAACTGTAAAATGAATTTTAGAGGTTGTAAATCAATCTAACAGTTTTTAATATATATTTTTAATACTTTGTTTCGAATTTAAAATATTGTTTCATAACATAGACAAAGTCATTCACCAGTCAATTTAATTGTGTAAACTGTTAAGTTTTGTTTTTTTTTTTTTTTTTTTTTTTTATTATTAGTTCTCATTTTTGATGCACGTGCTTGACATTTGTAATGTTTTAAATATATGCTAGTGCGTATTATTAAAAGTCAATGATTGACAGCCTGACAGGGTGCCGTCTGTGCCGCCTTCCATCAGTGTGGGGCAGCCCCCCCTCGGGGAGCCGAGGCATGGCGAATGGGTGAAAGTGAACACTATTGCTGTTACTTTTTTATACACCTAACCCATTGATAACGAGTATAATGGTTTTCTCAAAGTGTATGTAACAGGCCTGGCGTTTTATAAACGAAATTCAACTGCGGTTTAAGCTAGAGACTTCAGAATGAATACAAAGATTGAATAATTGTGAATTTGTTGTTTGTTATGCAGCAAAGAAACGTAGAATGATTGAAATATCAGTTCTTTTAGGGTCCAGGGGATCTGTTAGTCGAGCAGAGAAAGCACTCTCACTCACTCTTTTGCTCTTGTATATTTTAAACAATTTTTACAGTAATTTTTTTTTACAAAATTCGTGCAATTTGTTTGAGTGCATAAATAAGCAGCGGAAGTTGTTTAAGTTGAGCGAGGCAAGCGGCAACTTTTGATTGCTATTATTATTGTTATTGTTGTTGTTGTTGTTGTTGTTGTTGCTGCTGCTGCTGCTGCTCTTGTCACTCAAAAGGTCAAAGTCAGATTTGGTCATCCAAACGCCGTTTTCATAATTGGCACTATTTCTCCTTGTTGCTGTGTGACAATTTTATGCGTTGATGGTTGGATGACTCATATAGAGAAGAGCAATGGAGATGTTCAGAACAATATATATATATATATATATATATATATATATATGTATATATTGTATATGTGAGCTATTGATAGCAGTTACTACACCTCTTGGAATTCAATTTGAGTCATTCAAATGTCTTAATCAGCTTATTGCGATTACGCTGCACAAATGTCCGAAGAAATGCCGCAAGAAATTAAAGCCAATAAGCCGATTGATCGAGGGCTAATAAAGCATTAGATATATGATGCACTTTTTATTAAATTTAATTTAATAAATTGAATCTGTCAATTTAAACAATTTTATTTATAGCAATTAATCAATCATGAAAAGGGTTAACTATGTCAATCAAAATCATTAACAAATTGTAGATTGAGAAGATACGGGCATGCTATAAGAGACACGCATATTACAACTCTAATTTAAAATGATTAATGAAGTTAAGAAGTAATTCAAAAGTGAATAAAATATAAAACATATAGGCAAAGTTCATAGAGTTCTTTGCATGCCAAGCGTAACCATATTATTTTTTTTATTTTTATTATAATTATTATAAACAATCCTCGTTCACAGTATAAACCATATCGTAATATCATGCAATATGCAATATAATCAAAGCATTAAAGCCAAACAAAGCACCAAATAACACGCAAATATTTGCATATCTAATTAACTTAATTTAATTTGTATTTCCCTCTCTCTAGCTCTCGCGTTCTCTCGTTCCCTTTCGCTTTACATTTGCCAAAAATTAAAAAACCAGAGATTTTGTTCTTGAACTTTACGAACTATTTAATTGCTTTTGTCGTTGGCCTTTGAGCTTGTATTGGTTTGTTTATTATTAATGTTTGATGTTGCTTGTTATTTCATTGTTGTTTTTGATTCTGTTTGTGTTGTTAGTTTTTATTGCGCACATATTGGCCATGTTGTTGGGCGTGTGGCCAAAAAGAAGAAGAAAAGGGCCAATTGTACACCTGCTGCCGCAACTCCCGAAATTGAGGAAAAACAACAAAATATGCGACTTGGCAACAGGGCAACGGCGCACCCAAAAATAATTTGGCTTTTTTATGTAGCATTTGAATGTTTGTTTATATCAAAATATTTTTTATTATACTCTTTATTATATATATAAAATAAAATATTTATTAGAATATATACGTATATTTATATGTATTTGTGTATATAATAACAAATATGTGTATATAGTGTCTCCGCTCTGTTTTAATTAAATTCTAATCAATAATATTTAAACAATATATATGTGCATGTAAATATATACTATATGAATATATAATATTAAGTGGCATCACCAAGTCGAGCACATTTAATGGAATAGCATAATCAAAGCAAAATCTGCTTTGGTTTTCTTTTTTATAGATTTGTTGCTAGGTTGAATCCACGTGCATTTCTTATACGTACCGATTGATAAGCCATATAGATTAGATTTGAAATGGAAAAGTATGTATATACATACATATATTTATATAGTTTTCCCATACAAATCTAATCTATATAAAAAACTTCATATGGTCAATAGCCAATGGTAATAAATTCCAATGAAATTGTATAAGCCAAACACTTTTCCAAAAATTTAAAAAAATATACAAAATATGTAAAGTAAAATTAAAATACTATAGAAACATATAAATAATTCAAAATATATAAATATATACTTTTCTTGGTATATTTTTTTAGGCTGCTTGATTAATTTAGTTGATTTATTTAAATTTCCTGACGTCACGTACTGCACGACTGTGACGCTGCAAATCTTGGCTAGCTACAATATATTTATGTATATACATATGTATGTATGTACATATATATATATGTGTATATTCTATATACATATGTATATATACCTATGTCTGTATCTATGTATTTGGCCAGCTTTTAGCAAAGAAAATATTCAAATCGAATAAATGTCAGATGAACTCATATATAACATATAACATATAACACATTTCGTTCAATAAAATACGTTTGACAAACATATGCACATACGAATAATCGTTTATGCTAGCCAAGAGTAGAGAGAGAGCGAGAGCGAGAGCGAGAGAGAGAGAGAGAGTGAATGAGTGAGAGAGACAGAAACAGAAAGAGCATCATAAATAATTTCATCAACAGAAAATCTACGGGATTAGTTGAAGAGGGAAGATGAGCAGCGTGTCTGTATGTATATAAATACATACAAATGTACATACATACATATATAAATTAAATAAAATACAACAAATTGCTATGCTCAGACATTGAGCAGAAATAGCAGCAGGAGCTCTAGCAGCGACAGCAACAACTATACAAAACAGTAAATAATTCTCTTTAGTTGCGTTTTATTTTTAAATTTAATTCAATTGCAGACATAACCTGCGATTGTTGCTGCTGCTGATGCTGTTATTACTGTTGTACAAATAACGGTGCCTGTCTCGTATCATAACAACAACAAGAACAACAACTACAATAGCAACAACCATAAAGAAAGACAAGATGGAGAGCGGGCGAACAGCTTCCACATATGCCTGCACTATTTACTCTCACATGGAGAGCGGGAAGTGCAGCTAATTGAATTGAGAGTCACTCAACGAAGCGCTGATTGTCAAAACTGAGAGCGCAGCCTGTTACAGTTATCCATTGTGATGAATTAAATTTAACTTGTTATTAACTGTAATTGAGAATCGTTTTATGCACTATGAGGAAAGCAATAAAGACTGACGGACTGACAGACAGATAGTGAGAAAGAGAAGGAATGCAGAATTCAGTCAACAATAAAAATGCACTGTATACAATACACTAACACACACAGAGCGTGTAAGTGCAAGGTACAAAACTTGTTTGGTTGTGTGCATGTTAATGTGAGTGAGTGTATGTAGGTGTGGCCACCCGATAATAAACGACTATAAACAATATTCGGCACGCACTCACCTTAGGGTCTGTTTGGGTCTCGATTTTAGTGTAGATTTGGCTTTGGCTGCATTAAATTTTTTTTTGTGACGCCCTTTTTTGTTTGGCACATGAACAAGCAAACACTCACTGACAAACACACACATGCAGAGAGAGAACAATATTATTCATATGCATATGTACGTACGCACATATATATGTATTCGTATCTATATACATATATATTGCGCCTACACTTGATTATTAATATTGCCAACCATACGAAAATTTTCACTTGTATTCGATTTTCATTTGCTTTACTTTTTTGACCGTTTTCTTTACGCGTTGACTGGCGCTGCTCTGTGCGCATCACAAATTCAGCCGCAAAATTCGCATTGCAAGTGATTATTCGTTGATATTTCGTCTGCACTGTACGATAGTTTTGAACATTTTCTTTGCATTTATTAGGTGCACTTTAACTGTATACCAACATTAGTTATGCATTTTAATAATGCGGTCCGTAGCATAACTCCTCTCACCGCTCGAAATCAACACACACTAATTGCTAAGTCAAGCTATCGATGTTGCCGAATCATTATCAATGTACAACCCTGTTAGTGCGGAGATGTAAGTGCTGGAAAGTTGCTAAAGCATACACGCAAGGGCTAAATGATATAAGACACAGGTTACTGAAATTTAAATTTATTTAAGGAAATCCCAAAAGAATAATAATTGTTAACCATAAAATCTCTGCTTATTTTGCTTAAATTCTCTTCAAAATTATTTCGAGAACTACGTCCTTTTTAAGTACAATAACAAGTTGGTATTTGTTTGGGCATATTTAGGATATATTACGGTTTCGAAGCATGGTCGCACTGCAAACGTATCTCTTTTTCATATTTTCCTTTGTGTATTGTTTCTCGCTCTCGCTTGAACGGTACGGACGTGTACTGTCGCTGCGCGTGTGTGTTTTAACTTGGCTTAAGGAAAAAATACTTAATTATTCAATACACATGTATTTTGTTCGTTAATATGCAACAATTTGCATCCAGTATAGAAGTGCAGTGGGTTTGACATACGTACGCAACCTACGGCATGGCAGGCAAATGCTATACTAAGCAAAATACATAATTTAAATTACGTGAGTGTTTGTATGCGGTGCACGCGATAGAGCGAGCCAGCAAATCAGTGCCCAACATAGCCGCGTAGCCGTGTGAAAGAGAAGCAGAGCATCTAAATTGCTTGTGCTTCTTGTAAATGTGACGACGAAAATGGCTTAAAGAAAAAGTAAAATATTCGGAGTCGGCACGCGCGTGTGTGTGCTGTCTTTGTGAGCGTGCTGTGTTTTTGTATGCGGTAGTGTATGCCTTTGTTTGCTACGAGTTTAAAATGAAATTTATAATCAATTGAAGTATAATATTTGAAATATTTTACAAAATTTGATCAACCATATGCAGCAAGAATAAAATAAGACGCTGCTTCGTCTGTTGTTCAATAAGTGCAAAGAAAATAAGAAGCGCATGCCGCTATCGTCATTGTGTACGTGAGTGCGATCATTGTGTATGTGTGTGTTTGCGTGTACATGCATGTGTGCGGGTATATGTATACAAAAGCAGCAACAGCAGCTGAAAAATGTATTATCGCCAAATAATATCTGAAACAAAAAAAAAGTCTTTAGAAATGCAAAATTATTTAATATTGTATATTTTTTGCAGCGCTTGCTAAATATCAATCACATAACAACGAAGTAAATATAATTAAAGTGCAAAAGTGTGGGTTACAAATACCAAAACAAACTAAGGTTTCGCCAAATGGTATTTTTGTCTTCCTCACCAACTCGGCTCCGATGAGCCCGCCTAAAATGTCACATAACAGTAACAACGAATGGAATAAGTACTAAAGACTTTGATCAAGTATAAAAAAATACTGAACGACGGCGAGAGAGAGAGAGAGAGGAAGAGAGCGGATAGCAGCACAAATAGGCAGTTAACGGCGATCGGGCGAGGGCGGAGAAAAATGTGAGTACCACCACCCAATGAAGAGCGTATAAATGCTCTCTTTTTTTCTATTACATACATATGCATATGTATGCGTATGTTATTGTGTTTCTTTTTGTATGCGACGTTCAGTAGCGATGTTTTTTTTTCGTGTTCATTACCTATGCATTGCGACTTTGTAAGTTTGTGGGTCGCGCAATCTGTTCGATTACAATGAACGAGAAAAAATTCTTAATTTTCTTTTCTCTTTGTGGTTATATTACTGATAGAGAGCAACAACTGTTAAAAAGTGGAAGCGGAAGAGACCTCGGCTGCTGTAATTGCTAAGAAATTTTTTATTCTCTTTAAAATTTGATCGATTTTTATAAAAAGATAAATACATATATAACATATATATGTAATTTCAACAACAAAACATTCTGTTACACTGACAATCAAACGAAAAATCCAACTAAAGCTCAAAACAAAACCAGCAGCGAATGCCGAAAGCCATATACAAAAAGAAGAAATAAATAAAATATCAACTGTGCCAATTACTTGTATTTGATCAGAGTACGCAAACACACACACACTCACATGCGTGCCAATTGGCCATTCTATTTATGTATATACATACATATGTATGTATGTGCCATGACCGTTTGCATTCGCTTGTCAATTAAATTGCACTTCGAATTCATAGTTATTGTTGCTTTTCATTTCTATGATTTGTTCCTCTTCGACAAGCCCACGCAGCAGCCGCCGCCGTTGCCGCTGACTGCGGCTTAAAAGCCTTCAGTTTAATCATTTCTCTTTCCGTTTTGGTGGCCTCTGCTTTGTTGCTGCGGCTGCACAATTTCATGCCGAAAGAGAAATCCATTAAAAAAAAAAGCGTACAAAGCACAAAACGAAACTCCAAAGAAGCAGGCAAACAACAACAACAAATTCAAAATTAAATACGAATAACAACAAAAGAGACAGAGAAGAAAAAACGTGGCAGCTAAACAAAAATAAGTTGCTCTGTTTTCTTCTCGCTGTTGTTGTTGTTGTTTTTGTCGATGCAGCAGCGTTGGATACATACGAAAAACAGACAACGGCCTCAGTCGACGTCAGCGGCGGCAGCAGCAGTAGCAGCAGCAGCGTTCGCTGCCTCAATTCTGACTCCTCTTTGTGTGTTTCATGCGACTGTGTCTGTTGTGCATGTGGGTGTGTGTTGTGTGTTTGTGCTTGCAGCAATCGCTGTCTATGTGTTGTTTGTTGTTGTCTGTTGTCTATAATATTGCGTTGTTTTTGTGCTGTTGCGGTCCCTGTGCGCTTCACTGCGTTTACTGCAGCAGCAACAAAAAAAAAAAGCAAGAAAGCTTTAGACTTCAGTTAGATACATAGATTATCTATGTATGTGTGAAATGTACCGTTTGTTTGTTGATACCCTGTAAATTGAGATCAGTTAAATACTGTTTGATTTTTATTTTCAAAGATCGTTAAAAATAAAAATAAATAATTTAAGCAAGATTAGACAAGAGGGTCGAGACTGCTCGACTAGGACATACCCTGAGCCCTACAAGGAGCTGATGAGTTATTACTGCGTACGGTATACAGGGATATAATATACATATATAACAAAATTTTAAGACTAGCTCTTATATCTTCTGAACAAGCTATATCGATTCAGCTAGTCGCCCTGTTCAAGAATATGTGTATGGGGTCTGTCATTAAAATAAGATTTAAAAAAAAAAAAAAAACAAAAAACAATGTAATATTTTTATATCTTTAATTTGTATACGTTATACAACTTAATAATACACTCTAAGACTTAATATTCTGCAGAGATTTAAATTGCAACATAACTAATCACAGTTTAAATTTTGTATAATAAAAATATAATTATATGTAATATCAATCAAATTTTATTTCATTGAATAATAATAGAATTATATTTCATATATAATTTAATTTATTTTTCAAAATTTATATTTAAAATAATATTTTATAAATTACTGAGATTTGTAGTTGTTTTTTAAATAAATTTATCTCAATGTTTAAACGCAAAAAAAAAAAGAATAAAATGGTGCCATGTGCGAACGTCTCTTGTTTCTTTTGAAATAATATCTGCACGTAGGATACAAAAATATCTTTTCTCTATATGTATCTGTGAGGCATTTTGGAGGTCTAGCCCGAACACAAATGCAAGCAACAATACCATAAAGTATATGTGTATATGTATATGCACACAATATATACATATATGCATACATATACATGTATATGCAATGAAAATAGAAACCACAAAGTAAAAGACCAAAAACAACGAAAAACTTACAGAAATAAATTCGGAATGGTGGAACGGGAGGTCAGATCTCAGCCTGCTGCAAATTGTTGACTGTTTAGAATTGAAAGTTAAATTTAGATGCGATGCAGAAAACGAAAAACAGACCAGAAGTAGAGGGGAAAACAATGGCAACAAAAACAACAATCATAGCAATGCCATTAAAAAGGCAAAGCTCACAGATTCCTATATGTATTCGTGTGTGGCTGTGTATGTATGGATGTATATATGTGTGCCTTGTTGCTATAGCTCACAGCAGCTACTTTTAATTTTATTTCACGACGCGAGTGTCTTTCTATGTATGTACATATGTATATATGTGTGTGTGCGTGTGTCTCTTTTTGTTAATTGTTTGTATTTGTTTTTTTTTTTGACAGTTGAATGAACTCCCTGCAAAAGCAGCTGTTAGAGAAAAAATAAAGAAATAGAAGCAATAGGCAAACCACCATAATAGTACATAATAACGGTTTTAAAGTTAAACGACTTGAAAGTTACTCAAGAGAGCAATAGGGAGTGAATGAATGACTCAGAAAGAGAGATGAAGATCGGTTAACGAAGAAGAGACAGTAAAACAGCAAATAGAAGCTTTCAAATACAAGCAAGGCATTAACAGTTATGCAGTTAAATAAAATTGCTGATTGTAGGAAGAGATAGAAATTGTGGGGTTCTATATTTTTAGAGTATTTTTCTAAAATATTTATTTCACTCTTGTACAACGTAAATTAGATACTGTATCAATTTAGAATTTATTGGCAATTACACAAAAATACCAAAACAAATAGTAAATTATGGTATTTTTAGAGTATTTTTAAATCAGCAACAATTAATACTGATTTGATACAGTTTCAGTCGGTGGCATTCGTTTCAAATGATATGAAATACTTTCGACTTATTTTCCTCTTTTTGCTCTTGCTCCCTTTTCTACTTTATTGACATATTTATTGCATAACGTTCCCTTCAATAGGCTCTTACAATAACCTCTGCTCATTTCATTTTATGCTGCTGTCAATTGCTGCCAGTGCTCTGCTTTGATCGCACGCAAATTGAGCGCGTTTTTTATCAGCTTTAAGTCGTTCGACATTTTCGGTCGTTTCTCACGTTCGCCGTTTGACAGTTGGCAATGGATGGATAGCATCAGATATATCACACCTGCCCAAACGGGCTCTCAATTTGAGACTTTTGCAAATGTTGCGCTCCAGTTTTTCACGCTAAAAACCACTTTTCATTTTGGGCTTTGCTGCTTTTTCTACTTTGACAGCAGCTGCCATGCTAAGCAAAGGAAATCATATACCTCAAGAGAGCGAGGGAGAGAGAGAGAGAGGAGGGATAGAGAGAGATACAGAGAGGACATGTGCTTGAAAGAGAGCCAAGACAAACTGGCGGCGCTGTCAGTCAAGCAGCAGCAGTCTTTGGGAAATGGTGGCGAGCTGTTTGGATCTTGGCTGAAACAAACTGTAAATAGCGCAAAAAAACAAAAAAATGAAAAAGGAAAAACTAATAAAGTTGCCTGTTGTTGTTTCGTTTTTCGGTGTTTTCCTTTGCTACGGTTTTCCGTTGCAAATTTATACTCTGTGTTAGAAAAGGGTTTTCTCAAACAAAATTTTCGCTATGAATACACACATATGTATTTCTGTATGTGTGTGTGTAGCTATATGTACTTATACAAATTCTGTCGAATTTAAAGGAAAAAGCACTGAATGCTTGGAATAGTAGCGCTGCGTATGGCTCAGTGTGTCTATTAGCCAGGCGTTCCGGATTTGAGCAGTCTAATTTTATTTATGAGCAAAACTTTGTAAAACAAATAAGTTCCATTAGTATTGATTATACATATAAACAATCTATTTAATGTATTAAATCAAATATTGCCTCAGTATCTCATTATTTCTAAAGTCACTTTGCTTATTTTGTTCACATAAATTTAATTGGGGGACATTTGAATAAGTTCTCTTATCATTTGACTGTCAAACTGCGTTTTCTGTGGAACTTTTTGGCGTACTTTGTGCAGAGTATGAAAGAAAAAAATAAATAATGAATAGAAATTTCTTTGTTGAGCCCGCATGAAAGCTAAAGTCAAGTCAAAAGGTATCCAATGGATACACACAACTAGCTGCCATATGAAATACGAATACTGGGTAAAGTTGGCAGGCTACTTAGCTTGGCCCAGTCAACCGTTATAACTAGCGTTAGATCTGCCCAAGTGTGTGCGTGTGTGTATCTTTGAGATACTGTGTGTATATACAACATGCATGCATAAAATGCCGTAAACATAAACACCATCTAAACAGGCGACATGGTGGCCCCTCTCCACTCTCCCCTCCTTGTGGCCCTCTTATCATTACTCGTAACAGCTTAAATGCTTTTTACATGGCAACAGAACAGAAAATCGATGACAATTTACCGTGTGTCTGTCACTGTGCATAGCTGTGTATGTGTGTCTGTGTCTGTGTGTGTGTGTGTGTGTGTCTGTGTGGGTATTTTATACGCTTACACACACATACTTACCTCATGCATTATGTATTTGATGTACATGCGCAAAATTCCCACATCCCATAGAGTGCAGATGGAAAAGACTTTGGCAGAGACTGTATTATTATTTTTTCTTTTTTTTTTCTTTTCCTTTTCGTAGACAAAACAAAACAACGAATTGAAAAAAAGGACGGCAAACAAGAATAGCAGAGTGGAAGAGAAAGAGCAGAAGCTTAGCCACCCACAAGGTTTGCTGTGCTGCCTCCGCTGAGTCTCTTTTTCCCTAAGCGCTCTCTGTCTCTCTCTCTCTCTTTTGCTCTCTATTTTGTTTTTTCTTGCCTCCCACTCAACACTCTCGCTCTCTGCCCCTCTGCCCGACGTTGCTGCATTATTTTCATTTTCAACTTTTTATTCTGCTTCTTGACTAATGCTGCTGGCAGCCCGCCTCCTGCTCCTCCGGCACACAGGCGACCTCATTCGCTGAGGAATGGCGTCGCTTCCACACTGACTCTTCTTCTTCTGTTGCTGCTGCTTCTTCCCTTGCTACACTTAGCAGCCCGTGTCGCTTAAGGCCGCAGCTGGCAACGCACATTTTGATAACATTTGTGATAAAAATAATGCGGCAACAACGCACCAAACAGCACGAGGCACAAGCGTTACGCGGGCGGGGCTGGGGGAGGAGAACGTGCCAGGTCAGTGGGTGGAATGGAGCAGACAAGACGCTGGCCCAGGCTTTTGTCTGCGTATATATGTTTGCGTGTGTGTTTGTGTATGTGTGTGTGTGCTGTAACTAGTTTTTTGCGTTCGTTTTTACTTTGGCATTCTTGGCTTTTGCAGCGTTGCCAATTTTCACTTCGGCTAAGCTGTTCGAAAGCTAGGCAACTCAGGCTATTGCCCTCTCTTTCTCTCTGTCTCTCTATTGCTCTCGCAAACAACGTCAATAATTTCATTCATTCAGCCTGAAGATGAACATGCTTGGAGCTCCAACCCCACCCACTTTGCCATATCTTTTTCGGCTTGAAAAGCTTTTTGCCTTAATTTAAGTTAAGGCATCAACTTTAATTCTATTTGATAACACAAAAGTTTCTGTTCTGTTTAATTGGAATTGTAATTGTGTCAGACAAATTATGTTTGGCTAACGAGTCACTTGTAAAATTTACCGTTTAGTTTGACACTTGACGCAGATGCTGGGAAACTTTATAAATTGATAAAGATAATTGCTTAAAACGTAAATATGTAAACTTTTCTTTGGATTTGGAAGACTGCTAAATTTACAAGCTATGAATATGTGAAATGGTTAAATATTTAATAAAAATATAAATACGTATATACAATACGCATCGGATTACATTAAAGAGTATTATAATATTATATTATATTATTATTATATTAAAATTATAATATATTAAAATATTTTTATTATATTTAAATACATATGTGTTAAAAGGCTTAGATAGAAATGGCTATGAATATGTCGTAGTATTAACCGTAAGGTACATAATTGTTAATAACATGGATGGAGCTCTAAAAAGTGTTTAAAATGTAATAAATGTAAAATGTAATAAGCAGCAGCAGAAATAACAATCTAATGTTGTGACGGAAATAAACAATAACAATCAGCTGTTAATTTAATGTAGTTTCTTGTCAACTAAAATATTTTACTGTATTTAAATTAAATTTTCACTGCTAACGATCGTTAGCTGTTAACTGCATTCTAAAAAATTTAGAAATTTCACAAACACTTCAGTTTATTATAGAATTATACCATCGTATTATATTCATAAAATAATTTCCAAATTCATTTTAAGTAAAATCTGGTTAAAGGCCAAAGCTAACTGCCTGTTTATTGAATTAAGTTAAAGACTTCGTCTCAGCATTTAAATGAGCTAAAAAGCAAACCGACCACGCCCCAAGGGGGGTGTCGCATTACCAATGCGCCCGTCCTCTTTGAAGCTAAAGCAAACTTTGCACAATTCACATTAAATTAATGCGCTCCAGCAAGGCAAAAGTTCAAGCAGCCGCAACTACAGCAGCTACAACAACAACAACAACGACAACATCGGTAACAAACACGAAAAGGACCCCAAGCGCAATTGCTGCACAGAGAAGCCGGCGACGCCCCAGTCGAGTTTCGGTTCGAGTTTCGTCCTTGCTGTTAAATTGAAGTGCAGACGCCATTTCTATTACTCCACACATTAAATTATACCACGCGCTGTTGCCAAACGCGATATCCTGCCAATATGCCCAGCCGCCCGCTCAACCCCCAAGGCCCAAAAGCCAACCTTTCGAACCGAAAATAAAATCATGACTCGCACAAAAGGCAACTGCGAGGAAAAGCCAGAGCTGCGCCCAAAACGAGGCGCGGCAGCCAAGGCACATAACGGAACCCGCTGCTCTTATATACATATATATATATATATGTATATTTATATAAACAGATATATACACACATATATATATATATATATATATATATATATTTGTCTATATATGTATATACTTGAATGTATATGTATTAAAGACAGTTTCTCCAGTTAGAACATTTTTCGCCAGGCACCGCCCCAAAAGTTTCTGCAAGTAGCACATTTTAGGACCACCAGGGGGAGGTAGGTGCCTGATTATTTTTCATGCTTTCCCATTTCATTTTACTGCCTGGCGCTCACACACACACTCACACACACACACAGTAAAACTTTCACAATACGCCTCTCTGCCTATAGAGGGTTGCTGCTTTTGAGCGATGTCAGCGCCTCCACTCACTACGTTACAAAAAAAGAAGGAAAATGAAGCGAAAATAAGAAGAAGCAGCAGCAGCCGTCGACGCCTCACGTGCGCCTGAAGTTGATGCTCGCCCGTTGTTGTTGCTGCCTGCTTACAGTGGCTTGCTTGCTACTCGCTCTCTCTCTCTCTCTCTCTCTCCCACATCAAATGACTGCCTGCCGCCCAACACATTGTCTGCCCTTGATTTTATCGATTTTCGCTCTCGCCGCATGCGGCGCTTTCTGCTCTCTGCCTGTTTTTTCGTCTTCTCTCTCTCTCTCTTCCATAGCAAAATGGTACTCACATAAAAGCGCGCGCGCTTGTGTTTTATGCTAAGCTTTACAATTTGTGTGTGTGTGTGTTTTGTGTGTTGGCTCCATTGTTGTATATGATATATACATATGTATATGTGTATGTATATACCCGTATTCCGGCCGGTCGTTCGTACATAATGTGCTTTGGGTTTTGCACATGTTTTTTATGTGCTGGCTGCTGTCGCCGAGGCTGCGTTGTTATTTTTGGCATTTAACCCCAGGACCACCCAACCACCACCCACCACTCACTTAAATTGCTTGTGTGTGTGTATACATTTACAGTTTGCGTGTGGCGCGCTTTAATCTTTTGCCGACCAATTTTCATACAATTTAAATTTCGCCGTTAGTGAACATGATCCAGTCTGACTCTTATTTCGTGTCCCTTGCGTCAATTTTTGTTTCATTTAAGCTTTCAATTTTTAACGCAACTCTCGACTCGACTCGTCTCGTCTCGCTTTAATTGACCCGTACTCACCCACCCCTGTAACACCCCTGCAACACCACCCTGATCTACCCACTCTCTGTCGAAGCGATGTTTTGTTGATGTTGTGCGAGGTCGTCTCTTGGAATTTTCAATTAAATTGAAGTTCTCTGCTCGACCACAATTTGCTGTGTTTTGAATGAACGAGGCAAATTACTAAATTCTTTGAAGTGTTTGCAGATAATTGGAGCATCAATAATTTATACCAGCCATAATTAATGATTTGCCTTGATTATTTGTGCCTTGACTCTTAGAATATAGACCAGGCAGCTGCCCAATTATACATTCGGATTAAAGGATCAATCCATTTGCAGAAAGCTCTAAAGGAATAAATGAGCAAACGCAAATTATTTCAAATGGAAAATAGGTGATTTATGCAGCAAATGGCGATTGGGATTGGAATACTGAATATAGATAATGTAAAACATAATAAATAAAATGAAATGAAATAAATACATAAGAATGAGAGATCGGAACACATTTCCCCATATTTGCATACATAAATAAACACAGCTGCGTTCATGAAAATAGTAGTACAGTTATATATATAGTGATAAACTAGATTTAAAACGAATATTAAGATTAGCATATATTGCTATAAATTTAGATGTTGATATTGAGTTTATCACTAAGTTTGGTTTGTCCAATATTTAGTGCCCAGGTGGACTATTATTAACTGTGGATTTATTTTTATTCAATTTTCTTTATTATTATTTATTTATTGATATTTATTTTTTTCATTTCCTCAGATACTGGTAGATACATTTCTAGAAACAGCTGATTTTCAATATTTTTACTTCTTTTGTTTACACTCCATTCCTAATTTAAAGGTGGTATCCTACTGCTCTGCTTTGCATCGGAAATTTTTTTTGTTTTTTTTCCCCCTTTTTTTCCCTGCTTTTACTTTAGTTAATACCTATGTTATTCGAAGAACTTTTGATAATCAATTATTAACTTTTGATAATATTTATTAAATACGCTAAGATCAGATACTATACAGCAATTAGAGACGCACCGCGAAAGCGGAAGTTGACTGCAGCCAGAGGGGGGAACCATTAATACCGTTAAGTTGTAAACAACCAACTCGATGAGCAAGAAGCACGAGTTGCTTGCAATTCGTGAGTTAACCCGTGACTCAGTGCAGCGTTTTTTGTTTTATGGCATTTCGGGGTGTGGCTGGGGCAGCCTTGCCTCGTGCGAAAAACAAAATGAAGAGTAATAAACAGTCGTCGCGTGCTCAGACGTCATGAATTTAACAACCGACAATGCTTGGCAGCCCGAGAAGTGGCCGTAAATCCGCCCTATTTAAGGGGGGAAGGAAAGCGCAATGGGAAAGGGCAGCGACCCTCCGCTCTCCGCTCTCCGCTCTCCTCACTCACGCCAGTTGCAAGCATAGCTAAAATGTCCTTAAACTTTTAGCACTCAGTTTAGCAATACAAATAACGTTTTTTTGTGTTTTATTTTGCTGTTCACTATTCGTCTCTCTGTGGCGCTCGCTTCATTCATTTATTCATTCAATTCACATTCTGCGCTGCTGACAAGCCCTTTTTTCGCGCGGCGACTTTTATTTATGCGATAAAAATAAAGCGATAATAAATGGTGGGCAACAAGCGCCCAGTTATTGCACTCGCTCGCTCTCCCCTCGTGCGCTCTGCAACAGCTGTTTGGCTCTGGCTTAAGAAAGTTGCACCGAAAGTTCAATCGCCTCGCTCTGGCCTCGACATGGACTGCGCTGCCCACATTTGCATTATTTATGTACATCTTAGCAGTAAGTGACGGCGACTGCGACTGCGACTGCGACTGCGACATTTTTTTTTCATTTCGCTTCATTTCCATTTTGCATATGTTGTTGCGTAATTTCCGTTGCTAAAAGTTTTAAAGCGACTATAAAACCGTAACCTAGAGGCGAGAGCGAAAGCCAGATAGGGGAAGAGAGAGAGAGAGAGAGAGCGGGAGAGTCAGATACATATATACAATTGAGTGACACTGAGAGAGTGGTAAATCAGCTAAATGTGTTGTTATAGGTCAGGTCCACTAGAAAAAAGACCATATCTCAAATAATATCTTCGAATTGCAAAAGAGTTGAACAGTAGAACACAGTTTCAAACTTATTCTTATCTGAAAATAAATAAAATAAAAATGTTGCCAGTTGATGCAGTTTAAAGAATAATTTGGGTTTTTCCAATTACTAATATAAATGGTTAATTTTGAGAAATACATTTGGAGAATCCACACCCAGTGAATAAATGATAAGCTCCAGTGCAAGGTCTAATCTTATCTTAAGTCGAACACTTTTAATACAAAGGATTTGATTGTTGTTGATCTTGTTATTACTTTAAAAATGATATATACCTCTATACTTACTGCAATTAACTGGGGAAATTTATAATAAACCCTATTGTAAATCATAAAAAATAAAATTCACGTTTAAAAAATTATTCAGGTGAGTCAAGCTTGACTCGAACTAGACTCTATCATTAGGTAGATGCAGGCGTTAATTACCAACTTTCCCATAACAATAACAACAATATAATTTAAAAGTAATTTTTTTTTATTGTATTCAGCTAAAGTTTCCCATTGCCTAGATTTCTATTTGTAATTAATAATACATTGTAAATAGATAAAATAAATCACAATATTTAATTGAAAACCATTCGGAATTTTCTGAAATTTAATGTATGTAGTACCTGTGAAAGTCCATAACGGTAAGAGGCAGAAGAAGGAGTGGTTCATGTGGAGGTTTTAAATTTGAAATATATTCGATCCCGCAAAATAATTTTTGGATTCTCCGTTATTGATAAAGATTTTTAATTTAGTTAACTTCTAAGAACTTCAATCTATTTAATAGCTCGCACTTCCGTGGAAGATAAAAATAGCACTTCGAACCCAATTAATCTATTATCAGTAAATAAACAATTCAATATCGAATCCATTGCGATAAGAAGTTATAATAATAATAAAAAATCACAAAATAATTTAAAATGTTGCTACACTTTAACAAAGAATCGTTCGTTTTGTTATTTGTTTATGTTGAAGACATTTGTATTTATGGGACTACGAAAAATTGAATCAATTCTGCCTCATGCAGCTGTTAACTGTAATATAAACAATGAAAAACTATAGGAACAGCAACGACAAATATTAGTATCGTGGCACGCCCACACACACAACCATAGGTACACTTGTGTGCGTGTATAAATAAAATATGTGCCAAATAAACTTTGCATGTTAATAGCGAATTGTTGTTGCGTTTTATGTCTCATTTTGTACGGGTTGACCTGCTTTTAACGGACCTCCGCATGATTCATAAAGCGGTACCAAGTTCAGGCGAAAGAAATTAGCAAATAAAATGACAATAAAATGCATTAATATACATATGTATGTATGTATGTATGTACGTCTATTTGCATGCGTGTCAGCTGCATTAAGTGGAATTCTAAGAAAACGAGAAATGCCAAAAGCAGGAGAACCAAGCGACAAGTGAAAAAGCAACAGTTGTTTTTGTTGTTGTGTTTGCGAGCTGTAGTTGGTTTATAAATTCACCGGCTTGCAACGGTAAATTGTAAGTGACGATTACAACATACATACATACACACACATACTCACTTGGTCATGTATACGCAAATATGTAGATGGCAATGGGATTTTGAAGGCGTGCAAGCGAGATAGCAATAAAGGAAGCAAAAATGGTAGCTTTGCACTTTAATTGAAATGCTCTGGCCAGCAGAAGACAAACAAAACAAAGCAAACCAAACAAGAGAAACACAAGCAATAACAAATTCAAGTAGAGCTACTATGTGTATGTGTGTGAGTGTTTGTCTGCCAGACAGGTTGCGTTATTTGAAAGTTCCGAAGAGCGCACAAAGTGGGTAAGGGAGAGAGAGAGAGAGGGAGAGAGAGCAAGAGCGAGAAAACTCGAAACTCGAAATTATTAAATTGCAGACGCTTACCCGCGTATGTATTAATGTGTATGTGTTTAAGTGTGCGTGGCGGTGTGCTTGTGTGTGTGTGTGTTAGACAGAGCGGGAGTATGTGGAAAGTGAGCGAAAGAGTCACGCACACCAGCAAACGATGGAACGAACAACAGACAAAAGCTAAAAACGTCTGTCTGAGTCCGCGCGCGCAGTCGTCGAACGAGTTGAAGTGGAGTTGCTGGGGGAAAAAAAGACCACAAAATGAAGAAGAAGAGCGCCATACAAAAACGTGAGCGCAAGTATCTCTATGTGTGCAGAGGTGTGTCTGTATGTATATATATATATGTGTGTGTGATAAAGGTCGTTGGCCATGCGGCGGCAACGTTGAAGCAAAAACAACAACACGTTGGCAGAGAATAAACGCGACGGCGACGTATTTAGCCTAAGGGCATAAAATGTGTTGCAGGTTTCTGTTGGCCAACAACACTGGTCTTATTGTAGACTCTGGCTACAAGTTTATTTAAACACACCAATACATATACAGTGGGATTTATATATTTCTGTGTATATATGTATACTTGGGTATCTATACATAATGCCTGCACATGTGTCTATATATAGGCGTCCTCAGCAGTTTTTAGTTGCATTTAAAAAGGCTGAAACACGTTTTGTGCACAGCCCGCGTCAAATAAATAGACAAAACGAACAAAGTTGAGGGCAAATGTGGGCGGTTGTCCATGCATGTGGGCTCTCTGTGTGTGTATGTGAATGTGAGTGTGAGTGCTGATGCTGTTTTGTTGCCTTTAAGGCCGTTATCATGCACCGCCTGCTGTCAGTCAATGCAACAACTTTAGTGGGCTTTAATATTTACAAAGTGACAGCGAGTCAACGAGCTCAGCTTAACACCTACGAACTCAGTAAATTCACATCAAATTAAAGTGCTGAAACCTTTTAAGGTGTCTAAATGGATATGCATATATTAAATGAAATGTATTTCGGTTCTATAAAACTTTAGATTGGACAAGTTAATTAGATCTGAAAGGGAACTTTAGAATATAACAGATTGCTATATGAGAATTACATGGAAAAGCTATTAAAAGTCCTCATAATTATTTCTATTTTATCATCGCTACCCATACAGTTGTATATGTATGTATACAAACCTTCATACATATATTTTACATAGAATCAATTTACACCCATTAAATGTTTTTCAACAATCAATTTCGATCTTTACAGTTACTGAATAACAGGTTGAGAGTGCAATACTTACATATGTATACACATTATATACAACTTTAACCAATTTCAAGGTTGCCTTGCAGTTCAATCAGTCAGTAGTTAAAAAAGTGTTTATATATATATTCACTCATACGAGATAGAACATCTAAAGTAAAAGCAACTCGTCCACTTAAAAGTCAGGTATCATAATTGATGCATATTTTATATTAATTGAGTGCATCATCTATTATAGCATCACATTCTATTAATACAAAAATCCAATTACTTAGAGCTACCAAGAGTCTAATAAAACAAATTTATTATGTGGATCTTTTGGCATAGAAACTTGTTTGAAGCTTTTCAAGTCTTTAATGATGATGACATGCTAAATTAAAAAAGAAAAAAAAAATACTGTACGTAATTAACTTAATTTTTTTTTTTAGTTTAGTATGAAAAAAAAAAATTACGACCAAATGTGTTGTAAAATAATTACATAATTACATCATTGATCATTTGAACATTTGACCTTTCGCTTAAGCCAAATACACATAATTTTTGTAATCTTTGATAGGAATATCGTACTAATACATGCATAAATATAACATTATTAAATACAAATGTGCTCATACAACAGTATTTTTTGAGCAACCTTCCAGTTGTTTTATTGCATAACTGAATAATAATCTAATACCCCTAAGATGATAACTACAGTCAGAACTAGTTATAGTGCACACACACACACATACACACACACACACACACACACAAACAAATACTTTGCGTTTGTATCGTCACTTCCTTATTTAACGTGACACTTTAAGAAATTGCATTGAAATTGAGAAGACAGCGCTTATTGCGTGTTCGTTCTCTCTCGCTCTCTGCGTCTCTCTCGCTTGCCTATCAAAGTGAAAATGAACACCTGCGCGTTGTTGTTGTTGGGGCGGTTTGCTTCCTTTTCTCTCTCTCTCTCTCTCTCTCTTTCTCACTCTTTCTTTTATATTTTGTTTGTTGTGGCGTACGTGCTAGTGCACTTCACTCAGTCAATGCAGTTATGCAGCTATTACGTCGTCTATGCTATGCACACAGTTCCACACACACATACACACACACACTTATAGATACGCACTGGCGAACACCTGTCAAATGCATACGCTTGCACAGTAGAGCGTCAATCGCTCTAATGCCTTTCAGCCATCTCGCTTGCACAGAGGGGCCTCCATTAGTAACAATGGCAGCAACAGCAAAAGCAGCAGCAGCAGCTGGAGCAGCAGCAGCAGCAGCAGCAGCTGCTGCTTATGTTTCGTTTTCACATTGTTCCCGTTCGTCTGCCGCTTCTTCTAATGTTGCTGTGTCACGTTCTTCATATAAAAATGTTTGAAATTCTGATTGGGTTTTATTAACATAGTACGCACATACGTATATATGTCGATGTGTATGTGTGTGTGTGCTTATATGTATACATTGTTTGTTGTCTGCAGCGTTGCCAACTGTCTACAATTAATGGCTTGTGCGTCGTTGCCATATTTCACGGGCTTACTCACGCAATAGCTTCAATTGAAACAGGTTTTTAGCTGAGAGTGCGAGTGAGATAGAGCGGCGATCATGATCCATGATCGTCATGATATCTTTGATTTTTTTCTTTCTTATTTTACGTTTTGGCTTTTTTATTGTGTTTCACTTGTTGTCTCTGGAAGCAGTTTGAAATTCTTTGTTAAATATGTTCACTGACCTTTGTCGAAATTCCCAGTTCTTATTTGTTTTATTGTTTTCTTCTTTTTAATATACATTTGTTTCTTTTGAGTGCCGTGTGTATTTTTGCTTAATAATTCACCATGAAAACAACTGTGAATAAGAAAGAGACGCGTGCAGCACGCAAATGACCTTCAACTTGATTTTAATTAAGTTCAGTTCAATGAACTGAATTTGGAACTGTCAACGACTCGTCCCACAAACTTTCATGTGTGCGTGTCTACGTGTGTGTGTGTGCTTCAATTTCATATTTCCATTTTTATATCGTTCATTTAATATACAAATTTTGATTTTGTTGCTTTTACACAATGGTTTTTTCTCCACATATTTACCATAAAAAATAAATATAAAATTTGAATTCTTTGTGCTGCATTTGATGTGGGCATCTATTTTTAGCATACCGATATGTATTTATATACACATATATATGTACATATATACATATGCTTTTTTTATGATGACTTGACGTGATATTCATTTTAATTGGTCAAATTGGAAGAAAAACAGTTGTGATGTTTTTACAATGCAGCGTTGTCACAATTCATTGATTTTGAATTGTCTTAAAGCTTTTTACTTGAATTTTAAATAATAAACAAAGTTAGATTCTTAAAAAAAAAAAGCTTTTCTTAAATAGTTTTGAATAAAAATAAGATTATCATAAATAATAGCTCTTCTATTATTAAATATTTAATGGGTCTAGAATCTTGACTGGTCAAGTCAATTTAATGCACATCTGCTCACTATATAGATCTTAAGAATAAAGTCAAATAAGCGTCGTATTAGGGACTAAGGGAAATTACGACTGATTCTCTATTCCAACAAAGAAAATTATTGATGACTTCTTCAAATTTAAAGAAAATCTTTTTTCAAACAGATCTGTAATGTCTTAATATTAATCAATCTGAAATTTGGTAACATTCCCACGGCATAAATTTCTGCAATAGGCTCTTAGTATGTAGGCTCTAAAACTTTTACCGCCACCGCAAAGTTTATGCATTTTGACATATAGCTCGGGGCCGACGTTGCCACATTTCGTCTCTTATCAACCTTTTCCATGGCTTAAAGCTTTCGTTGTTGGGTTTTCTTTATCTATAATAACTCATCTCGGCTACGCAGCTTCCAGCTGCTGTATGAGCGAACGTCTCTACCAGCCATAATTTATGCAATTTAATCGCTTTTCTCAACCTTCGTTTTTGTTTTGTTTGTTTTTTATATATCTCAAGTTTCGTACTTTATCGCTGTTCGCTGAACATAAATTTTAGTGAGTTCTTTTTTCTATTATTTTTAGCTTTTCTTTCTTTTTCATCTCGCACAGACAACAAATTTTTTCAATTTACATTTTAACCATATTTTATCCGCCCTTTTTGCTCGTCACTCTGGTATTCCAGCAACGTATCCAACGACTTTTGTTGTTGCCAACAGTTTCAAGTGCGCGACGGCACGCCCCTCCCCATCTGCCGCCCACTCGGCCAACTGGCTGGCGTCCAACAGCGTTAGACAGATTTTATTACCAGCTACCATTGCCACTTACCCGGAAATGCTTGTCGCACCCTTGCCACCCAAATGAACATACAACACACGCATATACATATATATTATATATATATGAGCTCACACACACAGAGCCAGACAAACCCTGGCAACCCTCTTGGGCTAAGCTGAATTTCTCCTTCATGGGTGTTATTATTATTCAGGTTTTTACGTCCATCCGCCCGTCCGTCCGTGCGCCTCGCAACCCTTGTGGCAGGTTCTTTTCATACACACCAAAAATTGTTGCATGTCAAGTCACCCGCACGGCAGACCCCACCACACCCTGTCATAGTGTGCATAGTTTTTCCCATATCAATTTCAAAAGCAAATAGTTTGGCCAACCCTGGTAGGGCGCACAAAAAGCAGAAATCCTTTGGCAGGAAGGATGTTTCAATTTCTATTTTGTTTTATTCTTCTCTTCCTGTTTTTATCGGTCGTTTGTGCTCTATGTAACGTGTCGCTGTGTGTGTGTGTGTGTGCAAATGACATAAACCTCCCCAATTCCCCAGCTCTGCTAGGGCTCTCTCATGCTTCTGCTTAGCTGTGAAAGTTGGCAACGTCGCACATTGCTGCCTGCTCTTCTATTCGATTCGAGATTTCTTCTTTGTTATCGTTGCTAGCCTTTTGATTCGTTGTTCTTTCAGCTAGCTCTCTTTACCTACATACTCAGTAAATTAGAAGGACTTCTTATTTATTTAAGGCTCTTTGCGATTTCTTTTAACTAAGCTCCGAATGGTACTGGGCATTTGTTGTTGTTGTTGTTGTTGTTACTATTCGGGTTCTTGTTCATTGTTCATTGCTCATTGTTGTGCTAGCCGTGTTTCTGATATGTTTTCCCAAGTACTTTCGGCAAGCTGATTGTGTTTATTGTCTGGTCGCGTTACGTGACTATTGGAAACTTGCTAAAACGAATTGTACAGTGAACTCTGAATAAATATTACCAGACAATGCTATAGTAATGTGCGAAGGGAGTAAGCTAAATAGTGGTGTATTGTTAGGAGAAAAATATAGAGAGTTATGGGGAAGAGAATACAATAGGGTTGTCGAAAATTTTTTAAATATTTTATCGATGATATTTTAAGTTTTGAAAAAATATCAAAATGATATTTGATATTCAACTTTAAAATGATCGATATGAGTATCCGTCATACATTTTATTACCGAAGGAAGGCACTGAGCTACCTGGGGTGGTTAGGCCCCATATTTAATATACAACCACTTGTTTTTATTACTTTAAGTCACAAATTACATCTGGATGTTCCATTTTTAAAGTCTGAATAATTCGTTTTCACCATATTCAATATTTTACTTTTGCATTTGGTTCACTTATCACAAGAGTAACCAATTCAAATATATCAAAATATCGCAAAAAATATTCGATATTTGGCAAAAAAAAATATTACGATATAAATATATTTTTTAAACAAAAATATCGATATATCGATATATTTTCGACAACCCTAGAATACAACCTAAAATATGCATTAAAAAAATAATAATAAGAAAAACTAAGAATAAATATTCACAGAATCGAAGAATGTCTTCTTAATAATTATGGAGTAATTTATGGATTCAAATATTTTCTAATTTGATCGCAATCGTCTTTTTACAAGATTACTGGAAAACAATTTAATATAATATATTGCCAAATGAATTATAAAATTATGCATAGTCTAACAAAATCTAGTCTAGGAATACATAACAGTCGTATGGGATACAAAATAGAATTTATGGAATAAATAATAGCATTTAGAAAACTATAAAGTAAACTTACATCAAACGTATTCATTAATGGGTAAAAGTCTTTCCTAATTAGAAACGTAATTATGTTTTACTTTCAATTCACTTTTTTCACATTGTTGTTGCTACTTTTCGATATTCAAAAGGTATTGAAAGCCGCAAGCGTAGCGTTTTTACTCATTGACCTATTTTCCGTGTTCTTAACACGTTTTATTCAATGCATTGGCTGGCGGCGCTGTTGCCACATTTCACAGGCTAAGCTTTAAAGTGGCGAACATTTTAAAGAGCTTGACAAGAGCGCTTCTATGTTTGTATGTATGTATGTATGTATGTATGTATTTACATATATATATAAATATATATATCTCTTATGTATGTGCTGTGCTGGAAAGTAAATATGCTTTATGTACATGCAATTATGCAAATTTACATAAACATAACCTACTAACTAAGCACGCTATTGAAACAAACGCAGCCCCAGTTAACAGTAATCGTCCCGCTCTACCTCTGTGCCTCTCTCTCCCTCTCTCTCTCTCTCTTGCTCGCGCTCTCTCTCACACACACACACACCCACAGTCGTGCACTCACATAGAGCAAGAATAGTTGACCTCATTTTTTAGAATTGTGCACAATTTTACTGCAACTTTTTTCCACATTCACCAGGGCGCCGCCTGGCGGGCGTTTGTTGTCGCTTCCAGTGCGCTTTGCTTTCTCTCCTCCTCCATCTCCTTCGCTCATTGGTCTATTTGCTGCCTGCACATTCGAGCTGCGCTCATTTTGCATGCATGCATTTGGCAACTCTGTCGCTGTTCTGCTGACGTTGCTGGCGCTGGCTTCAAGGCGGGAAAGTGAGAGGTGGACTGCTGGGAGTGTATGGGGATGGGGCTGGGGATGGAGATGGCGATGGCGATGGCCGGGGGACGTGGTGTCCTACATTTTGGGCTTTGTTTTGTTTTGAGCCTTCATAAAATGCAGGCAGGTGGCGCTGAAAGCGTTTGCCTTGCTTTTCAAAAAGCCGTCATTGAGCGAATGTACTTTCTCAGATAGTTGTTGCTGCTGCTGCTGCCGCTGCTGCTGTTGTTGTTGCTGTCGTTGTCGTTTCTGTTGCCGCATTTCATTCACAATAACAAACAGAGGATTTTTTCCATTTGACTGCTCTCTGTTGCTTTTCATATTTATTCCACGTCCTTGTGCTAAAAACAACAGCGACGACGACGCCGAGCATGCAGAAAAAGAGGTTGAAAATGCTGCAGAAATCGATAAAGCAATTAATGCCAAAAGTGGCTGGCAACCCCCACAGCAGAGCTCAGCACATCTGCAACCCTACGGACAAAAATAAACATACATATCCACCCACCCACAAGAGCACAGCCCACCTAGCCCAACCCAATCCAAACCCAGTCCATAGCGAGCGCGCGCTTTGTATTTCTTTTATTTCTTTTTTTCTTCGTCTTTTTTCTTCCACCCACTGCTGCTCTCTGCACTGCTCTGTTTGTTTGTATATGTATATATTCTTTTTTTGCTCTGTCGTGTTTATTACTTGTTGTTTTTGCTGCAGCAACCCTCGTTTGTCGGCAGCGAGGTTCGCTCCGTTGCCAAGCAGGCGGAATTTCGTTGGGTGGGTCGCGCGCTAAACATGCGAGAGAAAAGGAAAGCAATACCATGGGAACCGCCAAAGCTCGCACTTTACTTTAATGAAAATTTATTGCGTGTGTGTGTGCGTGTGTGTGTGTGTGTGTGTCTGGGGCGACTTTAATGTATTAAATATAATATATTTTTTCACTTAACCATGTGCCTAACGAGCAATATTAGCGAAGTTATACGGGATACACAAATGAATGTGCATAGAGAGAAAAAGCTTATTAAAATTCATACAAGCGTACATAAATCATATATTATTAAATATATATGTGTATTATTGCATAGAAATTAGGACTTATGGAATTTTTAATCTATGCATAACCATGCAGAATATTAGGTATTTAGTATTATTACAGTGTATTTTATATTAAAATTTGCATTTTTAAGTAGCAAGAATAGCAAAAATAAAATATAATTCCATTAAAATTGTAACAAAGCTTTTTGTCAAAAATCGCCTTTTGTTGACTAATATATATTTTCTTTTAAATTTAAATTATTTAACAAATAAATACTTTTAAAAGCAAATGGAACGAATATAAAAAATCGTATTTGCAAATGAAATTGTAGCTTCATAAATAAAACAATAATTGACCAACTGTATGTTGTATTTAATTCGGTATACATAGTATAACTGATATTTTGCTTTTATATTTTATAAATATTTATAAAATCCTCTGTTTCATCAAAAATGTGCGAAGCATGTGGAAAACTTTCATTTGGCCATAAATTGTAATTTTGTGAAATAATCTTCTTGTCTCACAGCATATGAAAGGATTTTGTGAAATTTCTCTAGCTGTAATCCCTTTTTTTGCTTTCGTCCTATTCGGTCTTAGTCACCTAGCATCCAACAATATTGATTAACTTTTTGCTGGATTTTATTAGCAAAATCCCTGCCAACATTCATCCAATGAAATCTGTCAGAACTGCTCAAACTATAAGCAGACATAAGACCCCCTTACATTTTCTCGCATTGTTTTTGTCGCAAATGACAACAAACATTTTCCGAGATCTGACATAAAACCCAATATGAAAAAAGTTTGCCTTTGGTGTTTTGGGCAGAGTTTACTGTGGTCAGAAGCCATAAGCAATATTGGCCCAGCTGGCCGACAAAATAACGAAAGTTCTTGTAGAAATTCTAATAAATGCTTAGCCAATATCTCTTACCAAATATGGGTTTGTTTAAATGAAAGCATAGAAAATGCGGAAAACTCACACTTACATACTCTTAAACAGAATTTATAATTTATCTATGAATATGAAGTAAACTAGAAGAGAATTTTTGTTGCAATTTTCAAATATATAGAATAGAGCAAGCATAAATAGAAATGGAAAGCGTATATGAAGCTGAAATCCGACTGACTGGCATACTCTGTTATACACTTACTCACGTATATATATTTATGTCTACATATGCATCCATATAGTCTATGAGACTTGGCCTCAAGTCAGGCTATCCCTAAGCACACACACCCACAGATATATATACACACAGACACACCTACGTGTACTCTGTCAACATTTTATGCCTTTTGCTTAGGAAGTTTTCAACAACTTTTTGCATATTTCGAGCCTGCGACCCACACACACCTAACCACCCAGCCTAACAACGCCCCACCCACATGCCACGCCACATTATTGTATACATATTTTATAAGTTTGGCTGGGCCCAGTTCGCCTCCGTTAGAAGAGTGCTCTGGCATTAGTTTAGTTATTTCTCTTCATCATCATCATCAGCATCATCATCATCATTATCATTTGCCTCAACATTTCGCTATTCCCTTTTTAACTTTGCCCGGTTTTGCTGGCATTTTTCACATTTTTCCCACCATCGCTTAATGTATATGTGTGTGTGTGTGGGTGTGTGTGTGTCTGTGTTGGAGAGTGAGGGGTTGGAGCTCTTGTGGAATCTCAACCCTCAAAGTAAATAAAATCTGTTTAAAGCAAGCAGAAAGTGTTCTGTCTTGAGTAACGCTCCAGAGCTGTTCCATTCTATTCGTTCCTCTTCATCATCTTCGTCCCTTGCCACTGTTTTTGTTCAACTCTTGGACTTTAACAACGTATATAAACTTTAGGAGACATTTGTACATATGAATAATATCATGAAAATCCACGTAAATAGGAAAATTGAATAGAAGAATTTGTTAAACTAAATATTTTGAGTTAATCATAATATAATCATTTTTTCATTCATTATAATATATTAAAAAATGTTTAATTTGTAACAGCGAAGAGATCAACTTAATTGAAAATCAATTAAGTTGAACTTACAGCAAATTTACACATCTTTATCTTCAGCTAAGGTTTTCATTGAATGCACCCTTTAAAAGAAATGAAAGAGAAGTAAATACATACATTAGCAACAACATACAAACATAAATACATGGCACATATACATATACATATGTACATATATAATTACAATGTAATCTTCGTTCGTGTTGGCTGGCCAAGTCTGCTGTCATTTATTGCACATGTTGGCCTTAAATTTTCCTGTCAAAGACGGGCCACAATGGTTTTGGCCGTCCGTCCGTTGGCCACGTGCCCCGTTATGCTACTTGTTGCCTGCGTTGCCCGTGCTCAACCGTCCTGCAGTTACTTGATAATTTCCCCCTGCACCAGGCGACGAACACTGTGCAACGTGCAACGGCAAGCGGCAGCTGTTTTTGGGGTAACTCAAACCGCAAGCCTAAAACACAACTGGAATCCTTCGGCAACAAGAAATTATAGGTACACAAGCTCAATTAATGGCGCAGCATATGATCTAGAATATGCGAAAATGATCGAATCGCCGATTCTCTATAATTCCAGAGTCGGTCAGATTTAGATAATAAAAATATATAATATATAGATATTTTTCCAGAGCGCTCATTGTTAATCGTCGATCAGATTGAGCCAGACCGTTCAGATTTAACGGGCATATTTAGCGTAGGTTAAACAAGCTTTAATTGACCCAAAATGTCCAATGTGTAGGGTATAATACGCAGAAATTGCCCTGTATGGCACGTACCAAACGCGACTGCCACTGCACTTTACGCTCTTAAACATACAAATATCCTCTATCCTCACATACTTGCTATTGCTCTCTCTCTCTCTCTTTCTCAACCTCCCTCCCCCTCTCTCTCTTTCATTCTCTACTTGCGATCAGCACCGCAGGTGCTTGACTTGTTGCAAGCTGCTCGAAATTAAATATAAATAAATACAACTTCGAATTGGGGTTGGTAGTCACATGTTCGTTTTATATTTACTTTATTTATTTCTATTTTTTGTTATATGTAGGCATATGTATGTATGTATATACATATCTAAAGCTCTTAAACGTAACTAGGTCAAATTGTTATCTTATCAGAGTTTTTGTTTGTTGAGCAATTCTGATGGAATCAACCTCAAACATTTGACGCCCTTTAATTCCCGCTGCTGGCGCTCACTTTAATGAGGAAGAATAACAGTTTTGTATATAATAAGCAAGCGAATCTGTATAAACTAATATACCCTGATTTTCCGTTTTCAATGGGCTTATATTGAAAATAAATTAAAAGTATATATATGCCCTATAATTCGTATGAAAATAAGTCTTATCGGTCTGTAAGAAATAATCAAGGCCCTTGCTCATTGGTTCATTATTCAGAAAATGCGTTAAGTCTGTGCACACAGACAATACACACATATTCATGTATGTATGTATGTATGTGTGCGCGCATTATTGATTATCAATATTGAGCGCATGACCTCAATGATAACACGGAATGCCACCTAGTTGCAGCAATAACAAAACAACCAAGAGGCAATATGACTGACGCTGTATACAATGTTCTCCTTAGCAGGGAATATATACATACACACACACACACACACTCACGTTTCCATGTAAATATATATATGCATAAATTAAAATATATTTATATAGTTTTGTGAAACACGAAAATAAATTAAATCTGTGAAAAGCTCAGTATGCAGCTGTTGTTTTTGTTTTCTTTTTTATTCCTAATAATTTCATGCATATTTGTACAAATTTATAATCCTACATATATTTAATTGGAATTCCTTAAAAAAAAAACACAATGGCAATTGTTTCATTGGCAAGAATTCATCCTCCACTGCCTTTATAAATATTTTGTTCTCTTCTCCAAAGGCAAGTATTTATTTACGGAATGTTTGACCCCAAAAGGGGAGGCCTTGCGCGAATTACCTAAACAAAAATACGCAAAGTTAAAGTTTTTTTTTTTTGTGTAACAATTAGAAGCAGAACAATAATTAGAGCCGACAAGAAGAAACAACAGCAATAAAAGTCAAACAAATTAACGCAAAATCAAAGCGTAAACTAATTTAACCTTCAGTCATGCAATCGCAACAAACACGTGACCATGAATACATATATTGTTGTATATATGTATATATATATATATGTATATAGTTGCTCGCAACAATATGTGTACATATGTATGTGCTTATGCATGTATGTAAATATTTGTAGAACTAAATAATAAAATGAAAAATTGTATTTGTAGTCAACGATGAAATAATGTAATTACAGTCGACCAACAAGTGGGCAGTGTGTGGGATATGGGATCTAAGTGGGCGTGCGAACAAAAACAGTTTGTTGTAACGGCATTTAATAGACATTTCAGCTGACAGATGCCAACACACACAAACACATACACAGCCGCTTTCCTTGCGGCAACAGATAGTTGTGCTGTACTTAATTATATATTTGTCACAATGACCTTGACCCACAGCGGCTAAAAATGAGCAATCAGAATGGCCAATCATATTAATAAAAGTTGCTCATAAAAATAGCAAATAGCTGAGTTGGAGAGAGAGAGAGAGAGAGAGAGAGAGGGAATTGGGAACGAAATGGGCGCTCACATCTGAAATTTTTATTCATTTTAGTTTTAGTTTATTTTTTGCTCGCGTTTTTTTTTTTTTTTTGTCGATTTATTTTTATTGTTGTTTCAGTTGCGATATCAACAAACAGAACACAACACAGACACAGACTGCGTGGCAGGCAAAAGTCGTAAAACAAAAACAGGGCGAGAGCCGACAGCAATAACAACAACCGTTGCAAGAAGAAGAAAATAAGTTGCTCGCGTGGGCGTTGGCAGCGCTGCTCGCGTGTGTCAGCCACCCAGACATATTGCATGCAAAAGTACTCTCTCCTCTCCATAGAGTTAGCGAGCGGAGTGGGCGGGTGGGGCGGTCGGTTGGTCTGCTGAGCGAGTCTAAGAGAATGGAGGAACGGCGTGGACTGTGAGAGCTTTTTAAGTTGATTAAAAGCGTGGCAAAGTTCCTGCGCTCTGTAATTGTGTCAACTAGCGTGTGTGCATGGGTGTGTGAGTATATGAGTGTGTGTGTATGTGTGTGTGTGTGCGAGCGAATGAGTAGGCATGGAATTGAAAAGTGTGTCACGCCTTCACAGTCATGCACAACAATTAACAAAAAGTTTGTTCAACTAGACAGATACCCGGTCTATATAGCAAATACAATTGATTTGCAATACAAATTTTAATATTTATTTATTTTGATTTCATGCACAGATACCTTGATTATTTAGTTTGAATAACAAATGAAGGAATATATAATTAATATTAATATTTTATCTTAATATTTATTTATTATTTAACTGAAAGAGCTACATGATTTTTCTTAAAACGAACTAAAAAAATTGTAATGGAGTTAATTTCTTTCTTTTCTTTTGCTATAAGTTTGACTATACAATTTATTTATTTAGTGCTTATTCTATTGAACAAATTGAAACAGAGATATTTTGACAGTGAAGGAATATATAATTTAATATTTATTTATTATTTAACTGAAAGAGTTACACGATTTTTCTTAAAACGAACTAAAAAAAATTCTAATGGAGTTAGTTTGTTTCTTTTCTTTTGCTATAAGTTTGACTATACAATTTATTTATTTAGTGCTTATTCTATTGAACAAATTGAAACAGAGATATTTTGACAGTGCGCTAGTTGCTTATGTTTTTAATTGTTTTTGTTTAAGTACAAAAATGATCAAATTTAATATTGTCTTAAAAGTAAATTATTCATACATATAGTAAGCATATAGTAAGCATACACTGATAACACAGCTATCTTTGGCATGTTTGTAAATGATTATGTGGGCAAAGTCGACATCTATTCAATGCCAGGCCATGTTTAAAGTCATTTAATACAGACAGCAGTAAATGCTGAAAACAAAATGCATGAGAATTTGATTACAAATAATTTATATAATCACACAATGAGCAGCATACAAAGCTCTGTTCATGAACTGGAGTATATAGCTGCTATGCCGTTGCTAATTGTGGTTGGAATCAGACTTGTGTTCTGCTGCCAGACAAAGTCTGGCATAAGTAAAGCTGAAATGCAACTCATCAGAGGGAATTTCTACAGTTCTGGTTGCATTCAAACAGACTTGAATTCGGTTGCACCTGAGTGAGCTTATACATGATTTAATTATGCTGCACACAGACTAAATTTTGTTGCAATTCATAATGCATTGTGAGTCATTGGTTTTTCAATCAGAATAGCAGAGCAAACGAACTATAAAAATGAATTGTTATTATTGATTAAATTAATGCAGTTAAATAGGTATTGTTTCTGACTCGGCGGATGCCTAAGTGGCTATGCCATTAAGCTCAACTACACACACATACACACATACACATACACACTCACGCGCACGCACACTGCAGACATGTCTGGATAGACAAAGGTCTCTGGCCACAGTGAGGCTAACCGCCCGAACAGGATAAGTGGTAGGATCGATACAGGGGACGGGCAAGTGCAGCGCAGTTGTTGTCTGTTGGCGTGCTGTCATACCACCACATACGGATACAGCTACAGATGGAGAGGCAGTCGCATACAGATGCAAAACAAACGGCACACGTGGATGCATAGCGAATACTGGATATACATAGCGGAATTTATGTATATTCATGTGTGCATAAACGTGAGCGATTCATGTGTGTGTGTGTGTCAGAATAGTTGCCAGACAGGATTGGTTTGGGTTTCAGCATAATGTATCCATACACATGCATATATGTATATATATGGATCTATGCACATATACACTTTAATATGGCGCTGGAGCGACCAAATGTTTGAACGTTCAAGCGAGCTGCTTTAAAAATGTTGCCAATGCCCGAATGCTTTAATTAAGCCCTATTTTCATTCCCCTAATGGCAACGGCTTTGGGGTTGTTATTGATTTTCTAAGCCAATTGCCCCACCCCCGCCTCTAGAGGCGGGAATTAAAATAACTTTGGCTGTTGTCGACATTTTTGGCTATGCTAATGAAGTCCCATTGTCGTCCTGGGGACTCGCCCACACGCCCACTCAGGACGCAGCAAATGCGTACGGAAATAAATTTTATGCAAGAAGCACGAAAAAAGAAGTGAAACAGATTTTGGAACGTGCGTTGTTTTATAAATGAGCATTAGAAATACAAAGAACTGCTAAATAACTAACATTAAGTCTGGATAAGAAAAGCTTTTAGGGGCTGCATAAGAAAAATGAGCAGAAATTGTTGTATGAATTAACTTGGAAAGATTGTTTTAAAAATTTATTTGTAAATGAGTTTATGAATATATATATATAAATAAAATATATATATTACTAAAATAATTAAATATATTTAAACCCATTGACTTTTCCAATTTCGCTTCCGCTCCACTGAAAACAGCTGCTCCACAGTGATCCCAGATGTTTTATCCATTGGAGTTTACTCACAAATAGATATATATATATATATCTAAAACCAAATTTGAATTTATATAATATTGTTAAATATTTGTTTGATTTCTATATTTTAAGCTAAGTGTGGGTTGTGATTAGTTTACTTGACTCTACAAAACTTTGGTAATGCATAGGCTATGAGTATACTGAATAAGCCGCTGATATTGCTAACTACTAACTGATTAAATTAGTTATATAGTTTTAAATTTATAGTGTTAAATATCTTAGTGCGTTACTTCGTTTCTCACATCTATGCGCACTCATTTAATAATAACTATAAATAATTACGTATTCCTTCATCAAGACACACGCATGACGCAGCATTTCCAAAACAGTTTTTAATTTAAGCTAGCATTAGCTAAAAGCACGCTCATTTCAGTGCCTCACAAATTCGCTTTTAACATCCTAATTGGTTTGCTTTTAATTTAAACACATTGAAAATGGGCAAATCTTATTTATAGACATTTGATTTTGATTGTTTTATTTTTAAAGCATTTTCCAGCCTTATTTATTTATGTTCTACCATTTCTCTGTTTCTTCTCTTTCTTCTTGCAGACCCAAAACAAAAATAAAAAATAAATATTTATTAAAAAACCTATCTGACATCTACACATACATACGACGTTTTGCAACACTGAACGACGCGCGCGCATCATGCGTAACGTTAATAGGCAAAGCGCGCGTGCCGAGCAACGCAGTGAAATCAAATGCAATTGCTGGAATGCAAGTCGATGAAAGGAAACTAATGCAAGAGCAACAGCAAGAGCTACAACAACAACAACAACAACAACAACACTTGCTTCGGCATATGATAGTCGAAAATGTTGTCACACATTGAGGAAAATGCATCGTTTTCTTAACATACAGCAAAATATTAAATTACGCAACTATCATCAGTTACTTTTGTATTTTGTTGCTGTTCCATTAGCTGCCACTGCTGCTGGAGGAAGACGACGACGTCGAGGAGGCAGAGAAGACGGAGCGAGACAAATTTGTGGGTGGGACCGGCAGCAGCAGCAGCAGCAGCAGCAGAAGCAGAGATTGTAGCAGCCATAACGTAACGGCCGTAACGTAACATAACGTCACGCACACAGAATCAAGTAGAGGATAGTTTCTTCCTTTTGTTTTGTTTTTAATTTAGCCCAATATAAACGTTTACATAATTAACCCAACGCTGCCACTGTTCCTAAGACGACATCGTAATTGTAACGCAAATCCTTAAGTTAAACGAAAAGAAACGAAACGTAACGACACGTAACGCCAAACGCCTCAACACTGCTCCTCTGCCAACGTTATTGATCATCATCATAATTATCATTAGCACCGTCATCAGCATCAATATATTCATTATGCATATATAGTACATGATATATGAACGCTCATGCTCATTGTATAACAACACTGCAAGCAACTCAAATACTAAGATCAGCAATATATACAATACACATAAATCTATAACAATAACAACAATTAGAAGACCAATTGCGAAGCATAAAACAACAACGTGACGTTGTTTTGGTGTTTCGAATCCCATTGACCTTTTGCCGCACAGCTGGCAAGGGAAAAATATGGCAACACCTCAAGTCAAAGACTTGGTGTTGCGCTCGCCAGCTGGCTCCTCCGAAACCATCACCTTTGCCTGGCCACTGCAGGTTGGACATGGACAGGATAAGCATGACAATGGCATCGACATTATCGATACTATTAAATTCGTATGCGATGAGCTGCCATCCATTTCATCCGCATTCGAGGAGGTCAACCTCAATCACATTGACACTGCCTGCTATAAGACTATGACAAATCTTGTCGATCGCTTCAACAAGGCTGTCGACAGTATTGTTGCATTGGTAAGTACTTTCAATTACCCTAAATGTCCTTCAGTTTTTGCGGATAGCTATGCGAGAAAGAACATTGAGAGAAGACTACAAAAGAAGTTATTTGAAAAAGTTGTTTGCTATCAATATAAAAAATAAACAAAAAATGATTCATTTCATTGCTTTTTCTCTAATTAAAAAAAAAAAAAAGAATTATTGGCACAATTTTCGAATACAATTTCTAAGTACCTCTCAATGTCGAGCTACGACAATATTTGAAAGCATGAAAACAGCTTCCATTAGAGATCCCATACGATATCAGCCTATGAAATATAAACGAATTATTTCTTCGAATATTTACAGGAAAAAGGAACTTCACTGCCCGCCGAGCGTTTGAATAAATTCGCTCACCCTAGCCTTTTAAGACACATACTGCAATTAGTTTACAATGCTGCCGTGCTCGATCCGGACAAACTTAACCAGTACGAGCCCTTCTCGCCGGAGGTCTATGGCGAGACATCGTACGAGCTGGTACAGCAAATGCTCAAGCATGTCACCGTTAGCAAGGAGGACACGTTCATTGATCTCGGTTCCGGTGTGGGACAGGTGGTACTACAAATGGCCGGATCGTTTCCCCTTAAAACATGCATTGGTATCGAGAAGGCGGATACGCCCGCTCGCTATGCCGAACGCATGGATCAGATATTTCGCCAGTATATGGGCTGGTTTGGCAAACGCTACTGCGAGTACAAACTGATCAAGGGCGATTTTCTGGTCGATGAGCATCGCGAGAACATCACCTCCTCTACGTTGGTGTTTGTCAATAACTTTGCCTTCGGTCCGACCGTGGACCATCAGCTGAAGGAGCGATTTGCCGATTTGCGAGATGGCGCTCGAGTTGTTTCATCCAAATCGTTCTGCCCACTCAATTTTCGGATCACAGATCGGTAAGTCATATTCAAATGTCAGAATCTGCAAATTTAATTGATAACTATTTCATCTTGATTACAGAAACCTCTCTGACATTGGCACTATTATGCATGTGAGCGAAATACCGCCACTGAAGGGCTCCGTCTCATGGACCTGCAAGCCGGTTTCATATTATTTACATGTGATCGATCGCACTATTTTGGAGCGCTATTTTCAGCGCCTGAAAACAAAGGGCGGGGATCACGAGCATGTGGGTAAGTAGCTGGAAGCTGGAAGCTGGAAGCTTCATGAAGAATGCAGGCGTTCACACAGTCACAAATCAATTTCAAATCTCAGTCATGATCAAATCAGTCAGTCAGTCATCAATCAGAATATCATCATTTCCAGTCATTTATGATCAGTCATTTTCGATAACTATTTTAAGCTGAAAAGATCTATATTCGATATATATCTAAGAACAGGGCTAAGAATGTTTAAGGAAAAGTTTATGAAAAGATCTAGGCTAGAGAGTATTGAGTCTAAGGAAATCTGAATTGAATTATTAATGATCTTGAACTAAGATTGCATGCTATTTGGCTTTTAAGTAAATATATATATATATATATATAATATATATATAAATGTTAATAAATATATATATATAAAATCGATTATAACGGTTTACTCTTTAAGTAAATGTTTGATGTTAACATGATGATATTAATATAAGTAGAAACTTGAAAACTTTCATTTATTTTAGCTTAAAGAGCTGCTAAAATAAATGATTTAAATACATTGCAAGCAAAGAAACATTTAAAAAAAATCATTCAATTTAAGTAAATTACTTGAAAAGGTTTTCTGGCTTAGGTTTGTGTTTATATGTTTTACCAACCCCAAACTGTGGAACGCGTTGGTTAGGAGATTTACAGAATTTATCATTTTGTCTTAAATTATTATTGTTAAATAAAAACGAATAGTAATTTTAGTGCGAAACGTTTCTAATTGAGAAATCTTGATTTCAATCTCTTTCAGGTACCGTACGCACCACACGAGATCGCGCCAAACGTGAGGCTAACACTGGCCAGCACAACAATAACCACAATAACAACAACCAGCACAATAACAATAGCCAGCAGCGGGAGCAGCGGGAACAGCAGCGCGAGCGGGAGAGAGAAATGTTCAACGGTCCAGCTCAGCAGCGGCATCAGTCGCAGTCGCCGGCGAATATTAGTGGAGGCAACGGCAGTGGACTGCCCACCTCCAAGACGCGCCAACAGCTGGCAAGTGCACAGCAGCAGCAGCAGCAAAGTCAGCAGACACAGATGCAGCAACAGCAACAGCAACAGCAGATACAGCAACGCAATCTGAATATGGACAGCAGCACGGAAAGCGATGCGGATGGGGAGGTGAACAATCGAAATTGCGGAAATACCACCACGGCGACCAACACCACATCCGCTTCGAACGGGCCAATGACGCGCAAAGTGTGGTCGGATTGGTGCAGCTCCAAGGGCAAGAGCTCCCAGTCAGATGATGAGGAGAACAACAATAGCAACAGCAACAGCAACAGCAACAACAGCAACAGCAACAGCCACCAGGCACGCGCACCACGCGCCGCCACAACGCTGAAGAAGCGCAAGAAGCTAACACGGAAGGCGGCTATTGCCAGCAAATCGGCAGCGGCAGCGCAGCGGGAAGCAGAGGAGGCAGCAGAGGTCACTGCCGTTGCAGTGTCCGCCACGTCCGCTTCGGCTAGCAAGGACTCCAGCAGCAAGGAGGATCAGCCGCGTGCGGCCAGTGCTGGGCCCGGGCGCAAGGGCCGCATGAAGAAGGGACAACGCGGTCGCAAGTGCTTAAAGATTGCCGGCCTGGATGTGCTGCACAAGCAGACGGTGCTGAGCACCTCTTTGGATGCGATGACAAAGAAGCTGCCCGCCGCACCCGGTACAGTTGATCAGCAGCTGACGTCGCTGCTCACTGGCGACATGTCGCATCGGGAACTGGACATTCCTGCAGCGCCGCAGGATACGCCATACGCCCTGCAGATACTGCTCGATGTGTTCCGCTCTCAGTATATGGCCATTATTGAGCAGATGCGCTCGAGCACATATATGCCGCAGGTGCAGAAGCAAATAGCCCAGGAGCAGGAGCGGATGTCGCGCTTGAAGAATCGAGCCAGTCAGCTGGACAAGCAGATCAAGGTGCTGATCGATGACAGCGTGACGCTGCTCAAGGTGCGCATGAACGAGCTGGGCATCAACGTAAACTCGCCCAACGATCTGATTGCGCAGGCCAAGGAGATTGTCGGACGGCATAAGGATCTGCAGCATGCGGTCAGCAAGATGCGCAACGAGGTGACCGTCTATGAGAGCGAACAGAAATTACTGCTGAGCAAGCATCTGAAGCATCTGCCCGAATATCAGAAACTCTGCACCGTTACCACCAATGGGGGTAACAGCAAGATCAAGCTCGAAGTGCCCCAGGAGCTGTCTGAAACGGCGGCCCAGGAACTGGTGCTGAAGGAAATAGCCAACACGCTGAGCCAGCGCAAGAAGCTCTATGCACAGGTCTCCACCATCGAACAGGAGACTAGCTCGCTGCAAAAGTCAGCCGAAGAGCGCAGCACGGCGGCTGCATTGCTGGCCCAGGGCACTAACATTAGCCTGGCCAGTGGTGCCCCAACCGTACCAACAAATGCTGCAGCGCCGGCGGCGCAAACAAATTGCACCAAGGTGGCAAGCGGGAAAGCATCACGTCGTAGCCGCGAGCATCGTGCACGCTCGCAGGAGTGGCCCGAGGTGCCTGAGGTGGGTAAGATTCAGGAGAGCAATCCCGAGGTGCTGGCCCAAAAGATACTCGAGACCTGTCGCCAGGTGGAGGCGGGCAAATTTCAGCCACCGCCAGCTGCGGTCAGCGCCAACAGTGCCAGCAGCGCCAGCAACGCCACCAATGCCATTAGCTATGTCAATGGCAAGCCCAAAGCGGAGCCGAAGACCTCGCCTGCCCTGTACAAGGATAGCACGCTGATGCCGGCGCCCAAGCAGCAGTCCCAGGCGCCACAGCAGACGCAGCAACAAGCCGTGGTGTTGCCCAAGTGCGAGCTGCCTGGACTGGGTCGCAAGCAGGAGTCGCCGAAGGTGGCCAACTTTGAGGACAGGCTGAAGAGCATCATAACATCAGCGCTAAACGAGGATCAGGAGCAGCGCAGCAAGGCAATGCCCATCATAGAGGCGCCGCCAGCACCGCTGCAGTCGCCCGCGTCGAAGCGCAGCAAGCAAATGGGCCAAGCATCCAGCGCCAACAATTTGCACAATATTATTACCGTCTCGACGCAAGGTCTGATGCACTTGAATGCGAACACGACGATATCGCCGATAACACCGCCTTTGCCGGGACCGCGCGCAGCAGCCGCTGCGTCTACGGCGCCGCCGCCGCCTGCCAACTTGCCCTATGGCAGCGCCTACATGAGCAGCAAGCAGAAGCAGCAACATCATCAGCAACAGCAGCAGCAGCAGCAGCAATTGCAGCAGCTGTCGAGCAAATATGGGCAAACGGTTCTGCTCAAGGAGTCCAAGTACTCGCCGGCAAGACCAGGTGCGTCAGCTCCACCGCCGCCACCACCACCGCCGCCTTCGTCGTCAGCGGCGTCGTCGGCGCATATGGCTACGCTCTATGCTAGCCACGGCGTATCGACTGCAGCGCCGCCCACGTCCGCAGATCTGGGCTTTCATCGACGACGTGCCTCGGTTAGCTCCAACAGTTACGAGCACTTTATGGCGCAGCAGCAGCAGCAACAGCAACATGCGCTCATGTTGGCGCATGTGGCACAGCAACGACTGCAGCAGCAACAGCAACAGCAGCAGCAGCAACAACAGCATCAACACTTGCAGCAGCAGCAACAGCAACAACATCAACTCGCACATCATGCACAGCTCGGCCATCTACATCATCACCATCAGGGACCGGGCACCGCAGCAGAGTTCAAGGCGCCAGCAGAGAATCTACTGCAGCGTTCAGGTAGTCGTGAGCAACTGGCAGAGCAACAGCAGCAACAACAGTTACAGCAGCAACACCAACAACACCAACAGTCGCAGCAGCACAGCCTGGAGCTACTGCCACGGGCGAGTTCCGCCAACTCTGACTATGCTGGCTACCGTGTGGAGCGGCTGACCGTTCGCCCACCGAGTCGACCCAGCTCCAACAGCTCGCAACCGGACTACACGCAGGTGTCGCCAGCGAAAATGGCTTTGCGTCGGCATCTCTCGCAGGAGAAACTGAACCAGCCGCCGCAGGCGTTGCCCACACCACCGCCCATGGCACTGGCGCCCCCAGTGACGTCGGGCAAGACCATCGGGGATCTGGTCACTGGCGAAATTGAGCGCACACTGGAGATCTCACATCAGAGCATCATCAATGCGGCGGTCAACATGAGCACTGGCAGCGGCAGCAGCAGCAGCGCTGCTCACTTTATGGAGCGTGCTTTCCTTGCGGAGCGCACCAACGAACGGCTCCTCATCAATCTTAATGCCCAACGGCCGGAGCGCGTGCACGTTCGACCCCTCAACGAAGATGCGCCAGAGCCGCAGCCGACCAACTACAGCCAGGCGGCATCCACTACCAGCAACAACCTGGCCACCTTGGCTCACGTTGCCTACGCCCACAAGCCTCAGCCGGGTGCACGGAGCGCCTCGACAGGTCGCACAGGACGCGATTATCAGTCGGTAGCATTGCCGCGAGCCGAAATGATGGGCTGCATTGAGGCTTACTTTCACGAGGAGCAGCAGCAGCAACAACAGCAGCAACAACATCAGCAGCAGCAACATCCAAAGTCCAAGAGCACAGTCGGCGGTGCCAGCACGTTGCGCGCACCACGCCTGAATGGTGCTAACCCGCCACTAGAAGGTAAGAGGGAAAATTTTTGGAATTAGTATTGATCTATTCGGGAATGCCCGAATTGGAAATAACCCGACTTAAATTATTGTTGAATTATTTGAAAATTGTGTATGTTGTTGTAGGTCTTGAATTGCGCATTAATGCAAATGTAATGAGAATTGAATTGAATTAAGTCTATATATATTTCTCAAAAGTTGAACTGATCCAACTCGCAGTGATTTATAACACAAAAGAGAAGCATTTAAAAGAACTTGACTTGAAAAGTATTTTAGCAAATTGTATTATGAATTCTAACTAAATCAATAATGGAAATTCCCTTAATCATTTTATGAACAACATAAATAATTATGGCAGGCTGACTTCCAATAAGATTTGCATAGAAAAGGTGAAGACGGCTGTTGCCTGAGAGAGAGAAAGGTGACGATCTCATTGACGGCAAATTCGTAATGAAGCTGAACGATATCATAATTATCGTTTTAAACAAATACAGAGTGAATTATTTACTTCCCATTATATTCATATATGTAAACATTGAAAAATAATACAACATATCCATTATTTATGTATAAATCTAAAAATTTAGAAAGAAGACTCCAAATGATGTCGTCCATATGCATCAGAAGTACTCGTAACTACCTATATTATACATAGTGCAACGATGATGAATCGATGAATTGATGAAGAGACTTTCGTATTGTTTCATTGTTTGATTTTTAAGCACATAATTATTGTGGTGGCATCTTAGTCAGTTGGTTATAAAGTGATTCCACTATTAGAGCGAATCGGTTTCTGAGATGACTCCAAAATATTAAAACTTTGTTTTATTCGCATTGCTAACAATCGTTGTGAATTGTTTACAGGACTAGCCGCCTCGCTGCAGGACCATGTGCGAGCACGCAAATACAAGGAGGAGAACGAGGAGCGACAACGACGCGCCGCCGCTGCAACTTCATCAGCATTAGAATTGGCGCCACATTTCGCGCACCAAGCGCCGCCCGCTCATAGCTATCATCATCATCCAGCCGCTGGCACCATCAATGGCACGCCACACAAAGTGGAGCGTAAGCTATATTAATCCATGCATCTCTTATGCAACAGTTAATTAATATTATTTATTTATTATAGTGGGCGTGAAGAGAAGCTCGCCCTTGGCCTCGCATCAGCAGCCGTCGCGACCTGCCAAATTGGCGCATTTCGATCAGCAGCCGCCTGCCCATGCACACCAACATCTGTATGTGAATAGCAACGGTGGGTCTGGGCTGCCGCCGCCTGCGCATGATGCCACCACGCCGTCTCCGACGCCGTCATCTTCATCGTCATCGTGTGGCAGACGCAGCAAATTGCTTGTGGAGCCGCCGCTGCTGATGAGTCCTGAGATTAATTCACTTATGGGCGATGAGCGGCCGCTGCAGCTGTCGACGAACCATCAGCAACTGCATCACCACCAGCAGAAGCCACATCAGCATGCCCAGCAGCAGTTGCGTGCCTTGCATCAGACCAGTCACAGCATCACGCCCACTATTGTGGGCGGGCAGCGTTCCAATGCCGGTGATGACGGTAAGCCATTTGTATACCAAGACCAAGACATAGCCACAGCATCACACACACGCGAATTCCATGCACCACACGCACCACCAGCACATGTACAATACCATCAATTGCACCACTATCAAACTCGACTCGCCACCCAAGTGGTGGCTCAAGATCTTACCATTGCGAGCAGACGGTCAAACGTCTCCGTTTCGTCAAAGGATGACGACTCTGAGACTGAGAGCGTCGCTTCCTCGAGCTCCACTTCCAACTCAAGCACCACTAGCTAAATTCAATTCCACCGCTTGATCCACACGCATATTTTACACATTTTACACATTTTATACAATTTATACATATTACATTTTTTTAATTAATATAATTATTTGTAAATATATAAACAAAAACATAAATACTTTCCGGCCACATTGCAAGATTTTAAGTGGAAATGATTTTATTTTATCGATGTTGTGTGTTGTCCGTAGTTTGCTTCGTTTTCCCCTCACAATCCTCAATATTTTATCATTTGCATTTTTATTTTGTAGTTTGACTTTTTAATTCCTCCCTGCATCTAAATTTAATGCTTTCCTTTAACTAACATGCAAATAATAAATCAAATATCTAACATATATTGCTTAACGTATGACGGAAACTATATAAACGCATATTTATCTAAAGTCAAAAGTAAAATATAACTATAAAGAAAAATACGCGTTCATAAACAAGTTGCATTGCTTAACAAGAAACAAGATCTTCCGAAAGATCACAAAATAATATAAATAATATTAAATATTACATAAAGAAATCGTTTATATTTTTATTTCATTATCGCTGTTAAATTTCGAATAAAACAATCATGCTTTAGATCAACTAATAATAAAATAGTAAACAAAAATGTGTTGTTTACAATAAATGTTTTAAAATATTTTGAAATCATTCATTGTGAATGCATAACGACTATTTAAAATTGATAAACTTAGCAAAGAAGAAGTCAAAGACATTTGTAAAAGACTTTAAACGTACATATATATTTTGGCTTATATATAAATATGTATATAAAGATGTTAGGCTTATCATAAATCGTCTCCGATCCATTGACACGATACTGTCAATGTAAATGGGTTATTAACACCATTTGACATAAAATATAATCAAATAATAAACATAAACGAACAAATGCTGAAAACATGCAACATTCTACGCTAATTTTCATTCAATTATTCGCGTCATGCCAAATATATCATTAAATTCATAAAATGCAACAAAATTAATTTACACGAGAGACACGCATACATACATACACAAACAGTTCTTTGTAAAAATGAAACATACATTATTCAACCTAAAATAATTTTTGTTTCCTGGATATTAACAATCTCCTCTGGAATGTTATTTTTGCATAATTAATTTTCAAATAATTACTAAAAAAATATATCAAATATTTATTGAACAATGGACAAAATTTATTAAAAAAAAAAACAAAAAAAAAACAACAAAGCGCCCCGTTACTTATCCAAAACTCGTCTTTATATCCCTTCTATTATGCTCTACTCCCATACAGTTACCGATTCGGCAACGCATCGTTCTATAACTAATTACGATCCCAGACGTCGACTTCGCACACCGACTTCGACTATGTCTGGTGCCACGAAACAAACAGCTATCAATTTAAATGGATTTGTTGTGGCCGATAGTAGTAGTAACAGTAATAATAACAACCATTGAATACCTCCAAATTTTCAAAAGCCAAAACCCAAAAAGCACATGCAAAAAAACAAACTGAAAAGTAATTCAAAAAAAAAAAAAAATATATATATATATATATATATATAATCAAGGCAAAAATCCAAGAATGCCAAAACGTAAAACGTATTGTGTTGTTGTTGCGAAGCAGAGTACAAAATAAAAACACAGCTAATATACTTATAAAAAAAAAAGAGAAACGAAAAGCATATAAAAAAAGACAAAACATAATTTATTTTACGTTCAATAATTTAATCTAACCGAATTAAAAACAAATTTATCTAGTATAATTTGTTATATACACATATATAAAGTTAAAACATGAGCATGAGGTAAGTTCTGTTGCGCCTAATTGGTTAATTTCTCTCCTTAATTTTTTTATTTGATTAATTTCATTAAATTTTTGATTTTTGATTTCATTTTATTTATGATTTTCCTGATCTTTTGTAACGCTCTAATCTTAATATTCATACACCCGCACACACACACACGCACAGACTCGCAAGCCCAACTCCATACGCAGACATCATTTAGCATTTATTTGAGCCAACCTTATGAAATGTTCAGGGTTTAGCTACACATCCCTTAATAGCTATTGTTAAACGTCATCTCCAATTTGATCGATTTCACACAGTCTAGCACTTACCGACACCCACACCCACACCCACACTTACACACACAACGAAGAGCAGCAGCACAGAGCAGCCGGCAGTTCCGGCTGCAGCTGTTGCGCCTTTCACTCAATCGATTTTGTAGTGTGTATTATATCTAATCTATTTTTTGTTTTTCTATGGCAGACGATGTCATTGCGGCCGACGAGGAATCCCATTGGCAGCATCGCGTCAGCTCCGGCTTTGATCGGCTGGTGGCCTTTGCTAGCACCGAGCTGGACAAGACGCGCCGTTCTATTGACGGCGACACGGTGCCAGCTTCAATCAGTTGCAACACCTCACCCGACTCGGGCATCACCCATAGCAGCAGCAATTCGGACGCTGTACGCACCTTTTTATCCACCTCGTCCAGCTCATCTCAGCTGGAGTTGCCTATAAACAGCAGCAGCAGTGGCAGCAGCAGCAGCACCAACAGCAGCCTCTACGCTAGCCAGGTGCACAATTTGAGCCATCATCCGTATCAGCATGGTCATCAGCCACTGCAGCAGCCAATGCAACAACAACAGCAGCCGCAGCAACAGCAGCCACAGCAACAACATCAGCAGCAGCAACACTTGGCAGACCATTTGAGCGATAGCAGCATGAAGTCAACTGCATCCTCATCATTGCACGCAAGCAGTTCACTGAAGACCATTTCGCCGGTAGATCCGAGCGCAATCGAGTCGCCGCCACTCTCCGACGTTGGTCTGCCACGCACGCCCAGTCCCAGTGCGGCAAGCGTGGCCACACCGCCACCTGTGCACGCACCGTCGCTGGTCAACGACCTGCGCATACCGCTCAAATACCAGCGCAAATTCAAGGGCGGATCTGAAAAGCACTACAAGAAAAAGTTCTGCGAACGCAACTGGGAGTATGACTGCGACGAGCTGCTGGCCTACTCCAACTCCAGTGCGCCGCCCACGGCTGCCGATGCTGCGGGCAATGGGCCGCCGACTGCACTGGATGCGTCCGGCATGGTGGCATCAACGCCGCCAGCTGTGCCGAGCAAATCGGGGAAATCGCCAAAAGAGAAATCGTCGCCCCATCATGGCGCCAATGCAAATGCGAATGCTAATGCTAATGCAAATGCTAGCTATCATCACCATCACAAGTCCTCAAAGTTTCGGCCTAAAGGCAAGGATTGGGACTGGTCGCTCGACAGCCGCAGCAACACGGGCGAGCCGACGGCGAATGCCACCACGTCGAGTAATTAATGTAAATTAATCTAGTTAAATTGCTGAACAGAATGAGAATAGTACGAAGAAAATGGGAAATAGCAGAGAGATTTTCCACTGGGAAAATCAATCGATCCGCGGCCACATGCGCAACAAATGAAAATAATGAATTGTCTATTTTGCTTTATGTTTAATTTTTTTTGTCAAAATGATGTTTTAATCGATTCGAATCGAGCTAACTTAGATTAGTAATCTGTAACTAAATGAATTGTGTTTGTAGTTAACTTATTGTATAGCAGCGCTTTTTGCCTTGTTTTATTTTCTATTATGTGTGTATATTTGATTTTCACTGATTGTAATTAGATTAGTCTAGCATATTTTTAACTGAACTTGTGTGTTAGTTCTTAAGGCACCAAACAACCGCAACAACAAACCCCAACCATTACTGATGAACAATGTTACTGACTTCATTATCACCAAGTTTATAATTATTACCATTACTACGATTATGATTATTAGACCTAAACAAATTTTATCTTATTTTGTATTGTTTAATAGATTTATTTGTGTTCGTTTTAAGTTGTGTGTTTTGTCCTTTACATTGGATTTGTGTGAGTTTTTTATGATTTTTAAATAAATTTTTAAACTAATTACAAACTATTTTGTGGACTTCTTTGTTTTAATCACCAACTTGTGTGTCACACATAGTTGAGTTGAGTTCAGTTCAAGATTTTCATTTTGGGACCAACAAATATTGAAAATTCGATCCGTTCGTGTTCGCAAATCGTCAGCGTCGCTTCCAAAATCATATTACAAATTAAATATATGCAATTACCAATAATTAAATATTCAAACAGTGAAAGCTTCTAATAAAACTAACTAACTTAAAACGCAAAACTCGGGACAGATGCACATTGAATATTTTGTTGTTGCATTTAATGATTAATTTTCTGTGCGCTTAGCAAAAACATTTACAAGAATATATATTAAATATACATAGATAAAAGTTTTTTAAACGAACACAGAGCGAGTCTGCGTCCGCCTTGCTCAAAATAAACAAGACGATACTTTACTATATTCTAAAAAATTAACGAAACGAACGCCACTGATGTAGCGCAACATTCGCAATAGACATAATCAGGCAGCAGGATAACAACAAAAGCAAAACAACAACACCAACAACAAGTAACCTTATTAATTAAAGAATTTTCCACCTCAGCGAAATAACAACAATTTTATATATATTATATACATACATAATTAGCATAGCGTTAGCAGCATATACAACACATATATATTGTATAATTATATGTATATTTATACATACATATGGTGTATATGTATGTATGGCCATACCGTTACGCAGTTGCACTGAGAGGAGGAGATCTGAAAGTTAAAAGTGAAACAGCGAACGGCATTGGTTCGATAATAAATGGAAAAACACACAAGTCAAATATCAGGAAAACAATTGAAGAGTAAAACAAGCAGAATAACATAATTTACAAGCATTTAACAAATAATAATAATAATAAATAATTAGTAACAAACATATATAAAATATATACGTAAACCATATTTAACAAATAGTTTTAAGGGCAACTGCAAAACATTAATTATAATAAACAAATAAATAAATATATAATAATTAGCAATTTAATTGAATTTTCAAAATGTGCTATTAGCGTAGTGTACAAGTGGCATTAATAAAGGAGAGCAAGTAGGGAGATAATGGCGCATAAATGATTTTTATACGTATACATATTTTACTTATATTTAATGTCATATACAAAGTCGAAGGGCTAATAAAAACAAAACCCAAACAAACAATATAAATCTAATTACACACAACAATAATTTTATAAACCATTAATGGTAGCCCCGACAACATGCAAAAGAACAGTTGTAGCAAATGGAATATTATTTGGCGCTATTTAAATGTAATGTAAAATGCATATAAAACTATATAGTTAAATTTACATAAAACAAATTAACATACAAGTATTATACTGAAGAGTAAGCAAACGCAACTAATTAATAACAACAAATGAATGAAAATATTTAAAAATAATCAAGCACACAAGCATATTAAATTTAACGGTATTATTATGTACATTATTATATAAAAAAAAAAAAAAAAAAAAAAACAAATATTTATTGCATATTAACATTATTATTTTAAACTTAACAGTTTAATAAAAGAAAAAATAATAACAAAAGTTCTCGTCTTTTTAATAACGGCTTACTTTTTTACTGCACTGGAAAACAAAGTTGATCTGCGAAAAATTAATTAATAGTAAAATGTGTATAAATTTCAATTATTTTAGACGTTAACGCACTTTAACATTAATAGGCATATAATATTTTATTTTAATTTCAGAAATCTTTATCCGGAAATTAATAAATTTTCACAGAGCCATCAGAAAAACTTGTCATTAGTTTTCAAAACAACAAAGAATTTGAAAAATGATGGTGAACGCACTTCGAGCTCCGCATATTCATAGAGAAGATCAGAAGGGCAGTCACGTATGACACAAATGATCCGCCTCGACTCTACTTACATTTGCAGAAACCCAACATGCCAAATTGATTAATTTTCTGAAATTTCAGGCTATTGAAATAAACTACAATGCGAGCAATTTCACATATTCTTTTATCGTTGATTGAAACATTTTTATTAACACTAGCTTGCGATCCAATTTCCGATTCCCAATTTCAATTCAAAGTGAAAGAAATCATAGTTATTTGTTGTTCCATTGGTCTTTTATTGACTTTATTTGTTGTGTTTTTTGTATTGTTTTTCCTGCTTTCTATTTCAAACATCTTATAAAAAGTACAATTTGGTTCGTTTATATTTTTGTTATCTATATGTAACTATTGTATGTATGTATAATCGTTGTCGGCTTGTTTATCAAAGTGTTCACTCGTACTCATATTGCTTACGGACTATTTCTATTTATTTAAAGCGGTAGCAGTTGGGATAGGGGACCTGCATATCCAGTTTCTTAGCTTCGATTGTTTTGATCTGATGCACAGAGATATATGTGTGGGATATTGATTTAGTTTAGAATTAAGCTGACTGTACTAATGGTTGTATTCATGGAAAATTTTACATATATGCTGAATGGATTTTTTTTGCTGACTATTTGTATTCTTGGCTGAATCTGAGGTCTTTGACAAATTCATTGTTTTCTTAGCTCTAACTGCATTTTGTAAATGAGTGTATATTTTTATATATGTATATATATATATGTACTTATGTATATATATGTGTGTATATGTATACGCTGCTAATTTTCCTCTTTATTTCTGTGTATATAATTTTAATATGCAAGAATATAATTGTTTTACAATAAAGCCTGAGGCACATTTATGACAAGTTTTTGAATTTTTTTTGTTAGTTTTAATTATTACATTTGAAATTTAAAGAACGCATTTATCTTTAGATGTGTGTATTTAAAATTTTTATTTTGTTTTACAAACAAACTAACATTAATGTTTAGCAGATTAAAGAATTTGTGATATATATATAAGTGCAATCTTAAAGTTAAACTTTGTTCAAAGCCGTAGAAACCCAAAGAATATATGAATAAACAAAGGAATTAGGAATTTAATTGGTTGAAGTAACACTAAGTTTATAGATAATAGACCGCGAATTACATATCAAATTAAATCTAATGAATTAGCTATAATAGGAGTCACTGCTCTCATTATGCATTATCATTCCAAACAAAACACTTTCAATAACAAACAAACACTTAATGCTAGTCAACGACCACTTAATGTGGTCTAGCGATAGGGTAGAAAATATAACAATTTAATTGAATTGAAAATAGACATTACATAGTACCTAATAGATAGACAATAAAATCGAAAGAAGGTCGACCAATTTAAGACGTATGCTTATGCTATCAACGTTATCCTATTAGACAGTTTAAATTATAAATTAATTTGATAACAAATACGCCACGTTACGTTACGTAATTTCAGACACACACTTAGATATTGAAAATTGATAATTATTGTTGAACGCTTATCGTTGGTTCGGGCCCTCTACTTTTGGTAGCTTAGAACTATTCTGTATGTTTTGTTTGGGCTCTTTTCGGAATTGGTAAACCACCTCAGCCCCTGATGGAGGCGTTTAAAATATTACAATCTTTTTTTATCTGCTATGTGTATATAAATATTCTTTTTTAAAACCGCTGCACGTCGAATTCATTCAGACTTTAAGTTCGTTTCATTTGTAAGGTTCTCTACTCTAGTTCTTTTGTATCTTTAATCGTTTATGTTTACAGTTTTGCTTCTAAATCAAGGGTCATTGGATTATCTAAAAATAAAGTATTCAACTGTGGAAAATTGTCAACATTTATCAGCTGATTTCCACATTTTAACAATAATATGCCAGATTTACAGCAGAGGCATATATTATTACAGACACTACATACACAAAAACAAATGTATATGCACGCACATTCAGATAACAACGGCCTGAGGGATACTTGGTTCAGGCGGATTCCAATGACATACAAAAACAAATACGTTGACATTCCAATTTGCACAAAGTGCTTATTGGATATACGTGAAACCAATTGGAGCTTAGCTTAATAAATTTCTTTGTGTTTTTGTGGTCGTCCGCTAGCGAATTGCGAAGAGAAAGCTCTTGTTAGGGCACATTAAATATGATACAACAATTACTTATGATAAACACAACAGATATACGTTAAACAAAATACAGACTATGTTATGTTTTTCTATCCAAATTGTGATTCGTAATTTCTGGTGCCAGAGAAAATTCGTGAGAGTGAGTGAGAGACATTTATAGCTTATCCACATGCTGTAGCAAACAGGCCATAACTAGCTCCTCTGGCTGTGTCTCGCTCGCAATCTCCGTCTGCGATTGAGCTTTCTCTTCGGGCAAATTCTACAAGCTGTCAAGTATATCGACGGCGCCAATTATGGCCTCAACATCGCTGTTATTGGGTGCACCGTCATCAATCAGGGTATCGGTGCTGAGCGCTAAGACGACATCTGTGGCGCTACTAAAAGCTGTCACAGCTGGCGACGGCAGACTGTCAATTGTATTGCCGTTGATCAAGAAGTCGCGATGCAGCTCCACAGGACTATAGCGGAAACAGGGCGTCGTTATGGGCGTTGTTGGCATCGATTTGGAAATATCCAAAGGATTGCGTGAACTATACGATGGACCGCCATATCCCACATTACTGGCGCCCCAATTAAAGGCTGGAGAGATGTTGAAGAAGCCACTGGCCGTATTGGCATTTCCATTGGTGGTGCTCAGGCCACTGTTGCAGCTCTGCAACTGCGATTGCTGATGGGGCAGTGGTGTGGATGGTACAGAGCGGGATACAATACCACCTGCACTGCCGGCACTGCTGTAGCCACTCGAGGAGCCTGCCGAGGAGCTGCATGTGGTTGTTGTTTGTATGCCGCTAAACTTGTTATTGAAGCCTGGTGAAATAAGCGCACTGACATCCACATCATCGTAGAGCAGACCCGCTGACACATCCACATCGCCGCCGCCTAGCTTCAATGTGCCGACCGACTGCTGACTGTTGCTGTTTTCGGAGAAGAGCGCGTCTTTTACTACGCCAGTGGTGCTGGCCTGGTTCAGCAAGCGGTTGTAGCCCGTCGAGGGAGAGTGGTTGCTGCTGCGTTGCAACTGGGACAACGGCACCGATTGCGAGCGTTGTGTTTCGTTTAGTTCCATATTTGCGCCGCTTAGCGCCAGACTTGTTTCTAAATCCATCGAGTTTTGGTTAACCAGCAGTTCTACATTGCTGTTGTTATCGCTGACGTTATTCTCGTTGAACTGGTTGCTGTTGCTGTTCCCAGTGCCGCCCATAAACGACCAATTGACGCCCATGCACTGCTGTAGCAGCGAGGGACTGGGAGGCGCCGAGGCAGAACTGCTGCTGGGATAGCTGTAAACGTAGCTGCGTCTACGTCTGTGCGCACCAATCATGGGATCCCCATTGCCGTTGTTATTGTCAAAGTCAAGCGATTGCTGTTTGGTCAACAGGCTGGAACGCTGACGCATGCATGATAGGCCCGGACTGGCGAAGCAGTTCTGCGTGGTCGATTTACCACTTGTTGCAACTGCTGCCGATGCTGTTGCAGCTGAAGGTGTTGCTGCCAGTGCTGGGGTTGGTGCAGCAGCTGCTGGAACTTTGCTGTTGCTGTTGCTATTGATGTTCGGTGAAATGGGCAAAAATATGCAGTTCTTGTTGTTGCCGTTGCTAGACGCGTTGCTTAGACTAATTTTGCGTTTATTGCTGTTGTTGTTGTTGTTGCTGATTGTTTGCAGCTGTTGCTGTTGTTGTTCCTGCTGCTGGTGTTGTTGTTGATGCTTTCGTGACATTAGTGCCAGAGACGCTGAGGCAGAACCCACAACATTTGCTGCTGCCGCTGTTGTTGCTGCTGTCGTTGGCAAGGGCATTAATCGACGCATCTGCGACTGTTGTTGCTGCTGATGTAATTGTTGTTGCGTCGTCTTCACTGTTGTCGTCGCTGTTGCCGTTGCCAATCTGGCTGTTGCTGTTGCCATTGCATTGGTTACTGCAGTAGCTGAGGCAGCCTGTGGATTTCTGTTTTGTTCTGCTTGAGCATCTAAGGAATTCAGTTGTTTTTCCTCAGCGTCTCCCATCTGAAAATATTGAAGCAGCTCAGTATCTGGCCCTTCAGAGTTCTCTTCCTCATCCTCGCCGGGCAGAAAGTAATCGTCAAGCTCATGCTTATCCATATTGCATATGCTAATTACGCGTTCACGTGGCAAACCGAGGTTCTCAGCCAATCCAGTGTCCTCTGCGGCCGCAGCCAGAGCTGCTGCATTCTCTGCGATCAAGCGTTTGGCCCGCAGCGACATCATATTCCGCGACGCAACCTTCGGTACGGTAGTGTTCGTATCAAGACTGCTCGACGGGCTGATAGAGCTGGGATGATTCATTTGCGCTGGTGGGCCCATTGAGAGCACCGCCACATTTGCGGGTGCGCTTTCAGCAGATGGCTGGGTCAGAGGCGGCGGAGTTGCAGACGTTGTAGTTATTACTGGAGGCACAAGTAAGGTACCGGTGCCGGTGCCGGTGCCTGTTGCACTGCCGCTGCTGGGCGAGTTGACCCAAAAGCCTTTGGTCTGCTGTGCTTTTAGCACTTTTTTACAAAATATATTGCTAGTATTATATTCCTCTGCCTCGTCCTTTATGACCAGTGCACTGGGTGATAATGGCTGCGGTACTGTTCCAGCAGTTTGCAGCTCCAATAGCTTAGGAGTTAGATTTCGGACTGCATTACTGCGCGGCTCTGTGGCCAAATTCATCGGCAAAACCTGCTGCTGCTGTTGCTGTGGCGGCTGCGGAAGCGGAAGCGGCTGGGATGTGACATAACCACTGGGTGAGTCTATAATCTCCTGCTTGATCTTTAGCAACTGTTCTGTTTTGTGTTCTTCGCTGACTGCTTCCTGGCTACTGCCTGCATCTTGAGCGCCACTCAGTTGATTGCAACTCGACTCCGACGATGTTGAGCCTTTGCGTTTCTTTTTACGACGCTTCTTCAGTGGTCCCATGTCCTGTTGATGCGATGTTGATAAGAAATTTTGTTATCATTTATATATTGACAGGTGATATAAACTTACTGCAAGCGATCGCTTCTCTTTGGGCTCTCTGGGTGTGTACTTTTTGGGTGCCATTGCCGCATTAATTGTTGCATTGTTATTTTTGATTCGCGTGGCCAATTCTGTAACACTCTCTAACTTGGTGTTAAGCAGCTTTTCCGCCCAGCTGCGCACCACATCCCAGTTGCACTCGTTATCTGATTTGAAGCCATGTGCCTCCGCAGCGACATTCGGTGATTGCTTAATCTGTGCGGGAGTGGCCTCCGTTTTATGTGCGTCATCCAGAGGCTCATCCTTGCACAGCAGCGGGAGCTGTGGCGGCGTCAATTTTGTGGTCTTCCGCATAGCTGCGTAGCAGTAGCGCGAATTGCCACGCGTGCCTAGACGTCGTGGTCGCACGCCAGGGAACACCTGCTTCATGACCTTGCCAAAGTCCGCAGTTGACAGCGGCTTGATGCTCAGCCGTTCACAATAGGCGCTGAAAATTTAAATATATTTTATGAAATCTTAGTATGAAACAATGAATGTAAATCTTCGGTAACTTACATATAATCATTGTAAACGTCCTGTTTTGGAATGGAGACCTGAGCATCATGTTCAAGATGTGAACGCACCCAATTGATTGTGTGATTAATTTCGGATCGGGTGCCTAATGGGTTCTGCGGCTGTCTTAGTGGATCCGTATCGGCACTTTCGCCGGGTAGACGCAAATATAAGAACAGTTTTTCAATAGGCTTCAGCCCTGCCACACTTTCCAGAATTTGAGCGATCTGTAGCTTTGCAGTTTGACTAAATGGAATGGATAATTAATAAGTTTTAAAGCCCAATATTCAGTAACAGCCACTTACTCCAAGCTAGCTTCGATGACCTGCTGAACGCGTCGCATGCGTTCATCGTCGCTGGTTAGGGAATTCATTACATTTTCCGCAATTGTGGAATTGATGGCGCCACTGGGGGCAGCCGGCGGCGTAGCTACTGAGCCACCTTCACTGGGATGTGTGTGAGGATGATGTTGTGGAGGTTGTGGATGCTTTGGAATAGCTGCAGATGCATGCGTTCCTGATGCTGAAGAAGCATTCATTGCATGCATAATCTTGCCCAACTCCAATTGCTGAGCGCTGCTAAAGGCGTTGACAAACGCAAGACCAGCATTGCCAGCGGCCGCTGCAAAGGGATTGGGCGTCAGCACAGATGTCGTATTACTAACGGCGGGTCCTGGCGCATTCACACTTGGAAATGCAGGCGGCACGAAGCCCCCGCTGGGAACAGGTACATTTGTAGGTGTGGGTGACACCTGGGACTGGGCGAGTGCCAGGGATGGTGGCACAATCGGTGCAATGGTGAGTGGCGATGACTTAGCCGCTTGTAAATGAATGGATGGAGCCTGGAATCGTCCAGACGTATAGGTCGGAATGTCCGGCACTGGAACAGTCACACTACAGATTCCATATGGGCTTGTGGCAACTGTTGCTTCGTATATTGCATTGGAATTTGGATTGGTTTGCTGGTGCTTTTGCAGCGATGTCGATGCAGCTGTGCCCCCCGCTGAAGCTGCCGTTGCCGCCGCCGCCGCTGCTGCTGCTGCTGCCGATTTCGCCGTCCACTGCGCTCCACTAATCTGGCCATGCTTCTCGGACATGGTAGCTGGTGGGCTGGCTCTCAACACACTAACCCGCGAGCCACCAGCCAGCAGCAACCACTCTGCGTTACTTCTGGACGCACTTTGACTTTTAACGTTATTTGTTTGTTATTCTTTTTACCCGATGCTAACAAATTTGAATTGGTCGAAGAACTTACGCACTAAATGATTGATGACGCGTGTTTTAGGAGATGAAGATTGCGAAGTCGATAACTGGCGCAACGAACATTTTGGCGACGACGGAAGACACGGATGTTAACAACGCAAGATAATAAACCATTTTGTCAACTGCATGGGCAAGCCAAGTCTAAGGCGAGCGTACGCCTTGAGCGCCAGATACAGTAAATACTTCGATTGTTCAAATTCCAATACACAAACTAAATTCTAATAAGATTACAAAATATATTGGAATAATCCATTTTTCGCGGAGATAAGAGCTCCGTTCCTTCTGCGTCTCGAAAAATATACACGGTATGTGGCCAGATACTGCAACAGTTGATGGTACCGATAAATACCCCATGATTTAATTTGTAAACACCGTGTTGTATTTCGATAGATTTTCAATTTATTAAAAAATATAATACTTCAAAAATTATTAATAAGGTAATGCTGAATATTATTTAGATTTATGTTACAATCATATACTAAAATTGTTTAAATCATTATTGAAAATCTTAGATACATACATGTATTATTAATTTATTGGTATTTTTAATTTTAGTATTTTTACTGCGTACCATTCCCGAAAATTAGATGCCTAAATGAGTATTTCATGACATATATTCCAAAAGCCATTAAATATTTTTATATAATTTCATTCAGTTGAGGGCTTGTTGTGTTGAACTCAAAAAAGTGATTTATTTTTAATATTACTAATAAAATTGTTTTGTTATCTAATTTGAACAACTTCACTATTATCGATAACGATTGTGCGACTGTAATCGCTACTCAGAAAAAATGGCGATTTCTTAAGACGGCAGACGCTTTACCTTTACACAACACGGACAAAATTTTAACACTAAAATACTGTTCTATAACGCAATTAAACAAAAGATGCGCGCTGAACTTGGTCCAAACACTTGCCGTGTGTGCTTAGAGCCCAGTCAGCGCTTACAACGGATTGATGAATCCCGCGAGGAGGGTGAAGAGACCCCAAATGAAATGCTTATACAGCTCCTGGGCATTTCTTTTAGTAAGGTGCGTAGTATTTGTTTTAAAATGAGATACGCATAAAAAGCGTCTATTTACATTTTTTACATATTCTGTTTTCAGCTGAATGGCAAGGATCAGATTCCTGATGGTATTTGCAAACCATGCAAGGTGGAGCTTAACATGGCATTCCAGTTTCGTGAGAAGGCTTTGCGCAAGCAAGCTGAAATCGAAGACTATTGTCGCGAACTGGGCCTCTTAGATGATGCCGATGATTACCTTGTAAAGGAGGAGTTTGGTTCACAGCACCATGATGATGAAATGAATGAATTTGTGATGAATGATGCACAGAGTTCGGGTCATGCCGATGTTGATGATCATGTACAGAGCGATGAATTTTTGGAAGTCGATGGCTCCCACGAGCAGCAAGAAGTCATAACGGATGACATTGAGTACTTGGAGGACAACTACACTATCGAAATGAATCCTGAGCATAATGACGTCGTGATAGAGGCGAAATATGATGACACGGTAACGCAAGGTGACATTAAACTGAGGCGAGGTCGAACTCGCTTCGGCGTGAATATAGTAAAGTCCGAGCAAGGAGAATTACAGCATCCATATGGCCTGGAGGCTGGAGTAGTTGGCATTAAACCAAGACGTGGCCGGGCACGGGCTGGCCTTAACTCGCTCCGAACATCGGATGGCAATGAGAAAGGTGGCTATGTTTGTGATGTATGTGGAAATTTCTATGAGAAGCGGGGACGGATGATGGAACATCGTCGGCGCCACGATGCTGTTTGCCAATATCAGTGCGAGTAAGTCTCAAAGAGTATACAAAAAATGTTAAACTTATGTTTTCCTATATTTGCATGCATGCAGACTCTGTGAAGCCAAGTTCCAGGTCCGCGAACAGCTGCGTAAGCACATGTATTCCCACACAGGAAGCAAGCCCTTTAAGTGCAGTTTCTGCAGTCGTCAATTCTTTTACGAGAGTGTCCTGAAATCACATGAAAAGTAAGTAGCTGCAGGCAATCTACTTAAAATTACTAACTATACCCACTTTATTTATCTGACAGCGTGCATCGCGGCATCAAGCCGTATGTGTGCAAGGTTTGCGACAAGGCTTTCGCATACGCGCATTCTTTGACTAAGCACGAGCTTATACACTCCGACATCAAATTGTATCGGTGCGACTACTGCCAAAAGGATTTCCGCCTGCTACATCACATGCGCCAACACGAGGAGACCAAATGTCATCAGAATGCAGTCATGCTCGCTGAGTCATTGAAGTACAATCCCAATGAGCAGGAGGTTGAGCTATTGGCTGTGGATGAACTCAAGGATGTCAAGCTGCGATTATCACAGCCACATATGCTCTCTTAGGCACGTTTTCATTATTAGCATTGGACACCACATAGAAAGATGGTCCGTGTTATATTTTTAAGTAGGTTCTAAATTTTAATTTCCCATATAATTGATGATTTAATAAATAAAGAAGATATGTTATAAATGTAAATTATTTGAGATTGTAAATATACGTCTTTGAGAAGAGTCAACGGTGGAATAAACCTTTATAAATATACAAATTTAATAGACAAAAACAACATCCTTAAAAGAAATTGTAAACCAGAGGGGATCATCAATATATTTATATATGTTTGATTATAATAAAGGAATATATTACGTGCTAGTATGTCTAGATAGAAAGTGTTTATATATAGTACAATATAAAATAATGTAATATTTTAGCCTTTCACATCCGTATGATTGAATTTTAAAGGTATATTGGGAACATTTATTAGAACACTCTTGAATGCTTTTTCCGTGGAGTTATTAAGCTCAACATTGAACTCGTACTCCTCCCAATTCTAACTCCATTTCGACAATACATTTCCAATGTACATGCCGAAGCCAAAGAGCAAGTAAATAAATCGGCTGCTCTCTTCCCACTTGAAGCTTTTTCTTTGGTGGACAAAATAATGTCCGATTAGACGACTATTGCTTAGGGAGAAAGGCACAGCGATCCCTTCATAAGGGGTCTCATTTTTAGCTACGTTTAATGAATTACTCACAACATATGTTTGTTGGCGCTGAATTCGAAATCAATAATAATGATAAGATAAATAACAAATATACATAAAAGAATATATTATAATTGTAATACCATTAAATCGCAATTCATGCTGAAATTAAAAAACTTGTTATAGACTTTCGAGTTTATTTGAATATTGATAGGTATACAATATCGTATCGAATGTATATTTAAAACAAACACCAATGTTTTCCTTTACAAACCGATATTAGACTTTCAAAAGTTGTTAACGGTTATTACGTATAAGTATGTAATTTATGTACGTATAAATAGTGGCATAGAATAACTTAGGATTACAAGTAACCTACAATTAATTCAAGTTTCACTGTAGACAAAGTTTTTACAAGTTAATTTCCATGCGTTGTTCGATTTGGCACGCTTGGCAAAATGGGGTTTACATATATATGTATGTATGTATATGGTTAATGTCGTATCGTTTAAATCGTTTTAAGAGTAGTTTATAATAGGTATTCGATAAATACCAAATCGATCATATGTATGCAGTTTAACGTATCGAATCTGTCTCTCTGGGACATGAAATTTCAACATTTGAAAATATACCTAAACTACAACTCAGAGGACTTAGAGCCTATGACAATCTGGGATAATAAATATAACGCTATGATAAGGCGGCGTTGTTCGTCGTTCATTGGGACGCCTGTTGCTGGTAGCTGCATACTATTTTGGCCGCATCGTTCATCATTTTGGCCGTTGAGCGCACAAGGAACATCAGATGACACTCATCGTAGACGGTCAGCTCGACGCGTGTGCGTACTAGGCCGTGCAGCACTGTAGCCCGCTCCAGGTCCAGCCAGCGCTGCAGCGCGAGTTCACGTTCCTTTGTCGTGCCGGAGAGCGCCACATCAGACGGACCCCAGAGCACAAACTCAAGCACTGCTTTGGCCTTGGACAGAGATTCGGCGCGTTCTTGCTGCAAAATATCGGCCAGAATGGGTGTAATCTTCGTGGTGGGCAGCATTTCGGTCAATGCTCCGTGAGCGCACTTGCATAGCGTACCCATGGGCTCGTCGTCGTCGTTGTTATTGCTGCAATATTAGAGGTTATAGTTGAGCTCTTAAATGAACATATTTTCGTACCCTTGTAGGACACAGAGTCGCGCCTGCGCATCCTTGTTGTCCATGTCCTTGGAGAGTACCACATTCGACAGACTTAATGGGGTCTCCTCAATGGCCTTCGCCTGCAGATTCTTCATGCCGTTGACCAGCTGTAACATTATGAATGCCACTTCACGCGTCATGACATCATCGAAGGCGGGCATTGCATGGGCCGTGGCCGTGATCTCCTCACCATCGTTGGCCTCCGTGTTGCCAGACGATGTGGACTCCTCATTCAATGTGCTGAGGTTCTGCACGGAAACCACATTTCGTAGCGCATTGCCACCAGCTGCATCCTTCAGGCTATTCAGATTTGGTATGGAGCCTCGGAAGTTAAAGTTGCTCTTGTCCAGCACTTGGGACTTGCCCTTCAGTATGGATCCGATTGATTGCAGCGTCTCCAGCTGAAGTCTTGGCAGCACCGATATTGTAGCCTGTAGCAGGGTCACCTCCGTTGTGGGCATCAGTGGCAGCTGGTAACTCGGAACCAAGTCGCAGAATTCGGTTATGGGATTGAGCACATCGCAAACGCCTCCCGTCAGTTGGCTCAGCTCGCCCCCAACGCCCGCCAGCTGATTACAGTCGGCCGACAGGGCCAAGGTCACTGGCGATGTGGTCCACAGTGCCGCATGGAAGGCTTTCTTGCCCACGACAAATGCCTGAGCGCCCTCTATAATGGTAAAGTCCTCGTAGCGCAAGTTAATGGCATTGGCCAGCGGTCGCAGTGAAGCTGGCACAACAGGCGTTTGTTGAAGCTGTTAAGGTATTAAATTCATTCATTTATTTTGTTTTGGATCGGTTTGGTGTGCAGCTGGGACTCACCTGATCGAGCACCTGCGCAAGTGCCTCATGATTGGCCACTACAACCGCTGTGTAGTTGTCTTCTATGTTCTTGTGCACGACACTGCGTCCCTTGCGCATGCGCAAACGATTCGTGGCCTTGCTGCGGTTCTTGTTGCCCTAAAGGGAATTGAAATTGGTATTTTGGGGTATTCTCGAATATTAAAATTGACCTAACTCACCGTTGGCATGCCCCAGACGCTGTCGTTGATGTCCGTAGCCACATCTCCCCCAGCCTCGCTGCCGTAGTAGCTGTACGGTGCGTAGATGTCGAGGTCACCTACTTCGCTGCCCGCATATGAAGCCGAGATGACGCGTGGAATGTTGGCTGCAGAGCAAGACAGATCAGATAGAATTAGGCCAAAAACTTATGTATATCATTTAAGTTACCTAAGCTGCTGTTCAGGCCGTAGTTGCGCACGGGGCCGTACTCGCTGCGCGTATAGCTAGCTATGGAAGCCGTATCCGAGTAGATATTGTTGCGTCCGGCGGATCGGCCATTGAGTCGTTGTCCGGCAATCGCGGTTAGATCTAGGTTACTGCTGCGAATGGGCGGCAGAGGGGGCGTTGGTGCCGCTATCGTAGCCGGGGCTGCCGTTGTCGAGCTGCTGTTGCCATTTCCCATTTTGACAAATTCGTACATGTTCTCGTAGTCGCGTTTATCCTTCAGGTAGCTATCGATGGTGCTGTTGATCTTGCGTACCGAATCCTTGAGGCTACTGCGCTGGGCATTGTCCGTGGCATCGGCTGCGCCCTGAGCACGCTGCTCAAAGATCTCAAGCTTGCTGGATATGGACATTTTGGTCTCGGCCTTCTTCGGCTGACGCTCGAATGTGCTAGTGCGACTGTGGACAGTGGGCGGTGTTCCGGTTGCGGATGAGCTGACCGGCGGCTTGCTAACCTCGAAAGGATTAGTGTTGCACACCTTGGACTGTTCGGCCGTTACATTCTCACCGTTTGACGAGCAAATGGAGATAGTATCGGTAAGTATGCCCCGCTTACGGACCAGCTCTAGCTGTGCCTCACGCTCCCGCATGCTCGCCGTGCGCTCCGGCTTGCGCGGCGCTATCGAGGAGCGGATTTCGCCTGCATATATGAGAGTGTACGAAATAAGAGAGGCACGAAATTGTTAATGCTTATCTATATGTTTGAATTTGTGCATGCCAGTGAATTTCCTATGCGAATCTATAGATCTAATCTATATGAATCATTTGCTGGCCAAGTTTCATGACCGCAACAATGCCAAATGACTGCAACATCTGGCCATGTTTTTTTTTTTTTTGTATAACCTGCGACACTAATTGTGATTTTGACCCAAATTCATGCCAAATTACAATTCGCATAATGGTGCCTAGTGGCCAAGATCTCTAGCAAATAGCTTTTCCGCAGACAACAGTGCTGAGCTGATGAGCTGTGCGCTGGCCCCTTCACCAGTTGCCACCTGCCACCTGCAGGCAGCAACAGGTGTAACAAGTTCTCGCCACATTTGGCCTGACCACAAAATGACAGCGGAGAAATGGGTCTCAGATTCTAAATCTTTCACTGCCAGCAATTCTCGTCTCACCAGTTTTCCGGTGGCATGCTCTTAGCTGACTGGCTGGGCACTCACATGTGGTTACCTCATTGGCTTTGAGCTTTGGGCTTTGGTTTGTTTTCATTTCGATTTTTGTTGCTGTTGCTGTTGCTGTTCTGCTTGTTCATCTGTTAAACTCCACATATTTTACTTTTTAGCTTTGGCTGGCTTACTTAACCTACTTTAATCTGGCTACCTGCCTGACATATGGCTATAAGAAGCAACGACGGCTTCTGCGGATCGCCATCGCCGTGTGCCCGTTATATTGATTGAAATGCGTAACTCGTTTTGCTTTGGTTCTACTTTCAAGTTATGATATTGTGTTTGTGGTTTCTACTTGGCCAACTGGCACATTTGACGTACAAGAGGCCCTTTAGATCCACATTCTGAAGGTCGCATGACTTTATGCCATGGCATTTGGGTGCTGTCAGGGAACGTGATCTGTTTGCGCTTTCTTTTCGAATCACAATTGGATCACGATCGCAATCACGATCGTAGAAAGAGCGAGATACACCCACGTTAGCACTCCACAGATTGATTATTTATGGAATTCGGTCGTTCCAGTTACCCACTTAGCCCATCTATTTTCAAACTCACCCAAATTGGCATAGACATTGTCCGCTTTGGATTTGATAGAGCCACCGGCATTGGGATTGCCGCTGATTTTTGCCGAATCCACGCTGCTTGAGCTAAGCGTGGCAGTTAGCTCCGTCTTCTGCTTGCGACGCAGCTCAGCGCTTTTGGGCGGCGGTGGGCGTGCCGGCTTATTGGCCTCATGACTGCGCTGCCCCTCGCTGGCACGCAGCGGCGGTGCTGGCGGCTTGGCGGTGACTACGGCTATCGTCTGCGCAGAGACAGCATCGTTGGTCTTCGTAATGTCCTTGACAACCTCAACGGCCGTGGGATTAATGTCAATGGGATGTATGATGACCAGGCGTGGCTTGCCAACAACACTGCCATCATCCCCCGTGCAGATCTCGGTGTAGACGCTGCCATCCTTTTTGGTCAGGGGCTCACTGGACTTGCCCCCGTTGCTGCCCATGCGCAAAAACTTCTTGATTGAAAACTTGGATTTCTGTTTCTGTGGCGGTGAAGAATTCGTTGATTTCGAAGATTTGATGCTAGGATCTGTCAGGCCAGCGGCCGCCAGGCACTCCTCGGACATGGACAGATGTCGCTGATTGCGTGGTGTTGGCTCCGGCGTCAAAGGCTGCTTTAGGTTCAGCACAGAGGTGGATGATTGCAACTGTAGCTGCTTTGTTGCATTGGCACGTTGCATCACGAAATTGTTGAGACTGCGGAACTTGGGATTAATGACTGCTCGCTCCCGCTTGTCCTTTTCACGTATGACGGGTGTAGCGGCTGCCACAGGCGGCTTTCTGGTATACATATTACTGCTGCTGCCAGATGCTATTGTGGCCGTTGTAGCTGCTGTTGTTGCTGTTGCTGCTGCAGTTGTTGCTCTAGTTGTTGTGGGTGTTCCGGCAACAGTTTCAGTTGCTGCTGCTGCTGCTGTTGTTGTTGCTGTTGTTGATTTCTCCGTGGTAGTCGCAGTATCCGTTGGCTTGGCAGCAGTCGACTCCGCAGTTATTGCCTGCTCGAATTCAACTACCAAACTGTAATCGCGCTCCGGCGTAGTGGGTGCGCTCGTTTTCGGCTCTGGTGGCGGATTAGGAGCTTTGCCTTTTTTAAGCTTGGCATCATCTTTGGCTGACTCAGCCGCTGCTGCTGAAGCTGAAGCAGCTAATAGCAAATTTTCGCTTGATTTGGAAATTGCCGTTTGGAGCTGGCTGATGAATTGCTGCTCGGCGTTGCTGGGCTGTCGCTTGCTCATAAAGGTTTTCAGCGGCGAGTTGTTGTTGCTATTGCTGTTGCTGTTGCCGCTGCTCATGCAGCTGTTGCTGTTGTTGTTGACGAGTGGCTTAGCGGGCAGCTCGGGCTTTTTCAGGCCGTGCAAGAATGAGGGACGCGCATCGATTTTCATTGGCGGCGGCGGAGACTTGGGCAGTGCTGGCAGCTGCTGTGGCATCGCCTCTGTCGCTGACTCCTGTTTTTTCTCTTGTTGATTCTGCTCCAACTTGTTGTCCGGATCGGCACTTCCATCGGGCTCTCCATGCAGCTCACGGCTCTTGACTGCAGCTTGGTTGCCAGACTGATCGCCAATTTGTATGTCCTCGTAGTCCGAATTGTTGGTGCTGGCGCTGAGCTTCTTCTCCACCAGCGAGCGTTGCTCGATGCTGCCCTTGACTGCGCCGCTGGGCAGATTCTTGTAGTCGCTGCCAATGCTAATGCCAATGCCCGAGTCGGACTCGCTGCGTATCATGTTGTACGTATTCTCCTCATCGGAGCTGCCGTCAAAGCTGCTGCCCGTGGAGTCCAGTGCGTCGTCCGAGCTGCATTTGGTGACAATCAGTCCGTCTGAGGTTATTTTGCTGGTCATGAAGTTGCCCTCGTGCAGATTGTAGCTGGCGGCACGCGTCTTCGAGCTGAGCAGCATGTCCGTTATGTACTGTGAGCTGGAATAGTGCGTGCTCTTCGAATCGGCCTGGGCGCTGGCCACGCCCACCTGCTCACTGTACTTGCCATCGGGTAAGTTCTCGTAGCTCAGCTGCGTCTCGACCACATCGTAATAGGCGGAGACTCCGTTCTCCGAGTCCGAGCAATTGCTGTCCGTGTCGGAGTATTTGTGGCACACGTTCACCTTTGGCTTGGTGTGATCCTTGGTTATGGGCGCATTACGCGCAATGGATTTTTTAAGGTCGAGAAATGGCTTTGGCGAGTCGGTTAGTGAGCTCAGCTCGAATTTGATTTTGCTGCTGTTGTTGCTGCTGCCGCTGTTGCTGTTGCTGCTGCTGGCAACTGTTGTTGTTGTTGTGACTGTAGTTGCTGCCGCGGAGTTGATTTCGTTTTGTTTTTGCTTTTGCTTCTGCTGCAGCGTCTCGGAAATTTCGTCCAGCAGAGACTTCTCCATCGCACGCTCAATGGGCGGACTGTCCTTGCCATCGCGCGCCGATGCTCCTGCAGCTGCCGTTGGCTTCACAAGCGTGGGCGTGAGTGTTGTGGTCACCTTCTTGTTGGCGGTGCTGGTAATGGTGCTCTTGATTGTTGTGCTCGTTGCTGCTGCTACAGTCTTGGCTGTCACCGTGCTGCTGCATGTGGTTACAGTTGATGTCGCTGTTGTTGTCTTCGACATTTCCGTTGACTTGGACGGCGCTGCCTTGGAGCCAGGTGACTTTAGCGGCTGCCCAAAGGGCATCACATTGATCGTTAGCGTTTGCTTCTTGCCCTCCTTGTCCACCTGAGGCGCGCCGAGCTTGAGGGCAGCGAATGACTTCTTGATATTGTCCTGCGCATCGCCCAGCAGATTGCCGTTGTTCATATTGAAGTCTGTGTTGGCGCGTGTGATGCGCTTCAGTTCGATGGCTTCCTCGTCGTCAGTTTCCGTGATGGCCATGTCATCGTGCTCGTTGCCCAGATTCATAAAGTCATGATCATCGTCGTCGTCGTCCTCCGACCACTCGCCGCCATAGCCGATGATCTCGTGCAGCTGCTTGGGAAAGCACACCTTGCTTGACTTGGAGCTGCTGCTCGACTTGCTGAAGCTGCTGCTGTTGCTGCTGCTAGTTGTGGTGAGGCGCACGCCAAACGCCTTCTTGATGATGCTCTTGGCTGGCGTTTTGTGCTTGTTCGGGTAATCAGTCTTTGTGTGGCTGTCTGACTTGAGAGCGCTTAGCTTAGTGCCCTGCTGTGCGGCAGCTGCGGCTGCGGCAGCTGCTTTGTGTTCATCCTTTGACTTGAAGCAGTTCGAGCACAAATCCTTTTTCCACGCATTTTGCGTGAAGTGCGAGCAAATCGAAGAGGACATTTTGTGTGTTGTTGCTGCCTGTTGCTGTTGTGATTATTGCTGTTGCTGTTTTGCCGTTGCCGTTGCTGCTGTCCAACTTATTCCACCATATTCTGTAATTGCAAAGAAAATAAAGTCAAATGAGTATTAGTTTGCGTTGTTGTTGTTGTTGTCATTACAGTGTTGCGCTGCGTTATTAGCGCATCAGCTTAAAAACTTTCATTGCGACGCCGATTGCGCAAGCCCTACCAGCAACTGTTGCTGCTACTCAGGTTGCTGTTGCACTGGCCGGGCCAACAATCAACTTTCACTACATAAGTGCAGCTTCTGCATCATGATTCAAAATTATTGAATGTAAATATAAGAGCGCTAACAGCAACATTTCGCAGTAGTCCACCTGGGCAATTTGCATCAGTCGCCTTCGACTACCCAGGCAGCCGAAACCAATTGACCAACTGGCATTGCGGCTGGCTATTCAATGTCTTCACCAAGCAAGCAGTCAAGCATTCATTTAACATCGCGACTATCAATCAATCTTCATCTTGATAATGAAATGATTGTTGTTGTTTTCGACATACTTGTGATCTATTGCTGTTGTTGCTGTTGTCATTGTTGTTGCTGCAGCATTGGGGATTCACAGAGCATGTTTTTTGCTCACAGCCTTTGTCACATAGCCACCGACAAAGCTGTGTTGCTTTGCGCTCTCAGCACTTGGACAGTGTCTCCAATTGCTGTTGGGTAATCAGTTGTTGCTGTTAGCCATTGCTGTTGTTGTTAGTTAGTTTGTTGCTGTTTGCGCTTCAACTTGCCGTGCCTATGACTTTCTAAAATTGCCCGGGGGAAATGACAGTCCGTGTGTGTGCATTAAATGATATTAACATAAAAACTGCGGAACACTAAACCTGCCCAAAAAGCGTAAAAACTTAGAAAATTTATAAACAAAAAGTCCAGTGTCGTATATACTTATAAATAAACGTGGCAGGAAGGCAAACCAGTTTCCTTAACAGAAATAGCTATACCAATTATTTTTTGTATTTCCTCAAGAATTTAATTTATTGAAGCAGAAACATATCAAACAAGAAACTTGGTCATTGCTGTGGCAAATATAAGATAATCTTACAGATTGTTTGGCAAATATATTTTGAGGTCATTTCATGGATATATTTGTCATTTTATAAATGTAATAACCAATACAGTGTTTCATTCCAGTGACGAAATACCGCGAGCAGGTATTAGTAACCAAATACGACGTTCTCAGAATGCTTCTGTTACAGTTAGGATTGGTCACACAGCCATCAGAACAAAGAGTCTGAACAATGCAGCCATTAGCCCCGTTTAAGGCCAGCTAAGATTGCAAGTGAGTTTGTACATCAATTTGGCCAGCAGCGCATTGTGGTGGCGTCTAATTGGGAAAGTGTTGCTGCTGACAACACCCAAAACAACAACAACACCAACAATAACAACAGCTCAAAAGCTGCCGCCAGACAAAGCAGCTCAAAAAAGCTTCACAACAAAGATGACAACAAGCGTTCAGTTCACGGAGTTTGTTTCTTGGGCACATTTATCAACGCCAACACGAACGAAAGTTGACCCATTGTTAAACGGTTGCCGTTGTGCAGCATCTGCGGCTGCTGCTGCTGATGCTACGCTTGATTTTTGCATTTGCAGCAGCAGCAGCAACAGCTACTGTTATTTTTTTGGGTCAGCGTTTTGGTTAAGCGTTAATATGCATAAATCTTGGCTTTGTGCAATCCGTTCGCGAATACCATTGCTATCAGCTGGCCACTGTGGGAGGGGAAGAGGAGGTGGATTCAGCGCGCAGCTAATTGCATAACTGTGACGCTGCCAACAGTTGCTGCCGTGTTTTTGCTTTGCATATCGCATTTGTTTGCCGTTGCTATACATAAATTTGCCGAGCTGCTGTTTGTTTCTTTTTTTTGTTAATTGTTGGCATTTTTTCTTTCACTCATTTGCATTCGGTTGCGGCATCGATACTCGATTTGTTTATGGCCACAGACGAGGCTGCAATTGTGCGCCAATTCTCAGACAGCCGCTAACCAAGTGGAGGCTGCAGCTCGCATATAGCAGAAAAGGGCTCACAAGTGGCACAAGTGCCTCGCCGGCTGACCAAATTGGAACAAAACTGACACACATGGCGATGCAGAAAATTTGCAACAAATTGTTGTGCTATTTGACCATAAAAATGGGCAACAGCAAGTCAACTTTAAAAGAGGACCGCCAACATCCGACCACAACAAAATGTTGCGGCGGCCAAACAACAACTTGTGGCTAGTTTTCAAGTTTAGCCATCGCACTCTCGCCGCTCGGAATGCGATGGTCAGCGCCTGAGATGAGCCCAAGGAAAAAGAGATATCTATAGAGATGTTGCTGTTGCTGTTCACTGTTGTTGCAGATAAATGTAACACCAATAAATCTGCATAAATTTCATGCTCCGAACTTGCGGATCTAGCCAGGACGGGTGTCAGCTCGTTAGCCATAAAGTTGAATTCGACTGGCACAAAAGTCGGTCAGCTGGGTTCCGCGCCATTTAATTGATGCCCGAGAATTTGCTTTGCCAAATGCTATATATATATATATATATATATATATATATATATATGTATGTCTGTATGTAAGACAGTACATGCAGGTATTTTTGTATTTTTAGCAGTTCCAGGCATTAAACCCGTTCCGTGCCGCCAGGCCATTTCGATATTTTGCATTCGAGTCTTTGTATTTGCCTTTATCTGATCGCTGGCATACAAAACTTTTGGTGCCGCTTACAGGCTACGAAACAGTTAACTGACCGTCGCCTCGTCTGCGACTTCCAATTGGGGCCAACAGGTTTAGCCAACAACAGCATCAGCAGCAGCAGCAGCAGTAGCGGCAGCAGTAGCGGCAGCAGAAGCAGAAAGTTCTCTTCTTGCCCGATTCGGTATTTTCTCTTGCCTGTTGCACTTGGCCAATTGCCCCTAGGAGGCTAATCTCTGGACTCTTAACGCATTTTACACATTCAAAATATGCGAAGAATGTGTGGAGATCGTTATACATATGTATACCTAACCAAATATATATATATATATAACAACAATAAACACGTTTTGAGGTGCAGAGAAGAACGAAACAGAAGCCAGAAGTGTTGGATGCGCTGCAGTGAGTCTGTTGATTGAATCACACAGCTGAGGCTGTAATCGAATCAAATGCTCCATTAGCGCTTCAGAAACGGGGCTGCACTCAATTAGTGTTCACCATTCGAGTCAGAAGTCAGAGCCATAGATCAAGCTGCAACCTCACCCAATTCACAGATCTACAAATTACCACTAAAAGATTCCCCCGAAGCCAAAAATCGAAAATGCGAGATGAGCGCAGATATTTAAATAAAACTTTGATCTCAGATAGGAGAGATGTGCGTGTTGTTTGTTCCACATTTACACGTGAGATTTATGCGTGGCCGCGTCGACAGCTGCCGTTTGTTCTGCTCCATTCCATTTTCCATTTCCCATTTGCTTTGCTGTATATTTATATGTTTATCGTTATGTAAATATATGTTGATACTTATATACACTTGCGCTCCGCATGCCAAAGTTCTGCCTTCGGAATTATGCAGAGCAGCATGAGGGGCGAGCATGTAAAATTTATTTTTATTCACTTCATTATGCATAGAAAATGTACAGAGTCTTTGACTCGGGCCAAGCACTTGAAGTTTCTGGGCGATGACTGATTCAATATTTGTGCAAAAGCATTTGAAAAAAATAAATAATAATAATAAAAAACAATACTAAAACCGAATTCCTGAGCTTAAAGTGTTTATTTCGGGTTGGGCCGCCTGCCTGAGCGGATGTTGTGGGCGCTGCTTTAAATGTCAACGTCTCGGCGCTGGCCATAAAAGGCAGTTGGCAATTAGAGGCGAAACAAAGTCGTCTCGAGCCAAGGAAATGAAACTGGCTCTCGACTACTCCAATTAGAAATATTCTCTCATGAATAAAGCCGTTTGAGCATAATGTCATATATTTAAACTTTAGCTCGATTAGGCCGCATTCAAATCACCGTTTCGTAAAGTGCAAAGTTCTGGGTCGAAATATTTAATTCTTTTTGAAGATTGTCAATCTCCGTTTTGGGCATTAATTAGTTAAATGCAAACATAAGAGTATATATTAGATTAGATATATTGTTATATGCGCTCTGTATCAAAGCTCGAATTGAAGCTTCGACTGAATGATTCATGAATACCCACATACAATTTTAATTCACACTAATTCTGTTTTAGCTTAAAATTCTTGCTATAAGCAAAAATTACTAATTTCTAAAATATTTAGAACAGGGAAAAGTCATTTTAATAATTATTAAAAAATGAAAATAAAACTCTTTTGAGTTCGTGCTTCATATTAAATGTAATTTATGAATTTTCGTCAGCATCGATAATTGGAAATTGAATCGGTTAACGAGCAAGAGCTAATTGCAGGGACCAAGCAGCTGCTTAGCTAGAAACTGGATCCCTGCGTAAGCTAAGAGTTGAGGCCAATGCCAATAGCAAAGCCAAGTAAGATACAGCGGGCGTTATATGGTATAAACATTAATTAACATAAGCCATTTAATTTCCTAGCTGAGATACTCGCCAGTAGGTAGTGAAGTTTATACAATTAAACACAAGCCAAAGATGTCATTAGCAAATGGTACTCGTTCCTCGAACTGGCCATTAGTTGGCTTTAGAGAACTCGAACTGGCCGGATGTTGGGGCAGGCGGAGGGATTTTGTCAACAGGTAACTCAACAAACTTGTGAGACTACAATAACAATAACAATAGCTACAATAGCAACAACAACTACTTGGCCAACAATTTAAGTGTAAAGAAGTCAGCTTATCAAGTTTTGTAGAGCGTATTCCGAGTGAAAGAAACCAACTACCTGTTTAATGGAGCTGCTTGCAAGTGGTTTCTATCGCAAGATTCGTGTTTCAGATTGAGTTTCCAGAAACCTTTTTAATGACAATCAAAATTAACAATGTTTAGGAGCTCACGTTGATCATATTATTAGACTGAGGGAAGCTTTGAGAGATGATTCTCTGTTTGCCGCAGATTCGCATCAAACTTAGCTAATTTGCTTATGTAGTCTATAATAAAACATGAAATAATGTATCCATGTGAGACATTAATTAATCGGAGCATTTGTGGGTTTTAGATAATATCACTCAGTCGAGAGTATTGCAAATAATTAATAAGATTCTGTTTAGAACTTTTAAAACTGTGCAGAATGCTTGCATGCTTATGTATTTGCATAAATTAGTTTTGTTTTGTGTATGGAACAACACCCAGTCGGTACTCTTTTTATGTGCGCAATGAAACAGCCATAGCATTAAAATATTTCAAGGTTAAGTTCCCATGTCGCTGCCATGGCCAGATTGGCGGCGTCTTCGTTTTCATTTGCGTGACGCACTGGCAAAGGCGACGCCAACGTGGCGACTTCGTTGGGGTGCAGCTGTTGTGGTGGCAGCAGCAGCAGCAGCAGCAGCAGCTCTAAGGCTGTAGCAGCAACAAAAGACTGCAAATTAATAAATGAAAACGCATTCATTCATGCAACCGAAAGGCGTCTGGTGTCAGAACGAGTTCAGCTTCGGCAGCCAGTTGACTTTCTGTGTTGCACATGTGTTGCCGCAACATGTAGCTTCATTAAAATTGCCCTCCCTCAATAAAAAAGACGAGTAAAAGTGCTTTCTCGATGATTTGACGACGAGGAAATGCTCTTAGAGAGTTGCTGTTGCTCTTATAATATATTCAAATTATTGTAATTAAATACTCTCAACTAGAATTTAGTTTGTAAAAAAAACTCAATTTCATCAATTTATGTACAGATGGACAGCTTGATTGCTTAAAACTCCAATTTACAGGGTATGATCAAGAGAAGCGCAAACTGTGTCACTTGTTCGACGCAGGCATCGCATTTCAACTCTGTGTTTCGTTTCCCACAGGCAACGCACACAGAAGATGAGGATCGTAACTTCAATTTATGGCCACACACAGACACAAACTGTTTGGTTGGTCGGTCAAGTTTTTGGGAGACTTTTTAGTTTTGCTTGATACCAAATTATGTGCAGTAAAAAATGTTTATGATGCGTAGAGTATATGTGGTGCCCCAAGGGTTCTGCTTGAGCTGGGTCACATAAAAACCAGCTGTGGCAGGCCACAAGCAAGCCACACGAAAACTAAAAAGGAAATAAACATAATAAAACCTGTTGCGTGGGATATTTTGTAAAGATATTCAAGATATTGGAGTGTCCACAGACTCCGTTTTGTAACGTGCAACAAATTTGCATGCACCATTTGTTGGTTGTCAAGCTGCCCGACTGCCTGACTGCACGCCTGGCAGCCTGTCGTAGACAATACGGTTGCAATTGGGGTTGCATGACTCATGGGCAGCCTGGAGTCGAGTAGTTTTGCGGTTTGTTCAGCAACCGGCGGCGGCAAACATTTCTGTCAGCTGCATTAACGCATAGAGAACTTGGTCCGAATTGTGGTTTTGTTTAGCCAGAAAGCTAGAAGCTCTGGGGCGCCTGTCGGAGGCATTAAGTCATTGTCCATAGTTCACAGTGTCAGAAATGGTTTGCTTTGTGCTCAGCTGGCAACTATTTTAAAGCCATGCAACCGGTTCACATTCAATTCTCGACTATGTAGAACCCATATATAATGAACACCCAGCAGCTTGCAAAACGAATAGCAAACTAACTAAAAGCTAAACAACAATAGGAGCCAAGCAAACGACTAAGTGTGACTCAATGCATATCTAGCACTCGTCGCTTTTTAAGATTTATGAAGCTTCTTTACGGCCTTAAATTCTTGTATACAATAAACATTTAAGACAACTAGCCGACAATCAAAAAAGCTAAACTTATGCTCAAGACGCTCCGCTGTCAGCCGTCTATGTGAAGAGTAAATAAAACTAAAAGTCTATAATAAACAATGAAAAAACGCAAACAAAATTAATAAAAATATCTTTCCTACTACCTACATAAATGCGCAGCCAAACAATAATCAGTATTCCTCTCATTGAGCTCAAATATATCTGGTATTCTAGTTCCTATTTATCTGAGTTGTGCTTTATGTCGAATGTGTAGAATCGATAATGACTTTTAATTTTATTTCTCAGTGAAAACAAACACTTTTGTAAGACAGGAACTAGATTCATCAAGCTGAGCTGCTAAAATTTCTAGGCCACAAAATGCCGCAAAAGAACAATTTGCCAATTGTGGCCAAAATAACAGCCAAAGCATTGGCCCAACAAAGGAAAGAAATATTTGTACTAAATATGTTTGACTGCATTAAGTATTCAGTATATATATATATATGTATGTAGTAGTAGTATGAGATGTGCCATGTAATTGTATGTCAGAGTTGAACAATTATTTGCATTGCATTTGAAGTTTGGCAGCCCAAAAGGCAATGCAATTTGCAGATAGATTGCGAGAGACAACAAGCAAATTATAATCGAAGGCTGCAATTGACATTTGGGCAGAACAAATACAATACGAAATGCTCGTCCAAGCTCCAATTTTTCAATTGGGAGCAAAAATCCATATGGCTATCATTTCTGTTGCCAAATTGGGCCAAAGCACAATTAATTATAAACTTTGTTTCTGCGCTACTCTGAGAGTTGGCCAAATGCAATTATTAGCTTACAACAGACACAGCTGTAGCAACGATATTGTATTTAACACAGGTTTCGCAAAATAAGCACATTAAATATTACGTATACGCAACGTGCACAAGGACAGGCGCTCTCGAACACAATGAATGTGCAGTTGGACTGCACTCATTGTTGTCGCTGCAGACAATGCCAGAAAAGAAAGCCAGTAAGCCGCTGCCAGGCAGGCCAAGTTCAAAGTTCAACGAAAGACGCGATAGCAAACAAAAGCAGCCATTATGGTCTATGGACTATGGAAGAAGCTCGTTGACAGCCAGCGGGTTTGGCCGGGAGCTATTTGAATGCCGTCAGCAATTGCAGGGAAAACACAAAACAACAGCAGAAGAAAAATGCAACTTTTGGGCAATGAACCTGCAGGCAGCAGCAACAAGCTTTTGCATTAAATAATCATAAATAACTTTGTTGTGCGGTAATCGCATAGTTGCAAGTTGCAAGTTGCTGATGTTGCTGTTGCCCATCGACCCGCCGGCAACTTGCACTTTTCTTTTGTTTTTTACTTCTCTTTCCAGAGCTTTGTAGAAAGTGCATAACGCATTAGGCAGACTGCATATGTGGGGGTGGGTGGAATCGTTGCCAGCTGCTTGGCTGCTGGCTGCGCCTAATTGAACTAACTCGCAACTGGCGAAGAGTATGTCTGGCAAGCCAGTCAAGTAGAAACTCACGCGCCTGACAGCTGACGTCGCGACTTTGGTCGTGAGAAATGAAATCAATTGAGCTGCCAGCGTCTCGCGTCTGCCGTTGCCGTTGCCGTTAAAAAAACTCGATGTGCAACTCGGTGTGGCATAATTAATCAGTGCAACATTCGAAAGTCAAAGTTGGCGCGGTCAACGATTGAGTTGCTCTTTGTTAAATACAACAAAAATGAAATACGCCTAGGACAGCGGCTGGGCTGCGACTACTTGACATTTAATTGGCATTAATTACCTGTATTTGTACTTTGCGACCAACTGGCGAATGTCCGCTTGCAACTTTCACTATCGCCTACGCCACAAATGGCGAACGCAGAGAAAGAGAGCGAAACAGAGACAGAGAGAGAGCGAGCGAGCGAGAGAGTGAGCTAGTGAAACCACAATTGACAGTTTCAATTAAAGCAGTAGCAGCAGCAATATTGCTTATCGCTTTTTTATCTATCTACCGGCCACTGGAAACACCCGCCAGCAACAGTTGCATCCTGACAGTGCGCTGCCGCAACTGTTGCGCTGGGTGCGCGCGCGTGCGTTTTTGTTGCGTTTTTTATCGCGTCGCATTTCACACGCACTGCAAAATGCTTTATTGCTCTTTCGGTTTCTGTTTTTTCTTCTTTTCGCAATACTTTTTGTGCAATTTGCCTTAATGTACATTTAATGCTGACAACAACAATGGTTGGGCCTATGCTGTCAGTTTATGGCATAAACTGTGAGTGACATTTTTCTTCATTAAATTAAACACATTGTCAACAGCTCTTGTTTGGCAGATGTCTGCAGCATCTTGCTGTTGCTGCTGTTGAGTATTTACCCTTATGGCAACGAATGCAATTTCGCCGCTTGTCAGAGGGAATGCAGCCCAGATAGTTGGAGTAGGAGCAGCGCTTGCATGTCTGATTGGCATCAAGTCATTTGAATAGCCGCCACTTTGACCATTTAGCACTCAATAATTTGCTGCCCACCTAAAACCAACAGCGGCATTAATTAATAGCCAGTTCCGCCGACACATGAGCGCCGCCACAAATTGGTTCTAGCCACTGGCAGCAATATATTGTTATTGTGCCACGTGAGTTGCATGTGGAATGACGTGCAATATAACGTAGACGCACACATATATACATAAATAAATATATTTGAGGGGACTCTTGAAAAACTCAAAATATATTTTTACCCCAAACAACAGAAATTCGAGTTTGTTGGAGCCAAGCAACAGCAGCAGCAGCAGAAGAAGAAAATCGGATAACGAGATAAATTTGTCTTGCTTTGTTTGACTTGGAGTGTAATTTTGTTAGAAATGGAAAGTTTTTATTGTTGCTGTCATTATTTCGAAGCAAATCTCTCAGACTAAACGTTTTGATACAGCTGCCTTTTGCTTTTGTTGCGTGCTCTTTGTTTTTTTGTTGTTTTCTAACTGAAAATCTATTCAATTGTCTCCCGGCTTAACTGTTTGTTTGTGTTCACATTTGTAATGTGAGTGGGAGAAAAAAATTCCAAAATATTAAAACAATTATAAAGTGGTAGGCGTGAATTTCTTTCCAACATTTTTGGTTTGTATAAAAGCGAGGAAAAGAAAACACAGTTTTTGAAGGCGGCTGGAATGTTAAATAATTGAATTAATATTTAATAACCTTTATAAAAGATATGTTGTACACAAATTTTAATTATTTCTTAGCTGCCAGAACTAAGCACAGTAGATCTTAAAAACCGTTTCTTATGTAACACATAAAGAAAGCATTTAAAATGGACTACAAGTATTGCACAAACTGTCAACAATATTAGAGTTTATCGTGCTGAGCATTGTAAATTGAAATAAAAGCTAATGTCTGGCTGGCTCTGTAGTTCATGGGCTAATGTGCCGCTCACATTGTTTAATGTGGGGCCCATTATGCTGGTGTTTAATTAAATATGCTGCTAACGATGTTGCAGCTGCTGAAAGACAACGTCAATTGGCAAGTTGTGTTATTGTAGGGTTTGCATGCCATTTGCAGTCGATGGCAATTGTAATTGTGGTTGGCAGTGCTTCCCGGTCTTGCGACATGGGGCTCCCAGGCACCACAACGCCCCCTCCTTTCACATCTTACCTGGCAGCGCTACAACATATTGTTAGTGGCAGTCGCCTCGGATTACAAGTGTTTTACATGAAGGCGTCAGGCAGGTCTTCAATTGGACTTGCAATTGCAATTGCAGTTGCTGTTGCCGTTGCCGTTGCAGTGGCAATTGCAGTTTGCCTTCAATTACATATGTATATATATATATATATAGTATAGTTACAGAGAACCACGTGTGTTGGAGGCGTGTCTGGCGGCCAAGTTGCATGCCAAGATTCATTTCTTGCTTACGCATTTCTATGCATTCTCTGGGAATACTGTGAACTAAGTAGCGTAGTGGAAAAGTGTTTGTCTCACCTGCTTGGCTTGTGTTCCTGGCACGTTTGCAGTTCGTCTAGGTTTGATCGTTTCGTTTGCCTGTAAAGATTGAGCAATGCATAATAAACATTAATTTGATGATTGTCAAAAACAATTACAACTACAGCTACAGTCGGCACAGTCGGCACAGTTCAATACCCTTGGGGCACATGCAATTTTTGGCCAGCGCACATTGCTTGAAATCAAATTACCAAATGTTAAAGCCGTCCACTCGCCCGCAACTTAACGGCGCCAAGGCTGGCCCATTGGCTCGCCTGGCCAAATACAAGCAATGACCCGAATTCGATGCACGTTGAGCTCGTGTTTCGTGCCTCCCATTGGCAATACCCGTCCTGGCATGCAACCAGCTGTTTCTTTCGGCTCGAGTCTGCGTTTCAGCCAAGTCAACTCAAGTCATGCCCAACACAAAATATATGTATATACATAAAGATATATACATTTTGGCATTTGGGCACATTTAATCGACACCAGAGAGTATCAGTGTCGTCGTCACAGCGAGTTGTAATCGAGCTGCCTGAGCTGAACATTTTTTATTGTCATACTCTCGAGTTGTTGACCAAGTTGCAGCCAGTTTATGCACTTGAACACTTGGCTTTGTGCTGACAAAAAGTAGAAGCTTTTATCAAGGCTAACATGCTAAGCCACAAGTGGTTTTTGCTTTTACCACTTTTGATAGTTGGCCATGGCGCGCACTCGTTCTAGTGACCCGTCGAACTAACTACTCCGCTTTAAGTGCTTGATAAAATCTAATTCTTATTGGTTTGCAAACAGTAATTAATTGTCATACACAGAAATTTGCATTAAGTTCTAGATTCAATTAATATAAACTTATCTAAGTGTAAGGGACTAAATTGAAATCAATAAATTTCCATTGATTTATAACATATATAACTTTATAATTGGTTAGCTAGAGAAAATATGTTTAGACTTCCTAGTTCCTTTAATAGAAAATTGAGCTCCAAAAGGCTTTCAGTTTTTATACGTATACAATATTAAATTTACGATATATTATATTATGTACAATGTTGCAATACTTAATTTAATACTAAGAGCTTTTAATATAAATTAAACAAATTATTAGTAATGAGGTATAATAAAAGCTACGGGAGTGCCGTCATTAAATTGTTTTATTTATTTCATTTGTCTAATTCGTATTATCTTAAAAACTAAATTAATTATTTCCGATACTAATTTAGTGATAATTAACTAATTTTTTCTTTCTGAAATGAATTTCTAGTGCAACGTAAAGGAAATCTGAAATAATTCTAGATAAAGTAAATAATAGATTTGGCTTTTTTCTTGAATTGGCAACTTTCATTAAAAATAATCCATTTCAGCATTAATAAGGATTAACTTCAATCACAATTTAATCATAGATAGTAGTGGTTCGCAGGGCTTTGCATTGCTCAGTCAACTTGTTGGGTGGTTGCGCCCGGTGGTGCTGCTAACGGCTGTTTAATGAACAGACATTCCATTTAGCACTTGAACCGCTGCTGGATTTGTTCATTAGCAAGTCAAGCGACAGCACGACGAGTGGACTGTTGCTTAAGCGTGCCGAGAGATACGGTAAGAACTGGATTTGGATTCCGAATCGAAATCAGTCATATATATTTAATTAATTGTTGGCATTCTCTCTCTCTCTCTCTATGGCAGTCGAGTGCAGTTAATGGCCCTGGGCTGTATGGTAAGTAAACTTTAAAATTGTTACGCTACACTACGATGTGTATCAGTCGGAGAGCCTACAAACATGGATATGATACCTAGAATTTGAATCCGAATTAGGGCAGTTTAGCGCCAAATGTTGATTTCTATGCACGGCATTAGCAAGAGCTCCAAATTGTCTGTAGTCGCATGTTCAGGAAATTACTTTGGCTACCTTTTGTGGATTCAACAGAATTTCAAGAGCTCCAAATGAAGTACGTGAACCAGCCCACAGTCGCTGCTGTGAAAGAGGGTGTGTGTGTGGGGGGAGGCCGTTGGGGCAAGATGATAAAGCAAACACTGAAGGTCATTACCGGAAAAACGGGTTTCTGTTGTCTGCACCACCGAAGTGAGTAAGCATTTAGCATTAAAATACCGTTGGGATTATGGCACTGAATATGCATGGGCGTTCGCCTTAATGGCCAACGCTTAACGCTGTCAGTTGCCAGTTGCCAGTTGCCGGTTGCCAGTTACTAGTTGCCCCTTGCTAGTTACTAGTTGTTGTTCCAGTTGCCCCCTTCAAAAAAGGCAGCACCAGCAGCAACAGCAGCCGCAGCCGCAACAGCACCAACTGCATCTGCATAAATTATGCGTCCAGAGACATTTGCAAATTGTCATTCGACAGAGTATCTACGACGACGACACAAATGATGTTGATGATGATAATGATGATGATGCGGATGACATGGCAATTGAAGCCGTGTTTCGAGCCCACGCCAAGCTGTTAGCTGCTTGGTACTGAATATTGGGACCGCTCGTACTTAACTGCATTTTGTAAAAGGTTAACGCCGGCTACTTGCATAAAGACGATGTAATATGACGACATTATGTGGCGTCGCAATCATTAAACATAAAGTGATAAACCAACAGACTTGATATAAGCTTAAAAATAATAATTTATATGTATAAGTATAGCTACATAATTATAGCTATTCTCTCAATACAAAAAACTTGCACCTGAAGTTTATTAAACCAACCCGTTTGAAACCGGAATTTTAAAAAAGATTTTCTGTAAGGCATTCAAATCCATTCAGATTATATATACAAAATTTCAACAAATTCGGCAAAAATAATTGAATAATTGAGCTGGCGATCGATTGTTTATCAAATGTGAATTTTAATTGAATTAAGTTGATTTATTGAATGAGATTTTATTCTGACTCCTATTGGTAAAAGCATATATAATGAATATATATTCAGAGAACTCATATACAAATAAATCCAGATCTATTCCATGACAGCTTAGCTTAGAGATCATATTAATGTCTTTAAGCTGCACCAATTATTAGCATAAGAATCAGACAGATTATATAGACTTAAATAATCAATAATATAGTTGCATCACGAATTATAAATGCTAGTTAGAAACGTGCTTCACCTGATATGATTATGAGGTCGAGTCAGCTCAAAAGAATTCTCGAAATTCTTGCTACTTAAGAGCTAATATATTTTCTATAATTTCGGACTCTTAGCCACACAGATTTGTTATGGCTCCTGCTAAATGTAACTGTAAGTGGCATCAATGGATCGTGAGCTAGTCGCAAACCGGTTAGGCACTTCTTCAGCATAAAATGTCAGCTTTTATGATTGGTTATTTATGCGCAGTCAATGGCACAATCTCCCAAAAACCAAATGATGTTAATGTTGAGTGTTGGCTGTTGCCTGTTGATGACTTGCGACTGTTGGCGGTGCCGTTCTTTTCTAACCGTTAACTGGTCATTGCAACAGCATTTGAAATGCAGACAGATGAGTCTTTGGACACGCTGCAACTTTCTACAAAAACGAGTTGAGTGGCATCATTTGCTTTTTACAGCATGACCACGCCCAACAGTCCAGCTTGGTGTCCGAGAACAAGTCGCCCCACAATTGAATGCTTCAATGGAGCAGAAAACATTGAGTAGCAAAAACGTCGCGGCAACTTGCAACTTGCAACTTGCAACTTACGACTTGCTCGTCCCGTATGTCAGTTGCTGCTGATTTGCTGCAAATGTCACTGCAAATGAAGCTCAAGTTAATTTGCTTAAGCTCTGTCTCTCTCCGCTGTCTGCGGGGCATGACCATTTCCACTTGAGCGTAACGCAATGCATGCTAATTTATGCATTAATTTCGGTTGATAACAAACAAAAGCGTCAGGATTTGGCGAAAGAGCACAACTTAATTGTGCGCATAGCTGAAGCAAATTGCAATTTAGCCAGACAATTAATTTGTCAAAACTAAACCGGCTCGTCGTGGAGGCTGTGCCAGTGCCAGCGGCAGTTGCACCACCGCAGCTGCTGCTCCGAGATAACCATAGACTACTCGTTGGCAGGCGTCGCAACTTTCACCTTGACCGGTTGCCAAATTGAAGTCAAGCATCCGCAACCTCGACGTCGTCACAACTCTATGCCAAATAATAATCACTTAGCTAAATCTGACGAATTTAATTAGATAACTTCGCTTCGAGAGCCGGACTGGTGATGTATTCACCTCAGTTGGAGCGAATACAAAGAACTTCCCTTCACAAATGTGAGCTAAATGCGAATCATTTACTTATTTGCATTTCAAAGCTGGCCAAATTGAACAAAGACAACTGCAAAAGGCATTGAAAATCTTTGGCTTTTGGTACCTAATTAGCGGGAACGCATTGTGAGCGTGATAAATATTCAAAGATACGGCAATAGAAATGAGAAAATCGAAATGCGAGACGACCCGAAATACGAAATGTGCTCACAGCATGAAAGTTGGCAGCCGAACATGTTGTTGACTAAACAAATATCTATTATTGATCGAAAGTTGAACGAACTGCGTAAAGATTGTAAATTGGTAGCCCTGTAGCTAATAATTATGGAGTCTTAGACGAAAAGAACTGCGTATAAAAAGCAGCAAATTGATGGAGAGCGTCTTGGCCAGAGACAAAATAATTAAAAGAACATAAAGATTTCTTACATTCTGATTTTCAAGCTAGCATAGTCAGCAAAAAGCTATTGATAACCAAAAATCTTAAGATATGTTTATTTTAAGATTTTATCGTAGTCTATTTCTTTTGCATTGTAAATAATTTGGACTGCATACCGTTGTCTTTTCAATAAATCTGTGAACCATAGAAATAGTAGTTATATATTATTGATCTTTGATCAACTTCCTTTCTGAGTTTTACTATGCAAACTTGATATTTTGATGCAAATTAGATTCATTTTAAGTGTATTGTTGTCCAATTTTGCATACATATAAAGAATCGAACTATTAAGTCACATAACTGCCCTGAGACAAATTAAACCGAGTTCATTAAGGAGAACGTTGATCTTTACGGTATCTTGAATTACGTGTTTTAACATGTTTCTAAACATACCTCTCAATATAGGACAATGTTATGATATGGCATTTAGGAATGACAGATTCGATTAATGTTTGCTGTAATCTTTTCACTCAGATATTCGTATTCACTTGTAAATGAGATCGTGGAAACTGTTTAAGTTGAAGTTAACTGCTTAAGATTCACACACTTATGAAATGCAGGTAAACGTAAAGTTTTTTAGCAAATGCTTTTGTTTAGCTAAAACGCTATTAAGATGCCGCTGTGAGCAGCAAGTCGCAAGCATTGCAAAAATGTAATAAAAGACTTCGAGATGACTGAGAAGAGATGTGCATATAATTGTGACGCTCACTGTGCGCGGCAATGGCATAGTTAGCACGGCTCACTGTATGCCTGTATATATACTTTATACATATGTAGATAGCTCGAAGTAGATACAAGCTAGAGGCTGGTTGCCCCAGCACCTCCAACTTAATTAAACACCCATGCATTGAAGAGAAAAAAGCAAAAGTAGCGGAATTTTTCAGTTTCATTGGCAGCCAGGCATGACGATTAAGTTTGGGGGAAGGGGAACGGCAACGGGAACGGGATCGACCCAGCTGCCAGAGATGCACAAGAAACTGGACTTGAATTGGGGGCATGGGCCATGTGGCATGTGGCATACCAACGCAGAAAAATATCATAACTCTAAATTAATTAAAAGCTTGCGCTTATATTGTATATGGCATCTAAATATTTGTCTCGCTTTCTGCCATCTCTGAATTGAGTTGTGGCTTTGTTGTCGCTGCCGCACACTAAACATAAATCAAATGACGGTGAAAACCGTTAAACATGTGGCAACCGAATCATAGGAGCTTGTCCCCCTTCCCCCTATGGTGCAGCCACCCGCCTAATCAATGCATTTGTTGAGTGAAAATGTTTGTATGCAGACGCCTGCATGGAAATTCATTTTCATTTCCATGTCTGAGAGATGCGGCAGAACCACGGCGGGTAAGGGTGTTCCTCATCGACTTCCTCATTTATGGACTTTGCCAGAGAGCTGCTTGAGGCTCACATGCAGCAGTTTTACATATATAATTAGACCTATATCATTATGTAGCCATGCATTTGATTCCCTCTATGTGCGTGCACCCCTTGTGGCTATTATTAGCTACGCCTCCCGCCTCCCGCCTCCCCTGGCCCCTCATTGGCCACGGCTCCCTTAAGTGTTCAGTTCCGCTTGTTGTCTGTGCGACACATGCGGATGCTGATTGCGTATCAAAAAATGCATTCGCTAGAACTGCTGCAATAGGCGGCAATTGCATAATAGGAGCAAGAGTCTAACTAGCTGGAAAATGATGTCACCTTGTCAGCCAAATGATGCAATTTTCTAGACGGAAGAGTTCACCTAATTGTAATAGACAGCATCCTACAGGCTGTAAGAGGGAGAAACGTGAGTGACAACAAAGAAAAATATTTAAATGAGACTTTCTGAATTGACAAACGCAGCTTGATGCTGTTTTATATATTACTTATTTGTCCAATTAAAATGTATGTGGCAAAATTATTTGTTATTCTAAATAAACTTCCTGACAATTTACATAAGGAAATTAAACTTGAGTAGAGTCAATATTTATATGTTTTCTCATTTGAACAAATACTTAAAATTCACAAATAAAATTCAGAAAAATTTCACAATTCGCACACAATAATTACACAATATTAAATACAGTATAACTGTAGCTTCTCGAACCTTTTTACAAAATGATGCTCTCAATTGTCTGTACAGTTCGCATTGCATTCACTGTGCTATAAGCAAATGAGTTTGGCCACGCTTTCATTGCAATTTAGTAAATTTGAATGGCAAACTCCCTCGCTCAAATCAATGGGCTTTGGCTTTGACTTTGCATTGATGACATAAGTTTGTACATAATGTACATCAACGTTCATTGCCATTGCTTTCACCTCAAGTGCACAGACATTGTTAAGGCTGTTGTCGATGTTATTGTTGTTGTTGCTGTTGCTGTTATTGTAGCTGTAGAAGGGGCTCGCCCAACATTAGCCCCTCGTGCATTTAACATTGAATTAGCAGTGCCCACGTCTTCAGCACATCATTGACCACGCATTCATCTGCGACCTTAGCCTTCGCATAAGCAGCAAAATGAAACTGGAGCCTGAGATAATCGACGAGGGTATACCACATATAAGCATTGAGCGAATAAGCATATGCGAAATCCATTGCATCCCAAGATTGATGACTGTATTTTTATAATATGATCGTAAATATCCACAACTATTTTCAAATTAGAAATCTCACATTTCTTAGTAACTTCTCTTTCCACAAAACCATAATACCCGTTTTCATCAAACACAGGGTATACAAATCACCCAAGGCACATGCAAAAGACGCACATTATTATAATATTATTAGAAATTACCCGGAGGCAACACAAAGCAAATTCAGTTGTTATTTGCTTTGCAGCTAAGGCTGAGGCTAATGGCAACGATGTTTTACATATTTATGGCGCGTTTCTGCTTCTTCAACCTTTATATTCGGTCGGCTTTACAGTAGCGCGATATATTTGATTGTAAATTTGTAGCTACACAGCTATATCTATACATCTTTAGCTATGCGCCTTTTGAGCTCGTCATATTGCAAAATATGCCGTTGAATCTTTTCAGTTTCTGCAGCAGGCGGCAAATTTATTGTTGAATTTGTTTTGGCTGCTTTTCGATGGCCTTACAGAGTCTAGCGGTACAAACCGGTCAAGAGCGCGATAAAAAACATTTATGGCGATATCGCTTAGCTGCAGAGCAGCAAAAAGGCATCGCTAAGGCTAAGCTAAAGTTAAAGTCAAGCAAAAAGTTGAGCTGAACTTTGAGGCCATTGGCTGCACGGCCCAGGCATTATGTTGATGTATGTGTAATGCATTTATGCACATATATATACATATGTCATATGTAAATTAACTGAAAAAAAAAAAATAATAATAATAATAATTGCACATATGACCTTTGTTTTGGCTGAAGACAAAGCCTTCCCCTTGAATGTTGCTGCATTGTTTATTTGCTTGCATGTCTGGCAAAATGAAAATATTTTGATTGTCTGGCCTTTGGCAGTGGGAAAGAGCTTAAGCCCGAGCTAGACACATGGCACGCATGCAACACTGTGCGCATAAGCAACGAATCAATCAAGCGACGCCACCGACGCCGTCGACGCCATTGAAGCCATCTTCTGTCCGTGCGCATGCCCAGAGGCGCCAAGCTGAGTGCAGTTCTTCTATAAGTGGCTAATTATGTTAGATGGCCTGCGGCTGGCCATTGGAGGGCAAACGCATTTAATTGTAATAAACGCTGAAAATGCATTATAAAATTATTATAATAAGTAGAGTAGGAGCTACCAGATGAGAGTATCCCATCGATGCCGATGAAGATGCAGATGCAGTTGTTGAGCTTGTGTTACTCATAAGACGCACAGCGAGTGGCAAAGCAATTGAAAACATTCAAGTGCTAGCTGATCTGCATAAGTGAACGCCATGTAATAGATACGCAGCGAGCCAGATGGGATGTATCTGCATCTATGCACATATATATATGTACATACAAACGTATCTGCAAGAACGCAAACGTCGATGGCCGTTATGGGGTCGTTCATCTTGATGGGAGCGTGGAAGCGTTTTGATGACTGACTGCCTGTAATGCGGAAAGCGCGTAGCACGCAAAAAATACGCCGATATATATGTGTATGTGTATAAAATGTGCAAGTATCTACAAGATACTTGGTGCGTTAGGCAGCTGCAAAAGCTGTGTCAACTCGCACTCGCACACGCTCACAATGACAGCCATTGAATTTTTTTGGCTCGGCATAATTTGTTCAGTATTCTCCACTGCTCCATTGAGCTCGCCAGCCAGTCTGCGCTGTGTGTACTCATAATAGATATAATAATGAGCAGGAAGTTTCAGAAAATGCCAAAATCGGCTTATAGCATTAGGCGACAGTGTTATGTGACAAACGGACACCCAGACAGACAAACAGATGGACTGGTAAACAACAAAGCCTAAATTGAAATGTAGCCGAGATGCTTTGGTGATAATTAAAAGCGAAAACTGTTACAAGGCTTTATTTGTCGGGTTGCATAAGCAGTCTGCATCTGTATCAATTACACATTCCCACTAATTGCAACAAATAAGTTTCAATCAAATTCGGTTTCGTTATTTAATTATATTAAAAACTTTTTCGACGGCTGCCAATCAAATGTGAACCTATAGATATTGAAAGCATTTCATTCAATTGAATCGGGCTGCGCCGTGTGCTGTGCAGCAAGCGGAAGTCGAAGTTTAAATTCCTATTTTTCATTATATTCATATTCGGTTGAGATGAGGTTTTCCAATAGCTCCAACTGCGGAAGTCTGCTCAAATTTGGTTGCCCAGTAGCAGTGGGCAGGCGGGCAGCGGTGGGCTGGGCAAACGGGTTTTCAATATTTAATTGCACAAAATTGTAATTGCGCTTAATTGTTGCGCAAACAAGCCGGCTACGCTGACTCAATGCGTGGAGATTTTTTATAAACATTTATATATATGTATATGTATATATGCATGTAGATATTTTTCTTATAATTGGCTTTGGCAAGTTGTGAGAAAAACCAATACTCAATCTTAATCTCACGTGGGCATTGGAACGTGGTGCTGGTCATGTCACGCAATCGCTCACGATATGTAAGCCTCTGAGTGAGGCTCTGACTCAGCGGAAAATGCAAGGGCTGGTGCTATAGCGCGAGTCGAAGTGTCTGTATTTTTAAGATTGTCTACAAGATTTTCTTTTACTAACACGAAATTCTTGTTTGCTGAAAATTTCACTTGTGTGGGATATCTATAAGATAATATATGTATAATCTGGGGCAAATGTAAGCATATTTATCAGATATTATTTTATTCAAAGATCCAATTGGAAATACTAACTGTGTGCATATTATTAAAAGTTGTAAGTCTCCTGCAATGTTTGACGCAAATGACATGTTTCACTCTCTATAAAAATACGACTCTTAAACATATTTTAAATCAGTGTTATTTCCAGGCAGCTGTGAGGAGAGCAGCGTAGCAGAGCACGACTCAAACAGGTTACACAATCGCAGAGAGAATGTTTGCCCGTGGCCAGGCTCTGCTACTCCAGCTACATATGCAAGCAATTGTGAAATGTATTTAAGCTCTTAGCACCCACACACAGTCACGAACAATGCACATATGCCAGCGCTGCACTCTAAACTACTTTCAAAATGATTTCACTTGCAGCAGCCAGAGAAGGCGCAACACACCTTAAAATCGCCCACCCAACATGAGCGGGCTAAGACGCAGCCAACTACTGAAATTTGTAGGACGCGCTGAGGGTGTATTTAAGTTGTCGACAGGATGAAACAATTGTGGTAAAATATTTAGAATTATCTGAGGCAAATTTGGAAAGCGGCGCCAAGGCTAGCTCTATGCTGCGTGCTGCACGTGCTGCACAAGTCACATGAATCACGCGATCGATTCGAAAGGGGCCACTAAATCATGGGCGGACGGACGGAGTTGAAATTGCTGGCAATCTGGCTAAAAAATAAAAGCTTAGGCGAAAGGAGCGTGACTATGAAGGATTTACACATGGCTATAAATCGCGTATGCTGTGAGGGGCAACATTGCCCTGAAACATTGCAACAGCAACAACAGAGCAAAAATTGCTGTAACAACAGCAAAGGCCGGCAATCGGAGTTGTTTTTTTTTATTGATTAGTCGATTTTATTTGCGTTGTCCGAGCTGTACGGTCGCATTGCTCTTTTGTCGGCTTGCAAAATCGTGGCTTGTAATTATTGGCCATTATTATTGGGTCTAAATGCGCCAGCCATTCACCAATAGCCGGAACTGTAGCATCGACGGTGTTTGCACGGCGCAGTCTGGCCAGCTAACTAGGAAACCGGCAGCCACGTTGTTCACGCTTCAATGAGTTAATAATCGATGCGGCTTTGTTGCTGCTCGTTGTTTCGACAATTATGCGAATAAAGTTGCAACAAGTGCAAAAATGAATTCAATTAGAAACCGGAGCGACCACAGCCTGTTTCCAGACACTTAATACACACAATACCCTGGAAATTTAGCATCGATGCAATTGACAGCTGTTTACATCGAATGGCTAATCAAAGAAAAAACAATTCTAGTGAAAATCAACTGAACTATGAAAGAGAATGTTACCAATACAGACACAGATGTAGAGGCAAAAAGAGTGAGATAGACTTAAACCTGTTGTACCTTTAGTCATCAAGATTGCGACGAAAATTATAATGAGCAAGTGAGTAGGTGAAATGTTCAGATGTGTGAAGCGGCGATGAAATCACGCCGAGAGTCGCCAACCACAATTCAAGGTTGCGGGTATTCGTAAAGCCAAGACCCAAAAAATAAACTTAGCACCGCTAAGTTGTCAATATATTGGCCAGGCTCGAAGTCATTTCACAATTAGCCAACGTCAACAATAAATAATATCAATCCACACGAAACCCAATGAGTAAAACTATACTATTCAAAAAGTGTTCGACTAGAAGACACCCTGCTCAAAACATAGTCGATAGCACTGAAAATATTTTGTTATATTCACTCGTAAGCTATGTTAATTGCGAGAGAAATGAGAAGTAAGACTAGGTAGATAGTAAAAAAAGGTGATCTTTTGCATTTACTTTTTGCATTATCAATCCAACCTATCTTGCCCATTTGGTTGGCACTTACTGGGTATTAAAATTGAAAGTGATTTCTTAGGGCCAGCCATGCAAGACGACGGCGATAAAAAGAAAACATGCAGCTTAAAGATACAAACATTTTGTTGCTTACCGAATTGCAGGCAATAAACTTTACGTAAGCGCCCAGTAGATGCGCTTGACAGTGTTTCGCTGTGGAGCCGCGGCCCTAAATTGACAGCTCAGTTTTTTATTTTTTGGTCAAAATTATGACAATTTGCTGCCGCTGTCAGTTATGTCAAATGCGTATCCATCGACACAATTCGTTGACCCACATGTCGCTGGGTCGACAACTGCTGGGACGGACAGAGTCATTAGGCAGTCATTACTGCGAGCCAAGAGATCTGAGAAATTGAACCCGAGAGACGTTCAATCCGATATGAGTTCGTAATGCCGCAGATCGTCAGGCATTTCAGTAGAGGCTCGAAGCGATTTTACTGTTCTTTTTGATTGATATGCTAAGAAGTGGCTTTCAGATTGTATCTCAATATATGTATGTATCTAAATCTGTAAATGTGTCTGTATGTATGTGCGCATGCTGCCTCAACCTCATTTACAGTTGTGCGCCGGCTTTGTCTGCTTGCTAGGCTTTCTCAATAGGCATTCATTGTATTGTCCGCAGCGGCTTTTCTTCCGCTTTTAACGGTTCATAATTGAAATTGTAATTCAATTTATATTGCCAGGCTGCTTTGTTTGCAACACTTTGCTACACTTTTTCAATTATATTCAATGCACATTGGAAAATGTCTGCTCGGCTCGAAAGTGTTGCCTCGAGTGAAAGATGCAATCACAGCTGTAGCTCCAGATACATTTGTATCTCTAACTGCATCTGCATCTGTATCTCCATCGGCATCTGCATCTGTAGCTGCTGTTCACTCTCGCGTTCGGCTTAGCAACTGCGCGAATAAATTCGATTTTCTCCTGTTTTTTTTTTTTTTTTTGCTGTTTAATATTAAATTTCATGTACTTACACCAACTGCACCAGCAATATTGAAGAAATAAATGAAAAAAGGCAAGGAAAACAACTGAAGCTGTTTTACAATGGCGTCTATTGCAATTAAGAACGCTTTCATTTTTCACATTTCTTCTTATACCGTCTGGCATTTTCTCATTCATGCCGAAAAACGTAAAACTTTTACTGAATATAATTGAATTAAAATTAACACACATCACAGCCAACGATATAAGTACAAATACACATCCAAGATCTGTGCACGCAGATCTCCAAAGCATCTCGAGTGTAGCTGGTTTGGATACGTATATTAAATGTTATAATATTATTTATTGACTGCAAACGCAAGTTAAGGTGAAATTTTTCACTCGTATAGTTTAAAAATACATATATATATATATATATATATATATATATATATATATAAATGTACGTACTTATTTAACAGAAAGACCCCTATTTCCCCATTCCGAACTGTTGTACATGAAGTGTGTGAGATATTTTCAAAAATAGAATGAAATATGCCAGCAGACAGTTTTAAGAGTTTTAAGAAAACTGAATCAATGCAATTGAGAATTTTTCCATTGGTCGCATTAAGTACCAAAGCTGAAGCTGAAGTGATAAGCCCCACAGACAATCGCAGCCATAATAATAATGGGGGTCGTCGTGCTGCTGCTCGCAAGAATTTTCCCTCAATTATTTACAATTTCATATTGATTTGTATGCAGTGCCCCATTTCTTTTGTGTAGCGTGGAGTGAGTGAGATAGGGCAGAAGGGGGAGCGGATGGGGGAGTATTTCCATTATCAATAGATGCATAATTGAGTGCAGGCCCCCGTTTTGACCCCGACTCGAAAACTGAGGGCTAAGATGATGTAACAGAAGAGACCAACAGATATACCACACCGGTTGTTGCACGCGTTTTGCATGCGTTTATAAACGCTTACGCAACAGTCGCCAGTCGTAAGGTGTGGTTCGTAGAAAGTGTCGCCACATTTGTGGCATAAATTAACTAATTTTATGCCAACTCTTCAAAGTCATGTGGGCCACTGAAGCTCGAATTGTTTACTGATATTGTTATAGATAAAAAAAAGCAGCAATTGCAATTTTCACACAACATTCGCACCTTTCGTTCTCCACCTTTCAGTCAAGTGAGGAGCTTAAGGTATTTTGATTAATATGTAGTCAGCGCTTGCTGATTTTTGTTTTCTGTTTGTTTTTGGCAATTAATTGTTATGCGTTTTTAATGCTACTTTGCTAAAAAAAACTCGAAAAAGTGTATATTATATAAGCCCTATATATGCATATATGTATATTTATTAAATATAAATCACGTGTTTGCAGTGCGCACTTAAAGCTTTTGCTGCGTTTTGGAATCTTGCCTTTTGTTTGAATTTATAACGTTAAGGTTTCTTTTGTTTTTGCTGTTGCTAAAAGTATACATACATACATATATGTATATAACAAACTAAGAAACAAAACTTTCTCCCTCGCTTGTCGTGCCAAACTTGACGCACAAAAAGCAACAAGAAAAACAAATACAAAAAAATTTATATATATATATATATATATATATATATATATATATATTGTGTGTATATACGAAGAAATGTACAACAAGCAGATGATTTACAGCACAAATAATGAAATGGTCATTGTGGGCTTTGAGTTATTTGCCAAAGAGTCAGCGAGACAACACGTCCATAATAAAGAAAAAAAAAAAACCACAAAAATAACAAGTGTGAGACAGGAAACCGAACATTATTGAAGAAATTATCATATATGAAAACGAATTCGCATTGATTTGCAATTATTTAGTGCTGATAAGCGCTGTCCGATTTACATATAGATATACTGGTTGCCTAACGAATTAAGAATATTGAATTATTTTAAAAAATAATCAAAGTATACTTTCTTGAAGCTGAAATGCTATACTAATTAGTCAGGCCTAAAACGCGTTTAAGGTTTCATTAGCATCAAAATCAATCATTTGTTCAAATATATCATTTACACTTAGCTAATTGAATGTATCAAGTTTCTTTGCTTGCGTTATTCGGTTAAACCAAAAACGCGTGCGTTTTCTGCGCGTTTTCATGGCAAACACACAAACAATTTGTGAAGTCAGCTCATGTGTATTATAGACAGGAGTTGCATTTACGAGCATTGGCTTATGTAAACAACAAAGCCAGACAATGTAAATATTTAATAAACAATGAAAAACTTAAAGTGCGTGATTTGAAAATGTTTAAAGTCGCAACAAAAAAAGAAGAAACTAAAAGTGAAAAGTTGCGGCTTTTTATTGTGCATAATTATTTCGGGCCGAGCTGACTTAAAATTTGACTTCGTAACTCGACTCTTCTACTACCACCTACCCACCCACTCTACTCCCCTTCAGCGTCATCACAGCCAAAATATCTCAGTTAGTAAATTGGTTTATCAAAGAAAAGAGTTCGTGTCAAAATGCAGTTTTTCGTATCAATTGCTTGTTTGTTGCAATTTAAGCTAATGTTTTTTTTTTTTTTTTTAGTATTTAAAAATATATATATAATGCATACTTATACACATGTTTGTCTGAATGTTATAAATATCGCAAAAGAAATTTAAATGTAAATTTATAGCTATTTCTTTTTGCTTTTTTTGTTTTTGTTTTTTGTTTTTTCCCTCTCGTAAACACGTTTTGTGAAAGCGTCTGATATTTAAATACATATTGCATTCGTTGTATGCTCGCTAGCAAATAGTTAATATACGTATATATATGGCATATGGTTGTTGCGGTTGATGTATCCATCAATGATGATCAAACCGATGATTGGCCAGATGCATCGAGATCTTTCGCACAAAAGGCGAACGCCTAGAAAAACTCGTTTTTGTAGCAAAATTTTTGCTGTCCGCTTTGACATTTTCCATGGAGTTGGCCAATTTTCTTTTGGAAAAACACAACTTTCAATGACATTCTTCACCTTAAAATAAATGTTGTTGCTCCCGAAGCAACTGCCATTACAATGTGTTCATTCATAAGTATTTGTAATGGGATCCACACTATTGTGCTCATCGCTTGAATAGCTGTCACATGCTGAGCGGCTGAACTGGCAAAGGTCAAACATTTTAAGGTAACCGCCACACCTGACTTCCAGCAACAAATGTTGCCCGAAATTAGGAAAAAGTTTTTGCAGTTCAAAAAACTCTTTGTAAAAGTTATTTTCATTATTGAATTGTTGGCAATAAAGAAATATCATTTTATTTATATGAAATTAATTATTTTATATAAATAATTGAAACAAACACAATGGCTTAAAAAGGTTTGACACAGATTTTTATTTTTTAATGTTGATTTGATTTGTGAAAGTAATTAATAATCATCGATTTGATTGATATGCTTTTACTTCTTAAGCTCGCTGATCCCAAAAGCTTTTTCTAATCTTAATCACGAATTACATCAAAATGCTTTTCTGCCGTTATTTCCATGGGAAAATATAATGGTCACATTTTTTATGTGCTGCTTTGATTTTAAATTGATTCTATACTCTTGAAACTATAATATTTATTACTTTTACGGAATAAAATTTCTTTCTTCAATTCAATTGACATAATTAAAAAATGAAAATATATATAAAATGCAAGTATTAAATTAAACATATTTTTTAGACATCATTTTAACTTACCCGCTGTGTATTTATGCAAACTGGCAGAAAAATATTTAACCAAAAAGTGCAAAAAATCCAAAAATTTTACAACGTCAGCGTTGATAGCACAAAAATGCATCCGCCAGGTAAATAAAGTGTATCCAAGAAATTCTAGACGCGTTGTATTTGTGTGTACGTATGTGCCTGTGTAAATGTGCTTTTTTTTTAGCTGAAATGTGAAACCGGCAGTCGAAGCACGTTGAAAGTGCCTACAAATATTGTTAGCAGCAGAGTTTGATTATGAAATTTCAGTAAAGACCTTTTTTAGACTTCATGAACTTTGTGCCAATGTTGTTGGTCAACAGGTTGCTGTTCGAGTTGTTGGTGTAGTTGGATTGCACGCGTTAACTCGTTTTAAGCCGCTGGTTGAGTAAATCCAAAGGCTCTGCTCGATACCCTGCAAGTGTTATTGCTGTCTATTGTTTGTGTATTTGGATGTGTTTATTGTTGTTCTTGCTGCGGTTTTGAATGACTCATGGACGTTGGCGGGGAGTGTATAGAGTTCCGGTATTGATATCGATATCGGTATCGATTTCAATTCGTTCAAAGTCAACTTTTTCTTGCTAAGACTTTTGTTTCTTTTGTTTTTATTCAGTGGCCGGTTTTAGTTTACATAAAACTTGTCGTCGATATTTTGTGAAATTAAAAAAAAAATTGTAGTAAACAAATTTGTTTGTAGATATCACTGGCACATTTTTCTTCTTCTACTCGAAAACTTATATTATTTGCTTGTTAATTTGATTCGGCTTTGTTGTTTTAGATTTTTCTCGATTTTATATTTGTTTTGGGGTTTTGTCGTTTAGAAAGTGGGTTAAATTAAATAGCGCATCTTGGCTACGCTTTATGCAAATTATTTCTCATACGCATGCATAGGTCTCGCGCTTTTTTTTGAACTTGTTAGATCCGTGATTTATTTCGATTTTTTGCAAATATTAACTTCATTCAACTTTGTAATCTTCGTGTTGCTTTATCTCTATCTCTCTTTCTTTTTCTTTCACTTCGTTAGCTCCTTTCAGTTCGCAACTTTCTTACATACAACTTGATATTCCGCTTAATACGTTTGCACTTCTTCGCGTTTCACTCGCAACTGAATGAAAACCAAACGATCTGCCTGAGTGCGACCCGAGACACGATTAAGCTGCAGCAGCAGCTTCGCACAGGTGAGAGAGACGAGCACGAAGCTAACTTCACCAACGAAACAACAGCACAAAGAGCAAGACAAGGTAAGCTTGTAGCTTTTTTAACGGTTTTCTTTTGTAAAACACGCTCTCCGTAGCGATTACTACAGTTTTACGTCAGCTACGAAACAGAGTGAGACACGACGAACAAACAGAACAACTCAACTTGTGCCGAACGATCATTGGGGCTGCATTCAATTTTGAATCAGTGTGACCATGAATTGCTGGTGAATAAATACTAATCATTTGGATCGGTAAGTATTCACAATTGTTACTTGATGGAAAACTATTTTTTGAATTATCAAAACATATTATTATTATAATATGCATATACGTATTTGTTCATTAAATATCTCCAATATAATCATTATAAAACTAAATAAACGGTTTGGCTTTCCTTAACAAATAAAAAGTTAAGTTTTTTTACAAAATAATAAGTTCATTACCCGTTTTGCTTTGCTACTTATAATTCAAGCATTGTTTAAATAATTTAGATCTAAAATATAATATCTCAACTGTAACTGTACTCTTCAAAATGGTTATGTAAGTACATTATTTTCTACTGCGTTGGTTTTAATAATTTCAAATATAGGCGTCGCCCGCCAGTCGGGTTGCATGCCGCTGATAAATATCGATATCATTTTAATTGCCATACCATACCATAAGATAGGCCAAATGAATCTGACGTTTGTTATCGATAAGTAGTGGGCAGCATACAAAGTGAACTAGTTCAATGCTACTTTTGGGGAAACAAAGTTGTTTGAACGTATAACACAGCAGCTGACAAGCAAATAATAAATATAATAAGATATGATTTTGAAATCTCTGTTTCTATTAAAAAAATGTAAATCTGCTTAAGCAGCATCCCAGTCAAAGTAAGTATAGAAATACAAAGTTGCGTGCATAATATAATTAATGAAACTAATTTTTTCTCTGTCAGTTTATTTTTGTTTGTTTTTTTTTTTTTCATTCTGCGTTTGTATAGAAACACACTTTACTGAAGTATCAAAATGACAGAAATTAATGAAATCGTTATTATTCTAAAATGGAGTGGTAAGGAGTACCCAATATCTGACCTGACCGACCAGGATACTGTTGAAATGCTGCGCCACGAAATCTTTCGCAAAACGCAGGTGCGACCGGAGCGCCAGAAGCTATTGAATCTGAAGCACAAAGGTAATACAAAAACCTGAAATGCAAATTGCACACAATAATTCTGCGGCTTGTAGGAAAGCCGGCTGCGGACAACATTAAGCTGTGTGCCTTAGAGCTTAAGCCGAATTTCAAGCTGATGATGGTGGGGTCCACAGAGGCGGACATTGAGGACGCCTGCAGCCTGCCCGACGACATCGGCGAGGTAATTGACGACTTCGATGATGCCGAAGACCGTGAGGATTCCGTGGAGAACTCTGCAGTGTACCTGGCGAAAGTGCAACGGCGCGTACGGGATTATAAAATCACAGAGCTGTCGCCGCCACGTGAAGGCAAAAACTTGCTTGTCCTGGACATAGACTACACACTATTCGATCATCGATCTCCAGCAGAGCAGGGCACGGAACTGATGCGTCCGTATTTGCATGAGTTTCTAGCCTCGGCATATGAGAACTACGATATAGTTATTTGGTCAGCCACCAGCATGCGATGGATTGAAGAGAAAATGAAGCTGCTCGGCGTCACTAGCAATGAGAGTTATAAGATAATGTTCTACCTCGACTCGAATGCCATGATCTCTGTGCATATGCCTGAACGCGGCGTAGTGGATGTGAAGCCTTTGGGCGTCATATGGGGCCTGTACAAGCAGTACAGCCCCAAGAACACAATCATGTTCGATGATATACGCCGCAATTTCATGATGAATCCTAAATCGGGACTCAAAATACGTCCGTTTCGACAGGCTCACCTAAACCGCTCCAAAGACAGGGAGCTATTGAAACTGTCCAATTATCTGCGCCAGATTGCCTTGTACTGTAAAGATTTCACCTCTCTCAATCATCGTAAGTGGGAGCACTACGATCCCAAGAAAAATTCTTAATGCTTGTTTTTGGCATATTAGGTATAAGTTTCGCTTAATTTTATTCAATTAAAGTATTTTAAAACTCAATTAGAAGAACTAGAGAGTATATCCGCCCTGATCCGCCCAGTGTACGCGTCTAGCCTCTAGGTACTCCTCGTGCAGCCGCCGACGCTCTTCCTCCAGCTTGGCTAGTCGCCGGTAACGCTGCAGCACCATGCCGCAGCCGAAGAGCAACGCCACCTGGCAGATCAGCCAGAGTATGAAGAGGGCAATCAGCAGGCTCTGGTTGATGCAGATGTTGTCCAGATGCAGCTGATCATCAATGCCAGCTATGAGCAGTACTCCGCGCTCTCCATACAGATAGCTATTGCTGTTGGTCTGATCCGGTCCGTGGACACGCAGATTATAGTTGAGTGGCAGCTCCACCTGTGCCGTTATATTGGCTTTTGACGCAGCCGCCGTAGTGTTCAATTCGTCGGGCAGCATGTCCATAACTGTTGATATATATACGGGATTCTGTACCCTGAGCTGCTCCAGCTGACGCTCTGGCCGCTCCAGCTGGCGTTTGCGTCGCTGCCAGAGGCCGCCGGAGAGAGTGATGCAATTGGTGGGTGCACAACGCTCCACGCAGAAGCGTATCTTCACATCGAAGCTAACGTTGGCGGTGCCTGAAAACTTGAAGGCATGAAACCGAGCACGCAGCATGTTTTTCGACTGTGTGCGCACACGTTCTAGAGCTGGAAAGACGCTGGCATCTGTGGGACAGCCCCGCTCGTCTATGAGTAGCACATAGTTCTGGTTGTCCAGCGACTTTGCCACCAGCGATGTGGCCCGAAAGTCTGGTAGGGGAGCCAGCTGTAGCTCGAGGTGCTCGGCTAGCTGCTCCTTACTGTATTCGGCCACAATCTGGAGCTCCAAATTCTGGCCAATTTGTACGTCGCTTATTTCGTGCTGCTGCGAGAGATCCACTATTTGGAGCGTGATCTGTGGATGCGGATGTGGCCCCGTGTTGCTGTTGTAGTGCACCACGACCTCCTGTGGAAACATGCTGTGGGAGATTCGTATTAGTGATCAAGTTACCGTCAAATCAGGGATTTGCATACTGCTCTGCATATTCCAGCGAGGATTCCAGTGCAATGGCACTGGGCACCTGCTCCGAGGCATCTGCATTGCCGTCACGCACCATCTGGCCAATTGCGTTCGTGGCGTTGTTTAGGATGCAGCCGACCTTGATGAGCCGATCGCCCTGGGTTTGCACATTGGCATTGTTCTGTATGACGACCAATGCGGATATGAAGGTTCTGTAAGGGGTGAGGCTGCAGTTTGTGTTTAGTTGGATATCAATGTGGCTTACCTGTGGTAGGAGTGTGTCATCTCGTAAGCGCGCAGAATGCCGCAGCGATTCTCCTTGGCCTCGCTGCCGATATCGAGGCGCAGCACTAAGGTCTCGTTGCCTGTTCCGCTCACCTGGCAGTCCTTGGAGTGCATGCTGGCGTACATTCGACCCGTGAACCAGTCCTTCGGCTTGTAGCGCACGTTCATCTCATCGCGTGTGCAAAACACCTGCACTGTGTGCCAGGGAAAGATAGGTAATAATGGAAGGTGTTTTAGAGCAATTTCAATTGAAGTGAAGCTCACCATCCAGGCATTTGACGCGTCGCATGTAAATGGAGTTGTCGCGCAGCTTAAGGCTACGTGGGCCCAGGGATACGATGTCCTCGGAGTGCAGCAGGCACTCGGAGCGGGTGAGCTGATTGAGATAGTAGAAGGATATGCCTTGGCAGTGGAACTTGGACTCATGTGTGCAAAGCGCCTGACACTGTAATACCAAAAAGGTCATCAATCAATCACGCAATCGATTCGAATCATAGGGCGCGTCAGCTCAAGCGCTACAATCGGGGCGCACCTCTTTTTGGGTTAGGCCCAAATATTTGGATTCCGCGTAGATGAAACTGCTGTTGGCATACAACTCATAGGAGCAGTTGTCGTTCTCAATCGCTCGCTCGTAGCACTGGTTTTCCATGTACTCCTCGTCATAGGGCGCCGCCCGGAAGGCATCCGGCTGTATGGACTTGTCCTTGTCACTCAGCGTGCAGCGACCCAGAGTGGCGTGGGGTCGGGACGAGTGCTCCTCGCTGCGAAACCTGTGGGCGGACAGAGGCAACGGAACATTGAGAAGCGTTACAGCTGATGAGCTATAAATGTATGAGGCGATGATTTATGACTTCACACAGTGATATCATAATCCAATGGAAACGCTTTCGCATTAAAAATGCATAACAATGGCAATTAATTTAGGCAGAAACAGCTACAAACTGTCAATTACCGCTCACGATTGTTCCGATACGATGGGGCGAACGAGGCGGAGAGGCATTTGAATTGCGTTTCAAAGAAACATCTCTCGGCGCACTCACGACGCGTGACCAGCGTGGAAATGGTCTTTTTGCCATGGAACACCAGACTGTTCCCTGGAATTTTGGTGAGCGACCAGAGGCGACCTTTGCATGCCTCGGGCACTGCAACAAAAGAGAATGAGAATAGAGACCATCAAGGCTGCAAGCACGGCCAGCCTGAACACAACAATACGAACCCCGCAGGCAAGTCTTTTCATAGAACATGGCCTCGCCATCGGCCACCAAGGGCAGGTCGTGCCCGATGGGCAAGTAGCGTGAGCTGCGTTCAAAGTACGAGTAGCCGTAGCACTCGTCGGTGTCCAACAGATGCACATAGGCAATGCAGTCTGGATCCTCGTTGCAGCTGTGCCAGCACAGCTGGCTGGCGGGCTGCTCGTCGGGCACACGCTCACCCAGTCCATAGTCGCCGCTGCGTCGATCCCGATCCTTGAAATTGCTGGCAATCGGTGGGGCGTAAATCAAATTCCGTTCGCTGAGGTATTCGAGGGGCGGACGGAACCCGACAATTTTTTGTAACTGCAATTGATGCAGCGGACACTTGAGCAGCAGCGCATCTATAATGGAAAAGTGGAAAATCAGCTTCGAACTATTTGCGATGAGCCACAAATGCTGCGCCTGACTGAGAACCAAACATTCCACGAATTGCACATTACCTGAGCAATACCTGCATAGAATTTGGCATATCAATTACGCAAAACCTAACTGCGGTCGCGATCGTGACTCAAAATGTGCAGTTTACAATTGATACTTATTTTTATGATCACCGGTGCGAATAATCTGAGCTACCTATGCATAACTGAACAATTAGGCATGCACTTCACAAAAAAATAATAAATAAAAAACATACAAGTGAACAAATATACTATATATGGAAAACTGATTGTGTTAACTAAATGATGAACTGTTGAACTGTGAACGAAATGGAAACTCAACTGAAAAATAATCTTTTGTATCATATGCTAAAATATTCCTAATACTGCCTACTTAATAATACCTCATAATAATTCAAAGATGTATAAATAAATAAATTCAAAGATACATAAAGAAACATAAATATACATAAATGTATATTTCCATAATTATTTCATTGTTCAATTGAAAAGTTTGACTTTGAATTAAATACAAAATCATAATTATGTAACAAACTTTACATTTTCCCTTTAATGTTCACTTTGACTTTCAGGAAATATTTAAATTGTACTTTTATTTAACAATTAAATCATCTGTTTACATCTCTAGTTAATTGTTTATGTAAGCGGACGAACAATAGTAAAGCTTGAGAATATCTAACATTCAGTTGGGGAGACTCAGAATCGCTCTCAGGCAAAACTGAAAAGCCGCACAGCTCTTCGCATCTCGCATCTCGCCTCTCGCTCACACTCACGCTCTGCCTCTCTTTCTGGCACCCTCTTGTAAATTGATAGTTGCTCTTTTGGTTTGCAACTCAAACACAACCAGCTTCAGAGTTAAGTATGCAATGCAAATTCCAAGTGCAAAAGTATTTTAATTGACGCATCACGTCACAGCAGTTGATAAAAAAAAAAAAATTTAATTATATGTAAAATAATAATGATAATATATGAGTACATTTGATTATTAATTTAGTTTTTGTTTTATTTTATTTTAAATATATTTAACTTATGCAGTTTCTGCTTAGGTCTGTAATTCAGAATTCGTTTTATTTTGTATGCAGGTTTTAGAATAATATTTATTGATTTTTATTTTTATCTACGCTTTTTTGTTATTGAAATAAATGATTACGGATTTAAAATATAAAAATTTGTATTTGAATCAAATTTCATTGGGGACTTGACTACTCTGAACAGAAATTCCTTAGCCAAAAAATGCCAAAACAATTTGTTTCTAAGCTAAAATTAATTAAAAGCTTTACTGAGGTAGAGTTAACAATGTATGCGAAAACAAAATTCCGCCATAAATAAAATGTTGAGGATATCGCTACGATTACCAATTTTATTTAGGGCTAACAGCTCTGTAAATTTGCCCCAATTTGTATTATAATAATATTTTAAACACTTAAACTTAATTATCGTAGATGCACAGACCTAACTGATTGGCAAATCAAACATTAATCTATTTTTATGTAGGTATATAGGTTATTGACTTTTAAGCCTACACATGCAGAAACTCTAATGAATATTATCGGGGGTTAGGGAATTGGCAGACACAAAGCTGTCCGTCCATACACATGCTCATAAGCTGAGCTTACCAATTGTGTATTGCTGCACCATCAATGATAGTATTATTTTGAATAGCAATTTGCATGGCCAGTGCGATTCATTATTTGGCTTAGGCATTGTTTTTGTTGATTTTTTGCTGTTATTGCATTGCAATTATTATTGACGGGCGAGCAGTTTGAGTTTTTGAATTATTTCGATATTGATCTGCGGCCACAATACAGAATGCAGTCCGGGCTTTTTGCCAATTGGCCCAGCAATTAATTCATGGTAATGTTTTATATTATTTAACACTTTCAATTTTGTTTATTCGCACACTGCAGCGGCCCAGAGGCTATATGCAAATTAAATAGGAATCAGACACTTTGCCCTGAATCTATCAATTAGCCAAATTTAGGCCGGATTGCACAAACGATGTTTCAATATATACATGCAAAAGAAATACAATTTTTATTTATAATACTGCCATTTGCAGTGCGTTTTTTGTAATACACAACAATTAGAGTTTTTTTTTAAACTTCCATTATCCAAATGCACTTTGTACGTGTTTTGTTTTATTTTATTTTATTTGTTTGTTGTTATGCACGTCTGACGAGCGCGACTTTCGGCTTGCAAATAGCAAAGGCTGACTGCGAGGCTGCGACTGCGACTGCGACCGAGTCGAGTGCTTCCCAGCCAGGTAGATCTAACGCACACACACACACAGACGCATACATGTGTGTGCGCAAGTGATATGAATGCTTCGATCGAGCGTCGACGTCGCGGCTAACCGAGCGTATGAGAAATTTCATGTCAACGTCGACTGCTGCTGATTAGATCGCTGCTTCGCTCTATCCGTAGCGAGTCGTCGAGCCGAATTGCTCGCCGGCTCTCGCTGACAATGTGCAATAAACAAAACAATTTAACGCACACGCCGCTGCGAAGGGCGTGGCCCAGTGCGTAGCCCGGGGCACAGGTAGTGCTGCCTACCTGGCTGCCAATGTATCTATATCTACATATGCATATCTATACATCTACATATCTATGTCTCTAGCCAGCGCATCTAGCCATGCATGTCGTATGCTTTTTGTGTATCTTTTGAGTGTTTGCGCAGTTGGGTTCCAGCATCGTTGACATTGTTGCTGCTGCTGCTGCTGCTGGTTTTGTTATTGTTGTTGTTGTAATTGCTTTGTTGTTGTATTCAATGGCACTTTTAACAGTTCAGTGGTTTTGCCGTTGACAACAATTGTTTGTTGTTGCCCAATGATAAATGCTTGATTTACATTTGTAGCTACGATATTGCTGTTGATTAGCTTTGTTACTGAAACAACATAAATACAAGCGTCACACACACACACACATGATTCTTTGGAAATTCTGTTGCCTACACAGCGTATACGCAATTATTTCCACAATTGCTTACCACTTTTCAATTAGACGTTCGGCATCTATGCAATTAGAGGCGCCCTTTGCATAATTACTTACCATCTTGTAGGGCCCACGCCAGCGTCTTGTGCGTGACCTTTTGCGGTTTTCACTTGAATTTTACTTATTGGCAAGTTGGTCAAGGTCGTCATCAGCCTTCAGCCATCAGCCATCGGCTGCCCAAATGTCTTGCTTGAGCGACGATGTGCCCACATAGCGGAGTTACATATGTGTAAGTGCTGTAGGGGCTGACATTATTATTATTTCTGTGTAATAAATTAGTATATGTGTAAGTCTGCTCCTCTCCACTCTAGCTCACAAACATGCAATTGCTCAATTTGGCATGCATATTATATGTATATGTATGTACCTGTTGGAATGTATGTGTACTGAGTCTTGTCGACTCAAGAAAGCATTTAAGCTGATTACTTTTAACAGAGGAAAACTATTTCATTTACCACGAGAACTTTAAACTCTTAGGAAATGCTGATGAGAGTGAATATATATCGGATTTCCCGACGGAAATGCGAAAGTTCATTACGCAGCACGGATTCAAGTTGTTTGTGTATTTATATAATATAATAATTATGCATACGATGCTTATCACAAAATAATTGCATCCACAGAATAATTGAAAAATTCACCATTTATAGCCCGCATTTTATTTCAAACAAGCAATAGCAAACTGACTCTATTATTAATGTATTATTTCATAGCTTTAAAGACTTTTTTTTTTGCAAATGCAGCAAGTGAAAACCGAAAAACCAATCTGATTAAGTAAATTAGCTGTACAACGCATTGTAAAAGAAAATATATCATTAGCTTAATTAGCTGGAAAATGCATTAAATTTAATGCAATATATATAAATTTCTGTTTTCAAGCTATGGAGAACTCTAATTATTTAATAAGCTGATCAAATTATTCTTTTCTACTTTGTTAGTTACCAACAATTATTAATGCTTACCTTGACTCTTGGGCTGTTTGCCATATGCTTTCGCTCGGCTTGATTGTCGCCCTGCGTATACGTAATTATTCATAAGCCGTGCACTCTGCATGCAAAGGCACTATAAATTATTATTGCATGCAAACAACGGAAAAACAAGTATATATACATGTATATGCTTGTAGGTATGTTTACATATGTATTTAATTGTGTGTGTATATGGAAATATGGGTCGTCATAACTTTCCATAATCGCAGGTCGAGATGACGCCATGCTTAAAGGGCCAAGCTAGCACATTTACCAACGAAAATGCAACAGCAACAGCAACAGCAACAGCAACAGCAACAAGAACAACATCAATGTGAAACTGCAAAATGTGACTTTAAAATTTATGTGGTGTTGCTGCACTGTTGCCTTTAAAAACAAAAGGCCGCGACCGGCTGCAACTTTATTTGTAGCAAAGCCCGCCCCACAAAGCTTCGCATTTCACCTTGAACTATAAAATTAGTAGTGTGCGTGTGTGTGTGTGTGTGTGTGTGTGTGTGCCTGCGCGTGTCTGCGTTAAACTTTGTGACTTCTACCAACAGCAGAAGTGACGTATGAATGACGCATACAAAAATAAATGTTGTGTGAGAGTTTATATAAGAAACATACATACACCTACACTGAGGTAATTACACACAATAGATTGGCTAATATGCGTTCACTGTTATTCAAATTATCAGCTATGAGCAGATATCTGAATGTGTAAAGGTAGGGGTTACAGGATACAAAACCAAAAAATACCATTCTATGCAAAGAGAGTGAGAGAGGGAGAGAGAAGAGAGAGAGGGAGGAAGAGATAGAGAGAGAAAGAGAGATGATGAATCAGACATCTGAATTAACTTATTCAATATAATTCTATTATGTGATTGTATGAATCAATTGATCAATTAAGTGATTAAATTATACATTATATATCCACTCGCTTGTAGAAGTAATCAATAATCAAAGCTTTTCAAATTAGAAACATACGTATGTAAATTAATTAATTTATAAGGATAACACTGTACAACAAAGTGAATATATATACTTTGCGAGGTTGACAGATATTTCGTGCCGCTACATTAATTAGTTATGCGAATCCTTGCGCAATTTTTCAAATACGACCTTAAATTCCTTTGTCTGGCGTCATTAGAAGTCAAATTTTATAAAAGCTAAGCTCTACGGCTTGATTTTAGGAACTTTGCATTAATGAGCACATAAACAGTCAGTCCGGTAATCAGTTTGGGTAAGCTTAAATATGTAAGCATAAAGACTTGTGTATACGCAATATATACAAAATTAAGCTACGTCGCACACACTTCACAAAACTTTGCCTAATTAAAAATGCCAAAAAGTCAGGCAAAGTGTGCTGGCGCTGCTCTTAAGTGGGGTCAGACAGCAGGCAACAATGACACCCATGACACCCACACTCTTGCACTCACACGCACACACTCGCACGTAGCTATGTGACATGTCAGACAGGCCAGCAGTCAGTCAGGCCGGCAACCAGGCCATAAAGCACCGTCCAAAGTTGCGCTTGAATGCCTCAACGATGGCAACAGCAGAAGCACACACATACACACACACACATACACAACAGCAACAGCAACAGCAACAGCATTAGCAAAAAACAATAGCAGCAGCGACAGCAACAGTCTCACCCAGGCGTTGCAAGCAACTTGTCACATTGTTTGAATCACTGAATTATGCAAATAGATATGCACACACAAGATACTCTCTCTCTATGTGTGTGTGTGTGTGTGTGTATACCCTGCCACTAAAAACAACAGCAAAGGCAATTTGCCAAAAGTATTTGCTATTTAACACCACACAAAAATAATCAGAAAACATTCAGTTCGAGTGACTAAGCGACTAACTAAAAGTTGCACATGTCCGAGCGCACTGACTGCAAATGTGTGTGTGTGTGTCTGCATGTATATATGTGTATGTGAGCGTGTGTGTTTGACATTTGTTTTATACTCACTCATCGTTTGTTTTTGTTGTTGATGTTGTTGCTGGCAACTTCCGGCTTGTACAGCACGCCGAAGTTGCTGTCGGTTGCACCCTTGACAATACTAATACTAACAACAGCAATAGCATTAGCCACGCCCACTGCTAGCAGCAACGAGCGTGTGAACTTTCAATGAATCGAGGCGACTTTAAGGCCCCAGCTCGCCCGCCGCTAACTGAAATTTATTTAAATCTCTGCAATAATTGTTCTGTGTGCCTGTTGCAGCTGACTCGCCGTCTTATGGTAGCTGCTCTTAGTATTTCTACCCTGTAACAAGTTCAATTGTATGCATAAGCTAGATAAAACAGATAAAACAGAAACAAAACCCTGTTTTTGAAGAGCTGATCAATGGGTATCAACTAGTCGCGCATTAGCCATGTTAGCGAAATCTGCTTAAATTTTCTTCCACTTTTTTTGCCTTGGGCGCGCATAAAATTAGTGCGGAAATTTATTATTCTTGAAGTTGGCTTTAATGCCAGAAGTTAACGCAGTTTGTTTATGGTTGCTGTGCTAGCAGCGAATCGAAGACTTCAGACAAAAGCTCTCAATTAATTAGAAACTTGGTCCGTTTTATATGTGAATTTTAAACTATTTAAAAAGTCCGCTTAGCTGTGTTAACTCATCAATATGCTGAACAAAGAATACAAAACAAGCTAATGAAAAAATCTTTAAGTTTAGCTGAAAAAGTAAATAGACAAGATTTGGGCATATATTGAAATTGCATTAAATTATATTTATTGGTTTCATCGTTTTGTATATATGTATATATAAATAAAACAGACATATTTCTTGATTGATTTGAATTTCGCTTATTATTTAACGCTTGCAATGTTATTATTATAAAGAAATAAATAAGAAACAAATGTGCTGAAGAAATTTATTGAAATGCATTAATGCGTATTTGTTTTTATTTGAATTGATAATATGATTTAAATAATTTCGTACTATTTATTGCATTTATCCTTTTTGAAGCAACAATATAAGCCGGATTATGCATTGAACGAATCTGAAGTGAATGTAATTGAATTAATTGATTGAATTTAGTTGATTACATTTAGCAGTTGCTCATTTCTTATTGTTGTTGGATATAATTTACTTTTGGCTCACTAGAATTAATGCAATTCGCTTAATACACACGTACATAAATACATACATAAATACAATCGTGATCATAGTATATAGTCAGTTTTGAGAGGCGTCAATTTCAATTTTAAATGCAGCCAAAAACACAATTTCTACACGGTTTCTCAAATGTAGATAATATATATTTAATACATATATATACTTTATATATATATATATATTTTTCATTTATTAATTGTTGTTTTCATTGGTTTTCTGTTATAAATTTTTGCTATAATAAAAAGTTATTTTAATCCAATGTTTATTTTCGTAACTCTTTGCTCTACTTTTACTCTTTGCTATTTGCTATTATGTTGCAAGCATTTTCTTTTACGTTGTCTGAAACAAAAATCCAAAAGTAAATAAACATTTGAAAAGCGACAAGTCAAATTGGAATTTACTTAAATTTTAAATTAATTCACTACTTTAATTAATGCCTCTGGAAAGTGATTGAATTCAAGTTGACTTTCGGATTGCTGCCAGTTAATTGAGTATGTTGCTGCCACTTAAATACTTACATACATTTAAACATATTATTTAATTATTCATTAATATATATATGTATATATATATATATATGCTTTACATATACATAAATGTATATATATATTTGCACGCATGCATAAGCATTTTTCTCTTACAGTTTTATCGTATATTAGTTTAATATGATTTATGTGGAAATTTGTAGATCTCATTGCGGTGTGCCTGGTTGCAAGTTAAGTGTATTCAGTAAAATGTAATTTCAAATTCTTGTTCAATTTTCTATTGGCATTCTGTTGCCCAAATGCAAAATGTTGTCCAATGTTCATCTAGATTTGTTTGTCTGTATTGTGTGTGGGTGTGTGTGTGTGTCATCTGACAATCGCTAAACGAAAGTCAGACATTGCTGTATAGCTATCCTTTCAAAGCTTTTCCCTACGTTACTTCCCAGATATGGCCAGAAATCTCTAAAGATGCCAGCACTTGTTCAGGCTAGCGTTTGCTCTATATCCTTCCCATACCTTCTCCCCAGGCCTCTTCCTAAACGAATTAAGCTTGGTACATATGTATGTATGCATGTGTTGGTGTGCCTACAAGTGTTACGAGGGGCAAGTTCGGGGGGTCGTCAAATGATATCGTGTGCAACACCTATCGATTGCAGCTAGCGCGTAAAAAAAGCAAAAGAATTTTTTAATATTTTTATATAGTTTTCCTTTTGCAATGTGCACTGAACTGTTTTTGGAAATTTCCAGATTCTTCACATATATTCTTGCTTTCTTTCAACTTTTTTCTTTTTAAAACCTATCACATAAATGTATGTTTGTTTTTTGGGCGGAATTTTTAGCGTGTGTTTTTTATTTTATTTTTTTTTATTTTACTCTTATTTTCTTTTTTCTTGGTTTTGTGATAGGACAGCAGAAAATGCAGAGAGGGAAATAAAAGTGTTCAATGTATACATAAATCTCTTTAAAAGCTAAAAGACGGATTCGCGTGCTATAACAGAAGCCATGGTATTCAATTACCGCAAAACTTTGCCTAACCGAGTGAGTGTGTGTTGGGGTTGTATGTGTAGAGTGTTTGCTGTGCCACTTAGCTAGCTGTGTGTTGGGTAACCTTATACGTGTAAGCTAATTATAGCATCTCTATAATGCCAATTTTGCGTGCAATGCGCCCAGAACTATGCCACAATTTCCCCGACCAGTGAGCAAATCAAACGATGACACTGGAGCTCAGTTGTTTATAAACTTTCCTTTGTTTTAGTGTCTTTGTGTATGTTTACTTAATTTGGGTTTTGTTTTTGTTACTCAAACATTTGTTTTGCGAGTGTTGAATTTGCTGCTAAGTATACGCTGCTATAAGTATTTGTAGTTCTATTTGAAAACTCTTACTTGGCTACTGCACATTTATGTATTCATTTTTTTGTTTCGATTTACGCGTTCAACATTGGCGTTCAATTTTTTGTTTGTTTGTTATTTATTTTTGCTTTTATTATAATTTTGTTTTGTATTTTTAGTCATTATAATAATTTGAATTTTGTTTTTCTTCTTTTTTTTCAAGCTTACGCAGTAATGCTCGCTGATTGGATTCGACGACTCGGGGCAGTTATTGCCCATGGCCATCAATACTACATATAAGCCAATACGTTGCGTGGCCGCGGCGCTTAGAAGACCAGCATTTGATCGGCGCTGCCCTCCACGCTGTCCTCGTCGTCGGCGCCCTCGTCCTCGTCATCGGATGTGAGCGAGGCGGCATTATTTACCACGGACTCTGTGCAAATGGAAAGTAAAATTAAATTTCTCCTCGCCAAAATGTATGCCCGGCATGGCCATGGCCCCAAATTAGTTTGTTCATTGAACGTGCGGCCGAGCTGTTTGCCTGCCAGCCTGCCAGCCTGCAGTAATAAACATAAACATAAATCTGAAATGAATGGGCCTCAGCAATGGGCCTCAGCAGATTTAGCACTAATCTGGCTTAACTCAGCGTGCATATTGAATGTGACTCGAGGCACTCTCTCATAACCAATTGAAATTTGTTTAGTACGCCAATCGCACATGCAGCAAGCAAACCTCCGACAGTTGCAACACTCATGTGGCACACATGGCGTATGAGTGATAAAGAGAGCTAAGCCTAATTATGTTGCATGTAGATTGGGCGTTGGATATTATATATTGCACAAATAATGCGAATTTAAGCTTAAGGTATTAACGAGCAGACCTAACTTGTCACAAAATAAAAAGAGCTCAACAGGATAAAACATTTCGTTTTGCCAGTTTATAGCTGCCGCCTTGCTGATATGCCAAATGTTAGCAGGCGAATATTTTATTCACTAAAGAATAACTAGTATGTATGTATGTATGTGTTTTCAACCCTCTGCAGAGCTCTGTTGCCAGTGGTTTACCCTATACCTAATTGAGTATTTCACCAGATCAGTTATGTCAGTCACTTATATGTTCAGCTATCAGTTAAAGTGGTCAAAGTGATTGCTAAAATATGCACAGAAATCTCTCATGGACTTTTGAAAACATATCGCTGTCACTTTTACTAATATACGAATATATTTTCTTCTTCTTCTTTGGCCTTCATCACTGATATTTAAGAGTAAAGGATCCTATTACTCTTACTATTACTAGAACCAATAGTCATAACAATTGAGCCATTGTCGCAAGTATAGCAGATTCCTGATTTATGCACTAGTCATAGTTTTATATTCTGAAATATATTTCAGATAGTTGTATTACTAGATCAGCTCTCAGATCTGTCACTGATATGTGAAGGTTACAGTTAGCTATCGCTGTGAATAAATTTTAAGCCCATTGCCATTCGAAACATGTATAAAATTAATTCAGATGCAAATGTTAATAGGGATATGTTCGCAAATTTAAGCATGGCCAACACGCATATATATATGGCGCCTAGATCCTTGTCCATAGGTGCACATATGCATATGCATACGCACATACATATGCAAAACCAGAATGTAGCGTGTCAAGTGTTTGTTGATGCATACTCACCGCAATTGGGCTTGCCACGTGTACGGGTGTTGGCGAATTCGACGCCGTGCTTGTCCACACACCAACAGACGCCGACCGAGTTGTGGCACTGAGTGGCCTTGTAGAATCCCTGGACGTCGCAGTCAGGTGCGTAGGCGCCTAATTAGGTTGCAGCAGCAACAACAGCAACAGCAACAGCAACAGCAACCGCGAGTAGAAGAACAATAAAAATGCGCAATTTTAGTAAGCCTTTGTAATTGTCAGAGGCAAATGGGAAAGCGGCGCAAGCGAAATTCTTTGTATTTTATTGTAATAATTTGTTTTGTTTTGCTTGGTTTTGTGTGTTTCGTACTTTTTGGGCCGTGTGGGAACACGAAGAAAGGAACAGAATAGAACAGAACAGAAAATAAAATGAAGGCAAATTATACAGTTAAAGTTTATAATGGGCCAGCAACAACACTGGCGCTAGGCAAGAGGTAAAAGTTTCGTGTTGTTAGAAGTGTTTAATTTGCTGGCTTAAAAGTTGCGTTTGGCTAAAAGGTAAAAGATAAACGAGAGCGGCAAAGCGAGAGCGCATGGAGAACAATTATAAAAAGAGGTGTCCTTTTTAACTGTTGCTGTGGCTACTTATGTGTGTGTGTGTGTGTGTGTGTGTGTGCGTGTGTGTGTGTGTGCGTGCGGTATTGGGTTGCTGTGTGTGTGTGTGTGTATCACATTCAGGCGCTTAATTATAGCTTAAAATAGGTTAAACGTAGTGTAAAAAGTGTTTGAAAAGCGGCATAAACATAACAAAGCGCACACAGCGAGAGGCAAAGGAGAATCGTAAAAAGATAGAGAGGAAAGAAAGTTTCGAGTGTGGGATGGGGACAGAAACGGAAAGGTAACACCCAGATAACTGTTCTAGCTACCCGCTTTTCGAGATTTGTGTTCAACATTTGTTGTAGTGTTTGCGTTTGCGTTTTACGGCTATTTCATAATAAAAACCAAATAAAAATTGCCCTCGGAATGCCGAAGACTGAATACCCTTGCAGACAGTTTAAATGAATGGCAAGCCCGATAATAGGATATACTTTATGCCACACAAATTGCCATAAAGTTATTTCAAGTCAATTTTTTCTTATCGGATATATTCGGGCTTTGACTCTGCAAGGGAATTTTTTGAAACTGAACTCAATAACTGAACACAACACACACTCAACTCAATAAAGAATATATATAGAGAGAAAAAGATTAGTGTTATGTTAGCTATAGAAATGTCCACCTGTACCTATCTCACCTGCAAAGTCGCCGGCGATTCTTCGTCGCACCGCGGCACAGGGACGATCGGTCTTCTCGAAGCAGCGGCACCATTCGCGTGTATTAATCGAGCTATCCTGGTCCAGGTCGCAGGTGTCAATGAATGGCTTGATGCAGCGCTCGTTCTGATCGTGCTCCAGATCGTACAGCTCCTGCAGCGACAGCAATCCATCGTTATTTAGATCCAGATGCCCAAACATCCATTTGGCTTCCGTCTTGCATGCAGGTGGGAAATGCGCCTTCGACTTTTGGCTATGCTGGCGACGCTTCTTGCTGTCGGCCATGATTACCGAGAACCAGTCCAGCAGACGATTTCCAATAGCAGTCAGCTGCTGTGGCTTGCACTCGGCCGACTTCAGGGGATAGCCTAGCAGAGGGAAAGGTCTCACATTTGTTTCATTCAAGTTCTCCTTTGACTACTTACCATTTGGATTGTTCTTGGTGAACTTTTGTGGCTGCTTTTCAATGACTTCATTCTCATTGTAGGTACGCATCTTGTGCTTATCCTCCTGGTATTTGCCATCCTGTAACAGCACAAAGCACTCAATTTATATCACCTGCGCCCTTACAAATCTATTGCACACGCATGCCAAGTGCTTGGCCTGGTCGCATAGCACAGGTAAGCTGTGTCAACATGACCAGAATATGCGATGGGAGATGGATGCTCTTACCTTCTTGTAAGCCGTGTACTTGAGGTACTTGTAGTGCTTGTTGTCGTACTTGATCTCTTCGGGCGTGAACGTGTACTGCGCGTTGATATGATTAAAGTGGCGATTGTTGTCCTCCTTATCCTGTCGGTTCGATAACGCATGTAATGCATATTCAATTGTATTTGGCTTGACTTACATTCATGATGGTATTGAAGTCGTTATTGTTGCTGCCCATAACATTCCCGCTGCTCATCATGATGTTGTTGTTGTTGCTATCCTTGTAGGCCTGCTGCTGCTGTTGCTGCTGTTGCTGCTGCTGCTGCTGCTGCTGCTGCTGGTCCAGGCTGATCTTTTTGCTGTATTTATTGTAGCCACCGCGCTCGCCAAGCCGCTGCAGTCTCTTCCCATCGGTGTTTTCTGCAAAACGAGGGAAATTGTTGAAATGGCAAAAAGGCCGCCATAAAATCGCTTGGCATGGCAAACTTTTCATATCCTGGCGTTGCCCACTGAGGCGTCATTTCTATTTAATGCATGTTGTTGTTTTTCCCGAGCCCCCAAAGCAAACAACAAAAATAAAATATGAAAAAGCCGACAAGAGTTGCAATGCGCTTTCATCTGTGTAAATTTAAAATAAATGTGCTTGATATTGTTGTTGTTATTTATGCTGCTGCTGCTGCTGCAGCTGGCTGACTCGCCAAGTGCCCTGCTCAACCCCACTTGCCTGCTCACTGAAAGCTTTAGAACAATAAGGCGGATTATTAAAAATTCAACAATTGATTAAACTCGGCGTCGGGCAATTTAAAGCCTTAAGAACTCGGGGCTCTCCTGCCTCTATGGCCAACAGCAATGGCAAGCCCAGTTGTGATTGCAATTTTGAGTGCATCCGTCGACGTCGAAGCCAAACCGAAGTGCAGCTAGAAATTGGCTCGATACAGGCTTGCCATTTATTTTTTATTTGGCTCCGACTTGTTGGACATTTGCCAGGCTCGAACTCATCATGCGGTTGGCTTGTGGCTCCAGACAAATAATTGAAGTGTCCCCATTTGCGGTTAACTTACCCTTGCAGGGACAGAATCCCTTGCAGCCGATCCGTATGGCTGTCGAGTGTATGCAATTGTGATAATCCAATCTGCATAGTGATGAGTAAGTCCTGTTGTCGGCGCCGCAAAGGAACATTGGCTTGGCCACGGGACACGGCTTGCAATTGCTATCGGGAATAGAGTTAGAGAAAAGACTGTGAGAAAAAAATCAGCACAACAAACTCAGCGGTGCGAGATAAAGGCAGCAAACAACAAATAGACGACATGCAAAATTAATGTTTTATGCAAATTAGGTCTGGCAGGTGCCTATGGGCCTGTTGCCGTCGCCTCACATCTTCTTTAAATATTTATTTAATATGCAACGCACGCGTTCCCAGGCAAACAGGCAGGCATTGCTTTCAGAGATCAAAAGCACTTATAGCTAGCTGCCTGGGCTGAAACCCCTTTCCAGCCATCATCTGGCATCTTTTTACTCTTATATATATTTTTATAATTTGTGCAAATATTTGAGCTGTCAGGAAACGCGACGCGGATTTCGACATTCTTGCTAAAGTTTGTAAATTGAAAGAAATGTAAGATAATTCGGCTTAAAGCTTGTGTTTCCCTGCTTTAACTGAATTTTATGAATTTGATTGCAGTTCCTACAATATATAAAATATTCACGTACTCAGTACATGTTAATAGATTATAGAATTGAAATTATTGCAGGTTGGTGTTAATTATAATAAACAAGATTCATTTATAATATTCACACCTTGTTTTACACGCAGCTCTGTCGTATTTCATAATTTACATTTAATAATTTACGACGTACACGCATAATTAAGCCTTTTAAACACATAACGAAAAAATATATAAATAATGAATTCAATTAATTGTTGCATCCGCTGATACCGACGTATACGTAATTTTATTTAAAAAAAATTCTTTCAGGATTGCTGTTCAATGAGTTTTATTGGTTGACTCCGGATAAGCAGTAAATTGAGTGTGTATTTTGTAAGTCGTTTGCATAATATATATATAGTTTTTTTTTTAATTGTTTTGCAGGATTTACGAATTGAGAGTGTGAATTGAGTCCCAGGGAAATTCGATAACATATCAGCTTAGGTTCCCAAGACGGGCAATTAAAAGTGCATTTGTTGGAGAAATCGGAATTGGCATAGTCCAATTCAATTATTTAACTTTGATGATACAGACTCTGAATGAAACTGAAGTGTGAACTATGCAGCATGAAATTGGATTTTACAAAAAATAAACTTTGCATTTACGCAACATACAGTGGGTAGAAATAAATAGAGAATAAAAGCAAGTTGCAAATTGGTGAAATGCCATATTATTGCTGCCCACATTTGCATTGCTTTTGCTGTTATCCAATATGGCAGATAAGCCAAGGCAAACAAATCATTGACAAAAAAACATATCCTTTATGTGATATAGCTAGCAGAGGGAGAGAGAGAGGGAGGGCGGGCTACAAATTCAATTAAAAAAGGATCTTTTGAGGTTTTTTTTTCGTATTCCACTCAAAGATGAATCTACTTTTTAAATTTTACCTAAACTGAGAGCTACAATTGCGTCATGGTTCGACGACACATTTGTTGGCAAGTTTGGGTCAATAACTGCTGCGGTTACTTTGCTATATTCTTCCTACTGCCTGCTGTGAAAATTTGTGAATTTTTAGTCAAATATTTGCTTTCAATTTTGAGCCACACCGGCGCTCACACAGCCAGGTAAAACGAGGTGGTTTGGCTGCACCAACTGTTGGAGCTGCTTTTGAGCCACTGATGCTGACAGCTTAATAAGCATAGAGAGAGAGCGAAAAGCAGCTCAGTGGTTTCAAATAGCTGCCATCAGCAGCCGCATAGCTGGGCTGAGGTTGTGCTATGCTGAGGTAAGAGGACAACTATGTGAACACCGCCCCAGTCCTGGCTTTATGGCTGTGCCAGCTAAAAGCCGCAGCACGGACCATATTGTTACAAGAAACAATGCACGACTATATGAGTTATGAGCGTTGGAATGTCTGAGTGTGTGTGTGAGTGCGTGTGTGTGCGTGTGCCTTACACTGGTTTGCAGTCTATAGCAAGTGCCCGCAAATCTGTGCCCCTATCAACCGCAGCAAGTGGGCCATAGCCGAGGCAAATCTTTTGTTTGAGCCGTGCCGGATTGAAGAGCTGAGGCAGCGCCAGCTAGCTTGGAATAGCAGATAAATTGAGCGCGCGAACTATTGATTTTGTTAGCTCAATGTTTCCTGGGCACAGCAACACAAACGTTAACATCACAGACCCCCCTAACAGCCCTCGCATTCTCATTCGTACTGTATCCCTCTATCTCTATCTCCCTCTCTCTCTCTCTCTCTCTCTCTCTCGCGCGCGCTGTAGGGCTTTCCAAGTGGCATACAAAGTCTACGCCATTGACATAGATACGCGCCTGTTGTGCACAAAAGCGAAATTCTTGCGAAAGCAAATTGAAAAGAAGATGCGAGAAATATGTCAAAAGCCATTTTTTAATATCGCAAGGCGTGGCAAGACTCTCGATGTGCCGATAGATAGATTGATTACGCGGCCATTAACAGGCACAATAGAGGCGAAGTGGCACAAGGTAAAATGTAAACAAAAATTAAAACACACTAAATGATAATCCCTAAGCAGAGCTGAAACAGTAAGAAAAGAAAAAGAAAAAAGTTTAATTTATATGCGCAATTTTGATTCATGTTCTTATTATAAAGAGATCAAATGTACATTATTATTATTATGTTCTATTATTTACGACTTGAAACATATCTGATGTTGCAAATTTCAATTTGCTGTTAACTAAGCAGCAAACAATTTAACGAATTCTCTGCTCGCTTGGGCATATGAGTTCAAATTTATGGCTGAGCGCTTGACATTTGCAATGTTTAATATACTGTTGCTCGAAAATGTATTAGAAAATTATTGAAAAACTGAACATTCTCTGAAATTCTTGTATATATGATGGCATTTAGTTATCGATGGCAGTGAAGCCCTGCAATAAAGTAAATACCATTTAATACTATTTTCTATCAAAGTGCCTTACTCATTTCGAACTCTGCATTCCAGATCTATAGCAGTGCGTTCATAAGAATTTCAGGAAATACTACATTTAGTTTCCAATTTCACAATAATGATCTGCTCGCTGTGCTTGAACATATATTATTACAAATTAAATCTTAAACAAATGAATTTTTAGTGCTCTTAGTTGTTGGGCTAACGTGCCTTCGATGAGTAACAGGGCCCTCGGGCCCGAGATGCCACAATGTATTCATGAAAATGAATTTTCCACTCAGCAAGCTGCTATCAGTAGATAAAGAAAACTTTCCGCTATGCCCGGCTAAACAGGCACCTGCAGGAGCCGCTGCTCCCCTAGGAGCCAGGCCAAGGGAAGCTTGAAATTAAATTTAAAGCACAAAGCAAACGGATAAACAAGCCGAAGCCAAGAATAAACAAACGCAAATGTGGGGCCATGATTTTTACTGGCAAACAGGCCTAAGACGGCTAAGAAAAACAATTTCGCCATGGCCCAGACCACGAGCCGGGATATGCTAGCTGATAATCTTAACACGGGTTCCTTAAAAGCATTTGGCATGCGGCAGCTGTGTAAATATGTTTTCTTAATAGTGACAACTGCTATCGATTATTTATAGTGGAGCTCCTCTATAGGATGCATATCAAAATGGATTGAAAGTGTCGAGCAGCAAACATTCTGTTTCCGACACACAACAGACATTCCAGCGGATATTGATGTTTAGAAAATGCCGTACAACTTTCCGGCCCAGCTGGGCACGTCAACACGTAGGAAATAGGCCAGCAGCAGTGACAGTTATGGCCAACAATCGCTAGCGATTGAACCTTGGCCCAACAGCGTTGACTTTGACTTCATTCCTGGCTGTCGCACCTGAGGCCCGCCTGACTCTTTTGCTCGCGTGCGAATTCACAATTTGGGTTAGGGTCAGGTCAGAGCGATAATGTTGTACAAGTCAAAGGAAACGACTATGGCGACTGCGACAAAGGGTAAAAGGCCGTAAAGCTGTCGTTTCAGGCGATTCCGCTGAAAGCACTACAACAGCAGACATAAACAAATATCAGCAGCGCTGACGCAGCACAATGCGAACGGATAAGTACGGCAAAGGCCGAATGGAATGAAATGCGTGCTAAAAATTGTACTTTACTGTCGAATTTGTATACACCATAAAACAATTTGTTATTAGCGTGCCGGTCATGCAAATCACAAGTTCGTAGAGCTCAGCAGGCAGCCTTAGATATGAGGTAGCCGCGCCCCCACCTAAGAGTTTCAACCCTTTTTTGAATGAAAATTTGTTAAATGAATTGTAAGAATTCCACTGATATGGAATGCTTCAAGGAAAAGGATTGAGCCTCGACTACTTACTCCAACTCCTCGTCATCGTCCTGCTGGACGGCTGCTGGTTTCGGGAGCAGCTGCTGCTTATCGCTGGTGGCAATGTTGTTCTCGTAGAAGACGTCGTCCTCCTTGGACTCATCATCGTCGCCTAGGCTGAGGCTTTTATCTTCGTCGTCGTTGTTGTCCTCATTGCCCTGGTTGTTGGCTTGGATGTTGTTGTTCTTATTGCCATTGCTGTTGTTGTTGTTGTTGCTGTTATTGTTGTCGCCGTCGCTACTGTTGTCCTCATCATCGTTATTGATGTCCTCAACATCCTGGCTATCGTTATCCTGCTGATTGACACGCCGCTTGGCTTCATCCTCCAAATATTTGGCCTTACTGATTATCTCATCGCTGGAAGAACAAGCAGTGGGTTAAGCAGTTTCGGTTTTGCACCACAGGCGCAAATAATCAAGTTTTAATTTAATTAGTTTATCAAGTTTTGTGAGCAACACAAATTAGAAAACGCGCCTACGGCTACTCACCGATTCTTGTGCAGCTCCTTCTTCGACACGCAGACAGCACTGAACTCGTCCTCCAGCAGGCAAATTTCGCGCTTCTTACAGTTGAGCGGGCGGCAAAGGTCACCTGTGAGCGACAGACCACAACAGACACATTTCATTTGAATTGAAAAGAAGAGAAAAGAAAACAAATGAAATTGTTGCCATAAGTTTGTGGTCTGCATTATGGATGGGCTGGTAGGCTACTCACTTGATGGATCATGTATCCAGCGTTTGCGATCTCCCAAGTTTTTGTTGTTCTGCGAGTTTTTGTTTATCTAAGGGCGGGAGAGAGAGAACGAAATAGAATGTTTGATTAATTCACATTGTGAGGGAAATATGTTATTTCTTAATTTCTTTATTTAAATGCAAAAATGCAAAGCTTCCATTCATGTCAGTTGCCAGACGCATATCACAACACACACACACACACACAAGATATATGCACGTCTGACGGCATACTATATGTAAAGCCAAAGCGTGTCGTATACGTAATATACAAATGAGAGCAGCAGCAGCTGCTATCGTAGCTGCCAGGCGCTTCTCGTTGCTACACACTGGAAAAATGATTTTGACGGGCGTATTGTTTCAAAGATTTTAGCAAAATGAAAAATTCAATAATGAATTGAATAAAGTAAGCAAGAATATTGTAAAAGCAGTTGCATTTTGAGTAGTAAAAACAAGAATTAGACATGAATAAAGGTCTTATATTCACGCAGTTCGAATTTGTAATTGTGTTATGCTTAGTTTTTTTTTTTTTGGATTTGGATTTGACTTTCTTACAATCTTGATGATAATCATATTTGCTTATGATTAGCTGTCCGATTAATCAGATCAAATACATATCTCTGCAAATTTCAACGTTCATGAAAATAAATATGTATTAGTATCACAATTTCGTGATTAGCAATATGAATTTATTATTTATTTTCGTGCTTTATTTCCCTTGATAATATATAGATATATTATATATTATAGTATATAATAATATAATATCTAAGATTTTAATAAAAGTCCTTTGCTTGGCATATTGACTGAATATCATTATTGCATTTTAATTGCATCTATGCACTCCGATTCCGACTCCATAACTCCATAACTCTATTGCATATTTGTAGCAAAATCTTATTAGGGGCAATGGCGCGTATGAGCAATACTCAATTTAACTCTGAAATATGGTCGAGCAAACAGCAGCTGTCACAATATTACCCTCCGACTGCAAATTGCTTTAAGCCCATAAAACAACCAAAACGTTCCCTGTCGCTGTTGTGACTCTCCGGTGATGGCATCGCCTTGACTTGTCAGCTCTGCAAAGCGCGACACCCGGAAGGCTGCAATGGAGGATCCACCATGCGACAGCGGACAGCGCAAGAAAGGTGAGGGAGCACGGGTGCAGCAACGGCCACTTTACGCGGACAGTTGCTAAATTGGCAAGTTAACTAGGTAGCTGCCAGCCGGAGTCAAACAGGTCAAGCGTTGACCCCATTTGTGCTCAATACACACGGCCAGTTCGCCGGTCAGGCAGCTTCCGCAGGAGACGCATTTGGTATCGGCAAGTGCAGAGTGGCAATTGGGCTTTATACAATTGCCACACATCTACACGCACATCCACATCCACATACACATTTACTGTCGTCCATCGGCGTCTACGCTGGCTGCTGTAATGCAATAAAGTCGGTCGGGACGTGGACTCTGGCAATTTGCATGCGTTAAAATGCAATTTGTGCGCGTTTCCTGGCCGCGGTTTGCTGCGCCACACCCCTCTGAGAATCGCGCGAATCGCCTTTGTCCGTACGCCGTAGTCGTGTGATATTTAAAGCGCACCCTGCCCTCGGTGCGACCAGCATTGTGCGGGGGCAGGAGTCCATTTAGCTCTGCGGGTGTCGATGTTGATTGGGTTGGTCAACAATCTGCACTGCGCTTTTGTTGGCTTTAATTGCGCTTCGTTTGCGGCGGCCAGCAGCCGATCGGCCTTATTGTGGCTGAAAGATGATGCAGAAGCGTAATCAACTCCGGCAGCTACTTAAATAGGCCGTAAGTCCCGCCATCATGCCGAGAGTTGGCTCTTTAACTGGGTCACAGCTGCTGCAGGCGTTCTGCCATTACTGTTGCTGCTGCTGCTCCTGCTCCTGCAGCGGGCAGGAGTCTTGCTTAGGGCCCAAAATGCGCTCTCGTGTTATGCAAGCAAATCCTGAGCACAAACAGCGCTGCCACAGCAGGAAATGGTGTCGCAGTCGAATGCACTTTAGTTACGCGCTCTGCCGCCAGCATCCAGAGGCTGCAGTTTAACCTCTTTGCCAGATTTTTGACTGTTTAAGTGGCTGGGCTTATTAAAGTCCATTTAATTACTGCGCTCGGCTGCTGCCTCGTCGCCTCTGACTCCGAGCAACTTGACCTTAATTCTGGCTGGCTCTGCTGCAGCTCCTCTCGACAAATGCTACCAAATGCTCAAGCGAATGTAGCAAAAGAGAGGAAAAAAATGGCCAGAAAAACAAAAATTTGTGTACACGTCATTTTGTTGCAGCTGCAGAAGCACCACGCCCACAGCCTAGCGCCCACCGGCAGCCACGCTGTGGCAATCTGTCAAGCTTTAAATTGAATTTACGACTTTGTTTTCGTAGCGGGTTTATTTCTTATTTTTTAACTTATTCTTTTCTTATTCTTTTAACTTATTTTCTCTACGCTTTGCGCAGCTCCGCAAATTCTTTATTGTTTTCCTTGTGCAGCAGCCAAGGATAACAAACGATTCCGGGTGGCTTCCGTGGGTCTCCTCCTAGTCGGGATTGCACTGTAGCCGCACTGAGACTGCAGCTCCGTTTCGACTGTCAGTTTTGGTTGCATTATGCAAATGTAATTTTTATTTAGTTATATGCAGTTGTTGCTGATTTTCTTGGCTTGTCCCATGCGACTCTAAATTTTATTGAAAACTACTTTTAGATACCAGATTTGCAGTAGGAAAGAGTTCATGATGTGCTTGATCGGTAGAAGAAAATGAATCAGTGCTATCCACTATTTACTATGGAAAACAGTTTATACAGTACAATGTAAAAGTTCATGAGCAAACGTCAATATGGCAAAATTTTTAAATTTTACATTATTCAAAATTTTGATTTACTTACTATATATAAAATTTGCCTCTAATATTTATTTATTTAGTTTTTGGGTTTCATTTTCATAAGATACTTTACAATTTCTTAAAAACATAAAGTTATTGTTCTGTAAAATTAAACATATACATTAAAGTACAATTATTTTTTAATTTTACAAAAAAAAAAAAAAAAAAAAAAAAAAAAAAATCTAAATACCAATGTAAAGAAATGTTTAAATTAGAAACTTTTTAAAACAAATTATAATATTATTGCTGAAACCCAAAACTTGTACAATTTTTCATTCAGTTATAAGAGTCTTAGAGTTAAAATAGTTATTTTAATATATTACTATATTCACTTTAACTTATCTTAATAATACCCTAGCTATTCTTTTAGACGAAACTATACAAATAGGAATGTGAGCAGCAGAGTTGACTCCTTTCTACTTTTTGACAGTCCAATTCTGTGCTTTCGAATATATTTGCCAAGCTTGTAAAGCGCTTATCAGATATTCACAATTTGCTCTCTAATTGGAGGTACATGGACAGAACACAAGGGTCCTGTTTTGTGCAAGCATTATTAGACAACGGTGAGTTGAGCTCTCTTATATCAATGCGGGATTATGTCGAACCAGTAACCTGAATGGAAAAGATGTTAAAATGCACATTGAACGGAAACTAATCCTCTTACAAACACTCAAAAGCACAAAAAATACATTATGCAAATGCTCGTGTTTAATTAATGTTTCTATGAACGTATACACGTGTGTGTGTGCAGGGGGTGTGTGTGTGGGAGGGTGTGTGTGAGTTCAGCTTATATGGGAGTAATTTAGGTGTCCCATATTACAAATGGTTTGTGTAATGCATTGCCAACCAACAGAATTTATAATTAATGGGCCGTATCTGGAATGATATGCACATACATATCTTCTTGGATGCTTGAAATGCTACTATAAATATTGCAAAAACTGATAAGCATATTAACTAGGTAGTGTGTAGGTAGTAGTAATGTGAATAGAATATTTCATATTGGCTCAATAACTTTTTCAATTAGCAAATCATCAAAGCAGATGAAATTTTAACTACAAACTTTTCTTCTTTTTCTGTTTTTAATTTAGGTGTTATTTAGATTCTGATATAATCGTATCCCTTAATCGAAAGTCCCTTTTCAATGATCATTGAAATCGAACGTAGTTTACTATGCAACTGAGATGAAGTTTCATTTGCAATCATTCATAGTTAAATTTACAGCTTAAATTCGCCAACATTCCTCATTAGCATTGAGCTTCGCTGCGTTCATCGACTGCAAATTAAATTTACCGAACAGTTGTGATTCGCCTCGCAATTAACTTGTGATGTAACGTAACCAATAGCTCGGACCTGCCCCACCATGTGATGGTCAGTGCAATTTAGAAACCCTATATAATACAGCATATAGTGGGGGTGGTACGAAATAATAAATACGCTTTGGCGCTGAAATTGTTGTAAATTATGCTGCGGCCCGGAGATGCAATATTCTCGCTTTGTTGGCTGATCTGCTGTGGCATCAATAAACTATGCACCGTTCAGAATGATGCGCAGCATTTTAAACGCCACAAATATTGAGGTCTGAATCCATGTGCATAACATTTGAAAATATAGCGGCTGTGGCTAGCGTGAATCGCATGAGTTGTGGCAATTAGGGCAAAGTGTATCTGTTTCCAGTGGCTGGATTATCAATGCCGACCCACTCACTGGCTGACTGACTAACTGATTGACTGGCTGACTGATTGACTGGTTGACTGACTGACTGACTCACTTAACTGAAGTTTTTGTCCATAAATTATGCACTGCGCTTTAAAAATACATTAGGCAGGCATGACAGGACCTCGAATCAGCTAGCTGTGTACGTATGCATAAGTGTACACGGAGAATGGGATGCTGATTCACTCGGATTAGTATCTTGATATGTGTGGGCCTGCGGCTATTTTGTGGCCTTTATAATGGCCCGAGTGGGCCGCACGAATTGCGCAATTTCGTGCACACAACTGGTAAATCAATTTCAATTGCAGCCAAGGCAGACTGCTCTAAGTGGGATGTCCTGGCTACCACATTTCCTGTCAGGATGCTCAGCAGGACGTTGGGCCAACGTGCAAATCCATCAATGAGCGTAACATTTGAGCTTGCGTTCCGCTGAGAGAGCTAAACTTTTCACAATACCAAAGCCAAGAGTGCCAAGAGAATGCATTTGAGTTGGGGAATTCGAATTTGAATTCGAATTTGAATTTGAATTTGAATCTGGCGTCCAGGAAATTGCATTCTTCAGGCGCCGTCTGGCGTTGGAGTCATAATGCCAAATGTCGCCGGATGTCAAACAGGATGCCAAAGGACTTGGCTAGTTTGATAACAAACTGAGACCATGTCAGAAGTTAAAGCCCGCCAGCGAAGCATACTTTTCAGCGCATCAGAGCAGTGCATAGAGGGACTCAAATCAGAACTGTGTCAATACATGGTTTCTGACACTGTCCCACACTCTTCAGCGCATCAGAGCAGTGCATAGAGAAACTCAAATCAGGACAGTGTCGATACATGGTTTCTGACACCGCGCCGTGTGGCATGAATAAATTGTGCAATAATTACAATTTAATTGTTAATTCAATTAGTGAAATGTTCACAAGTCAAATGGGACAGGCTACATATAAATTTTACTGATCAAAAGGGACAAGGAAAGAGAAGGGGAGATACCGAGAGCGAGATAAACAATGCAAAATTACAGAAAATGCAGCTTAAATATTTACTTTTGCAGCCATAAAAACATGACATGTCCTGCGGCTGAAATAAACATGCCACGTGGCAAGTGGTAAGTGGCAGCGTGGCAAATAGGCCAGCTGCACGGGCAGCGCAGACAACTCCTATATACCCGATGGGGGCGTGCCACTGGCACGTTATGTTTATGTATCGTAACTGCATTTTCCGACAGAGCACATCGAGCACACAGACGTGCAGTGTCAGAGCAGGTGCCAGAGCAATCGCACTGCAGTCATAAAACATTGGCGAGGCAGCAGCCGCAACAAAGCGACAGCAAATTGCAACAAATTGCAACTGGGCAACAAAGGTAAACCAAAAGCGGCGCTAAAAAGAAATACAGCCCCAGCAAATGTGCTCACAAAATACGGTTACTACTACATTCCATTTCCACATTGCCAGCGCACACAATATTTTTGATATTTATAAACATGGTCAAATATGCAGAAACATGAAAAACGCCGATTCGGCTAGCGCCATGGCTGGGACATGTTGCCCGATCTGATTGCGTTGCTCTATGCCATGCACTGGCATCGGGGAATCGTTGCCCTGTGGCCAGCACAGATTAGGTCTAGTTTATGGCAGCTAAGCCATGCACATGCTGCTCGGGAGTTGGGAGCGGATGCGAAATGCCAGAGGGCGCAATGTGAAATACAAAGATTTAATCAAGCTTAAATCTGCCATCCATTTCTATCTCTCTCTTTACATCTCTATACAAATCTCTCCCTCGCCCTCTGTCCCAATTTCCATTGTAGCCACATGTAGTTGCTGTTGTAAGCATAATTAAAAATCAACTGTGGCGTATGATATTGCAAATATCTCTGCATATGTGTCTATTAGCTTGTTCATATCATATGCTACACACATGAAAAAGCTCTATTATTCAAATTAATATATAATAAATAAAAATAAATATATAGAATAGATAGAATAGTAAATGCAAAGTAAAGAGTAACCCAAGTCGACTATTTCACTACGTTTGCCTGCACAGCAGTTAAGCAAACCTTGTCTGAGACACGCCCATCTAATTTAATGATATTGCTGTGAGCGAATGAACTGGTCGAAATTTAAAAGAAGCTTATTAAGCCCATTCCGGAATTCGATTCACAAAAGGCACACAGAGCGAGCCATCCATTGACACACCCAAATCTAAGGAGCTCGACTGCATTGCATTAAAAGCTTTTGGTTGTGCCGTAGCATGCAACGCACAATGAGCAATGAGCAATGAGCAGTGGGCACTGGACAAGGGATAAAGGCCATGTGGTACGCCCCGTCAATGGCTTACTAAGCGGTCTTGCCCCTAAATAATTGCAAACTTGCCACGCCCATGCTCACGCAATGGCGTGCATCTATGGCGATTGAATAGTTCAATCAATTAGTTAATTGCAGAGCTGACCGAAAGTCTGTCCGAGCGAATCCTCCTGCAGCGCAAATCGTGGCACTTAGCAGCAATCGGCAATTAGTGGGGCGATACCGGCAATCCATTAAGCGACAGAGCGGTTGCCTTGGCCAACCAAAGACCTGTAAATGGCACCGCCGTTGACTTTCTACTATTTGGTGTGGCATTGAGTGGGGCACGTCTTAGCAGCACATTTCAAACCAGTTGCTCGGCGGTAAAAGTAAAGCGCAGGAGTAAGCTTGCAGAGTAAGAGAGAGAGAGAGAGAGAGAGAGAGAGAGAGAGAGAGAGAGAAAGAGAGAGAGAGAGAGAGAGTGAGAGTGGAGTAGCGAAACCTTTATAAGGAAGCAGACAAACAAAAAATTTGTCGCCCCAAACAGAGAACTCAAATGAAGCAGCAAAAAATATGAAGTTTTTCCTAGTTTCAGAACTCTCTCTCTCTCTTCCATACACTCACAAAGTCATTTATACACACACACGTATATGTATTTAAGAGTGTGTGCGGGGGCAAGCAAAAACTTTGCAAATTGCAGCTCATCGTTCTTTTGCCACGAGGCGGGACTGTGCGATGGGGGCTTCGTAATGGAAAATAAAAGCGAGGCAAAAATCATGCTTGTTTTTTTATTAGAAGCCATTCAAAGCCTGGCAGCCATGACAGTCGAGCAAAAATGGCGGCAACAACCGGAAGTCGGCTGTTGGCTGTTGGATGTCGCTTGTCGCTTGTCGCTTGTCGGTTGTCGGTAGTCAGTGGTGCTGGGCGAGATGTGGGCCTCCACCACCACCACCGCCCCCTGTTGCCCCCTGATGCCCCCTGATGCCCTGTTGCCGCTGTCGTTGGCTGATGAGAAATGACAGGCAATAACGCTGCCAGCTATACTCCATCTGCATTTATCATAACTTTAGTCCGTTATTTGCCTTGATGGCAACACTGCCACAGGTCGCATTTGTTGTGTTGATTCTGTTGCTGTGGGTTGGGGTTGGTTGTGGGTAGACTCAATGCGAATGCTTCGTTAGGAACGTCGCGTCTTTTGCATAGCGTTGCTTTGGTTTCGCATTTATAAATGTCCCCAACTGCTGCTCATGCCAGTCAAAAGTCTCTGCTTATGCCACCTGAGGATTATCGCTCAGCTTGTTGCTACACTTGAGTCGCTGGGCCAGATAATATCATTCACACACACATTTCAAATGGGTTTAAATATAAAAGTGTATTTAATTTTCACTAGACGAGTTCTGGGAATGCCGCAATGTATTTCTGTACAGATTTCGACTGGGAAGAGAATGTCGACTTGCATGAAGTATTCGCTATTCGATTTGTTTTCATAATATTTTATGTGCCTTGATATTGTATTTACATATTATATATATGATAATTTGTATAAATAAATCGAATGCAAATGATTTCAATAGATATGATTATACATAACCACGTAAAGTGCACTGATCAATAGGCAAATCAAACGTATTTGTCAGCTTAATTGCATTTAGCTATTTGGCATTGATTACTAGACTGAATACATTTCATATCAAATGGATACAAAATTAAACAAAAGTCACCTGAATTGGCTTAATGCGATATTGAACATATATATATATATATATATATATATATATATATATATATATATATATATATGTTCGTTTAATTTAATTTCGCTGGCCAGCAAGGATGTGCTTTAATCAATCCGCATCGCAAATTAATTCGATTCGGTTTTATTAATAATTAACAATTGTTTACTTAAAAAAAAAAAAATAAATAATGAAGATAATGTGACAAATGAAAACCAATTACAATGCTTTTCACTCCGCCCAAATGGGATTTCCATGTGCATATTAATTGAACACTATTTGAATTAATTAGCAGCACTGCAGGGCACACAAGTGAACGTAATTAAGGGCTTTACTGCATACATTAAGTATTTATTAGAGGTTAGCGAAGCTCATATGGCTTATATAGCTGCAAGAATTAGAATTTAGCTCTGTGATTTCAATAGAAGCAGTTGCGACGAATTTTTTATTAAGAAAGCCTAAAAATGTTATCAAAAATAGATATAAATACTTTATACATATATAAATCAGTTCTATATTTATTCAAAACAAATTATAAAAAAAAACGAACTAAAAATAGTTTGAGAATTTATATGTGATACCATTTCTATAAAAGATTGTAAGTTTATTTGAATAACTTGTGCTAGAGACTTGATTTAAAAGAGTACAGAATTTGTTTAACTATATATTTTATTGTTATTTAATATGTTATTTTTATTGCTATTTATTTATTAACTGACAATTTAAATATAAATTAGCTTTCAACTAATTAAATATATCTGAAGCACTTAACAATATTCACTCGATCATAATTAAGCATTTATTCCATCATAATTATAGCAGTTAGACTATTAAATTCCGTTTGCTGCATATGAATCTCAGTTCTTATTTTCTATGCACATCCGAGATGCTTCAGATGGGCAAATTAACTGCAATACAATAAAAATTTATCAGTAGCAAAAAGTTGAGCACACGAAATTCAATATTCTAGGCAAAGCGAGTGAGTAAAAGGATACGTGCCCATCCGTATTATGAAAAATCACGCCTTAGAGCGTGTCCTCGAGCTATTTGCTTTATGTAGGGAAGGTATTGTCACACAGCAAATAATGGAAAAACGTGAATGCCGAAGAGATTAAAATGCCTGCCACAGATGTTGAACAATGCTTAGGCAGAGTAGGTGCTTTCGATGGCATGTATTAAGAGCTAAAAGTTGATAAGGCGTATGGAAATGTACATTTAAAAAATGCAATGGATTGTAGAGGTAATATATATATATATATATATATATATATATGTACATAAAAATATATATATATATATATATATATATATATATATATATATATATATATATATATATATATATATATATATATATATATATATATATATATATATATATATATATATGTACATAATATTCACGGCTTCGGACTATAATTTGTGTCAATATCCGTCGAGCTGACTGGATAATTGTAACACACAGCAAATATGCATGTAGAATTATCTAACGGCAATTACATCAAATATATATACATATGTATATGCATAGCTGTATATACCCCACTTGTTGTTGATATCTGTTTGTGAAGTGTTGATATGTGTTGCTGACATGGCTCCTGTTCTTGGCGGCACAGTGGTTGCCATTAAAATCCTTGCAACATTGTTAATGAACTTTTAATGACTTTTTGCGATGGCACACATATATATGTGCATATGTATGCCCAGGAGATACATATGTACATCATGAACAAACAAAACTAAACTGAAGTCTACCAGCTGTACAAATCTCGGTGTTTCAGTTTTGTTTCGTGCAACTTTTGTGTACAGCAATTTGCGTCCATTGAAATAAGCGTGAAATCCGACACACACACACGCACGCACACCCATACACTTGTACATTAATAAACAAACAAGAGTAAACACACACACACACACTCGCACAAATGCAGTGCCAGTTGGCAGCTGCCAGGCCAGGCTGGGAGTAACGGAGCGCGCCAGCGACATCAACAGCTCTCCTATCAGCATCTGCATCAGCAGCATCAGCAGCAGCAGCAGCAATAACAACGGCAACTTGTTTACATGCCACACGCTCGGACTAGATGGGCGTATGTGCCTAAGTATGTGTGGGCGTGCGTGCGCGTGTGTGTGTGTGTGTGCATCTCAAATTAGGAATTCAAGTGGAAAGTAGAATATAAATTTCGCACTAAGCCAAAGCTCTGCCAAATCGTGCAACTGACTCAGCATTGAAAACGATTTGCTGCAACGACACGAAAGGCGACCAGAGGCCAGGCATACCCTCTGCATTTGTGTACATGCAGGGCAACTGTAAACAAATGCTAGTGATAAGCCACGATCACACTATAAACCAACTAACAACATAGACCTCAATCCAAAGCTGATAAGCAGTGAAAGCCTCAGCGACGAGATAATATCACAGGGCAATCGTCGCCTGGGCATATTTAAACGTGGGACGCACGCCAACGGCCACAGTCGCTGACGATCGCTGCCAGTGTTGAGAAGGTAACGAAGCTGTTGACAGCTGATCGCTGGGCTGAGGAGCCAGCTGTTTGTCTCTGTATAAAATCGTGAATTTATAGACTCGCATTCCCTTCAAATCTATATGTAAAGAGAAATCTATTAATGCGCATACATTGTAGCAACGGAATCCGACCAAGATGAGCAAGACTGAGTGGGAGAGCAATGAGGAAATTAAAATTTTCCGCGAATATCTGCGCATTCCAACGGTGCATCCAAATGTTGATTACAGTAAGTTCTCTGAGATTGTGCACTATTAGTTCATATCTAAATATACGCTCGATAAGCAAGTCGTTTGTGCAATTCATCACATAAAGATTAACTGTCTGCGTTTTATAGCCGCCTGTGTGGAGTTCTTGAAGCGGCAGGCAGCCAGCCTGGGCCTGCCTGTGGACGTCATCTATCCCGTGAACGAAGCCAACCCCGTCGTGGTAATGAAATGGCTGGGCAAGCAGCCGGAACTACCCTCAATTATTCTCAACTCGCACACGGATGTCGTGCCCGTCTTCGCTGATAAGTGGACCCACGGGCCATTCAGTGCCGATCTGGATGACGAAGGTCGCATTTTTGCCCGCGGCTCGCAAGACATGAAGTGCGTTGGAACTCAATATCTGGGCGCCATTCGCGCCCTCAAGGCGAGTGGCTTCCAGCCGAAGCGCACTGTCTATCTCACCTACGTGCCCGACGAAGAGGTCGGAGGTCATTTCGGCATGCGCGAGCTGGTGAATAGCGACTACTTCAAGCAGCTAAATGTCGGATTCAGCTTCGACGAGGGCATTTCCAGTGAGGATGAAACATACGCCGTGTACTATGCAGAGCGAACCTTGTGGCGTAAGTGATGGACCATTTCCCGAGAAGACACTCAGTTAATACATCCCATTTCAGATCTTAAGTTTAAGATCAGCGGAACTGCTGGGCATGGCTCTCTGCTGCTGCCGAACACCGCTGGCCAGAAGCTCAATTACATTGTGAACAAGATGATGGAATTCCGCGAGTCGCAGGTGAAACGACTCAAGGATGACCCCAACATTGACATCGGAGATGTCACCACCGTTAATCTAACCCAACTGAGCGGTGGTGTCCAAAGCAATGTGGTGCCGCCGTTGCTGGAAGTGGTCTTTGATATTCGAATTGCCATCACTTTGGACATTGATGAGTTTGAGAAACAAATTCGCGATTGGTGCGAAGAGGCGGGGGGCGGCATAGAACTGGATTTCAAGATGAAATGTCCCTTTGTTAAGCCCACCAAGACAGATGATTCCAATTTATATTGGGTGGCTTTCAAGAAAGCCTTGGACGAGCTGTAAGTGTCGCTCAATTCAATGGAATTATGTAAGAACATGTTTTTTACTTCCGCAGTGGTTTGAAGACTCGTTACCGTGTCTTTCCTGGCGCCACCGACAGCCGCTACATTCGCCATGTTGGGATTCCGGCTCTGGGCTTTTCGCCAATCAACAAGACTCCCTTGCTGCTGCATGATCACGATGAGTTCTTGCGTGCGGACACCTATCTGAACGGCATCGAAGTTTACAAAAAGCTTATACCAGCTGTGGCCAATGTCTAAATATATAATATTTCATTCCATTTATATGCCCATATTAATAACAAAATAAAACTTTGATTTTCGATCCATTTGGGGCAATAACTTATGGGAGTTTAGTTATGCTAAAGCGCGAGTGAAATTATAAGTATGTATTCCACTCGAATGGATGCAGAGTCAAAGCACAATTTAATCCAGGAAAATTCGCATCCGTTTCTTGTTTCTCTAATGAATGATTCATTAAATTAATTAATTATCCATTGAGCTCTGTACGTGACTTACTGCAATATGATATGCGCATGTATATTTTATGCTTGTTATGTATCTTACTTTCCGTCTACCTGCCGCAGTCTGTCCCATCAAGAGATTTCTAATTTGAAAAATAAACTACGTAGTTTGGTATCTATCTAAATTGGGCTGCATTATATATATAGTAATATTCCCCTTGTGGGCTTTTTTAGAGATAAAACTAGGCCATTTTGGTATTCGGCATTTTATATCTACACATGAAAGAAACAAACATTAATGCAGTCATTGACAATGATAAATAGATGGTGATAGATAGAATGGTAGAGGTAGCTAAACAATTATTGAATATTTAATATTTATCGTGTCTTATCTTGAGAAGTGTGTGTATTTATATTTGTAACAATCATTATGTACTTGTAAAGATAACAACACAAAACCTTGATAGTGAAAATAATCTTTTTACAAAAAGCCAATATCAAGTAAATTCAAGGTCAGTTCTATTAACCTACATAGAATTGTATGCATGGAAAAATAATCACAAAAACATTATATCCCGATTTCTCATTTTCAATGGGTTAAGCGTATAATAAAACTATTTTTGATAAAAATAAAACCACAAAATGAAAGATAAGCTAAACCACAGAGCTTGGGACTCGGCAGTTAAAAGAACTTCGAGACAACAATTTTTGACGAATGGAATTGGGTATTTAAAAGAGAAGTGAAGTGCACATATTAAAATAAACGTAAATTAGCTGCGCCGCACATCGAAAGAGCAATTTATTTACAATGAGTCGAGCTGAATGGGAGAACAATGAAGAAATTAAAATCTTCCGTGAATATCTGCGCATTCCATCGGTGCATCCGAATGTGGACTACAGTAAGTATCAGAGGCGCGAGAAAATAAGAATCTTGATGAAATTCAATCTTTCTCGGGCTTGCAGCTGCTTGTGTAGAATTCTTGAAACGTCAAGCAGCGAGCCTGGACCTACCTGTAGAAATTGTGTCGGTCGGATTAAATCCGGTTGTTGTTATAAAGTGGTTGGGCAAACAGCCTGAGTTGCCTTCCATTGTGTTAAACTCGCACATGGATGTGGTTCCCGTGTTCCCTGACAAGTGGACGCACGAACCGTTTAATGCCGAAATGAATGATGAAGGTCGCATTTATGCTCGAGGCGCTCAGGATATGAAGAGTGTTGCAACGCAATATCTTGGGGCTGTTCGCTCTCTGAAAGCCAGCGGCTATCAGCCAAAGCGAACAGTTTACCTCACCTTTGTGCCTGATGAAGAGGCTGGCATTACTCCGGGAATGGCCAACCTGGTGAAGACGAACTACTTCAAGAGACTCAATGTCGGATTTAGTTTGGACGAGGGCATTGCGAGCGAGGATGAAACGTATTCTGTGTTTTATGCAGAACGAACTATATGGCGTAAGTGCATGCAGCTCATATTGAGCTCCTTATTGAGATCCCTGAATTCCCTCAGATCTAAGGCTTAAGATCAGCGGTACTTCTGGTCCCGGTTCCCTGCTTCTAAACAACACCGCCGGTCAGAAGTTCAGTTACATTTTGGTAAAAATGATGGAGTTCCGCGACTTGGAGGTGAGAAGACTTGAGCAAAACTCCAAAATAGACATTGGAGACGTTACCACCATGAACCTCACCCAACTGGACGGTGGTGTCCAGAGCAATGTGGTGCCGCCGTTGCTGGAAGTGGTCTTTGACATTCGAATTGCCATAACAGTGGACATTGATGAGCTCGAGAAGAAAATTCGAGATTGGTGCGACGAGGCGGGAGGCGGCATTGAGTTGGTGTTTGAATGGAAGGAACCCTTTGTGCCGCCCACTAAAATCGATGCCTCGAATCCCTACTGGCTGGCGTTTAAACAAGCCTTAGACGAATTGTAAGTAAAGAGGAAGTAACTCGCTCGAGTGCTCACCGTTTTTAATTCATTACAGAGGTGTGAAGACCCGCCAACGCGTGTTTCCTGGTGCCACCGACAGCCGTTTCCTGCGACAAGCTGGCATCCCGGCCTTGGGATTCTCGCCAATCAATAACACGCCCATCCTACTGCACGACCACAACGAATTCCTGCGAGCAGACACCTATCTGCGTGGCATTGATATTTACAAGAAACTAATTGCAGCTGTTGCCAATGTCTAGCAGATTTTACTTGCTACTTGCTTAATTAATGTTGATTTCAATGGTTTGATCGATTTGATTTTCAACAATAAACATACTTGAAGTTAGATAACAAGAAAACTTCTGATAATGGGCTAATTTTCAATCGCAGCGAACTTGCTGATAAGAGGCAAATCACTCAAATTTATTATAATGGGACATGTAGCTGATAAAAAGCAGGCCATTTATATATATATACATTAATAACAGAACTTTGCTTTATCGTTGTCTGCGCCTAACCAGTAGCCGTCGTCACGCACTGAAGCACTTTCTGCTGAAACATGTTGACCAATTGGTAAAATGAGTAAATTGGAATTACTTAGAAGTCGAAAGATGAATTCGCATTGCGCAACAGATTTTAGATTAGTTGGTAATTTAATTTAGTATTATCAAGTTGCAACAAAAATGATGAATCCACTCAGCCAGGCATCTGAATTCTTAGAATCCCATCTGAGAGCTTGGAAGTAATTTAATCGACGGGCCATAGAAAGTATTTTCTATTAAAATATATAAGTATATACATGTATATGTATGTAGTATATATTATATATAATAATAATAATAAGCCAAGGATTTTTATCACTATTTCGCTTGAACCACTTGACAGCCATACCTTTCAAGCTGTAAAGCCAAGCAACCTTGATCTTGATATAAACTAGGGTAATAGATAGAGGGGTAACACTTTATAATTTTCAATCGCAGCGAATCACTCAAATTTATTATAATGGGAAATGTAGCTGATAAACAGCAGGCCATTTATATATATATATATATATATATATATATATATATATATATATATATATATATATATATACATTAATCACAGAACTTTGCTTTATCGTTGTCTGCGCCTAACCGCTTTCTTTCTGCTGACACATGTTGACCAATTGGTAAAATGAGTAAATTGGAATCACTTAGAAGTCGAATTCGCATTGCGCAACAGATTTTAGATTAGTTGGTAATTTAATTTAGTATTATCAAGTTGCAACAAAAATGATGAATCCACTCAGCCAGGCATCTGAATTCTTAGAATCCCATCTGAGAGCTTGGAAGTAATTTAATCGACGAGCCATAGAAAGTATTTTCTATTAAAATATATAAGTATATACATGTATATGTATGTAGTATATATTATAAATAATAATAATAAGCCGCTTGAACCAAACCACTTGACAGCCATACCTTTCAAACTGTAAAGCCAAGCAACCTTGATCTTGATATAAACTAGGGTAATAGATAGAGGGGTAATACATTATAATAATTTTAATTGTTTTCGTAGCAAAGCCCAAAGACATAATTAGTTCTGATAAAAAGAAGAAATACAATGCAACTGCTGATAACGACTTGAGCCACAAATTTCGTCAACAATGAGATAAGAAGTAACCGCGTTTTCAATAGGCATACTTTTCCCGATACTGGGTATAAAAGGAAGAAGGAAGCCAATTTTGATTTAAATAGAACCTGAACTCGGAAAACCGACTGTTTATTATTATTCAAAGAGACAACATGAGTAAGGCTCAGTGGCCAAATAATGAAGAGATAAAAATCTTCCGTGAATATCTGCGCATTAATTCGGCGCATCCGGATGTGGATTACAGTGAGTTGCAGAGATTAAATAATCTTTTATGTTTGCATTATGAAATGACAAGGTTTATAGAATATGTGTAAAATATTGTGAAGAGCGTGAGGTATTATATTATTCTTATCTTCAAACTTTGCACTGGTTGTTGCTAGATGTCTACATTCATCTTATATCTGTGTCTGCTCCCATATCTATACAATATTTGAGGTGCAGCAAATTTATTTCAGCCTCGATAAAACGCTTTAGAGTTTGACGCTTTTTGACTAGCCGCACGCTCTTCAAGCCACGGCCGAGAGATAACACACCGGGCTTAACTAGCTCCGATAAAAAATAACTTAAATAGACGCGCTGATAAGAGGTTGCAAAAGGTATTTGTGATGTGTGATAAGAAATAACACGTTTGTTTTCTATATTCGCGCATTTCAATCAGAACCTCCCAATTAATTAATTTACAACAAGTTGTTATCTAGTTGAGAAAAGGGTAAACGAAGTCGACGTTGTGGCACTATTTGATGTCTTAATCAATTGGCTTCAAATGTTTCAATGTGTAGTTAAGGCAATCCATTGTATTATCAGGCGCATTTCTTAAGCACCACCTCAGCTAATTAGCTAATGGGAGGTGTAGTTTTTATATCATTTTAGAGTGGTTAATAAATTGCTTTCAACTTACTGAATGCTCTCACTATATACGACTCAGACTGCAAATAAAACATTCCGATAACAGGCTCATTTGCAACCAAAATAATCACACTGATAAGCAGCATATCAGTCAAGTTTAGGAAAACAAATATTGAGTGCCATAAATCCGATAACGCATGACAACCCATTAGCAGCAAGTGTACTTGTTCTTTGTAGATCAAAGTGGATGTGGAGACCTCAAAAGAATATTAAGAGCGATCATAACTTTCTTCAGCCAACAGTCACTCGCTAGCTCTAGCCGTGGCAACCAGACCTGGGATACCGTATCCATACGATAAAGTGAAAATGAGCAAAACTGAGTGGGAAAACAATGAGGAACTCAAAATCTTTCGTGAATATTTGCGAATTCCTTCTATTCACCCGAACGTAGACTACAGTGAGTGTGTAGGATATACCCTTGGGTAGATATATACCTTATATATAGCTGTATAGTATTATCCACTTATATCCAATTAAACGTCATCATAAAACTTAGATATTCCCGAAATCCTAATACGAGATTGACTGATTCTCTTCAATAGCCGGATGCGTGGAGTTTATTAAACGTCAGGCAGCTAGCCTTGATCTCCCAGTGGATGTGGTCTACCCAGTGAACGATGCTAATCCCGTCGTTATTGTGAAGTGGCTGGGCACCCAGCCCGAGCTGCCGTCCATCATACTGAACTCTCATATGGATGTGGTGCCCGTGTTCCCCGAGCATTGGACGCACGATCCTTTCAGCGCCGATTTGGACGACGAGGGTCGCATTTACGCCCGCGGCACGCAGGACACAAAGGGCATTGGCACTCAATATCTCGGTGCGATTCGAGCACTCAAAGCGCAGGGCTACCAGCCAAAACGATCTATCTATGTAACCTTTGTGCCCGATGAGGAGCTCGGTGGAGCTCTCGGCATGCAAGGATTCGTTAAGGGACAGTACTTTAAAGAGCTCAACGTGGGCTTCTGCTTGGATGAGGGCTGCTCCAACATAGACGACTCCTATTTCATATTCTATGCAGAGCGAACAGCCTGGCGTAAGTAAAGTCAACCAAACAAACAAGGATAAACCAATATTTGGCCACCAATTCAATTACAGAGATTAGATTTAAGGTTAGTGGCACAACAGGCCATGGCTCCCAGCTGCTGCCGAACACCGCCGCCGAGAAGCTGCACTATGTTGTGACTAAGCTGCTGGAGTACCGCACCAGCCAGATGGAGAGGATTAAGGGCCTGTCGAATAAGTTTTCCGGGGAAGTGACCTCCGTTAATCTCACCATATTGAGCGGAGGCGTGCAGAACAATGTGCTGCCGCCCCTGCTAGAGGCGGTGTTTGATATTCGCATTGCCATCGACGTTGATCTCGTTGCCTTTGAGCAACAGATTCGCGACTGGTGCGCTGAGGCAGGCAGCGGCATCGAGATTGAATTTGAGCGAAAAGATGCATTTTCGCCAGCCACGAAGCTTGACGCCTCGAATCCATTCTGGACAGCCTTTGAGAACTCGCTGAACGAACAGTTAGTAAGCCTCAAATATGCTATCTGACTCGCAAATTTACATCTTCTCCACAGGAACCTGAAGTGCACGCCCATTGTGTGCCCTGGTTGCACAGACAGCCGCTTCTTGCGGCCTTTGGGGGTCTCGGCTTTGGGATTTTCGCCGATGAAAAACATGCCCATCCTTCCGCATGCTCACGATGAATACACGCGTGCCGACATCTATCTGCATGGCATTGAGGTCTACACCAAGATCATTCCAGCTATTGCCAGTGTCTGAGCTAAAACTAAAAGTGTTTTAAATTTGTGTTTATTGAATAAAAATGCGAGTACAGTAAATATTTAGCTTAGCAATTCCAATAATTTTCCAAGTGTTTGCAGGCATTGCCAATGTCTTTCCAACTGATGAAAACAGTAATGAATAAATAATACATAATGACGAAAGTAATAATGAATAAATAATACATAACAGGCGCTATAAAACCATAGAGATTTCCATATATTCCTTACATGTGGTGCAAACCACAGAAATGCCGGCTAATTACTATAAGAAATGCCAAGCCTATTAAAGTTCGTTAACTGTAGCCTGTTTGGAAAATATAAATTACACACATTCCTGCCGGAAGTGAGTAAATGATTTATTTAATTTCATTAAATTGCATAGACAAATATGTTCTATGAGCCATGCCCGAATTTATCGCCAAAAACAATAAGTAAAAAAAAAGTGTCGGGCAAAGGTTATTCGAAAAATCCATATTTAGCTGATAACAATTGGTGACTTGTTAATATGATAAAAGCAGACAAATTGTTAATGAAAAAGCTTTATAATGGATGGCAGGATTACGTATATAAGCATTGGGTCGATAAGACTGCCAAACAGTCGTCGGCCAGCACTGAAACCGTTCAGTGCTCATATTTTGTGGTGCCAGCATCTCCAAGCATCTGTAGTATTTATAGTGAAAACGTGTATATATCGCATGCATTAATTGTTTATAATTGCCAAAGAAAAGTCTTAACAAATATCTAAACAAAATGAGCAAAGCTGAGTGGGAAAACAATGAAGAAATTAAAATTTTTCGCGAGTACCTGCGTATACCCACGGTACACCCAAATATAGATTACAGTAAGTTTGTAAGATCAGATCTGCGATAAGCCAACTTATCAGAGCAGCGGCATTATGCAAGTGCTTTAAGGGAGATTACATTAAACCGAACAATTACAGCCGATTGCGTGGCGTTCTTGGAACGTCAGGCAGCCAGCCTGGATCTGCCGGTCGATGTGGTTTATCCTGTGAACGAGTCCAATCCCGTTGTGATAATGAAATGGGAGGGCACTGAGCCTGAGCTGCCGTCCATCATTCTGAACTCGCATACGGATGTTGTGCCCGTTTTCCCGGAAAAGTGGTCTCACGATCCATTCAGTGCGGATATCGATGACGAAGGTCGCATTTATGCGCGAGGCTCGCAGGACATGAAGTGTGTTGGCACTCAATATCTGGCTGCCATTCGCGCACTGAAGGCCCAGGGCTACAAGCCAAAGCGGACCTTTTACTTGACCTATGTGCCCGATGAGGAGGCTGGCGGATTTTTCGGAATGCGCGAATTTATTAATGGGGATTACTTCAAGTCTCTTAATGTGGGTTTCAGCATAGACGAGGGCTCTTCTACATTGGATGACTCCTATTACGTATACTATGCAGAGCGCACCGGATGGCGTAAGTATATCTGCTGCACAAACCCTCGGGCCAATATACCAATGAGTGTTTTTTACAGACATTAGATTTAAGATCAGCGGAACTGCCGGCCATGGCTCCATATTGTTGCCCAACACCGCCGGCGAGAAGCTCAACTATATTGTGGACAAGATGATGGGCTTCCGCGCATCCCAGGTCCAAACACTGAAGGACGATAAGAATCGTTTCTACGGCGATGTGACCACTGTGAATCTAACGATAGTGCAAGGTGGCGTGCAACGCAATGTGGTGCCTGCCCTGATCGAGGTGGTCTTCGATCTGCGCATTGCCATCGATGTAGATCTGGTCGCCTTGGAGAAGCAGATACGCGACTGGTGCGAGGAGGCTGGCGGTGGCATTGAAATCATATTCGAGCAGAAAGACGAGTTTGTGCCACCCACTAAAGTCGATGGCTCGAATCCGTTCTGGACAGCATTTGAGAGCGCCTTGAAGGAATTGTAAGTATTTGGCAGTGTTCAAGTCGCGTCCTTCCTTCACGTTTCTCGCATCCAACAGCGACGTCAAATACCACACCTACGTCTGTCCCGGCAACACCGACAGCCGCTTTCTGCGTGCTATTGGCATTCCGGCTATTGGCTTCTCCCCCATCAGAAATACCCCCATTCTGCTCCATGATCACGATGAATATCTAGGGGCGGACACATATTTGGAAGGCATCAAAGTTTATACAAAGCTCATCGCAGCTGTTGGTAATGTGTAAGATAACTTATTTTTATTTATACGTTTATTTACAATAAAAAAGAAAATATTTCAAGCAAACAAATTGTAATTCATATTGAAAAACCTTTATTAAATAAACGCAAGTACTCGACAATTTCGAGCTAAATAAATTTGAGTAATACATAAAAAAAGAATTGTTGGATTCATGCTCGTTCGATTGTTGAATATTATTTTTTCTGTTGAGTCATTCGGTAAGTGTGTGGTATTCATTTGGGTACTCTTATCAGTTTATCAATTTGTATACATATACCAAAAAAACAACCATACAGTGTATATTTGGACAAACATACATGATTGCGGCGTTCGACATTTGCCTTAACAATGAAGCATGACGCATACGCCACGGTGTGCACAATGGAATGTTGACAACGATTTGACAGCAGATTCTGTGCGGAACTCACCTAGCCACTGTTTTATGGGCATTTTGTCCATAAGCCAGCGGGATAACAGTTAAGGCAGCCGCCGCATGGGGTCGGGCCAAAAGAAAGCAAAAAACAAGAAACAAAAAACAACCAAAAGTTGAAGAAGAAAAGTCGCATGTCACTGACAGGAAATTGTCAGCTGAGTTCAGAAACGTTTGGAATGTCTGGCATGCGACTATGCAAGGACATAAATTATGCTGTTACCCTCAAGCAATAATGGACGTACGCCCATGCCCATGCCCATCGAAATACACATACATATGCACACATTCCGCTGATGACAATGTCCAGGAGCGGAAAATGCGTCGCATGCCTGCCGATTAGACACGTTAATGCATGTGTCAGCCTATGAAATATGCATTGATACTGTCATGGCAACTGCTCGGCCGTTCGACCGCAGTTGCCAGTTCGCGGCACACAATTATGACAATTTATGCGGCAACTGTGACAGTGGGCCGTGGATCGACATTAAATCCAAGGGCCAGGTGTGGGCCTGCACTGCAAATGTATTCCACGCAATTAGCATTGACCATTACCGAGCGAGCGTCGTAAGTTTGGCCTAATGACTGCGGCGCCCTTGCAGCCCTTTAACGTGCTCGTTACCGTTGCCAAACTTAATGCATATCATTTTTACTTTTAATGAGCTGGCAGCAGTTGCTGTCCCCAAGCTCGCCCACGCCACCAGCATTTTTCTTGCATCGCCGCCAAGTGCACTTAATGCTGCAAGTTTTTCCTTTTCCTTTCTGTGTGTGTGTGGCCATGCTTGCTGCAGTCGCCCACCTGGTCAGGACCAACTTGAAATTAAGTTTTCCCCATTTTTTTGTGTTTCTTCTTGTGCGCCTCGCTTTGCATATTTAATTTTCTATAGCTTCCTGCTGGCAACGACGCGACGTGTGGGAGTAAAAACTTTGGCAAGTTTTACATTTCAATTTTAATTTTTTTATGTCACATTTTTGGGGCAAACTTTAAATCGCGAGTGCATGACCTGCACTCTCATTACCCACCCCCCCCCTCCCCCCGGGCCGCCTATCGCATTGCGGAGTAAACTTTTTATTGTAGCACTCACACTAATTAGTGAGAGCAAAAAGACTTTACTCTTTAAAGGAAACCCTCCCAAAAAAAAAAAAATAAAAATAAAATAAAATAAAATAAAACAATAATAAAGAAAAGGAAAAGTTCCCATAGCTTAGTCAGGCATTTGCATTTGCATTCGCCAACCATGAACATTTTATGGCGTTCTCGAAATTTATGATGTATTAAAATTAATTCAACAATCAAAATTAAAAGCGAAACATGCTGTAATTAAATTCAATTTACTCCCAACTGGCCGAGCCATCCAACTGTAAGTCGAGCAGTGTCTTTGGGGCCGACGTTATAGCCGCGCAATTAAAATCTAAGATTAAACGAGCTTCGGCACGGCCCCATAGCCAAATCGCTGCGTGCCACTGTTTGTCTGGGACAACAAAGTGGTTTTATGTGACGACCAGGCAATTGAAGCGTCGTTGCATGTAATTGAAATACCCACTTACCTAAAGTCTATGCGCTCGCACAGTGGGCGAAAGACAACAAAAGCGTCGAAAATTGCAAATTACAAAGTTCTCTATAAAATTGATTATGACGATGTCAAGATTTAGATGAAAACTTTATAAATTGAAATAAATTAATTGAAAAATAGTTGAAATTACAAATTTGATTAAATATTTTTAAATAAATATAAAAAGAAAAACTACTTAAAATTATATTTAATGAGATGAGTATTTTCTTTACAAATGAATATAGCTATGAATATAATAATCTATTCATGTTCTTTTTGATACTAAATTGAATTCATGCTTCCTGTATAAAAAGCTAACAGATTACATTAGTAATCACAAATTACACATAAATAATTTATGTTTTTTAGTATATTTATTCAGTAGAGCTACAGAAATTTATTTCAATTAAATTTTTGCTTTTGCACATTTATTTGTTTGTATATTTCTTTAAATTTGTGTTGGCAAACAATGCCTTTAAATTAAAATAAAATTGAAATGAACAATATTTTTTTTAACAAATATTTTCTTGTTGCGATCTCTGCTTTAGGTAAGATCTCATGTATATATTTTACATAGAATTCAATATATATCTACATATCACATTGTACATACTTGTCAGCCTCCCTTGCCGCTCATTGTGGAGTAGAGGCCACCATTATAAGCGCACTTGGCTGTCTAGTTGGTAAAAAGCTGAGCTGAGCTGCTATTAAACATAAGTAATAGCAACGTCTAAAAAGTGACATTAAAGCAGAGGTACACACATACAGACACACGTGAAGCACACACAGCTGAGCTGAGATACTCACATTCTCTGTGGGAAAATAGAGTCAATTGAAGAGCGAGTGCATGTGTGTGTGTGTGTGTTCGTGTGTGGTAAATAATTTATTTTGTCATTAAGATAAACTCTAAGGCACATACACACACAAGCACACATACACGTGCAGCGTTCGCTCACACATACACAGATTCGCTGTTAACCCATGGTGAGCCACATAAACGTCGCAGCTAGAGCCACCAAAACGGGATGAAGACAAACTAATTAACTTGTTTAGCACCAGGGTGCACAATTTCTCCGCTTTTAGCGTTGCTACCGCTAAACTAATGAGCGTTCTTGTGAGTGCTGATGTGCGCGTGTGTGCGTGTGTGTGGGTGTACGTGTGTGGTATTAAGAGTGTCTAAATAGCATGGTAAGTCGGCTTTCCCGGAGCCTTTTCTTTAAAGCCGCGCCTCTTTCAGCCCTTTTGTAGCGAACAGCGAACGGCCAATAGTTTCTGCTCTTCGCATTGAAGTTGTTGTCGCAGCTGCAGCTGCGTAGCGAACTTTATTGCATACGCTAAGGCGCAAAGTAAAAGCGTGCCGGAAATAGAAATGCCGTCATAGTTTCCAAAAAGGTGCACACAAAAATAGGGGAAAAAGCCAAATGTAAACTTTTAATAGGTAGTCGCGTGTGTCGCAGTCCACACCAAAAACCCGCCGACCCACCGACCCACCGACCCACAGTCCGCACCGCTCAGTCCAACGTTCTGCATCAACGCGTCGCGACTTGCCGTCGTCTGCATGGCCCAGCAATTGCAATTTCATTTCCGTTCGTTGGCATTTATTTGCCCTTTGCTTGCTTTATTTCTATATACGCAAAACATATATATATATATATGAGCATATAAATACATATATATACATATATATTCATTGTGCTTCATCCTTCATGCCTTTTGCTTTTTTGGTGTAATAAGAAATTTAGACATTTCCCTGCATATGCAATGCCATCTTTGTGTGTGTGTGTGTGTGTGTGTGTGTGGGAGTCCTTGTTTTCCGCAGACTTCTCTCGACAGTTGAGAGAAAAAGAAAGCAACTCTTGTTGCTGCAGCTGTTCACAAAGCCATCGCCGGAGCTTAAAACTGAGAAAATCTGAGAATTTAATTGAAACTGAGTAGGTAAGCTAAGACCCCTGCAAGTAAAGTGAAGAAAAGGATGTCAGCAATTGAATACAGAAGCAAAAGCAAAGTCAAATGAAAGTCAAATCTCGCTAATATTCGAATATTAGAGTCTGTAGGAGCACAACTTAGCTCATAGGGCTGCCACTTGAAGCTTCTTTGAATTCGTTCTGCACTCGGTTTGTTTCAAGTTTAATGGCTAATTGCTGCTTGAGAAACTAGAAAATCAATTCGTACCGCCTCTTGAAAAATTCTTGAGCAGATTCTCAGCTGCCCGTTATCATTATGTGGCAGTGCGTGTGAGAGGAAATCATTTTTGTTTGAACTCCTCGGCAGTCGGGCAACTCATCGAGAAAAAGTTTGCGAGCAGCGACGGCTCTAGAGTTGCTAAAGTTTACGGCGCACAAGAAACTGTCGTTGACAATTTGTCAGGGGATTTTTGACTATTTCTCAAGTAGTGAGCGCTGCTGAGTTGGCAGGCGACAATTTCACTGCGTTTGATAACTGTCAGCGACGGAAACTTCAGTTTCAGACCAACCCTTAGTTTTCACAGCACATAATATCCGACAGTCTCAATTTTATAATTTTTTTGTTGCCTCCAGCCCAACTAATTGCGCAGTTTGTATGCAACATATTGTGGCTGAGTGCAATTCTTGTTCTCCACACTCGGCGTGCCCGCATAAAGGATTAAAAGTTTCGGTTTGGTTTTAGTTTTAGTTGCTTTCCGCTCCGAGTTTCTAGTGCTCCATTGTGTTTTGCCTTTATGTTGTAAATTATTATCATTCACCGTGTGTGGCACGGCGCACAGTGGCTACAGCCGCCTTCCGCCCAATCACTTTTCAGCAGGCGCTATCTCTTTCTTTCGTAAGTTTATAGCTTTGCTCCATTTCGCTCCAACTAGGCATTTGCGCTTGCATCAAGCTGGCAACTGCTATTATCTGCCGTCCATTTACAGTATGCTGTGTGTGTGTGTCTGTGAGTGTGTATGTGTGTGTGTGAATGTGTATGGGTGAGTTATCGCACACATGCAATAAACTCACAGCGAGAGTAGCGGGTGTTATAATTTATTTATGGTAATGCGTACACCCACCGAGAAAGAGAAAGAGGAACAGAAAGAGAAGGAGGAAGGAGCACGAAAGAGAGTTGGCAAAAGAGAGATATACCAATGCCTCGACTGTAAAAAAGTTTTATGTGCCGCAGCAGCTCCTGACTGCCGCCTGATCCTGTGAAGATGCCGTCCTGCCATTGCAACAATGTCGTTACGAGCACACAACGCTCATGCCGAATTCCTATATCCGGCTTTTAATTTTTCGTGACACCTTCCCCCTCTAGCTGCCCACCTGTCACGCTCAACGTAAAATATTTAATGAAGTTTTTACAACTTCTGGCTTATATGTCAGTGCAGCAATCCACACACATACATACACACACACATAGATTAGCACAGCCTGCTTTTGTCTCGAACTGTTCCCTCGGCTTTAGCCTGATGGGCTTGTTTGGGCCCGCTGCAGTGAAAATATTTACTGCAGTTTACATAAATTATACATTTGTCTGATTTCATTTTCGTTTTCATTTTCATATTCCTCTTATTACTTTCAAAGCAAACACCTATCAGGCATTTAATATTGAAAATTGCTATACCGCATATATCGTCATCAAATATTCCACGCGGCGTATGCGTAATGTGTATGCCTCAGACTGTATATTAAAATGAATACAAAGTACGCCAGCCAAGGCCTGCGGCTAAACAAGCTGCCAAAAACAGCGCTCAAGCAGACTTATATACATGTAAAAAAAAAAAATATATATATATATATATACATATTTATATATAAACATACCAATATTCGTGCTTCTGCACTAAATAAGTCTCATGACGCATATATACTGTGGGAGAGAGCCAAAGGAACGATTTTGTCACAATTTGAAGAGCAAGTTTTTGCACAAGTTCCGAGCGCCAGAGACAAGCAATTAATATGCATAATCTGTAGCATTTCATGAGTTTGTCAATGCCGTTTAGAAATCAAAGCCAGGCCTTGGCCAAATTGCTGTCAACAAATGGTCTCAGTGCGGTTCATAAATAACTACAGCCTTGACAGACTCCGAGAGAAGCGAAGCCACGCCTGACATGTGCCCGACTGCCATAAACCATAATGCTTTAGACAGTTACGACTATGCTGAATAATTAATTGATGGCCCTGGCGACGAAATTGTCTTCGATTTGTGCAGGATGCTCATCGGGTTTCGGCTATGGGCCAGTTAAAAGCCCATTATGTCAAAGCACAGCCAACTCGATCGCAGTTATTAATTAAAACTTTACACAGCTGGCACCGGGCACAACTTGACAGCCTGACACGTTATGGCACGCCGAGGAAAGTTAAATACAGCTGCTCTAGGACACACGGCTTATCTTACGTAATCGGTTAAGTGCCACACATATGCAGCCAACTAGCTATATACATATCAAAGAACATATATGTACATATATATATATATATATATATATATATATATATACATATATGTGTGTATATATATTAAATTCTCAAAATATATATGTATATATCTATAATAGCCTAGGCAGGAGGAGGAGTGCACTTAGGCGACTGCCTGGTTGGTGCCTGGCGCCTGCTACTGCCACACAACAATATGAAAGTGAAAAATGAGTTTGTTCAAGTTTTGCGCTGGGTGGCCAACAGGCATATGTGTGTGTGTGTGTGTGTGTGTGTGTGTGTGAGCGTGTGTGTTAGCAAGAGTTTTGACATGCGGCGCACAGTCAGCTCCTCCCTGAGTAGAAAAAACGTTTTAGTTTCGCCTTTGATGCCATCGAAGTTGCGTTAGCGTTGCAAACTAATTTATCTTATTGAGCACAGAACGTCCCTTGACTACAAATAGAAGCACAGCACACCATGATTTTGACAGCATCAGATAGTTGCAGATGGATCTGAAACCAGATAGTGTACACAGTCATGTGTGACAGATTGAACTACTCGTAATGCTGCCATTCAGAGCCACTCCAACAACTGCAGCATCTCTGCAAAGTGCGGGCCCCAATAAATCGAAACTAAATTGTAAATAATGCCAAAGAGGTCGTACGCACATCTTGTATGCCTTTGCAGCTGGCACTGTTAATCAATTATGCATAAGTTGTCAATTAGAAATTTGTGCAAGTTTTGCTGACTTGCATTTTAATCAAATCGAAAATAATCAAGTATGAGTCCTTTGATCGACATTGTGCGCTCAGGAGATACCCTGCAGCCTGCGAATGGTTGATATTATTATTAATACAACTTTTATGTCTGAGAAATCGGAAAAAGATAAACTCGTACGGCGTATAGTATAGAATATACATTAAAAATAACTCTAGCTTATATGTATAAAAATCGCTGCGTTCACACAAACGGACAGATGGAAGGCGTGACAGGACAGGAGGACATTATTAGGTAAGCTAAAAAGCTCATGGGCCTGATCAAGACTATATATTGCTACGTCTTATTACCTTTTTGCCTTTTACGTGCATATGCACAGCTTTTAATATAAGGATAAATGGCAAGTCTGACTTAGTCATATGATTCTCTTATACGACTCTTTAATGTCAGTCAGGCCAAAATTTCTATCACAAGCTCATGGATTATGAAATTCATATTCTCGCACCAGATTTCAAGTTGGATAGTGTAAGCACATCTTAGCTTCGCACCAACTCAGCCCGAAAATGAGAGGCAAAGATTTGTATTGCACCGTGCATAAGCAAGTGTATTTAATCTTTGGCAAAGAGATAAACAACTTTCCTAGTTTATATTTTGCGTTGCAGTGCCTCTTGATTTTTCATAAACGGGTTTGGCCGCAATTTCTTTTTTGGCAAAGCGAGCAAGCAATTTGCCAGGCATGCAAACACAGTCGCGCACACAATCAGGATGGGGCAATTTGCTAATGTAGCTGTGTACGGGAACTTATGACTCCATCTATGGCGGGAGATGAAACTATGTTTACGACTGAGAAAGGCAGCCGGAGAAAGAGAAGGAGAGCGAGAGAGCAGAGTAAGAGGCAGTAGACAGCTAAAGAAACAATTGAGCAAGCGAACCACCATGACCTCTGCCCATCAAATATGTATATACAACAATGCTGTGGGCACGTGGGCGTGGCACAGTATATGAACAGTAAGTAAACTTTGCGACGGGCTTATAAGTTGCCGGGAAAGGAAAATCTTGTGTCTAGCTGAGTCATATTTCCATCAGACCCCGAGGCCAGGACTCATGAGAAAATGTTCGTGGGAAAATTGCAAGTTTCGGCGATATGCAGCTGTGAGTTCCCTGACTGACTATTCTTCTTCTTCTATTTTGTTGCTTTTTGCTTGGCAACCACATTCACATTCGCTGCAGATATGCAAATTCAGTCAAGGGATTGGCGAACTGTCATGCAAATGAACTTGCTGCCATATTCGACTGAAGCTCAACTGGTCCCACAACGGCATCACAGGTACGCCACGAAGCCAACTGGAGGTGTTAACGAGAAGGATTTGGCATAGGTCAACTGTGCGCAAAAGAAATCGTATATTTTCAGAGACCCTATTAAATTACATCTTGTTGCCTATTTAACGTTCTACTCAAAGTTCTGGGCAGCGTGTTCGCAATTTATTCAGCAGTGAGAGAGAGCATAAAACTTTATTGCATAACTTGCACAAAATATGTTTTTTATATGCTCGTAAAAAGAGAATCTACATCATAGCTGGCCGTCAGAAGGTGAACAGAGAGCCTGTGGCTGAATCTGGGCTACATGGTCAACTGCAAGTAAAACCGTAATTTACACACATTTTAATTTAGTTTTTGCCATATTTATATATCGTGAGTGCTTTTGAGTGTGTGTGGGTATGTGTGTGTCAGCTGTGTGCACATTTAAGTGGGGCTTACCCAAAATTATGCATATCAACTTTATTGCTCACACATATCCCTATGAACATATAGATTTACATACGAGTAAGTGCATAAGCACACACAGACACACTCACACACCCACACTACCCACACTACCCACACCACCCACACAGACACAGCATTCATACATTTAAGGAAAGTTTTGCATATTTTATGCACTGATTGGATGCAGGATGGCTGTTGTCTCAGCAGCCGCTTGTCTGCCCTGGGCCTTCATCCACTTGACATTCTTATCAAGCCCTGCATTAAGTACTGGATGGGTATACTTATCTTGCGATATTTGCTTACATAGCACAGCAATGATTATGGGATCTACCCCAATAAATAATGTTATAGATTACATAAGAAACTTGATTAAACTAGAATTAAACTATATTAAGTTACACGGTAATCTCATAAGTTCATTATGAATTGACAAAAACTTTGAAAAGTTTCTTACGTCAGACGTAAAGCAAACAAACTTAATAATTAAAGTTACAAATGGTTGGGGCCGTTTAGGGAAAGTTATATTTAAAATATACATAACTAATTTCTTAATAAATTTCTTACCTTTTTGTATTTTTATATTATTAAAAGAGCAATAATTTTTGTATAAGTCTATTCTATAAATTTTTATATAAAAAGAACATCGACCTAGATATGAGAATTGGATATTTTGTGGACTTTATTTTTAATTTTATAATTTCATGGCGAAAGCCTTAAAACTAAGAGAGAGGTGACATAATTGGATTACTCTAAGCAGTTTTGCAGTTAATCTAAGAATCATTTATATCAATATATACAAATATTCTCCTTTCGCAACTCTCATTCTGAGCTAAGAATATATTTATATCTAATATAAAATTTATCTCTCCCCATTCATAGGGTATCCCGCTGTCATCGCTATTTGAGCTACCCTCGTTGCTTTGTTATATTCACATTTTATTTTATGCTGCAGCCCCATTTTGTGAGCTTTACTTGCGAAGTGCACAATGCAAAGATTTATTTTGTGCTGACAAACAGCGCGTCACTTGCTGGTAATCGATGGCAATGAGCATTAGCATTTCATACGCTTCAACAGAGCCGGCAGGAGCGGGAAGGAGATGGCGAGGGAGATGGAGATGGATGCGACGACATCCACATGGCATTCGCCATGCTGTTTGTCTGTCTGATTATGGCAAGTAGCACTCCAAGATGCACAAAAACACGCTCTCCCCGATTGCCCTGGCTTGACTCAACTCAAGTAATAAATAAGCATATCAGTTGGGCGAGCTGGCAAATCAAGCGTATTCTATGCCGAACAGTGAAGCTAATTTGTTATCATTTGCACGATATGAATAGAGTGTAATAAATGCACGATGTGCAAAATGAGTTACGAATGCCAAATGGAAATAAATCTACAGATTTAAATGCGTATCAGCATTTTCTGCTGCATACTTCGAGGCTACACAAAGAAATCTGTGCTGCTTGTATTGGCTAGCCGAAATGTGGATATAAGGCGCTTATAAGTTAAGGACAATCTGAAAGCCATAAAAGTTGACAGGACCAAAACAAAGTTTCTGCACACGAGCTGCTGATTATGCCTTGGAATAGGCAATTTAACATTCGCTCTTTAAGTAGTCAATTATTTCGCCCCTTCTGTTCGACATCGAAATGAAAATGTTTCACACTCGCCTCAAACCCGTGGTGTCTGGGTTAGGCAACAACAACAACAACAATAATAGATAACTTTTCAATTATATTCAATTCCCTCGGCTCCTTGAGAAAGTGGAAACAATTTGGTAACAGTAACTTTTCAAATAATTTATGCCATTTCTAAATACTTGCAAACACAAAGTTCCAAGACAAACAATCAAATTCATTGGAAAAACGTTGCTGCAACGCTGAAATTATACGACTTGGCATAAACGAAAAGAAACAGATATAAGAAATACCCATAAAAATGAAATTAATGCTGTCGAACGCAATTTAGAGGGCAATGAATGCATCGGGTATTTAGGGAAATCTATAATTTTAAAACTTTAAATTATATTAAAAATGAATAACAGTGAAGACAAATGTTGTTTATTTCTTTATCCATAATATTTAAGATAAATATTTAAAATAAAATGTATTCGACCTATATATCTTATACTAATTTCATTTTTTATACATATATACCTTCATTATTATATATGTATGCCTAAGCTCATCTGAACTGTAGTTTATATAAAATCACAATTGGTTCTCATACATCTAGATTATCTTTTCGTTTCATAGTCATTAATTTAATCAGCATAATTATCCTAAGCAATTTACTCTTAAGAGAGCGAAGGTATTATTATATAAAGCTCATGCTGATCTGCTCTATTGATTTGATCATTTGGCTATAATTTCGTAGGCATGTGGAGTATTTTAAGATTTCATCTGAACAATTTGGCATCGTTATTTATGTGTGCTACACACGCAGACACACACACATACAGCCACACATACACACACAACGTGTCAGTCTTTTCAACTGCTTAAAATTCTGAGATTGTACATTCTCCTCGAATGTCCTTTAGATTTCTTCCTTTTTTTCTTTTTGTAACTTTGGCTCTGCAATATATTTACTTCAGGGCTCCACTCGACATGTGCTAGTGTGTGTGTGGGTGTGGGTGTGTGTGTGAGGAAAAGAAGCTCAAAGGCAGAGGCTCAAGCACACATTCGCATCGGCCTAATAGCACACACACACAGACACACACCCAAAAGAAAAAAGAAAAAAATTGCGAGGGACGAAGGAATGACCACGCATAAAACATGTGAAAAGAGAGCAAGATGGCAAAGAGGAAACCAAAAGAAATAAAATGAAATGCCAAACAAACCCAAAAAGAAATCAACAAAATACAACAAAATCAAAAACGAAACAGCAAAACGGAATGGCAAAATGTCGGCGCATAGGGCTAATGGCTGCAAAAACAATGCAAATAGCAATAACGACGACGACGCAGCGTCTGTGACTAACAGTAAACGACGCTGGACGGACGCAATAGCAGTAGCAGGACTGCGAAGCTTTCAGAGAAGAAGCGAGGAGGGGGGATCCATGTATATTTCTCTATGTAGACAAATTCAAATCTGCTTAGTGTTTACTACATAGTTTACGCTTACGCGCTGCCAGCGACTCGAAGCCGCCAATGCTGCTGATATTGATTTTTACTGTTTTTTTTTTTCATCTCTCTAGCTTTGTCTAACTTGCTGCTGCTGTTGGCATGCCATGAGTGGGAGCAGTAGCAACAGTCGCTGCTGTCAGGCTACCTGTGAGAAAACAACAACAAAAATACACACAAGAAATGCAGCAACTACAAATCGGATTTGCGTGAGTAATTGGCAAGACAAGCGTTTGGGCCTAGAGCGTTATTGGCAACACGCAGCAGGAAGAAATGACTTTGCCAAGTAGCTTTCGATTTGTGTGCTCCTGTGTGTGTGTGTGCGTGCGTAAGCCTGCGTTCGTAGTTCCTGTTATTGTTGCTGGTTTTTAGAGTGAAACCTCAGTAGCGTTGGCAAAGGTGACAAAATGACAGCAGAGAGAGAGAGAGAGAGAGAGAGAGAGAGAGAGAAAAACAAATGAAAACTTTGCAGTCTGCACTATGAAACTGACTGAATAGTGCACGCCCGATCTACGAATGAGCAGCTTAAGAGATAATCTGCCTAGCTTAATAACAGATATCGATTTTAGACTTATTGTGGTTCGGTCTTTCGATGGCCTTATTGTGAGATACTAGGTTTATTAATGACTCTAGCCCTGAAGCCATATATACCAAATGCGAATGAATATTACTCTCTGATGATATCAAGTTTCAAGCCCCTAACGTCAATTTGCTTCCTTTTAAACACTTACAAACTCAATCTACCCTCTTCATAGGGCTGAGTATTAGAACAACTTGGCGACCACTTGGCAAAGAAAAAGTTGTCTAAAAGCCCAAATGCGTTATATGTGCCAAAATCACACTCACACATACCAAAACACACCCACACTCACACACACAGTGATACGCATGTGTATAGAGAAGAGGGCTGGCAGGAAGCAGCTTAGTTGTTTTAACTAAGTGACAGCCAGACACGCTGACAGTCAGTTGGGATATACGACTGGGAATTATTTGTGACTTACCTCATCGATAAACTCAAAATCGCCGCCAGTTTCGCCAACATACTTCTTCTTCTTGGCATCGGCGCTGCCAAGCAGACAGAATGACATCAACACCAGGATCAGACAAACGCTGGCAGTGAGCGGCAAACGCGAACGCTTCATGGCGACGGCAAATACAACGGCAATGGCAAAGGGAACGGCAGCAATGATAAGGGAACGTTCAGTTAGGAGACGAGCGACGCTAGCGGAAGCGGCTCAAATGCGTGGCGAATTGTTCACGATTTTCGTTGGCAATGTTAATTGCTAGTCCAATCGAATGCGAGAATTTGAATAGCTCACACACGCACACACCTACAGTCAAACAAACGGCGAGACACACATATACGCGCGCACACGCCTGTAAGTGTAAGTCTTGGACTTGGACAATGGATGCACTGCAGCAGACACACGGAACGTGATAGAACTGAATGCGACGCGACCAAAACGTAAACTGAGCGCAAATTAATTTGCATTGCTCTGTCCGAACGGCATTGGAATTTTGCGGCAGCCGAGTAGAAAGCGCAATGCGCGATAGAAGAGCGCCTTCAGGACATCTAAGAGAGCGAACCTGAGGTTGTCACATGACATAGGGTTGTCAACCGAGCTGGCAAACTTAAATGATGTTGTCTGGCTGCAAATACGAAAGTGTCTTTAAAATGTTGCTAAAAATTCTATGCCATAATATCTAATTCTTACAAATTGTATGTCATTTCCATTTCAACACTTTTCGGCTCGGCTCAATAATATTATTTCAGTGTACGCCAGTGCGTATGCGCAATATGCAACCCCTGCGACGCATCGCATGCTCTCACACTAAATTCGATTTGCTGGGGCAAACAACAACCGCCAAGCTCTTCCAAAAGACAACCACTATTACGCCACCACCAGCACAACCACTGCAAGGCAGAGAGCATTGTGTGGGGCCGAGCAGCATTCAAAATCGATTTTATTTTCCGTCCAACTTGCTGTTGACTCTTGTCGCTTCGACCATGCTCTTAACTGCGTCGCGGCAATTTTGGCTATTGGGTCGTGAACCTGCCAGCAGCGACAAAGTCGCGTTCATATCCCAAATGGACCACTATGGTTGTTGTTGTGCCGCTTCTGTCGCAGTCGCAGTCGTTGGCTGTTGATTTTATGTATCGGCGCTTGGCATACTTGGCCCGCATCGATGACGCCGTCGCCTCGATTATAGCCAGCGCATTTGGCCGGGAAACCCCGTAACCATTTAACGCGTCAGCGCCTCGCAGGCTGCCCAAGAGTCAGCTTCCAAGTGGCCGCACTTGCCCAAGTCCGTGCCTCGGCCACGTAGGCCCCTAGGCTCTGTCAGTTTTAAATTAATAGCCCCGCACACACAGTCACATAGGCCGCGTTGTGTGTGCAGGGTCTAGGAGTTTCTGCTTGGGTTTGTGTGTGCGTGTTTGGATGTTTAGCAGCTACAGCCTTCACGTCCTACTCCCCATTTGATAATGGCATCATTGACTTCTGCTCTGATAGTGCTCTGGCCAAGCCCCCTGTGCTACGGGTCACAGCACAAGTGTTTGTGCATAGGTAATTATTGATGCTTAGAGAATTGCTTTTGGTTATCTGTTCCACATGGTGGCTGTTTCTGAGTTTGTTAAATCTTTACATTTTATTTGATATTCAAATGATTTTCAATCAACAAGTCCATCTTATACTAAATATAGTTATTGTTGCTGTCGCATTCAATCAATCGATCAATCAATTAACTTTATTAAATGGCCTGCTAAAAAAGTTGCGCTCAATAACTAACGCACTTTGGTGCTATAAAATTAATTCATAATATTGTTGTTCTTGCTGCCATGGCTTTCAAGTTGTATATAAACATATTTTTGATTTTTAACACATAGATGATGATTGCAATCAGTTTCTATGCCAGTTTGTGTGCAGATTAATATTATTTTTGGTTAGTTACAAGTCTTAAACGCTTTCTAAAGTGGAAATGCCTGCTAATGATTGTTAGTTACATCTGGAAAAGAAAATACAAAAAAAAGTAAAAAAGTAAATGATATTAACTGCGGCTGGACAGCGGCTGGTTTGTTCACTGGGGCGCCAAAGGATTACTAAATTATGTGTAATTGTGCCTAAATGCTAATTGAAAATTTATTGTAAGGAATACTATTATTTGCTTGGCTGCTGTCGCAATTTTGGCCGCATTAACGTTATGGCTGTAAAAAAATTGATGCAGTTGGAGCTTGCGTTCGCATGCATTACAAATGCACCTTGAGAGATTCCATGCGCGAGACAATACGACGACGTAGCTCTGCGTATCTGAAATAAAAGATCGACAGAAATTGTAGTTAAATATATAATGTAATTTAGTTAGTAAAATTAGAAACTGTAATACCTAAAACAGGATATTAACAATATTTCATTCCCAACCAATCCACCCCACAGATCTGTTATTGACAATGATTCAGCGTTTATTGATTTGTGTAGGTCAAAGTGAAAATATTTAAGGTGTGTTTTTCCACGAAACTCAAGAAGGAAATTGATTTAGTAAGCTTTACTATACAAAGCATTATCCCGCTACTAAATAAAATATTAATTTTACATTTGCCTACCTCTCTTTCACTTTGACGATCTCACGCGCCAATTCCTGATCATATCGATCCAATATAGCACGGCATTCCGGCAGCGATAGATTTAAAAATTGAGCAACTTCGTTACTGAAAACAGAGTACAGAATTTATAAATTGATAAGGGACTAGTTTAATGGGTCGCCAACCTGATCTCATCAGTTTTGCGTGCATCCACAAGAAACAGGCGAGCCACATCCTCATGCGGTCCTAGCGTAATGCGAGTTATCAATGGATATTCATTGTCCTTCAAGCGCTTCTGTTCGCCGTTGTCACGCACAATGAAAAGCGAAAAATTCTCTGCGGCGCTATCCACCTTATACTTCTCCAGCACCAAATTAATTACCTCCTGGGTGGTGACCAGCGAAGTGACCCACACGGACATTTGGGAGCCGTATGGTGGCGTGAAAAACGATGTTTCGCGATTGTAAAAATGCCCATTGATTGAACACCGACGTTTCAGCTTCGTGCGCGAACTGCAAATATGAATTCCATTATACAAATATGCTGCATAAAGCCAATGAATTTACTAACCGTCGATTGCCACTGCGACGTTTGATGGCAGCAGCACCAGTGCGCGGGGGTCTTCTCAAGACAACGCCATCCTCATTCACGTGCAAGCCCGCCTCATTAGTTCCAATGCCATCTGTGGCACCTTCTCTGCCCTCAGTGGCCGTGTAGAGCTCATCCGTTTGAGTCAGCTCGTCGCCAGCCACAGCACCGCTTAACACCTAAGCAAATGAGATAAACAGTATTTAAATAAATAACGATAAGATGATAAAGGTGATAAAAGACATCATTTCTAAATAACTTCAAATAAACTTAAGTGCCTAATATCTAATTTTTTGTTTGTACCCCACTTTGCCTTTTATTACATATTTAATTATTATACACACACATGCAAAGGCATATAGAAAGATAAGAATTGCTGCAAGACGCTTCTACAACTGCAAGCAGAATATATTACAATCTAGGCATAAATTTTAGCTAGTCTACTGCTCAAAGAACTTGCGACTTGGAGAAGCTAAATTAAATATTTAAACAAATTATGCCATTTATGGAGACTTGGAGGGATACAATTGGATAAACAAATCATTTTCATAGAGCTTATCTTCTCATTCATATCATCTGCCCCCATCTTAACGTTGTTTATTAAATTAAATAAAATATATTACCGATGATGCATCGGCACGGCTCGACTCATTTTCAATTGCACCTTCTTTGGGATAGCAATTCATTTGGATTTGTATATAACGTTGGGGTACATCACTGCGTCGCACTGTCGCCAAGCGATGAGGGCGCAGCGTTGTATCGTCATCGTCATCACTGTCGGAGTATACAAAGCAGCTGGGACCAGACTTGGAGCGATTGATGCCCTTTTCGAAAAGCTGACGGCCCTGTTCATAGGACTTATGGTGCTCCCGGCTGGGCGCTATAGACGCGAAGGCAGAGCCACTCTTCTGCAAGGCATACTGACGCTGCGATGAGCGAGGAGAGTCAATGCTGCTGCGCAAATGCATTGTGTCGTTTATAAGTGTGGGATCAATGGAGCGCAGCGCGTGCTCGCAATTGAAGCTCTTGCTCATAGCCGAATTCTCGCCGTAGAGCTTCAAGGAGTCGTGTATCCGAGAGGGATCGATGGGCTGATTGCGTTTCAGTGTGTCGTCATTTGGCTCCTGAAACGAGTTGGCACCATTCACATAATCCTGATGAACGCTACGCTTAAAATCCTCGTAGTCCATGGGCTTCAGCGTTGCATCATCAGATGTCTTGTAGTCATCCAGCGTGGTGTTGCTAGTGCTTACAGTGCTTGTGTTCTGGGTATTGGTATTTGTCGTCAAAGAGCCTGTGGCAGTCATAAAGTTATCTGAGCTGCTGCTCGTCGTGGTGTTTGTGGTTGTTGTGGGCGATGAGGCAGTGTTGATTTGATTGTTTTGCGTGTTTGTCGAAGTTGTGCTCGAGGAGCAAGTCTTGCTGGGCGAGCTCTCGCTAGACGATTGTGACGATGAAGACGGCAGCTTGACGGGCATCGTTTCATAGACCTTCTCCTTTTCACTTTGACGTCGCTCCACTTGTAGCAAGTCATCAATATCATCCCAGTCCAGTTTCTCCAGGTTGTCTAACTTGGAGGGCAACGTGCTGGATACGCAGCTGGTACTGGCCGTAATAGCATCCGTGCCGCTGCCGATTAATGTGCTCGAGGAATCCGTGTTTGTTACATCCTCGTCATCATTGTTGGAGCTCGACTGTCCGTTTACAACCTGTTCACTGCCTGGCGTAGTGTTTGCGGAGGCATCTTCCGGGGTTGTCGGCAGCTCCGATATTTCATTCAAACTACATGAATCAAAGGTCATGCTTTCCGACAATGAAATATCCGTTGAGAGTGGATCAACCTCACTAGCGGTAGTCGTGGGAGGTGCCACCGATTCGCTGCCTTCGTTTTCCTTGTCCGAGCAGCTCTCCTGCTTGACAAAAAGGGTCAAGAAATTAATGGGGAACCCATGTCAAGTATAAAAACTTACATCTTGTGCCTTGGATGCACGGCAGGAGTTGCGTTTGCGCACTATAAATGTACGTTGATCATCGTCCTCCTTCAAATGAATAACGCCCTGGACTCCCCAAAACACACGCAAAGGGCCCTCCAATATCAACCGATTGTTAACTTCACGGCTGCGTATCTCAAGGCTTTTATTATCATAAAATTGGTTGTAAACCTGCAAGTTGTAAACAATTTTTTCAATTAATGCTTTTTCCACTAATTTTATGCAACTAACGCATCATACCTTTAGCTTGGACTCCAAATGGTCGCGGGGCAACGCAGGTCCATTAGCCTGAGCGGCGACTGGTTTCTGCGCGCCTTTTACACCGTAGCTCTTGTGTGACTCAACGCGCGTGCCGTGACCAAAAAGCTGCGGTCCGAACAGCGCACCATAGCAGGGCACATGACAATAAGGCACTCCTTTATGCTATTACAATAAATGCATGCGATTAATGGCATATTACAGCAATGCAATGCTTAGCTGATTAAATACCTCTGCATGCTGGCCGGGATTAAGGCGCTTGCCGCACTCTTCGCAGCGCAAACATTCCGGATGCCAATCATAGCCCAGCGATTGTTTACGTTCCGCTGTGTTGGATCGAAATATGTAATTTGAATGCTTATTATTTAAACAAATGGCATGCACATCACGACTGTTATAATCTGTTCATGTATGAGCGTGCGGGTGTAAGTGGGTGTGAGCGAGTGTGCGCCCGTGTGTGTATGTGGGTGTACATATAGGAACACATGCATGTGTGGGTGTTTAAATTACCAAAGTAAACGGGTTTGCCGCACTTGTGGCACTTCCACATTCCGCTGTGCTGCGCCAATTGGTCACTTGGTCGGTCGGTCGGTCGGTCGGTCGGTCGGTTGGTTCAGGTCAACGTTTCCTGGCGGGGGCGTGTTTAGCGCGTTGTGACGTCAAGAAGATTTATGCAGGTTGGTTGATGTGAACAAGGAACGCAAACACGTAGAACAAGAACACAAGACAAAGGGTAAACAAATGTGAAAAGCACACAACGACGACTGCGGCGATTAACGACGACGAGGACGACTTTTAATCATTCAGCGCTTTACTTTCATAGTTTCTTTCAAGAAATTAGCAGCTGGCGCTTTTAAATAATTTGTAAACTGCTTTTGCATTGATAATAACAACGTTTTTATAGAAAAATTAAATTACACTAAACCAGCACCAGGCGAAAGAAGCAGAAGAACCAAAGGCAGTGCTAGTGCTGCACAGCGTACAAATGCTTTTCAACACTGTGCATGCGTTTTGGCCAAATTTAGCACATTATTAAGCGCAAGTAGAAAGTGAGACAACGACGACGAAGACGTCGACGTTGTAGTGTGCGTCGCTTGGTGGCAAATTTTTGTTAATTACCTTATAATAGCTTCAACGTTCAATTAATTACTAGCTCATCTACCAAGTGTGGCAGCTGTTTTAAAAAAATGTGCGCGTGTCATTGCAACTCAGCCACCCACATTTAAGCATTGCTTTGCTCAAATCGAGGGGATCAATTTCAGCAGAAGCAACAGCTGAAAGAAGCCAAATATTTCGCTGCGCGATTTTTGTAAATAGCCAACAGTGCAAATACTGCAGTAGCGTGCGCGTGTGTGAGTGCGTGTGTGTGTCTAGCAATGCGCGCCACAATTGAGTTTGAGGAATGCCTAAAGGATTCGCCGAGATTCAGGTACACATTAAGCCATCGCGACGGCTCACCTTCAGTCACATAACAAAGCCAAGCCACACTTACCACCCCCCAACCCCCGCTCAAAACACGGTGCGCATTATGCGCATTCTATTTCGGCACTTGCCATTTGGTATTTGCATTTTGGCTCCCTGACAGTGGGTTGGCTATATATTTTATGTAGCGTGACTGGTTCCGCTTGGATATCGAGCTATCAACAGCTTTCGTTCGAAGCGCCCCCTCCCCCTCCCTAACAACGGCTCTAATATAGCTGACGCTTAATCATCATCGAGAAAACTTTGCACTTCGCTTCAACATCGTCAGAGTTTCGGAATGTATCATTCGTTCACCGTATGATGGGAAACATATGGATGTGTGTGTGTGTGTGTGTTTGTTCATTTGTTTGTTGCTAATTATTGTGTCAATCGATCGGACGCCTTTCGGCACTCATTGATAAGATTTCTCCCAATTGCCAGCCCATCTCAGTTCCCATTAATCTCGCCCAGAGACAAAGCTTTCGCTCGATTGCCACAGACACTTTTTAATTGCTAGCCCAAGCTTAGCTTTCACATGAACCAAAACGACTCAACAGGTTACAGACAAACAAAAACAAAATTACAACTATTGCAGACTAAGGAGATGGAAAGAGGCTTTGCCATCTTTTGCCTTCGTATGCAATTCTGGCTTAAAGTCATTTAAAATCGCTTCTTTAATTAAATGCACATACGGCACTTCAATAAAGTGGCATAAATTAAAAAAGTCAACATAAATAAACAGCCAGCAGCGACTACGCCGCAGCTGTCATTGCCAGCAGGCCCGTAAACCTCTCCCATTACCTACGCCCCCCGCCCTGTGCACAAAGGAGACAAAGTTAATTGTTTGCGACAGAGACTCGGTCGTTGTTTGCATCCACTAAACAATAACAAGATTTCTACTAACGTCTGCAATTCTGTTCTTGTCCCAGACAATTCATATCGAAGGAGGAGGCGGACATCGAGCACTTGGAGCAGAAGCTCGAGAAAATTATCAAACTATGCAATGTGGCTGTCGACTCGGGCAAGGAGTATGTCAAGAACCAGAGGTAAACTGCGCACTTTTACTCTTACTTTCTATTCAAAGTCTTATCTTCATTTTATATTTACGTATTTTTTTATTACTTATAGCGCCTTTGCCATGTCCCTGTGGGATCTGCAACAGCATTTCCTCGACAATAAAAATGCGCATAATGCGCTGGGCAAGTTGATTCATTGCTTTCAGGTGCGTCGTCCATTGTAGGTAATTACTCGAAAGACTTTTAGACTTATCCGATGGTGTTTTTTTGTGTCTATTTTGACAGGAAATGAATAAGTTTCACACGATATTGTTAGATCAGGCTAGTCGAACAGTGTTGAAAAATCTCAATGTATTTGTCAAGGACGATATTAACCAGGTCAAGGACTACAAAGGGCACTTCTTGAAAGTCTCGGAGGGCTACGACAATGCGCTCATTAAGAACGCACAGGTGCGTCCAGCGCAGTGCTTTCTATGTGTCCATCTTAAGCAGTAAATCCCTTTCCCCATCCACAGGCGAGCAAAAATCGGCCACAGGAAGTCCAGGAGGCAGCCAACATACTCTCCGCCTCCAAGTCTTGCTTTCAGCACACGGCTCTGGACTATGTGAACTATATAACGCTGGTGCAGGCTCGCAAGGTGCCTTCCATACTTTCAACGGTAAGTATTAAAAGTCTAGTCCATAAACTATATATATGTGTTGTTTTTGATTAGGTGACGAATCAGACAGATTGATTTCATAAACTGCACTAGTTCCCAGCATAAGGCTTAAATAGAATAATATTCAGAAATAAAGTACCGAAGAGTACACAGAGCAGCGCCTACTTATACTAAATACCTAAGATTATTTATATTATTATTTGGCAAATCATTATTTGATACCATCTACGGCTCTTATCGGCATTTGGTAAGGCGATATATTTACCGTGAATGAAATGGCATTGTCTTCGACGTAAATAACTAAAAATCAACAATAATTGTACTTATGACGTCATGTTCGCGATATACTCCAAATGGATATATATGTAGTTTGTTATTTTTTTATTATTATTTATTTTGTTCTGTATCGCTGGCTCATTGATCGGCGTTGAGTCAGTTGGCACCGGGCAGAAGTTTTAGTCGGTCGTGAAGTGCGCTCGTTGCAGGTTCGCTGAACGCCTCCAATATGGGGCAATGTGTATTCATTCTATTCATAAATAAGAGCAATTGTTGAACGTGATTTTTGCTGATCGTCGTATATTCTCTTTGACAGTTGCTGGACTATTATCAGGCGTGCGTGACCTACTACCATCAGGGCTTTGATTTGTGCAACGACTTTGACGAGTTCTTCAAGAATATCAGCGAGGATTTGAACGCGCTCCGCGGCGACTATCAACAGCTGGAGAAGGTCATGCAGAATCGACACATGAGCGTGAATCGGTATTGCGATTCGAATACGAACAGCTCATCGCACAATGTCGAGGGTTATCTGTTTAAGAAGAAATCGAAGGGCTTCAAGACCTGGTGTAGACGTTGGTTTTACCTCAGCGACAATCAGCTGGTCTATAGGTGCGTGCAATATCTATATCCTTCAACCTTGCTCATTTCTTTTGATTTTTCCCATTCGTTTTGCTTGCCGGTTGAATCGTCTTCATTTGTTTGCCATTTTGTACTCGTTATCTCATTTCTCTTGTTCTGTTGTTGTTGTGCTTGTGATTGTGATTTGTTGTGCTGTACGCTGAAGTGATTTGGATTCGCATTCCAGAAAACGCAGCAACGAGGACTCGTTTTCGGTCATGGAGGAGGATCTACGCATCTGTACCGTGCGGCCGGTCAATGAAGGTGATCGCCGCTTCTGCTTTGAGGTCATCTCGCCAACCAAGTGAGTACCGCTTCATTCAGTATTTGTTATATAATAACAATGCTTTTCACACAGATCCCACACACTCCAAGCGGACTCCGCGGACATGCTCTCGTTGTGGATCTCGGCGCTGCAGCATAGCATTGGCGCGGCCATTCAGCATGCATCCACGCATCACTCGCGCCCGCAATCGACAAGTGCCGCGAACGCGCTGCCCGCGAAGCGACGAATGTAAGTGTGAAGTAATCGAAATTTTGATAACAGCTCTATAATGAGTCATGCTTAGCCACTGGGAGGAGTTTCTCAAAATACCGGGAAATGCAGAGTGCTGTGACTGTCGCGGCTCGAATCCGCGCTGGGCTTCCATCAACTTGGGCATAACCCTGTGCATCGAGTGCTCCGGTGTGCATCGCAGCCTGGGCGTGCATTATAGCAAGGTGCGCTCCCTGACCCTAGACGCCTGGGAAACGGAGAATGTCAAGGTGATGATGGAATTGGGCAACGAGGTCGTCAATCGTATCTATGAGGCACGCATCCCCGAAGACTGTGAGCTAAGGAAACCCACGGAACAATGCGAGATTGGAGTGCGCGAGTCCTGGATCAAGGCAAAATATGTAGAGCGGCGTTTTGTGTGCGGCATGCCGAAGCCACAGGATCTAATGGCTAGTGAAACTGCCGAGGTGCTAAGCATAGAAAGCGGCGAAGCAGCCGACGACGGCGGTGTAGATGCTGGAAGAAGCATTGGTGGAGGAGTTATTGGAAAGCGAACGACTCTCTCGCTGGGCGGCACACGCAAGTGGACAGTGAAGAAGTTGCGGCGGCGACGCCAGCAGAGGCCGTTACCCAAGACATTTAGCGATGACCCGAGCATATACAACACAGCAAAAACTGGAGACGAGCTAGACGACGATGATGACGAGTCAATAAACATTCCATCAATGTCGTTGAGCATATCCCGAGATGATTTGTTAGTAATTGGCGATGATTTGGCATTGGATAGGTACGAAACTCCCGGCATTTTGGGCAGCGACCAGGAGAGCACTGAAGGCGAATCCGACACAGAGATGCCAGAGGAAATACCCTTCACTCAATTGGATGCCAATCTGCTGCTCTACAAAGCAGCTGCTGTGCATAATCTTCCCGTGATGTGTATGGCCTTCGCTTTGGGCGCGTCCAAGCACTGGAAGAATGCAGAGGATCGACAGCGCTCCTTTTTGCACCAGGCTGTGCTGTCTGGCTCTGTGATGGCATGCGAGTATCTGCTGCTTAATGGGGCGGCCATTGATGCAGTCGACGAGCTGGGCTACAGCGCTCTGCATATATCCACGGCCAAAGGACACATTGCTCAGGTATATTTACTGCTGAAGCACAAGGCCGCCTACGATCTGGCCTCCAGTGATGGCAAGAAGGCACTGGATATCGCCGTTGAACAGAAGAATGCGGACATCGTGACGCTGTAAGTTGCGACTCCATTATGCCGCATTTAGATGTCTTGCTAATATAATTTATTTCACTTCAGTCTGCGCCTGACTCGCCTGAATGATGAAATCGGCCTTAACGACGAGTATAACGGCGAGGATGAAACGTATAAGGATGTGATGAAGGACTTCTCTAACTTTGCTGCCAGTCAGCCGCGCATGCTGCGCCAGCGCAACGATTCGAATACCCTAGAATCACAGCGCAGCTCTCTAACCAACTCCGACTAGCAGTGGCAGTAGGCCAGCTTGGCCCAGTCGACAACTTACCTGGCGCGCAGTAGATATTCCAATGCTTAGTTGTCCATATCTTATTTAGCTTGTTGCCAACTCCTGCTATGCGAAATTGTAAAACGTTGTTCATTTATGTGCTAGCATTTTCTGGGGCACCGCCAACTCGAAACGTATTTAATAAGCAATCTCATTTAAAGGCGCTCTCGATTCTGATCTAATTTATTGCATTGCATGGCACGTGAGTTGCGTATTGGTTTGATGCTTTGTTGACGTTAAATTTATTAGCTTAGGTCGATAGTTAAGTGCACGTCGCGTGTAATCCGTATTTATATAAATGTTTATTGTTTACAAATGTTTAATTATATATATATATATACATATATATAGTTATAGCTATATATATTTGTATATGTACATGCATTTGCGTATTGTACATGTATGTTATATGTATTATATTAAACGATATTATTATTGTATTATACTAAATCTATGTAGCTAGCTATCTTATACAATTATTACGTAACACATTGAAGCTGTTGCAAATGTTTCAAATTTCTAATTGTTAATAATAAGAATTTGCGTGTTACGTGCTAAACATTTATTTTTCGCATACATTTCTTCCACTGCTCCAAACCAATAAAGATGCAGAAAATGTGCTTGTTTAGTGCCAAAGTTAAAATTGAGCACTTGAAAATTTCGAATAAATTTGAGTAAACTGTTTAAAATCTATACACAGAAAATACTTTCAATTATGCTAATTGGATTGTCGGGATAAAAACTTAAATAATTAAGAGAGTGCACAAATACAATTAGAACATTATTCAAATTCCGTTTCATTTCCATTGCCGTCCGTTACGCAATCTCCGCCCGTGTCCTTGACCTTGTGCACGTTCTGAATGTGCCGCTGCACAGCGCTGCGATCGTTGAACTGACGTCCGCACTCCTTGCAGGCAAACGTGACGCCTGCGTGGGCGACCAGGTGGCGACTCAGGCCCGAGACATGATTGAAGCTGCGCTTGCACAGATGGCACTTGTGCTGGCGCTCCCCCTCCAGGTGCATGCGGTTAATGTGCTGCTGCAGATTGGTCTTCTGAGCGAAGCAAGTCTCGCAGTGGGGGCATTGATGACGCTTCTCGCCCGTGTGTGTGTCCATGTGCCGCTTAAGGACCTCGCGCTGCGAAAACGACAGCTCGCACTCCTCGCATTTGTATGGCTTAAGTCCGGTGTGAATGATCATGTGACGCTTCAGCGAACTGGCGCAGGACAGCTGCAGTTGGCAAACGGGACACTTGAGTGCGCCGCCTGTGCCGTTCTTCAGCGTCTTGATATGCGTGCTCAGGTGGCGAGACAATGTCTTCTCCGTGGCAAACGAAATGGGGCACAGCTGGCATTGGAAGGTTTTCAGCGTATCGCTGACGCGGCCCACAGTTGGCTTCGAGCTGCGTGGCGCGCGCTTCACCACTAAATCACGTTTTGATCTCGAGGGCGGTGTCGTGACATCACTGCATGTCTTTTCGTTCGACTGCAAGCGCAATGATTTCGGTTATCTTCAATGACTGCTAATCCTCAAGTTGGTACTCACCAATATTATGACATTCTCGTTAAACTCATACAACTGCTGATCGTCGCCTCCGCCATCATCGAGATTAAAGACCATCACGTCTCCGATTTCGTCGGACTTGGCGTCCGTAAACTGTATCTCTCCATTGTCCTTAACTGTAAGGGAAAGTAAATGTCTGTTACTAAACCAGTTAATTGGACTATTAGCCTAGTGCCTACTATTATATGATGTGATGTTCTTCTCCTGCTGAAACTCTGTCGAGGAGCTAGGCGTCGAGTTTGTCGTTGAGGCGGCATTTATAATATAGATTTCACCATTTTGGCTTGTCACCACATCTCCAGCCCCGACCATCTTTATATCCCGGAAATCGTCACTGCCATCTGGGGCAGATGCATCCATCTCCGCATCGTCCGTGGTGACTACCTCCCCCTTAGATTCGGTTTCAATCAGAAAGTCAGCGCTTTCAGAATCGGATACTTTGGGGCGGCGCTTCTTCTGTTGAAGTACAGGCGATGAGATGCGGCCACGTTTTCGGGTCACACGCTGCTCAATGGTGGTCTGCGATGCTGGCAGAGATATGGGGACTGGTGCTGGTGTTGATTCCACAACCGATTCTTCGTTCTTTGGCTTTAAGTCGACTGGCAACTCGCCCAATGTTTCCCAGAGACCGGCCTTCTTCTCAGCCAAGAACACCTCAAGCTCACCCAGCAGCTTAACGAGCTGCTCCTTGCGGCTCTCCTCTTGTACTTCGTCACGCAGCTGTTGACGCACATCATTTCGCACCTCGTCCGCCAATTGCTTGCGCATTGCATCGCGCGCGGAATCGAGGCGAGTTTCAAAATCCTTTTCCATTTCCTGCTTTAAATTTTCCTGACATTTTTGGGAGTTTTTCTCGTAGAGCATTTCCAGTTTTTCGATAAATGCCATCGACTCTTCGAACTCCAGCTCATCCTCGTCGGATTCGTTGTCCAATGATTTGGCAAAGACCCGACTCTTTTTACCCATACTGACCAAACGGATGTGCTTGCGGAGCTTCTTATCAGCCGCTTGGCTACGTTGCCGAAACAGAAACGACTTCTCCAACTGGTAGCGGCAATCTCCGCAGATCTTTTTCGGTAAACCATCCGTTGACTTTGCCTCCAATGAGAGGCACGCCATCAAGCGCATCGGAACTGAGGGCTGTGTGTCATCCTCAGCAAATATTGTGTGCGGATCCTTGAGCTCCTTTAGGCAAAGGCGGCACCACGTCTCTAAATCTGGATAAAATTCCTCTGTAGTCGACATTACTAAAATCCTAATTACTATCTCGCATTGCACGCAACAACAGACGCTAAAATTATAAGGCCAGCAAACCGAGTTATCCAACACTGTCAGTCACGCATACAGCTGTGGCAACCCAAAAACTTAACATGTTGGAAAATGTTAACATTGGCGCGTAGTAGTTCATTTTTCAAACGCTACTGTTATGCTTGAATGTTTTAAAAAATTAAGTTATTTAATATAAACGTTATTTTGAAACCACATTCAAAATCAAAGAACAGTGGAATGCAATGCTTCTAATAAATATATCTGAAGTGAAAACGATTTTTAGTCTGTACTTCTAAAACTTCTTAAAATGTTTTATTTATTATTAACATCTTTGAAATATTTTGATGCCATAACTTCATAACTCAAAAATAGTCATCCAGTGCTGTAAACTAAATATATTAGTGTTTCTCAAATTGTTTTGAGTTTTTAGCGCTACTTTTTATTTGTTTTATAAAAAAAAAAAAAAACATGTATATAATTCAATATATATAGTAGAATATAGATCAATTATAGGCATTATATTTTTCTATTTAACATTTTTCTTCGTATTAAGCGATCCTCGAAGGCGACATCGATAGCAATTTCGAATTTTTTGCTGACCCATGCCATGTATTTGGCAAATGCGATCCCTCAATTGTATGCGAGACAACTCTTTGTGTTTATGGCGCACTCGGGGAGCTTTCACAGGAGATATTAGATCTTTAGTAGATAGGAAATTGGCAGAGCTTCCATACTCTCGCAAGTGGCTGTACTGAGAGTTATCCATATTGATTTCAACCATTGGAAGAACTTTTGACGTTGTCGGCATTGGTTCCATAGCGGGAGCCGTGTTGCTGGAAGACGTTTGCTGTATTGGACTTGGAATAGTTTCTGAAATAGTTTACTTATGTTAGTGGAATCGTTTTAAATGAAATCTTCGTTCTTACCAATAACCTCCACTATGCTCTCTGTACTGTTATTCAAATCATTAATGGACTCTGCGTTGGGCATCAGGTCGGAACCAATTTGGTCCGTTATAGTGGATGAGCTCTCCATCTCAGCAGCGTCCATATCTGACAAAAAGCAGTCTGAGCCAAATGCCTGGGAGCGAACTGCATTGTTGCGTTTGTGGACAAACCAAGTTTCAATCTCATAAAACAGTTGATCCAACACTTTTAGCTGACATTTGTTTTTGACGTCCGCGATGATGAGGCTCTCCACTTCACTGCGGACTTGCTGCTCGATTTCATCTCTCACTTGTTGTTTGCACATGACGACCAAGTCACTCTTGTAGCTGTCTATTTCGCGTCGAATCATCTGAGCTGCCTCTTTGCGCCAATGGGCGTTGCTTTCTGAGCAAGCTGTTGGCGTACAATTGGCTACATCTTTAAGCAAGAGGACATCCTGTTTGTCGCCATCTAGTAAGTTACTTTCATATTCAAAACTCCGGCCAAGGCGTGTGAGCTGACGTAGACGGCGATCAGCAGCGTGACAACGTTTTCGAAAATAATGAAACTCTTCCAAATGCAGGCGGCAGACTTGGCAAATGAGTTGCGGAAGTTTGTCGTTGGGATCAATCTCCAGACCTGTGCAGGAAAGGATTTTCACGGCCACTTGGCCATTGCTGATAACGAAGTTGGCATCTTTCCCTAGACACAGTCGGCAAACCGTTGACATCTTTCTTATTATTATTTTTATTTATGAATATTAAAAATAATATAGAAAGACAAAACTACGAAAGGACGCCTTTTTACAGTGTGACCAAATTCGATATTTGCAAAATATACCAGGTCTGCAATATCTTCAGCTTTACAGGAAAATACCAAAAATCAAAAGTCCATTTACAAATTAAAATACTGAAATAAAGCAGTATTTTGAATATTCACTTTTAGATTTATCTATGGAAGTAAATAAATACTGTATGAGCAAACAATTACAAAAGTTTGAATGGAAATAATTTGGTTTGAAAATCAAAATTTCCCAGCCTTTTTGAATAAAATTCTGAATAAAAGAATGTTTCTCAAGAAATAAAATTGATTGTGGGCCTTTCGAAAAAAAGTAATTAAAGCCCTTCACAGGCTTTTAGTATTAGCTATAACTACTAACCATACCATATATGGCTAGTGCTACAACTATGAAGATCAGAGAATACTTCCATATTACAAACCCTCTCCCATTGTCGACGAATCATAAAAATACCACTCAAATAAAAACACATCAGTTATGAAACAATTTTGTTATAATTCATTAAATATTAAGTATAAATATGAAGTTAACTATCAAGTATTATATACACAATTACAATAAGATATTCAGTCACTATAATGCTTCTATATATACAAAACGATATACATAAATATATATGCATTTATATTATCATATCCCAAATTTTAACTCACTTCCGCATCTTCAATAAATATATGCCTTATTATCTTTTTAAAAATATACAACAGTCGTGATGATCGTCGCTTTAAGAATTGGTTTGGGGCCTCAGGATCTCTGCCAAAGGATTGCCTACTTACAGCTAAGTGTTCGTTTACAAAAGGTCAAAGATATTTTTAATAAATAGTATTGATCAGCATTAATCATAATTAACATTGAAATACAATCATTTTTCCTTCATATGGGCGTATAGTACATACATAACTACAAAATATATTACAATAAATTTGACGTCTACGTCGGCATGTGGAACTGCAAGTATGTTTTAAGTATGTGTGATGTGTGTATGAGTGTGGGTGTGGGTGTAGTTGTGGGTGTGTGGGTCGCCTAATCGTGACACCAGCTCTGTGGCAGCACATAGTCCTTCACCTTGTACAAGGCATTGGCATACCAGTGCAGTCCGTTCTGCTGCTGCGCCGTGGCATCCTTTGGCGTTGACTTGTCCTGCGCCGTGCGCAGCTGACCCTTGGCTGGCATCCAGGACTGTAGCGTGGACAACAGTCGCATGGGCGCCAGGCCCCAGTGCGCCAGCGATTGGCTGCTGATGACGGCGTAGCAGGAGGCGGCCACCGAGTTAACCACAATGGTGCCTTCGCGCGTGAGTGGCGCCACAACGCCGCGACTCTGCACACTGTCCACCCGGAGCACGCGCTGTGGACGTAGCTCGCCCGTGGCATCGTGCACCAGCACCTGGCTCAGCTCCTCCACGCGATCCGCAAAGACAAACTCAAGCGTCTGTCGCTCCGGCTGCCAGACTGCTATCAAATGCGCGGGCGTCAGGTTGAGCACGGCGCCGCCATCCGTGTGCAGTTGCACAAAGTTCTCCACCTGCTCCAGATTGCGATCCATGAAGAGTATAACCTCGCTGTACACCGGTTGTCCCTTCGTGTCCATGCTCAGCACCCGATCACCAATGGCGAGCTCACCCAACGCCTTCTCTGCGCCGCTCTCCAGCAACGCTGTGCTCTCGGGCGTGAAGCAGCCATGCACATGGGAAATCGAAGGCGACGAATCTGAAGAGAGAGAGAGAGAGAGAGAGAGAGAGAGAGAGAAATTATTAGTCAACTGTTGACAGGAGTGACAAAGAGGAGGGGAAATGCGGCCAGGTAATGGCATTAGTGAGCCTAATCTAATTTGGCGTTAATAATACTTGCCCTGCCAACCGTCAAACCGCCCAACCGTCCAATTGCCAAAAACCCTACAAGTCAAAAAGGTTTTCACAGTTAGGACGCAAGGCAAACCGTAATCGCAACCCGTAGCCCGTAGCCCGTAACCCGGCCCAGTGCAGGCAGCCAAAACAATGGTAACTGCCTTTTGCGGCTTTCAAACAAAAACCGCCGCCAACTGCACGAAGAACGCACAAAATGCGATCTGCCAACTGATAGCCAAGCATATCAATAACATGCACAATAGCAGCAGCAGCAGCAGCAGCAACAACAATAACAATAACTTAGGCAACAGCGGCAACGGCAGGCGAGGATGTTTTTGTTTCGAGTTTAACAAAATTGTGATCTTGTTTTTTTTGCTTAAAGATTAGCCCCTGGATCAGCCCAGCGAGCCTGAGCTCGAGCTCGAGCCAAAGCAGCTTAGCCACAGGCACAGCCAGAGTGCACCAAGTGCCAAAGGATGCTGGGCAGCTCAGGTAGAGACCCAGCCAGGATCTGAACGCAACCTGTGCACAAATTCAATTACCAAACATGTTGCAACCCAGCGCCGATCAACAGCAGCCGCATTAATCATCATCATTAATAGCTATTGGATTACATGGCAGGAGCAATTGGGCCACCCAGCTGAAAAACTGAGAATGTCGGCCATTTTCCTTGACAGCAGCAGCAGCAGCACCAGCAGCAGCAGTTAGAACTTTCTTTTCCGCATCTCGTGCACATATTTCACACCCGAAGCGCCGCTCGTTCTCCGCCAGTTCATATTAAAAAGGAGAGAGAGAGAAACATTCCAGACCCACAAAGTGGCCACTAACCGTGCGCTTTATTATAATGAGTGGCCATAAAAGTGGCATTGTTGCTGCGGTTGCCGCGCAACGAAATTCCAATGAAAATGCACCTAAGATTTCCATTGATATTGATGCGTTTGGTAAACACGCACACACGCACACACACACACTAACACTCGCTGGGCAGAGACAAGAGTGTAAAAACAATAAAAAGCGGATTAAATACAAGACAGCGGTCCATAAAGCGCTCCATAATCGATGCTCAGACGGGAGCAGCCGCTGCCAACGGTAACCCTAGACAAAAGCAAACCAAAGGGAAGTAACTGAGTAACAAGCTTAACTAGCAAGAAAAATTTGGTGTGAAACCTACAAAAAAACTAAAGCGAAAGAAGAAACAAAATAAATGTAAGCAAGTGTGTGTGTGTGTGTGTGTGTGTCTGTGTGTGTGGGTATCCACAGCACACGAGAGCAACAGCGAACTGGCGAGAAAAATCTGAGGCAGACGACGGCGGCGGCGGCGGCGGCGGCGAGTGGAAAGTGAAGAACTTGAAGGGTCATAAATTAATAAACCATTAAAGTGGTTAAAATTATCGTTATTTTATCTTTGTTGTGAAGACTAAACTGATAAATTATTACAAAACAGAGGACAGCCGCACACAGTGACACAGAGAGTGCGATAGAGAGCGAGAGAGAGGGAGAGGGAGAGGGAGAAAGAGAGACTGCCTGGCATGCTGGGTTATGTGACTAGCTGTGGTGACTGATCGCTTGGACAGCATTAACATGAACATGCACACACCGAGCACCGAGCACCGAGCATCGAGCATCGAGCATCGAGCACAGAGCACAAGAGGCAAACACGACAACAACACGCTTTGGGGCTTTAATGCGCGCGCGCGACCGCTCGCGACACACACAGCAACAACAACAACAACAGAGGCAGCAACAACATGTCGGAATACAAAAAAAAAAAGAGTGAAAAAAAATTAGTGTCGACAAAAAGGTTTACAGCCATTACTCTTCGTTGCTGCCGCTGCTGCTGCTGCTGCTGCCGCTGCTGCTGCTGCTGCTGCTGCTGTTTGGGCCACATACAAAAGACTTAGGCAACGAACTGGCCGCGCACCACTGACAACGCTGTGCCAAAACTGTCATAAGCGCGTGGTTTATGTGCGTCGGCCTATCAGCAATCAATCGCTCGGTTATTTATTAATAGCTGCTAGGCCATTGCATACCAAAGTTGTCAGCGTCGTGGCGCAACACATGGCATTGTTCCCTGCCGCCATTTGACACTGCAGCAGGACCACACACAGACACACGCACACACACACACACACACACACAGAGGCATTCACACGCTGCAGTTGCATCCTTGCATTGGCCACTTGTTTAGCATTTGTCGGCTTATTGTTTGACCTTTTGATTTTGCTGCTGCCGAGGCCCAACTATTGATAGCCAATGACACCGCAAGGACCTTTTTTTCTGCTTTGACTGTTTGTGCGGCGGCCTCTTTCATGAGCAATTAGAATCAATGAGTCGAGCTGCGCAAGGACACTCGCCACGGCCCTTTTGATGCTGCTGTGGGCCGCACTAAAGTCAAAATATTGTGATGCCTGCAGCCTCGTGTGTGGCTATTTAGCCCAGCCTTTATGTTTTCTTAAGTCTTCCTCCCTTCTTTTTTTTTTTTTTTTTTGTATTTGTGTGGGAAATTCCTGAGTCATCTAGAAATTTTAGTAGCTAGTTGAGAAAATCCGAATCATATTGCAAAACTAAAGCAAAGAACTTGGCTGCTAGCATAGCTATTTCAACAGCTTCCTCTCTGGGTGTTGCTCTCTCTCTCTCTCTCTCTCTCTCGCTGGCTGTCTCTGTCTCGCTCAGCAAGAAAACTTAATTGTTTTGGCCTTTTTGGTTGGCTAACTTCGCCTGTGCGCTGGCGCATTTTCTCTTGCCTCAGCTCTTCTGGCAGTTTCGTTATGTTTCGGGGAAAACTGGTTGCTTGCCATAATGGCAGCAAGTTATACCACACTTACACACACACTCACACACTCACACACATACACTAACTCGCACACAGTGTTGCTAACTTGTTGGCCGTTTCAGTTTTTCAATTAGGTCCGCGCGCAGGTTTTAACTCGGCATTTAATTCATCTTGGCCTGGCCTGAGAAACGCTTTGGGTGTCGTATCATCAATTCGTTTAATTTGACAGGCGCAAACCTAAACATGTCAAAACAACAACAACAACAACAACAACAACAACAACAACAACAACAACAACAAGCTAACAACATGCGGTTAGTCGCTGTTTGTGGACCCGGCTCTCAGGCTCTGCGCTGCTGCGACTCCTCTGACTGGACTTGGACGGTTTCGGGGCCGGTTTCGACAATGTAGCCGCTGCTTCCCATTTTTTCTCATTTTTGTCTGTCTTTCTTCTTTTTGTTGTGTATTGTTGTTGCTGTTATTTTCTGTTACCACACGCTCGCACTCGAAATGAACAAGGCACGGCTGCAGACTGACAACTGGGCAGGAGACGGAGGAGCTGAGCATCGGGGATTGGGAACTGGGAACTGGGAACTGGGTAACTGCAGCTTGGCTAATTTGACTGGACTGCAAAATTTGCCAACGCCTGTCAGCTTAGCGATGCTTGTAAGTTGGGAAACATGTGAAATTACGCTTGTTAGTGTCACTTCTGGCTAACAGGCCAGCCAGCCGGACAGACGGCCAACCCATTGGCCATTGCCCATTGCCATTGGCATTTGACATGCAAGCATGCTGGGGTCGGTGTATATAGAGACTATATGCCATGTGTGGATGCAATATGCAAGCTGACGAAGCGCTTACCTGATTTGACAGAGCAGTAGATGTGCCTTCGACTGACGTAGGACACCCAATCGAAGCCGGCCTCGACGGCCAGGCGCGCCAGCATGCCGTATTTGGATTGATCGCGATCGGAGGTGGCAATGGTGACGGCACGGCCCTCGTAGTGCAGCGACTCCTGGCCATGCTGATGGTCCTCGTCCCAGCTCTCGGTGACCAGCAGGCGAACGCCGGGCCACTCGTTCATCACTGAGTAGGCCAGCATATTCAGCTTCTCTCTGCAGCGCTGTGGAGCATACGAAATCAAGAGGAAATCAATTAATAAATGCATAATTCTGGTCATAGGGCGCGCTCTAAATTGAAGCTCAAACAAGAAACTAAAAAACAATACGCCATATTTAACGCACACGCACAATGGGCCCAAAGCCCAAAGAGAGCGCGTGAGTGAGTGAATGAGCGAGCGAGACAGCAACAGCGCATGCGACTGGCAGAGCAACAGATGTGCGTGTGTGTGTGTGTATTTATATTGCGCTCGCATTGGAGAGGCGTGGTATTTAGGCATTCATTTCAGAAGGGCCAGCGTTCATTTTCAGTTTTCAATGTTTTTTTCTTTAACGATTTTTTGTTGGTTTTCTGTTCCTTGTTTTTTTTTTTTTTTTTTGGTGGGCGGCCAAACGAATAACTTAGGCAACGAACTTGGTGGCTTTGGGCGCATCCTTTGAACCTGTTGAAACTCAACCTCAACAAATACATGAGTCTGACTATTTTCAGTTGTAGCTCTTGTTTGCATTTTGCTCTTCCTTTTCTCTTCTCTGTGTGCAAGGGCAAAGGCAAAGGCTTAGTTTGATTATTTGCCCATGCACAGTTCAAATAATGCCCCAGAGCCAGAGCCCTGACCCTCGCGTGTATAAGTAAATATCAAAGATTAGACATTGTCTGACCTTTTCCCATTCTTTGCCTCTTTCTTTCGGTTACACTTGTCTTGTTTGCCAATGCGGTGGATCGGACTATATAGGCATATAGGTACATACATATATGCCTGCACTTATATACATACATATGTAAAATATATATTTTTGTATTTTAGTGTCGGCGCATTTGCGTTGCTCTCTGTTTTTTTTTTTTTTTCTTTTTGCTTTTAACGCTTGCATACAACAAAAAGAAATGAAAGGAAAAAGGATACAGCGGCAATGCAAATATTGGAATTTCATAAGACAACAACCGAATTGAGTGCCCAAAAAAAGAAAAAACTGAAATAAATAAATAAAAGCCAAAATATAAGGAAAATGTGGTCATTGCTGTGCGCAATCGGCAGCCACAAAATCAATTATCAACGGGCTCGGGTCTTGGCCAGGCAAACGGCCTGACCGGCTGACGGGCTGGCAGTTAGGCAGGCAGAAGTCGCAGCACAGGATGTGTATTTGGCTCATTGTGTGCAAACATTTGGCACGCAGTTCTAGCTGGCGTAAAATCAATTTTCAAGATCCTTTTTAACAAGCCACAACATCAGCCTGCCCCAGGTCGTATATTTTGGGACTTTGTTTTGATTTTGGGTGCGCCGCATTGTTTGCAGTCTATTGAGACTGTTGTTGTTGCTTGGTTGTTTGGTTGTTTGGCAATGCCAAGCAAATCGGTTTTTAATTTGTCACACCACAGTTGCTGGCTGTGCCGAATTGGACAGCAGGACAAAGCTGAAACGCATTCCAAGAAGAGTTCAATGGTATTTGCATATAGATATAAATATCCCCCTCTCTCTCTCCCTCTCTCTCTCTCTCTCTCTCTGCCTGTCTCTGTCTATGTAGCTTTGCTTTATTAAAAGGCTTAACCAGTCGAGTGCTTGGCTGCTGCTGCTGCTGCTGTTGTTGCTAATGAGCACAAAAGCGTAACGCCAAACAGCAAATAAAAGCACAACAACAGCAACAACAACAGCAACAACAACAACAACAGCAAGAGCTGCATAGTCTTTGTCTTAAGCATGCCAACGATGTTTACCCAACATGCTAATGCATTGGCCTCTTGTTGCTTGATTGAACCGATCCGAACCGGGCCCGATCGCTGCACAAACACGGCCCCAGTCGAAGTGGCAAGAGGAAAATGCCGACGGGTACGTTAAGTAAACATTCGTCGTCGTCGTCGGCAGCGTCGGCGGCGTCGGCGTCGGCATCGGCCCAAAAAGATGGCTAAATAATGTGTTTGTATTGTAAGTGGCATGGCTGTTAGACAACAAACTTCAGCAAAGGCAAGTGTAAATACGCGAGTGTCAGTTGCCATGCTGTGTGTGTGCGTGCGTGTGTGTGTGCGTGCACTTATGCCTTGGCCAAAAACCAAAAGGCCGAAAGAAAAGCTGCCGCATTAATTAGACATTAAACAAGGTGTGAACTTTGCCAGCTACGGCCACGCCCCAAACCTGAGCTGATTTGTTTACACTTGGCTTGCATTCGAAATACAATTTTTTTTTTTCTTTCTTAGGAGTTTTCGGTGTTGATTTTATTTCTTCTTCTTTTCTTTCGTTTTCTTCTATCGCTTGGCAGCTTTCAACGCCAATGCTGAATGCCCACGGTACGTTAGGGTCCGCTGATGCGTTTTTAATTGCCGCCTGGCTGCAGGTTTTATTGATTTAAATCGTCTGCCAGCTGCCAATTTGACGCGCTTAATGGCACGCATTTAGGCGGCGCGAGAAGCAAGAAGCGAAAAGCGAGAAGCGCCAAGCGCCAAGCGCCAAATTGCTGGCTCCATTATTGGGCTGCTCATCATCATTAGGCCAAGTGATGTGGAGCCATGTAAATTGCAATTAAATGCAATCTCGCCCAGCTTCAAATCGAGCTTTGTTTGTTTTTGCAACACTGACTGCAGCAGCAGTTGCAGCAGCAGCAGCAGCAGCAGCAGTTGCAGTTGCAGTTGTTTCAGTCTCCGATTACAATGGCTAATGATTAGGAAACGACACAATTTAACGACATAATTCAAGAGCGCATCAAGTTACGAGCCACAGCCAAATCACAGCCACAGGCCACAGTCACAGAGCCAGCCCCAGCCCCAGCCCCAGCGCGTAGTCACCCTCGTTTATTTTTTCGCTTCACTTTTGCACTTTGGTTTTTTGTTGGGGTATGTAAGGGGATATGGCATATCCTTTCTTGATTCGTCGATTGGCATCGCCGGCATCGAGGAAGCGAAAACTTACAACTGAGGAAGCGCAGGCGAAGGCGACCCATACAGGATATGAGCAGGGACAACGACACCCACTCGTACATATGCACATATATGTGTCAGCGGTGAGCAGAAAACAGTGAGCAGAGGCAGAGGCAGAGGCAGGAGGCAGCGGTGCAGCGGTGCAGCGGTGCAGCAACCACTTGAGCGCGCGCCTTAGCCTAGCTCGTGGCTGTGTGCCAGCGCCTGGATGTGCCACTTAGGGGCAACTTAAGTTGCTTGTGTCAAATCAATCAGCGCCCAGCACGGTGAGCTCGGCCTGCGTGTGGCCCACTCGACGAGGCCAGATTTCCTCACTTAATTGGCAAAGAGAGCGACATAGCTTCTGATTGATTCAAGTGCCATCAATGGCTGCTCGGCTGTCAAGATCAATACCAGGGCCAGACGACTTGACGACCATAAAAGTGTTAGTCGCGTTAAAAGCCTTTTTGTTTATTTGTGTTGCAAATCTATTCACAGCTCCGCATTTTGTATATTTCTCTTGCTTTTCCATTAGAAAATTGAAATTTTTGTTTATCAGCCAGGCTGTGAGGCATTCGTTGCCGCCTTTGATTGTTTATGCTGTGTGCAGCGCAATTATTACAGCGCAATTTTTATTCACACCCCCCTCTCTCTCACTCACAGTCTCCTGCTGGCTCAGTTTTGTTTTTTAATTAAGCACATGACAAACTCACACAGTGCTCAAAAAGCCAAATGAAACTTGGGCTACGTCGCTGGCCTGAGTCATTTATTTATTTGATTATTCCTCTCTATCTATCTCAGTCTCCAACTCTGTCGTGCTCTCTCCCTCTCTCTCTCTCCCTCTCTTGTTTACGTATACACTATCCGACGCAGTGCTTGAGTTTATCAATATTCGCTGAGAATTCTCAGTTAGCCAGTTGCTCTTTGATCGCTCAAAGTGTCGCCTGTTTGTTATTGTTTCAATATAAATTGATACTCATTAAAAATATGCTGCGACGGACAGACAGGCGGAAGGACAGACAGACTGGCTGCCTGGTTGGCTTTTTGGCATCGGCTTATTGAATTAATGCCAGCGCTTCTGTTGCCCTGCTTGTCTGAGCTCCTCCAGGCAGCCTGAGATAGCATCTCGTTTGGCTGAGGCTTTACACTCTCTTGCCAAGGGCCATATAACTTGGTCATGTGGCATGGCGGATGACTTAGTCAGCGCAATAAACAATAAGATAATAAGCCATAAACTTCAGGTAATAAGACTCACTAAACAAAATCCATCTTAATAAAAACTGATTTTTAGTTGACAGCTTGACTTATATAAATATTTATTTACATATCTATTTTATAGTTTATGAAATAGTTGATATATGCAGGGTATTTAATATTCGTTTTAGTTGCCCATGAATTTTATTTATTATTAATTCTGCTTAATTTAGTTTCGCAACGCGCCCAGGGATCGCTAATAGGTAATTACGGATTTCGCAATTCTCTAGCTAAATAAATGCCTGCATTTACAGCTATTCGTCAACGTCAATTGCTACACTAAATAGTCAGCGACTACGCTGCCCGTTAGCTAGTTAGTCTGACTAGCTGAGTAGCAGAGATTTTCATTGCGCTGCTGCCTAATGCCCATAAATCTGTTGTGAAATAAATGTCCATAAAAAGGCGTCATTTTATTGTTATTAATTAAACGCTATTAATTTGCAGAAATCGTAAATTAAATCTGTGCCTCGCCCCACGTCTCTCTCGCTTACACATTAAATGCCCACACACACACACACACACACACGCACGCATACACAGAGTCATTTGGACAGGTAAGCTTCCCGAACCCGAACCCACGGCGCAACTTATATGATAAGCGCCATAATCCCTGATGTGTGATTAACTTTGATGATGAGTTATGAGCCGCACATTGGCACTGATGTGATGCCGTGTTACCGTGCCGTACCCCAATGCCAGGTCCCCCCGCTGCCCAGCCCTCGACCTCAAAATCGAAGCATCGCCGTCCTACCCCAAGACGCAGCCGCCAGATGACTTGCAGGAATCTGCTCCGAGGAGAGCCCGCAGCATGTGAAATGTGAGTCAGTCGCGTCGCCGTAATGTGATAGCCGCGACGCTGCCAACCAAGAGAGATGCTAAGAGATGCCAAGAGATGGGATGCTATCCCGATCCCAATTCGAATCGCGATCGCCCAACTCCACTCGTGCAGTCCATAAAACTCTTTTATGCAAATAAAGCAAAAACACGCTGCGAAGGCATTTCGGGCCAACAAATCCTTGAGGTTTGCGCTTGAGTGCGCTCGTAAAAGTATCAAATTGATTAATAATAATATAAAAGCTTGAAAAGCCAAACAAATAAACTATAAAAGCAAACTCCAAATGCCAAATGGGTTTGCGCATGAGTGTGTGTGTGAGCGTGCAAGTGTGTGTGTGTGTGGGATTTTCGGCAACGATTTGTCCACTTTGCTTGACTGATGTTTGTTTGATATGTTTGATTACTTTGTTGCCACGAAATATTCCCACGAATTGATGGCAAATATTTTGCTTATCGCAGCATTTGACGTGATTTGATTTGAGCTGAACGAGAAATAGAGTAGACAGAGAGAGAGAGAGAGAGAGAGAGAGAGAGAGAGAGAGAGAGAGAGAGAGAGAGAGAGAGAAAGGAATAAGTAATACTGAAACTGAAACTGAAACTCTGACATCATCTAACTGGCTGTTGTGACCCTGTCTAAATGCGTTTGTCTCTCGTCTCTGGCATAATAGGATAAATTTTTGAGTCATAATGAATGTCAGTGTTCTATTAATAATGCCTTCAGCTGTGGGTTATCTTTGATTTGATGCTTAATGCTTGATGCTTCAGGCTCTGGCTCTGGCTCTGGTCGACTGCTGCCGCTGCCACTGCCGCTGCCGCATGCATGTCAATAATCATATCAGATTACCATTGGCTTTGCCCCATTGTTGCTACAATTTATGAAATTTTAGAAGTTATGCTGCGGCTTTTTGACGCATTCTTTGTCTGGCTGCGATTGCTGCGGTTTTTCTGGCTGGCCCCACAGGCGCTGCCTCCTCTTACGGTTCAGGGCGCAACTTTGTCTAATCTGAAGGTAGGCCCCAAGCTGAATAGCGGCCGCAGGTGAGCAGCTGCAACAGCAGCAACAACAGCAACAGCAACAATGACTGTCATAAGCTATACTATTTTATGATGCGACAGTCTCAGTTTCTGCTGCAATTGCAGTTGCAGTTGCAGTTGCAGTTGTTGCTATTCTCGTATCTGTTTTATTTTTAGCACTTTACGCCAATATGCAGTGATCTGTTTATGTAAACTGCTGCAACGCCCACACGATGAGCACAGAGTGAAAACAAAACACAATTTGCGTTGCCTTTTTGGCGCTTTAATAGCCAAAACGAATTGCTTCACGCACAGCAGCAAGTCAACAGTTTCCACAGTTGCACATAAAATCCAATTTAGTTGCGCTGCCTGGCTCAGGGGCACTGTGTCACCGTGCCACCAAATGGCAGAGACTGGCAACTGAGTCAATGTCACAACGGTAGCAGCAGCAGCAGCGGCAGCAGCGGCAGCAGCAGCAGCGCAGCAACAGCAACAGTTGTAAATGTCTACTGTGACAATAACTGCGAGAGTTTTTATGTTCGGCATGTCCTTGGCAGGCAGGGTCCTTGCAGTTCGCAGCCTGTTGGCCTTGAAGCTTCACTGTCCTTGACATGGCCATTGCTGCTGCTGCTGCTGCTGCTGTGTTAACTGTTTTTCTGTTCTTGCAACACTTCAAATTGCTTTACAAATTCAAGGCTGCTCTCGCAATTGCTGTGAATCAATTCCGATAGCTGCCTCCAGGCGCGTGTCAGAAGTGAATTGCAGTCATAAAACTAAGCCAAATCGCCGCCGCCAACTGCTAACTGTTTTGCACAGACTAGTTTCGTGCTTATGCTCTGGAGTGAAATCATAATTTACACCTGCCATTAATCGATAATGATTATGAGCCATACGCACAGCCCGGCAAAGATATCAAGTATTTCCCGGAATCGCGAGCATCGTAAACATTATGCGCTCATATAACTCTACTCGCATGCATAATAAACAGCTAGTTTTCGCTTAATTTATTACACTTGCTTCTGTCCGGGCTCTGAGTAACTAATAATTCCGGCACAAATAATTGCAAGTCAGCCCCTGCCTTATCGATACAGGGCGAACTGCTACTAATCACTGAGACTTACACAACTTTTTTTCTTTTTGACAATTCTTATTTATCTACCAAATTTTTACTTTACTTTTTCTACTTAGCTATAATTTTTTTTTTAACCTGCTACTTGTAGTCATTAATAATCTTTTTTAATTAAGTTTCTTGAAATATATTTTTTTACGAATACATTTTAGCTCAATTATTTTATTATAATTATTATTATTATTATTTATTAATACTTATTTATATTTGTTTTCTTTCATTATTTATTTCATATATTTTTCTATTTTATAAACTGTGACCAACCGCTTTTCGGAATTTAATTTACTTGAATAAAAATTGATAAATTGGAAATTTTGATTTAAACAAGATAATTTTTTGTTTTTAAATTGTCTAACAATTTCTTTTGTATTTTAGTTTTTTATTAATATTTATTTGTTAATATTTATTATACGTAAAAATGTGTAGCTTTCAATTAAATAAAAAAAAAAGATATACATGCAAATTAGGCCAAAATTAAGTTTGAATACAAGGATATTTATATAATGATTTATATATATAAATAATCCAGTTATTTACGGCAAATTCGTGCCTAATTGTGCAGCCCTGGTCGTAGTAAACACTATATTTATATTTATTTCGAAACAACTGAATTTTAATGAGCTTAAAATGCAATTAGAAAAGCGTGCCTCTCGCATACGTAAGTCGCATATGCCATACAGTCACTTTCCGTAGACTTAAGTCATATTTTAGTTAATCACAGTGCTAAATCGATTTCGCGTAGCTGTTTACAAAGCCTTGCTGATATCGCATTCATTTAGCACTTGTTTCCCTGTGTCACACTTTGAGCGACCCGCCAGCCCCCACGCCTAGTCATTGTCGTGTGTGCGCGAGTGTGTGTGCGTCTATTATTTTTTATTCCCACTTTCGCTGCGAGTCGAGATAAGATAAATTGGTGCTGCGGCTGCTCTAACTGCTACATGTATTGGCAATGGCTTTACACGCATTTGTGTCAAAGATATGCGCCACTCTGCAAATATGTGCATACACATGTCAGCAGGTGTGTGGCTGCTGATGCACTCGATCGGCCACTGTGGCTGGAAGGCCTTATCGTCACTGCGATAAGCGGCAAATGATCGCGTGCCGCGGGCGCTGCCGGTGGACGGAGTCGGCGTGGGGTTGGGGCGGTGTTTGGGTGTAAACATATTGAACATTGCTCATTTGATTCCATTTCTTGTTTATGGCAAAATCGAAAGCGTTATATAAACTCATGGCAATACACTCACACACACATATTCGGTCGAAAGGTTGTTGAACGCAATTGCTAATGCGAAGCTCAGCATTTATCGGGTGCGTGCTGAAAAGTCACCTCATTTCATTATTTATTGAGTGCATGTTAAGACAAGGATTATATTTGGAGCTTCCTGTTTTTGCAAAAATATTGCAATCGCTGATAAGGCGCATAATTAATAAGCAATAATAGCCAATTCATTTAATATGTTTCACGCCTGCTTTTATGGCACGCACTCGGCCAAAGGCAAAACTCTTGAGCACCCGCCATAAAAAGTTAACTATGTGTAACCACTTCACACACACACACACACACACACACACACACGTGCATGAGCACGTTATCAATGGAACACGATTTTGATAACTGTGATAAATTTAGCCAGCATTCACACACTGCGATTAGCACGCACAAATTGGCAATTCATTTGACGTTTATTTATAGCTTAAACTAAATGTGGTTAGATGAATCAGGTTGTTTTGGTCACTTACCTTGGTCATTACGCGATCGGCGCCGGTGCCCTCCTCATCTCGGAACAGTATATCCCTATTGTAGTTGGGCACTAGATTCTTAAATTTTGGCGAATCTCGCTGAATGGCGCCCTCGAGTGGGCCGGAGGCGCCGTTGTGATACTCGGATAAATTTGGCACAGTTTGCTTCAACACCAACGGATAGAGGTTACGCTCTCGGCGCCGGCCCAGGCCCCGGCCTGGACCGCAGCTATGCGCGTGCCGAAAATTCAGGGCCAGCAGCAATAACAATAACAAGGCCATAAAGCAGCTACCACGCGGCGTATGCGCAATGTGCCGGAGCTTTCGTGCATGTGCATCGACTGGCACTGATTTGTTGTTGACATCGGGCAGTGCCTGTCCGTCCGGGCTGCTAGGCTCTAGGCTATGGCGCTTGGCATCCAGAGACAGGCAGGTGGCACTGGCACAGGACCAGAGCGCCGAGACAGCTTGATTATTATCCATACTGTGCGTACTTAAGTTAAGATTTTCGATAGAAAGCGTAGATTTTTAACTTTTTTATTTATTTATTATTTTCGTTTATTTTCTTTTCTGTTTCCCTTTTTTTTTTTTTTTGGTTATTTAGCACTGCACTTTGACACTGATTGACATGGAAGAAGTTGAGTGTAGCGACGCAATCGCAGTAGATCGAGCGACTGGAGCTGACAGTCAACAGCTTTTGCCTTAACGGCTTAGTTAGTTTATTTAATTAATTTTAGCTTAACAGTTTTTTCGGTCACAATCGATGAAACAAAAACATTTTAAGCGCCGCGAATTATTTGCCTTACTGTATGTGTGTACATATACAATAAATAATATATGCTAACAATTTTCCAGCACAATTTCAATTTAAATGTGAATTAAAAAATTTCCAATTTTCAAGTTCAACTGCGGCGCTTATCAAATTGAGCACCGATTCTCTTGCAGCTACGGAGAACGACAACCGCTGCGCTCGCACTGTGATTGACAAATGACATATCCGAGCGCACGAAGCTGGCGGCCGAGCGAGTACCGAGTACACCAAGTACCGAGGGTGCTTTTGCAGAACCCTAGGCAACTTGTTCGCTGCCGACGCGCGTCGCCGCAGTCGGCGTCAACGTTGCTGGCAATACCGAATACCATGTTCGTGCACATAGACACACACTCGCACACATATAGTCGTGTATACATGCTACACGCATGCATACATTCATATCAGGCGTTCACTCGTCTTTCGTTGTGTGCGTCTGCCGCTCATTGGACCTGAGCACGACGATCATTTGGCGTTCATTTTTATGCTGGCCCGCTGTGCCAGCAGCGTGAGCGAGATAACTAGCGTATCGTGTGGGCCTCTCTTTTACACACACACGTGCAGTCAGCTCTGGTCTTATGTACTTATGCTTTGGGCAACAGATGTTGGATGACGGTTCATTATAGCCATGGCTCTGGCCATATCTATGTGTGTGTTGCCAATTGGATGCGCCTGTGTGTGTGTGTGTATTACTGCTGCAATTTCTCTTAACACTTGCACTATTGCCGCCTGCTGCCTGCCTTCTCTCATGCCTTCTGCTTCTGCTTCTGTGGTCGTTTTTGCTTTGCTTTTTCTTTTTTTTTTTTTTTTTTGCGCATTGTTCACCTTTTGCCTTTCTTCATTTTTGGCTTCGCTTTATTGCTTGTAAATTAATAATGTTCCGGTTTTTTGTGTATTGTGCGCTTCAGTTTCGCTCGTCTCTGCCATTGCCTTCTACTGCTGCTGCTTCTTCCTCGGCTTGTATAAAACACCGCTCACACACACACACACACACGCAACATCCATACGCACACAACTTCACGCAGTCTCATTTGCCGCTGCCGCCAACGCTGCTCACTTTGTCATTACACCATTTTGCTTACACTTCTTTTGCCCCCGCTATTCGCCTCTGACTCAGTGCCCTCTCCGCCGCTCCGGCTTTCCATCTGTGTGCAGGAACTTCCGTTGGCGCTGAGAAAACTGTGGAATAATCTAGTTAAAGAGCATCAGCGGCCAGCACTCGAATATGGGCTTTCGAATGTTTCCAATAGTTTTCAGCTTATTTCTGCACCTAGTTAGCTCATCGCTGGGAAGATCTAATCTTATCTTAAGTCTTTAATCACACTACTTAAAATTTTATATCATATGCGGAAGTAGCTTAATGTCTATGCCTTTGTGTAAATTACAGATTAGATATATCAGCTGTCCACAGGATGTGCGGCATAATGGGGCTTATCGATATGTGACAAATGTGCAAGCCAATACATTTCCTGCCATTCACTTGCAAAACCGCAAATTATTTGCCAAAGTGTTAAGTTCCGTTGGCGACGTACTGATATCAACCATAAATACAGTTATATATGTTAGATAAAAGTAATCGCACGATGACGCCACGGGCTAAACAACAATTCGCAAGTCCGCAAAAATATAGACAAAATTATGCCACGCTTACAATTTGTCAATAGCAAATTGAAAGTCCAAATTCAGCTAGATGCAGGTGGGCCAACAGAGATGGCAGTGGCGTAGCGAGGGGCGGTAAGTGGGGCGTCTGTTTAAAATGCATCAGCAAATCAACGAATTTTTATTGATTAAAATCTGAGAGTATTTGAATTTTGTACATATGTATGTTGACTATATTTAGTTTTGCTTGGTTTTCTTAAAATTGGTAATTATTTAAAAAAAAAGAAGCCAGATCTGGCTGGAAAGCCATCTGTGCATGCATTTCAAAATCGGAATATTAATTGACCCAATTACGCACACACACAGTCATCAGCCCCCTTTACTGACAGCCTCGCTACGCCCCTGCCTTAAAGAGAAGCTGTGATGTACACAGATACAAAGTTTGTTTTTATCTTTTGCTATTGCTTTCTGCTGTTCGCTCGGCTGGATTTCATGCCAGAATTTTCGTCCTCTGCTGAAATTTCGAGTTGTTTTCGCTTAATTTTAGCAAAGTGTCAGCCATTCAACGCTCAACTTTGCCCTTCAGTCTGTCAAGCTGTACGTGTGTGTGTGTGAATGTTAATTTCTCACCCCCGCCTTGCCAACAGTGTTGACACTGGCACTTGTAAAGCGCGAACACGCTTGCGTTGTTTGCCTTTCGAATTGACACTTGGTATGCGATCAGAGTGCGATTTTCACAGAGATAATGCCGATGCAGAAGTTGCATTCTATCGAGTCTCAATGTTAGGGGTTGATGGGGGGTTATCCATGGAGTTTTGGATTTCGTCTTAGCAAAGTAGCTGGCACCTGTGATAGCAGCTATAATGTAACTGTTAAAAGCAGCCAAGAGATCTGTGTCTGTGTGTGTGGCAAGCGCGCCTAATGCAAATGCAAAGCGTAGCATAATTTCAATATGAAGTGAAATAAAAAGAATTCAATTCAGTTGGCGGCAAAGATATAAGCAAAAGCAAAACGCCATCAACAAGATACACGGAACCAAATTAAAGATGAAGAAGCTGAGCCAGCGGCCACAGAGGAGGCAGAGTCAAAGGCGACGGAGGCGGAGGTAGCAGCGCCGCCGCTCTCCAGACCAAAGAAGCTGAGCCAGCAACACCAACACCAGCACCAGCAGCAGCAGCAGCACCAGCAGCAGCAAACAGAGGCCAGTGGAGCGTTTATACACACATACACACATACACATAAACACTCAACTCCTCTCTCGCTCTCTCTCTTGCTCTCACAGCATGTGTGCGTGTGTGTGTTGTCTATGTGGCTGCCACATAAATTTCTGGCTTGTCTGTGTGCGTCGGCTCATTATGTGCGCTGGTGTGAGTGCCTCGTTGAGGCTACATATATATAAATGTAGGTGTGTGTGCGCTTGTGTGTGTACTGTGGGGCGGAGCTGCTTTAGGCGCTCATTTGTGAATGAACACGCCGTGAACCAGCGCCGCAGCGGTTGCCCAGACGAGGCAATGTTCGCTACGATCTCTGGATGCCAAAAACTTAATGAGCATGAATAAATGGCAGCAACTGCGTCTTCTGAGACGGTGTCTGAGCCAAGTAACTGAGATGAACGCCGAGATGCGAACTGAGCGCAGTTAATAATGTTGATCAGTGTGGAGATCGCGTTTTTGCGATCGTTAATACATATTTACCAAAAAATATATGCGCGAGGAAGAGAAAGAGATGGAGGGAGAGACAGAGAGAGAGAGAGCGACAAAGAGAGATAAAAAGCTAGAGATTAGTTTGTAATTAGATTTTGGGCATAGCTGTTATGTTAATATTAATGGACAGCTTTTAATGTAAGTTATAAATCGAAATTGACTTTTAATGTTGCTTTGTTGCAATGCTGTTCGGGCCAGGCCAAGAGCCACACTTGGCGGCAAACATCCAAGCTGGTGCAGCCAAAGATGCTGCGTCTAAATTCCAATAGAAAACCGGAAATACTTAGGCCATTCGTCGTCGACGTCGTCGTTGTGCATTGTTGCGATTGGAAAGAGGCTGAGGCAGCGCCAGAGCCAGAGCCAGAGCCAGAGCCATAGTCAGAGCAAGAGGCAAAGACTCCAGCAGCCATTTTCTGCTGCTGCCGCTGCTGCTGCTGTTGCTATTGCTGTTGCTGCGTTAGCATCCAACGGCGTTGTCTGCTTTTAATTTCTTTTAATGGAAGTTGTTAACATGGCTGCTGGCTGCCTCTCCCTCTACCTCTCCCTTTCCCTCTCCCACTCCCATCCCGTCTCTGCGCCGCTCGTTGCTCGGCTCTCTGGCTGTGCGCTGCATAGCTTCCCATGCCCTTAGCCATACCCATAACCCATACCAATACCCAAGCCCATTCCCACCAACGCCACGGCATTGGCATACTCACTGCCCGGCCAGGCTGGAGCTGGAGCTGGAGCGGAGCTATGGCTTTTGATTTGCTCTTTTTGTTTTCGGTGCTTCGATCATAAAACTTCGATATGAAACTCGTATTTCTGATGCCCATTGAAAGTGCAGGGCAACATGATTATGAGAAAAAACTTGCCAGACTCCACAGTATAAATATCGAGTATCGGCTGAAATGTTAATTTGTTAATAAACAGCTTTGTTCTCATTGTTATTGTTGATTGATATCTTGACTGTGGTAACTAATTATTGCCGCAAATTATTATATTTAATTGAAAATATATAACTCGACGATGTTCGATCTTCTCCAGGAAGCGACATCATGAAAGAGATTTTGATAGAGATTTTGCATATTTTGTGTGAGCATTTAAAAATTTTGATGTTTCACCTTTAAAACTTGTTAGAGAGTTTGAATAATTATTGTATTTGTTCATATTATTAATCTTATTATATGAAAAATCAATAATTAATTAATCTATAAAAATTATGGTTATGATTATACCCTAAAGCTATGGCTACTTGACTTCATTCATGAGGAAGCTATTGTTAAAAACTTTATATAGTCCGTTTATAAATTCTGTCTAATCAACATTTGGTAAAAATTGTAAAATTATAAATAAATCATTTTTATGATATTTGAAAATGTATTACCATTAATTTTTTATTATAAAAATATAACAATTATTTATTAAAAAAAAAAAAACAATTATAATAGTATAAAAGTCCATGTTTTATTACTACATTTTTTATATTTATTTTTATTTTTTTTAAGAGTAAATGTAAAACTAAATGTTTATTTATTTATATACATTTTTATTTATTGCATTATTTGCATATTTTGATTTTAAAAATATATATATTTGTTTATTATTTTGCCATTTATATTTTTATTTATATATATAATTTTTGTTTTTATATTTTATTTGTAATTTTTGAGATAGCTTTCATATAACCTAAGAGAATTCTTGTAAAAAAATACTAGAGTAATATTTATATAATTAATGTTTAGTCTTCATATTAGGACTTAAGTGTAATTAAAACCAAAGCTAAGAAAACAGAAAACTTCAGAAAATCATTTGTTACGTATCTGAATTTATAATTTATAATTTATAAAGAGGGCATATCGTTTTCTTTGTGCTCAATCAAATGCTGCTTCGTATTTTTTGGATTTGCATTTCTGTTGTTTGGGGTATATTAATTTTTTTTTTTATGTGGTCTTTGGGGCATACGTTATTTGCTTATAACGTTTATCGCCGCATAATTAATAGTTGACGGCCAGCACACATACCGGTTTGCAATGACGTCGATGTTGGGCTCATAATCGGATATCTAATTCATACTAAATAATATTTATAGTGTTAATGATCAATAATGTCAATGTGGGCGCACGTGCGTTTAAGTGAAAAAAACCCTGAAAGGCTTGATGCTGTGGCGACATAGTGGAATTTTCTGCAGGTTTGCCGAAGGTAACCAGAACAACAACAGCAACATCAACAACAGCGAGAACAGCAGCGGCAACAATAACAAATACCGAATTCGTATCAGTTCCGAGAAGCGGCCACTCAATCATGCTGCGACTGCTGTTGTGACTGCTGCCGCTGTCTGTGATCGGTGACTGGCAATTGCTAACTGGCAGCAGCAGCAGCAGAGGCAGCAGAGGCAACAGCAGCAGCGGCAGCGGCAGGGGCAGCGGCGTCATAGCGTGCGACAAATACCACTAACGGTTTAAGGTCTCTAATGGATGTTGACATTTACGGCTACCAGGGAGGAGCGGACTCGTAGGCTGTTTAATTCACATAAATCTGAGTAAACGGCCATTGGGGAGTTGTCTCACAGCGCTAGAGAAGAAATTAGGCAAATGGCAGCGACCGCAGCTTTCCAAGGAATTTGCTACCAGTAGGTGACAACAAAGCGGCCACAGAATGCCTGGCCCCTGGCTTGGCCCAAGGAGTTGCTGCCAAGGGGCTGGCGATCAGTCGGCAGGGGCCGTGTGGGCATGTAACCTACCAACTCGAAACATAAACATTTACAACAAGGGTCGCAGACACAGGCACACACATGCACACACACACACACAGTCGCAGTTCCGCAGGCCGTGCGCATTCTCAATGTGCTGCGTGTGTGTACAAACATTTGTCAACTGCGCGCCTTTTGATCCTGGCCGGCACAAGAGAGCGAGAGCAAAACAGTGCGACAGAGAGAGAGAGAGAGAGAGGGAGAGAGAGAGGGAGAGAAAGAAGACAGCGAGAGATAAGAGGTAGAGAGACAAAGAGAGAACGAGAGTCAAGAAGTCGTAAGCGGCATAGTTATCATTATGCTCTGAGCCCTATTGTGCTATCAGCTGGCAGCAATCGATGCGGTTAAACAGCAGCTTCGACTCAACGGTCCAAGGAAAGAGATCAACTGGAGCGCAGTGCAGGCAGAGCACTGCGGCAAATGCCACATGTGGCGCGTATTTGGCAAACTGTTTGCCACGACTGACCGCAAAAATGCTTCGACATTTGCTGTCTGCCTCGAAACGCCTACACAGCGCCACACAGTGCGCGTGCAAAGGTGCTAATCCACCAATCTCAGCTCGAAACTTTCAAGGCAACAAAGAGCAAAAGGCAATTTGTTAAGTAATATTTGTTCATTTTATACAAAGTTGCTCTTTAATTTTACTATAGAAATTATTTTTTATTATTATAATGTTTGAATATATTTTTTTATTACTGTATATATGTATATATACTTTATTAACTAATTGATTCCTTAACATTTTATTGCTGTAAAATCAATTTTTATTACTTTTTCAAAACTGTGAAGTCAGCTTTAAATAGAAAACATTAATAATCCAGGCTTGCCATATTTGGCGAATTCTTTGTTTGCTAAGCGAGCTCTGCTTGAAATATATTAAATACGAGGCCAGTCTGAAAAATAAATGACCTATATAAATTTAAAACAAATTTTGTTTTCCATTATCTATAGTTTTTATTTTTGCAGTAAAATAATAAATGAAGAAATATTTTTTTTTTTTTTAAATTTGCTAATGAAAGTTTTATAAATATATTTTAAAAACATGCCATCAAAATATTTTAGAGTCGAGCCGTAATTTGTTGGTTGGCAATACTTCATTATTACATTGAAATTTTTGCAGTTTGCTGTCAAATCTTGGAATAAATTACAATACTAGTTGCCTATATTAATTAAATTTTTATGTAACTTGCAAATCTTGCACTTCATTGTTAGCGCATTTTGAAGGGAATTTTAAGTGCAACATTTTAATGTCTATTGCCAGTCAGCAACTCACTTAGTCACTGTTTATTTTTTAGTTGCTCACAATCACTACAATAAACAGTACTCTATTTCGCCACTGGTCTTCAAATAAAAAAATAAGCTCTGATTAATCAGAATTTGAACATTTCAATTCCGCTAAGTATGGGTCAAATATTATTGACTGTACAATTGACATTTCGCTTTGATGTTTCAGCACAATTGCTTTAAAAAATCAAATCATATTTGCTTATCTGGCGTGTTAATTATGTTTATGTATCTAATTACTGGGAATTTTTATTTACACACTAATGCTGTGGGATTTCGCACAGCTTTAACGACTGCGTCACGAGCTCGTAATATTGCTTTAATGATATTTTTGGTATAACCAGAAATAGATCTAATCAAGTTTTCATTGGCCTGTATTGACATTATAACTGCTCACAATATCTTATTAGATGTTAATTTAAAAATTTCCCAATTTCGAAATTTTTCCCAATAAAAAGTTGCATGGTTACTGCCATATTATTCTTAGATTTGCAATTTATTGGTTATTTCTTTAAAACTATTCATATGCCTTTTGCACTGAGAGGAGGAAGAAGGAGAAGAAGAAGCAGGGGAAATCATCGGCAGTGAAGCCAAGTGGCAGCACTTACTTAAAATATTAAACAACGATGAGCCTCTGTTGCCCTTTCAAGCATACCTCTCCAATTCCATATTCATCTTCAGACTCATCTACAGTTCCTTCTCCTCCTCCTTCTCCTGCTGCGCTCTGCCCATGCGCCCTGATGCGCTCTCAAGTGCTGACGGCGACCGATGGCAAACAGGCGAGTATTTAAATGTGTATCATGGCGTGCCGAGCCGCGGCGGCGACGAAGCGCATGCGTTGATGGACTTGAATTATATGTGACTTAAGCTTCGCGCTGCTGCATCCAACATCGGCAGCGGCATCAGCGTCGGCATCGACACTGGCATTGGCAGTGGCAGCGGCAACGGCTGCGGCATCCTCGGCAGCCAGTGCCATAAAAATTAAAAGTCATTATGGCCTGGAAAAGCATTTAAGCCGCGGTGGCATGGAGACCGTGGCACATTCCCACAGTCGCTGGCAGGTCGACGTCGATGTCGACTCGAGTGTCGCTGGGCTGTCAGAAAGTGCCATGAGACGGCAGCCACATGCGTCCACTTGGAGTGGGTTAATATTTGTTTGCATTATCATTTTGAATTGACAGCAAAGTGGCGCTTGTTGCTGTTGTTCTGCTTCTTGTTGTTGTTGTTGTCGACCCAACGGGCGGGCGGGCGTTCATTCGCTCCTTCGTTCATTCGGTCGGTCAGTCAGACGACCAGCGCTCAAGTTGTTTGTTGTCTGCGCACCGATTATGGAAAGTTGATGACCGGCAACGTAGCACCCATCATAGCCAGCCAGCCAGCACCTACACAGCGAGCTGCATACCCGGACGGAGCAGTTAGAAAATTGCCATTTTTCTGAAGTTTTCAATTTCGAAATGCCATTGCGCTGTCGCTTTTGTTGTTTTAGTTATATGCCGCTCGTGGCGCGTTAGCCACAAAAACCGCAAACGGAATGCTGGCTCGATCCGGCCAACGGAGGCGGGGCAGGGCGGCCACACTTCGTTAAGTTGAAGCCAAAGCTAAACTCAAAGTCAACGTCAACGTCAACGCCTGTGCCAGTTAAATAGATATACTTTTTTTTGTATTTTTTAGCTTAGTTTTGTTGTTGTTTTTTGGGCTTGTTTCGTTCTTGTCTTTCGCTTTGATCTGCGATGCTTCTGGCAGGGCCCCGGGGCGGCTGCTGCAACGTGGAGCAAATTGAAAATTGATTTCGCCTTGCCCGGGCAGAGTCCAGTACCCAGCACCCAGCAGGCAGCAGGCAGCAGGCAGCAGTCAGCGGGCAACAGGCGAAGACCGAGCAAAGACAAAGTTAGCACGGCAAGTTCGTTGCTTAAGTCTTTCGTTTCGATGACTCAAAGTGCGCGCCATGAAATTCCCACATAAATTGCGCGCATTGTCAAATTAAAAATGCCTAATGAGCTGTTGCTCGCCGGCCCGGCAGCCAAGCAGACAGCAATGCAAAAGAGCAGAAAAATGCATTAGAAGCAGGCAGCCAAGAGCTCAGTTCTCGGCTTATGGTTTTTGTTTTTGCTTTTGTTGTTATTGTTGTTGTTTCTTCTTACGTATCCCCATGGACAGCACACAAGCCAAGCAGCATCCAACAACAGCCAACAGCGGCGGCAAAACGTATCGTGTTACAAATCACGGCGGGATGTGCGGGCGGGCGGGCGTTCGTGCGGTCTGTCGTTCGTCGGACAACAACAAGAACAGCAACGGCAACAGCAACAACAACAAAACAAGTTTCGAGTGGAAATGCGTGTAGCGTGCAGCGTGCGAAACACGGCTGAACATGAACATGGAAGCCTGATGCTAAAGCTCAAGCTGATGCTGATGCTGATGCTCTTGTCGCAAATGTTGGGTCTAAAAATAGTTGGCGGCGGGGATTGGGGAGCAACTGGGGCTGCAGCCGTTTAGCCCAACATGAAAAATGGCAACACTTTTGCGCTCATAAAAACTATTTATACGCCAGTCGGGCAGTACGCAAACGATCGTGGCCCAAATGGATTGGGCAACTAATATGCCCGAATGAATGCATGGCAAGGCGCATGCGCATGCGCGTGAGATCTCCACGCAAGATCATCAGTCGACAGGCAGCAGGCAGCAGGCAGCAGGCAGCAGGCAGCAGGACCCAAATGACGTCCACACACAGCCACAGCCACGGCCACAGCCACAGCTACAGCCAGAGTCAGAGGCACAGTCCAGTTTGAGTCCGGGACCACACAAATACAGGCACGCGTTCGCTGACAGAATAAAAATTGTTGCGCTTGTGTTTAACGCGCGAACGCGGCGATATCGCAGCAACAGCAGCAGGAGCAGGAGCAGGAGCAGCAGCAGGCAGCAGCAGCGGCAGTTGAAGCCTACCTTGTTTCCAAACTGGCTCCCTGGACCACGTCTCTGGCGCACAGAGATTGCGCGAGAGCGAGCGAGAGGGATCAGGTTAAACAGGCAGCCAGGCACCGTTCTCAGTTGGCAGCGAATGCGTTGGCGGGGGTAACGGTGCGGCGACGCGGGGCATTGTCGGCTTGCTTAGCTATCACTGAACGATTATCGTGCATTTTAAAATTCTTACGAGTTTCTGCCGTTGTTGTTCAGCCTTTGCCTTTTTATATTGCCCTTTTCACTCGGCCTCTGTATGTGTGTGTTGCTATTGGTGTTGCTGTTGTTGGGCAGATTGAAATCACGCATGGGAACCACAAGCGCCTTGGCTTTTGTCTGCTCGTCGTCGTCGTCTCCGTTTGCCCTGTTTCAAATCTGCAAACGGGAGACCCTCCGCTCTCTGCACAATAAAACGCGCACCACAGATCCTTTAAACACACTTTTATTAATCAGTATATCTATATATCTATATACATATATAATCATTTGTATATATATGTGTATCTATGCATATATGCCTTCTGTATGTTTATATGCTTATAGTGTATTTATCAATTTGTTAATTGCATAGTTTACATAAAAAGTATTCATAGGCCAACAGAAGAGCGGAGTCTTATTTGCCTGCCTGTTGACTCGAAACAATTTGTTATTTGTTATATATTTGCAGATAGTTAACTAAGTTACTACACAAGTTTGTTGTCAATAATGGATATTGTGACTACACGCACAACGGTTTTCATATTTAATCAGTTAATTGGTTATTTATTTCATATTACACAATTGATTTGCTTTGCCTCGAAATGCAGTCGAGTCTATTGTTTGACGTAGAAATACGTTTGCATATAAACATTGATTTGCTCTCTTCAACTCTCTCTCTCTCTCTCTCTCTCTATATATATATATATATATATATATATATTATATATATTCATATATAATTATATGTATGTGTATATGTATTAAGAATTTTCTTTAGTTAATAACTCTGCTTAACTACAACATGTGCCTGTGGGGGCAGCAGATGAACGTAACTGCGATCGGAAATGGTTTTTAGTGTGCTTAGATAACGTTGCTATTCACAAAAAAAAAAAAAAAAAACATCCAAATATTATTATAAACTTTCAGTTGAGCGATTTACGTTGTCTGTTGGAACGGAAATTCCTTCAAGTATAGCTAAATCCTAAAGAAAAATGATGTATGATTCAGCACACTTTTTGCTTAGCCTGGACACGAACCATAACAATTGCCCTGGAACACTCGTTCTGCGAATGAATAGAGTATATTAGTTGCTGCTTCAATTGCTATCAATCATAAGTTCTGTGTCAAATTGAATTAGTTTGTACGAGAGAGTTATTCAACTGCAACATAAATATATTCAGAGATATTCTATAAATTTCTTATATAAATTATATAGCCTATGTAAAAAGGTTCACTTATGTAGAGCTGTCTAAATTGTATCAATAGTTCAGCATACTTGTATTGTGTAAAAATTGCTAGTAAATGGTATTTGTTGTTAAGAGTTTATTAGTTGACACATTTCATATTAAATAATATAATCAATTGCTTGTTTCCATTTGTTACTTTGTATTGTGGGCTGTTTTACAATTCCTATTGCTATATATTTATAAATATATGGTTGATTTCAGTTGATCATAATATAACAGTACTTTTCAGTTGCAAGGTTAACTGTTAATTCCTTATCGGTGTTCAATGTTTTCTGGGTTTGTTGCTTCCAAGTTCCTTCCCTATCTCCCTCTCTCTCTCTCTCTCTCAATAGAGTTTAAACCTTTAGTTACAGTTTCATTTAAATAATTTGTTAAGTGTATTAACTATGAAACAACTAGTAGCAAACATTTCATTATTACACTAATTCTACATAATTGCATTTTAGAATCTTGACTTTTTCACTTTGTCTGTTTATTGTTAATTCTTTTCTTTTATTTTTTTTTATAGAACACTAAGTCTAACTAGAAGTACATTTGATATTTTAGACATTTATTTTTGTTGTTTTCTTTTTTAAGTTAAATTTCATAATTTTGTATCAACTCGTTTTGTTTTTTTCCTTTTTTGCTTTTGTTTGCCTGGCGAACGCTCAATGTGAAAGTGTTTATGTGTGCGTGTGTGTGTTTGTGTGTTTTATTATTGTTTCTAAATGGAGCTGGAGCTTTATTTATTTTGTTTATTTATATTGTTGTACATCAAGTTCAGTTTAGTTGGTAACAATTCATTAGCTGCTGCTGCTGGCGAGAGCTTTCATAAATGTATATGCATATATTTTTCTTCATTCATAAGTTTTTTTTTTTATTATTTTTTGTTTTTTAATATTTTTGTTTTTTAATATATTTCTGGATCACATATTCAAGTAGTTTCAAAATCACATAAAGATCACTCTTACAGTAGCGTATACAAAATATACATACATTTCCCATACATTGCGTGTATATGTCTCAGTTAATTAGTTATTTGATTTGTATTGTTGAGATGTCATGAAAAGATTCAAATGTGTGAGTTGTTAATTGCTTGGCTAGTAAGTAATATGATGTTTGTGCTTCTTCAGAAGATTTGTGTTTATTGCTATAAATACGTTGTGCCCAAATAGTCAGAGTAAGGGGGTATATTTCAAAGAAGCTTCAAGTTGAAGCAATCATTTGAGTTAAACACTCAACAGCTCCATTATAAAACCAATTTGTAATCATGTTTTTCTTTGTGGTTCCTGCATGTCTTCAAATGTTCTTACAATTGTCTTTCCCTATTTGTATTCATATTTGATGTGTTTTGTTTATGTTTTTGTATGGATTTACTTTTGCTTGTGTAGCGCAGTAATAATTTTAAAGCATTTAATTGCAACACACACAATAACATACACATTTAATAATTGTTTAGTAATTATTTTTTGGCTACTACATACACACAAAAGCTTTTGCGCTGCTTAGCTAGTTAGCTACAATATATATATATATATATATATATATATATATATATATATATATATATATATATATATATATATATATATATATATATATATATATATATATATATATTTCCGCATGTGTATATAACTGTATTCATCTTGATTATCTTTTGAGTGTTTATGATTTTATTACTAATTTCAATAAATGCCTAAGTTTCTGCATGTGAAATTCATACTTAGATAGATAGGTCCAGTTTCATGCCCTAAGTGATCAACTTGTTTTCCATTGGATAAAAATACCTAATAATACGTTAGAGTTCATTATATTAAATATATATGCTCAACTTTGTCATAAGCTACATTATTACATTAACTTTTTGTATTCGCGAAAAATATGCTGAAGACGGGTTTAGATTAGATTCGGTTAACATTTATCATAGACTGAATTCGCTGTCTGGAGTTACATTTATTGTTATATCTTTAGCATCACTTCATTTTTTTGTTGTGTAAATATTTTGTATTTAATATTCTTGTACAGTAAATATTGGCCATCAATATATATTTTAGACTTTGACAAATTGTTTATCATTTGATTTTTGACCTGCCTTGCATGGAAGCTTCTCATTCAATTTAAAAATGAAAACAAAAAATATATTAAATAAAAATTAGAAAAAAAACGTACTTAAAGCACTAACAAAATCACATAGTAACCTAGTAGAGTATAAAATTGAAATACACCAAATACAAATTATTAAAAAATGTTAATGTGTTCGTGTTAATTATTAATTATTGATGCAGAAACAGTTTATATATTTGTTGCTGGCTAAACACCAGAAATAAAGGAGTTTTGTTTTTTCTTCTTTTTCACATTTCACGGTCCAAACTGATCAAATGTCAAAGATAGATTTAATACTATCGTGGATGTTTCTACAATTATCATTATTTTGCGCGTCCTTGCAAAACTTGCTTTGAATTGTGTCATTCAAAGATTATCGATGAAAGACGCTAAAATTCGAACCTTGCCTAGAGATCTCTTAATTACGACATTTTCAATTTGTTTACATTTCATTTGAACATATCTAAAAAAAATTACAAATAAGTTGTTAGACAATTGGTTTATAAAAATCACTGGTGGTTCTTCATTTGTTGTTAGTTAATCATTTCTTTGTTTTAAATTTAAGCGGCGTCAAAAAACTGTTACGTCATATATTATATGAGCGTTTACATGTATATCATATAGAAGTAAATGGTTTTATTTCCTTAATTAACTGGTCAATAGTGACTGCAAGTTTAGCAAATTTCGGATACAGATATAAAAGTGGAGAGCATCATTCAAAATGCTTTCCGTACAAAATAAAATGTCATGGACTAAATGAAAATTAGAAATTTGTTTATATACACGTTGCATATATAAACAAGACGACTTAACAGAAATAAACACAGAACTAAAAATGGCAAACAAACCAAATATTTAAAATATATAAATATGTATACATAAAAATGAATTAAAGAAGTTTTCAGTAGCGTTATTTCGACGATTAGTAAACTGCAATGCATAGCAGCTTGCTAAACGAATTACATATTTTGTGCCTAGTAATTGCTAATATCCAAGATAATTAATTTGCATATCGATAAATATAAATAATATATAAGCATACTCGTATGTGTAAGCTCTGCCTTTGCTAGTCAATCAACATTCTGCTTACGATTAAAGTATTCTGTTTCCCTCGCCCATTGTCACTGAGACCAGACTTTACACCAATTGGACACGGAAGCTATTCACTTATAGTCCTGGAACGGTTGAAACAAATTCTATGTGTGCGTTGTGATTACCCGCACCTGACAATAGGGGCACTCGGTAACAGAGCCAGCGCACGTATTGCAAATGGACAGATGATTGCAGGGCTCCAGCGTAACGGTGCGATTGTTTTCCTCACATTTCATGCATTTCTTGGCATTCTCCAAGTATAATACTTTGTCTACCTCCTCCAAATCCGTGCGCAGTTTTGACTAAAAATTATGCATTGTTGTTGTGAGAAGGGAATCACTCGATTTGTAATTTTAAGAACTTACCTGCAATTGCTTAAGCTTTTGTATAGATAGGTCGCGCAATTCGCCAGGCAAATTGAGTTGTCTCTGCACTAGATCGTGGCGGTCCTTCCACTCCAGTGCATCCTGTTTGGCTTTGTCGCGATGCATTTCGGCTATCTGCAGCTTGCACATAAGCTCCTCAAGACGTCCGGATAACTTTTGGATTTGGGCATTCTTTGTAAGTAACTCGTTGGTCATGCGACCCAAATCGGTATTATTCTGAGACTGAAGAGATTGCAGACTGAATGCATTCTTTGCCGTATTCAGTGTGTTCTCAAACAAATTATTGCCCACCGAACTGCTATTGATGTCATCCCGTATGGTATTCAATTCAGATATTCTAACTGATGGACTTATAGATAATCCGTCGCCAAAGCCAGGCGATATGATGCGCGATGATGGAAAAAAGAGGCTATTGCTATCGTTTTGCGTGGCAGCCGAAAGCGAATTGCTTAGCTTATTGGATGCGCCATACACATTGAAAAGATTGGCATGATTTGTTGGGCTATAGGTGAGTGAGCTGCTGGGAATGTTGACGGCAAAGCCACCTGAATTGAAGTCTATATTGCGAAGAGTGGATAAGTGAAATTAGCATGGAGCAGACTTGTTAACTTGTCGACAATGACTCACCGTTAATAGAGTTACTTAGTGTTGTATTAGGAATGTTAATTGGCGCCGAGGAACGTGTTAATAAACTATTGTTAACCACACTTGCCGATAGCGAGTTCTCGCGTGGATCGTCCAATGTACAGGCTGCTTGGAATAGTTTTTAGAAAGAAAATGCGTTAGTTTGGTTTCAGTTAGTGTAAATGGAATTGTAATTATTTCTTTCGTTTTTTTTTTTTTTCTTATGCGCTGTCAATTTGTCCACAACCATTGTTGAAAACAATGCAAAAATCAATGTAAAGTATATTACTCACGATGGCTGTCCAGTGGTAGTGATATATTTAAGATTTTGCTGGAATTAGTTGTATTTTCCAAAGCATCTACCAACATTTTGTTGGTTGTATTATTACCATCAATATTTAACAACTACGAAATAGAGAATCAAACAAAGAGAAACGAAGAAACAAAATGAGAGCGGGACATTTTTCTGAATGACTTGCGATTAGATGCTGTTAGCTGGGATTAGCTGATGATCGAGTGGAGGGGTTAGAGTGTTAGCAATATGCTGGACGCACACACATATATACACAAGAAAATAAATGTATAGGGATCAATCACACTGATTTCTGATTTGCAATTTGATAATACGTACATTATTGCTCAGCTGGAGCAGTCCTGTTGACAGCTTGCCATTAGACACCTCATCCTGCACTTTCAAACCGGACAAGCCATTGGAAATGAGTTCGCTCAAAGCAATTTCTTGATCACGCATCTTCTGCTCGTTGACCAGATAAGCTGGAGGTGGGGGAATATGGATTCAAGCAGCAAAGCGCATTCGATTGTTGCATTGATTGCATTCAATTTTAAGGGGTTTACACAAATGTGATCAATGTGTGAAAGTGAGTAAAAGACAAGTAAACAATTAAACAATATCAACCAAAATACGTATGTAGGTAGCATATGAACATAATCCATATAGGCTAGACTAATATACACTAATACGCTAACCGCCCGCTATGGTTGTGGAAAACAGCGTCTTAACTCTACAGATCCTTATTTATACATTAAATTCAGCCAATGTTTGCACTACTTACGTTCCACATGCGCAAAAGCACAGAAGACGCTGCGCGGACAGTAGCCAGCCTGTTGTACATCGTTGCACTTTGTAGATTTGTAGATTTCCGGATGAAATTGTTGCTCAGTGCGAGTGTGGCAGTACTGGCAATTGTCACCGGCCTCGCAATTTCCCGGCTCGCCCCACTCCTCGCCGTGCTTGACATTGGGGCATGGAGTTGACCTGCAAAGGCAATGTGAAATGGTAATAAAAATGTTTAGCTACGATTAACTAGGCAGACTCACCTGTATTTATACTTTCTGGGCGAGCGACGTTTATCCTTGCTGTTGTGGTATTGTGGACAGGCATAGCCCTGGCGACATAGGCGAGGCGGACGCTTGCACTGCTCAGTTTTGTAGTTGGCCAGAACAAAGTTGGTGTCTTGCCATTTGGGATCCTCGTTCATTAGATTCCGTTCCTTATCGAGCGCGTTTTGTGCATTGGTGCCGTCCAACGTTATATCCGAATTTTGCAGTGTCTCCAGCTCTTTAATATCATATACTGGAGGACGCTGATCCTGCATACCATGCGCAAATGCGCAGTGGACACCATTTTTCACACAGTATCCACGGCTGTCTGTATCGTGCACGCACATGCATGTCTTGTAGTAGCGTAAATGATACCGACGCTCTGTGTCGCCGGCTGTGCGGTGTAGGAATGGGCATCTATGCGAAATAGAATGGAGGGAGAATTGTTAAGTGACGCACAGAAGGACTGAACTGCAGGCTAAAAATAGCGACGCAGCCGTTCATCCCCAGCCAACAGTTATAGGAGCAATTGGGTGAATCAGCACCCACCTAAATACACATACACATACATGTACAAGTACACACACACACACACATATATATATATATATATATATATATATATATATATATATATATATTCCACAATACAAGTCAGGGCCAGGATTGTTGTTTTTGTTATTGCAGAATATGAAATTGCGTATTATTTTACTATTACTCGCTCTCTCTTGCTTTGTGTTCAACGTTCGTTGCTCAAAGCTTTGCGGGAAAGCTCTGCCCTGTACATTCGAAGCTACCAGTACTACTTTTACTACATACTATGATGCCGCCGCCGGGGGAAAACCAAAATAAACTGAAGGAAAAACGCGCAAAAGCAAAACGCAATAAAAACAATGACGCACACACTTGTAGCAGCTATAACTGTCGCTGCGCACTTGAGTGTGTGCGAGAGCAACAACCCTCAGTCGAGGCACTTGCCGATTAGAAATTCCGAGCTCGAGCAACAATATCGCCTAAATCACTTTCACTTTTGCATTCTGTGGGCGGCCGTTAGCATTGACCTCTACTTAGGGTGTTATTAGATTACGCACGAACACACACACACAGCCACAGGCAGATATAGAAATATTTGCCATTTAATTTCACTTTTAACTAGTCGATGATACGCTGATTACCCTCCACACTTCCATGAAAAGTTTTTGTTTGTAAACACGAAGCCGAGAGATACACACACATTGCAAAGAAAATTGAGCGCAAAGAGGAAATGAAAAAATACTACGTCGTTGATTGTTCGCGTTGGCGTCTTCACAGTTCACCCAGCCAGACGTCACACTTTGATCAGCGTTAATACTCACTCATCGCCCTCAGGACAGATTCCAGTTGTTTCATCATATTTGCTGCAATAATTATCAGCGCTATAGTTAAATGTGCCATCGCGTTTACGCACGGGCCGTCGACGACGCTGATTTTGAAAATGCCAATTAAAGCAAACGAAAGGGCGATGCTGGTTACATTTGTGCTGCAGGAACGATTGACACTGCTCCACGCGGAATTCCTTCAGGTAGCTATGGAAGCAAAAAGTTGTGGTTAGTCAAAAATATACAAATTTCACCTTGAATCTTGTTTATTTACGTATAATGACTGGTTTTTTCTTGGTTTGAAGATAGCAATAGCTTGCTCGCATCGTTCGCCATCTTGAACTGAAGCACTAAATTAGTGAGACCGCATGCCAATAAGCGGGTAAATGCCTATTTCGGAGAGTACTCATCGCTGTTATCGATAAATACCCAACGATGGCTCTGCACGTGTAGTCGGAATGTATAAGAGTTTTGTTTAATTTATTTATTAGTTTGATCCCACCACTTCGTTAGCCAGGCGGGTCCTGTTTAACAATGGCTGCGGCAACACCCAAAGGCGAGACAAAATCTAAAGGCCACAATGACTGTCTTTCCTATCTACAGGTAGGTTGTTCTGCCGGTTTAAATAATTTAATTTTGGGTATCGAAGAGGTTTTACCCCCACCCACAGACCCTGGGCGACAGCCTGCCCAAAGAGGTGGCCGACAAGCTCGCGACCCAAATTTTCGAGGAGGCCAACCAATCGGAGTCACTCAGCATTAATCAGGCTGCGCTTAACGTCAGCTTCCGCGTCTATTATCACATCGTCCACAAATATGAGCTAGCGGACGAGCATTTCACTAATCTGCCCGAGCGTCTCTCGTATGTTCAGCCGCAGATGTTTCTTATGCTGCAGGCGGTTCTGCTGACCGACCATTGGTCGCGACTGGATGCCCAGCTGGTTGAGGCCAAATGCTTGGATGCCATCATTGCGGCACTGCGGCATAATGACAGCAGTCTGGTGCATATATTGAAGGCCACTAATTTGCTGGTGAAGAAGTTTCCGAAGCTACAGCTTCTGAGGTTACAGCTGGAGCATTTCTACCACTGCCTGCAGCGTCAGAGTCAGGTTGGCTCGCGGGAGGAAACGTTGACGCTGTTCAACCACTGCTGCAAACAGCAAAGACGCGCCTTTGCCTACTTCCGTCTAATCGTGGAGTTCTGGCCGTGGACGAATCGCAACAAATACTACCTGCTGAGCGGAATACTCAACTCCCATGGGCTGCCACAGCTGCTGGCTGCGAGTGGGCACAACGAGTCCGAGTTTTTTGCTGGCTTGCGCTTGAGTCTGAGCTATAAGGGCCTGCGTGCGGCCAGTCAGTATCCAGTGAAGAGCCTGAGCAGTCAGCGTTCGGCAGCTCTGCTCGATCTAGCCGTGGAGTTGCTAGTCAATGGCAACATAGCGGAGATTCAAAACTTTCACTCGCAGTGGTTTCTGCGCATACAGCAACGGGATGCTCTCTTTCAGCTGCTGCAGGCAAAGCCAGAGATTGTGGAGTTCCTGGCCAGCTCAGAGTCGGCTCGGTCGGCCAGCGAGCAGCAGCGTCTCATACTCATATTCAGCATGTTCGCCAAGGAGATCTATGTTGCATCCAAACTGCATTTCTTCAAGATCAGCACAGAATTGTTGACCAATTGCAGCGTCTTCGAGACGGAAGCGCAGTTGTTGATCTTTAAGTTTCTGGTCGAGAATCTCGCCAATTTCGCTGTCGAGGATTGCCTGGATTTCTTCTACAGCTTCATGAAGCGTCATCGAGGCGTGGAGAGCTCCGAATTCCGTAACACAATGTTGGGAAAGATGCCAAACATCATAAACCACACGGCCAAGCACTTCAATAAGGTCTTAAGAGCGGATGGAGGCACTGGCAGCGATGCACTAGCCAACGACATGAAGCGCTTCTTCCGGCAGCTACAGGAGCTACTGGAACAGGACATCCTCTCCGACGTATATCAGCCGAAAATATTCGCCCTGAAAATGCTCGAAATCCTGCACAAATCCCTATACAGAACGCACGTCACCAAAAATGCCAAGATGTGCAGCACCCAACAGAACCAGCAGCTGGGCGCCTTCCTGCTGGATCATGACGTCTTTCAGCCAAAGTCCGTGGCGCACTTACTGTTCAAGTCGCTTAATGATCCGCAAGGCTTCGACGATGCTCTGGAGCTGACCGTTTCGCTTCTGCTCGAACTGGGCCATGTGGACAGCGTGCAGTGCAACGAGCGTTGCCTGACGCTTTGCATCAGCTCCGATGTGGATGAGTGCTCCCTGGTCTCGCTCTACGCACAGCTGGTGGTTCGCAGTGGTCCTGATCCACAGTTGACCGACAGCCTCTACGATCAATGCTTACAGCAATTGACGCACAAATTCGATGCATTCCAGCTAGATCCGCTGAAGACCACAAAAATTGACGGCGGGCACCTCTTTGGCCACATCTGTGTTTTGGATGAGCTGGTCAACGGTGGCCGGATAAATCTGAAAGCAGATGTTGCAGAGCTATTGCCGCTGCTCGAGAAAATACTGAATGCCATTCTGAAGTTTCTCAATTTGGCCAATGCGAGGCGGGCGGAGACGGAGGCATCAGCCGCCAGTTTCCAGGACATGGACGAGAGCTTGCAGCTGCTGGTCAGTCAGAGCGCCTACGTGGCCGACGAGGATGACGAGGCGTGTCGCAAATATTTGCTCATGAGCTTCTGGCTGACATTGAAGGTGGGTGTGTCTGGGATCCTGCTCTAGCATTCTCCTTCATAACATCACTTTCATTGCAGGCAAGTTGTGACTTGGCCACCAGCCTGGCTTGTGCGCTGCTTCGCTCTGCTCCGGCTAGCCTGACCGACTGTGAGGCACTGCAGCGCTGCTTGGACATTAATGTGGCCGTGTTGACACGGTGCCGGCACAAGGGTGCCATCGAGGCAGCTGGCCTGAGCATTGGCAGGCTGACGCGCGCCATTACCAGCACTGCTGCTAGCGGGGATCGGGCATTTCAGCTGCTGCACGACTGTCTTGAGCGAGAGCTGCTCTCCGAGTGCCGTCAGGTGAGCACTACACGACGCGGTGCCGGCTTCTCCATAATGTTTTTGCACGTGCTCAAAAACGACGATCCGCGCCAGCGCTCATTGCTGCATCGAGCCGTGCAGCGCATACTGGAGCGGCTCAATGGCAGCTCCAGCAGCGAAGCTGCCGGCAGTAGCAACCATGACCGCTGGGAGGCATTGGCGCTGCATTATCTGTGCGTGCTGGTGAGGGACACGGAATTGCGGCCGGCCATGTGCAAGTACTACAATGAGATCATGCTGGTCGCCATTGGGCACATCGACCACACCGAGTGGACCATTTCGAATGCTGCGCTGCAGCTCTTTGGGGCAACTCTGGGCAAGCTGCTGGGTCAGCGGCAGGCGACTGAGTTCGACACGAAGCTAGCCTGGGAGCCCAGCGAAATGAACTACGAGGAGCTGGCTTGCCAGCTGCCCAAGGCCTGCGAGCACATGCTGAGCTGCTGCAGTGGGGAGAAGGCCACATCCTCCATTATACTGTTCCTCGGCTTTCTGTCCAAGGTGGAGCATCTGTGCACCACTGGCCAGCCGCAGCAGTCGACGCAGCTACTGCAGCGCTTCCGGCGGCTCAGCTGGCGTTTGCTACGCCACAGGTGCGAGCAGGTGCGTCAACTGTCGGCCACATGCTTTGTGCGCGCCCATGAGTTCCGTTGCGACCTTCCGGCCGTGCTCTTGGCCAGTGCCAAGAAGGCGTCGCAGCTAAAGGACGACAACTTCTACGAGGCTTTGCTGTTCACCTTGCATGCGGGCGTGCTCAAGCTGCAACATGAGGCGCGTCATGTCTGGACGGCGGAGAGGTTGCAGCGCTACCAGCTGCGGCTGCTGACGGCGCTAGCAGTGGACGAGCAAGTTGCTCGCTTCAAGGCGTACACATTGAATGTGCTGCTGCAGTTGCTGACTCTGCTGAAGGCCACTGAGCAGATGGAGATTGTGCGCCAGCTGCTGGATGCGCGCGGCAGGCATGCCCTAAGCTAAGTATATGTAGGCAATTCGCTTATCTAATTGTAGTATTTATCTAATCGTTAAGCTTAAGCCAAAAAGTCAATGTTAGCCTCTATGTATCGCACGCTTTTACAACTAAATGACGCATTTACTAATTGAAAGCATTTACCAAAAACAGAAACAAGACCGATAAATCAACAACATGTGGGGATTCAACTGAAGCTCTCCCCAGTTTCCTGATCCATGGCCTGTTGCTGCTTCTCTTGCGTCTCCTGCGCCATCTGCTGCAGCGTCCGGCTGAGAATGTTGCGCAGAATGTGCGGTTTGCAGTGCTCCTCCAGCCAGGGTATGACGCCGCTTGTCAGCTGCTTGAAGTTATCCATCGGTATATTCTGGAATGTCTCAAACATTTCGTCCATTATTGCCTGAAACTGTGAAACACGAGTCAGTGAGCGATTGTCATGGGGTTATTTTTAGTGCGAAAGTTTTGCTCGCATTTTGCTGACCACTTGAAATTTGGCCTCGTCTGTGAGACGAGCCTCTTCGGGCCCCGGATTGGCCTGCTGATGTTGCAGCATGGTCTCGTAGCCATTCTGTATGATACGCAGCGCCGTCACCTCCTTCTGCAGAGCGGCGCTCTCGTCCTCCTGCCGGATTTTCTGTTGATTCAGATAGCCAATGTAATCGATGGACTTTTGCAGTATCAGCGCTTTGCTCAGCTTGTAGCCAGACGAGTCGTTTGGCTGGCAGCGCGGCACCAACTCCTGCAGACTGTCGTAGCCCTTTTTGATCGCATCCCGACGCTTCTGCTCCGCCTGGGTGTGAGCCGAGCGTCTGCGTTCCTTGTAGCTCAGCGAAGAGTTCGAATTCGAGTTTGTGGCTCCCATATGTCGTGCATCTCCACTGTCGTCATCGTCATCTGTGTGCGCGGGAAGAGACCGAGGCAGAGTGAGAGAGATAGATAGGCAGGTCGGGTAAGTGTAATAGAATGCAGCACACTGATAACGGATACCAGAAATAACAGCAGCGGAAACTCAATGCCAGCATCATTATTATCAGCTGATCGTCACGCTTGCAGAGAAGACAAACAAAAACAAACGACGAAGAAGATGCTGTCTGCTTACCAGAATTGTGCGCCGAAGAGTTCGGTGTATGGGTGCTACCCGCGCTGCTGCAGCGGGAGTAGTGCTTGCCTCCCAGATCTTGGTCTTGCTCCATGCTGAAGGCTTCCTCTTTACTGATCAGATTGTCGCTCATTATCAACTACGTCGTCCACAAAAACAATAGCACTCAATTTACTATGTGGTTCAGTAATGCGAACTAGTTCACATTGTGGAGGGCGCTCGATAACCGATTATTTAGTATATATTTCTGCAGCCAAAATATACTGTAAATACATTTGTATTGCTTGTACAGCCAAATTTGAAAGCAAGTTATAAGTAAAGCATTGATTATAAATTAATTAAAAAAAAATTTTTTTTCGCAATGATTACCATAATCAATTATCACTATTTTGCTAGTCATGCTTAATGTTTATCAGCACATATCTAATAGGCGGCTTAAGTATTGTTTACTTTGCAGCCCTGCTTTAACTACACCGGTGCGATGACTTTTGCGTTTTCGTCTTGAACTTTGCCGTCGTGTCGATTTTAGTTTTTTTTTCTTGGCCGGTGCTGCCATTTACTATAAATTACTTTGTTTAGTTAGTTGAAAGGGCTTGTTGCTTTACAAATATATATCAATTATATCATGGGACTGTTGCGGTCGATACGTCTGAGAATCATGAATTTCATGATTTTCTTTCTAATTATTATTTTGTTCCCGGGTCTGCCTCCGCGGACAACTTTCCCCTATAAAGATTTCATGTAAGTTACTGCTCACCTAATTTATGTATTTCCACATAACACATTATTCCACAGTGTTGCCCCACCCAAAGAACTAAAGGGGGCCCTCGAGTCCAACTTTCACTTGGAGGGCGCTGAGCGTTTGCTGGAGGGCCGCATCTATGGTCCAGAGTGCCTGCTCGTGCGCAACAATGAGATCTACACTGGCCTACATGGTGGTGAGATCATCAAGCTAACATCGAACCATGTGACGCATGTAGCAAAATTCGGCGAGCCTTGTGGTAAGTACTCTGAGCGTTTAAGGATATTAAGGATATTCGCTAAGATCTATAATCCCCTGGTAGCCGAAGTATTTGAGGAGGCCAAGTGTGGTCGCCCGCTGGGCATGGCATTTGATAGCCAAGGCAATAATCTGATCGTCGCCGATGCCTACTATGGACTGTGGCTAGTTGATCTAACCACAAACAAGAAGAAACTGTTGGTGTCGCCGACTCAGGAGCTGCCTGGCAAGGGCATCAATCGTCGCGCCAGGGTCTTCAATTCAGTAACTGTTAGCAAGGAGGGTGAGATCTACTGGACAGATTCTTCTTCAGACTTCACCATTCAAGATATTATGTTTGCCTCATTGGCTAATCCGTCTGGACGGTGAGTTAACTTGATAACTTTAACGAGTGGTTGCCGCTTAAACCGGTTTCTGTTTGACCTAGCGCTCGCTTCACCCTTCGCCTTTCTCTAATGATTTCTCTTTATAGTCTCTTCAAATACAATCGGGCCAAGAACGTAAGCGAAGTGCTGCTTGACGAGCTGTTCTTTGCTAACGGTGTGGCGTTGAGCCCAAATGAAGATTTCATTGTGGTGGCTGAGACGGGAGCAATGCGTCTGACAAAGTATTATCTGAAGGGCCCCAAGAGTGGAAAGAGTGAAGTCTTTGTTGAGGGTCTGCCTGGTTTGCCCGATAACTTGACTCCCGACGCTGACGGCATTTGGGTGCCCATTGTGTCCAGCGCTGATAGTGAGCATCCTGCTACCTTCTCGCTCTTCTCGCGCTTCCCCACCATCCGTCTGTTCCTGGCCCGCATGCTTGCGCTCTTTGAGCTGCCCTTCCGTTACATCAACAGCGTGTACCCGAATAGGTTCTCGCAGCGTTTTGTGCACTTTGTCGGCCATGGTGAGATGGCTATGCTCTTGGCACCCAAGCGCACCACTGTGGTTCGCGTTGATTGGAATGGCAATATTGTGGGCTCGCTGCATGGATTTGACAAGTCTGTTGTGGGTGTTTCACATGTGCTCGAGTTCCAGGATCATTTGTATCTGGGCTCGCCCTTCAATCACTATTTGGCTCGTGTCAAGTCCCCTAAGGCGTCCAAGCAGCCCACCGTCAAGGTGCGCAATGTGCGCGTCGAGGGCGGTCTAGAGGCGTCTGTTGGAGCTCCACCAACAACTGCCAAGCCCAAGCCAAAGGCAGCACCAAAGACTACCACAACCACGTCAACTACAACTACCACAACGCCAAAGCCCCAAACTACGACAACCAGAAAACCCACGACGACGACGACGACGACGACAACAACAACAACAACTACTACGACAACTGCCAAGCCAAAGACCACTACAGCCAAACCAGCCACCACAACAACAAAAGCAACAACAACAACGCCCAAGCCGGCAGCTAAGAAAGAAACGAGTTCCACAACAGCAACACCAACAACAGCTAGTAGGACACCCAAACCAGAGGCCACAGAGCGCTCAGTGCCAAAGAAACCGGCGCCAGTGGAGGAGTCGATTCCCGTAGACACCAAGCCACCGAAGAAGGAGAAGCTCAAGGTGATCAACAAAGAAGGCGCCCATGTGGAGCTCTAAAAGGCAGCAGAGCGTCGACATTTTTATCCCTTTCATTTCCTAGCCGAAAAACTAACAACAAAATGTTGATGTCGTTCGCCCAGAAACACTCAGCCCTTGGGCGATTAATTATTTAGTTTGAAACTAGTTAGTTCAATTAAAACTAGCTGCAAGCGTTAACTGAATGAACACAGAATTAGGGCAGCTATTTATATGTCGCACAACCTGCATATAGTTGAGTTTTTGCTATTTTATTTTAACTTCCAATTTCCAATAACAACATTCCCATTTTGTGTGAATTATTTGCATTCCAGTTAAATTGAATGAAATGATAAATTATGCTCACAAATAATTATAAACAATGCTCGAAATTGTTAAGCAATGGAAAAAGACACTTGATCTAAAATATATATACCTATATATACTTATATACATATATATATACATATATATATATATATATGAATTATAAAAATACTTCTTGATTTTGTACTGATATTCTCATTTGTGTGTATTTTTTGCACTTAAAAGTAAAATGTTTTTTAAAAACAATACGACTTAAATGTTTAATTAAATATAAGAGTTATGTTCTATGTATAAATAATGAGACGGTGCGAGCTGGAGAGCGAATTATGTGCCCATTGCCTAGCACTTTGGACGACTTGGCGGCTCCTTGGGATCCGTCCATCTCCATTCCGTGTAGTGCACACAGCGGCCGAGCTCCTCCGAGTACAGCTGCGACTTGGGGCAGCGTAGGAAGCGAGCACGCGTGCCCTGCTTTTCGCACATCCAGTAGGCGGTGGGATCCCAGAAGTTCCGGAACATGCGGTTCACCTCGTCCAGCCCCTGGCAGCCAGGCTCTCCATTGTGCTCGTAGTACTTGTACTTCTGGATGGGCAAGTGAGCAGTGGCCATATTTCTGTATATATGAATCTGCGAACAAATATGTGAAACGGAAGTGCTACAATTGTTTCTACTTGTCACGCTGCATATAATTCGTTAAGTATATGTTTTAAATATTTAGATGCCTGGGCGCATTAAATTTAGACACTGTGCCTTGTGCTTACCTCTGATGCTTGGGGTTCGTATAGTCGTATAGTCGCTCAGCTTCCGTTGGCTAACAGATGTTTTCTGTATATATACAATATATTTCTGTTTGCTGATTTCTCTGATGTCTCCCTGCTTTGCGAGACGTTTACCGTTTCACAATTATTGCGATTCTGATTTGTCATACCGAATAATTCCTCATTTAAATACTTTTTCACATGAGCGACAGGCGAGGAGCGGAGCGGGGCCGGAATGTGTTAGTAATGTCTGGCTGGCAGGGGCCGAACGTCTTGCCGAAGCGTCGCGTCGCTTCGCGCCCAAACGTTTATCTATAAAGCTAACAAGAACACAAAAACAATTTGCTCGCAATTCCGCTCCTTCCACCCGCCCCGATCATAAACGATCGACGACTGGCGAAGCGGATGGATTGGTCATACGTTCGCTTGGACTGTGTCACGTGTTGCCTCCGTGTTCGGGGAATACGCCAAAGCGAGAGTTTGTGCATTGACATAATATGCGCTGAGTTTGGTGAAACACAAAATAACTGCGATCTGCTGGAGCGTGCTGGACTCACTGATACCCTGGCTATGTGCAAATAGCCGAAGTGGAGCTATTCAATATATCTTAACTAGTGGAATACTTATATGCATAGATAGACTTGGTAATACCCTGTATAAAGTTATATATGCATAGATACTCGGTTTACATGAGCATAATCGACTTGGTAATACCCTGCATAAAGTGATATGTGCAGATAGCTAAGGCTAAAAACCTGAAATATACAGAATTGGGTACTCTCAGTGATAGCCTGTAAAATGTTCAAATATAACAAATGAGCAAAGCCAAGATTTTGAAGTGTACTTTAATTGGAAAGTCAATAATTAAATGCAATTTTGATATCTTATCTAGAGCAATTAATGTAAGCTGTTTGCGTTGCTGTCTGACAGATAAACTTCTAGATCGCTTTGACTACGTTTTAGCTCCTGTCTTAAAAATTAATTTAAAAAGGGGTATAATTAGCACGCAAAGCATTTTTATTGAGTGATTGTGATTAGAGTATTATATAATATTTTTACTAGATATTAGACAGTAAGATGCTTGCATAGAACATCGGTATTTTGTCATATTTTGTATGCCATTGTGTATGCCATTGAGTTTTTAGCGAATGCAGGGTATTATAAATTTTTCCACTTGGCAACGAGCTGTGCTCTCGCCAGCCTTATAAAAATAGATTTTAGTTCTTTTCCAGTGTCCAAAGGGTATTATGATTACGCGCGTTTCTTGTTTTTAAACCCAACTTAATATTTTGTCTTACGTAATAGATCGTACGCATGCCAGACATTTAAGCTAAGTACGTCATCTAAATGACGTCAGCAGCTTAATCTGGTGCAGAGATCACGCCCAGAACATATGCGTCGAGCCCCCCTTTTTTTATTCCGTCCGGTACTTTTCCCCGCGAGCTGCTTTTACGTAGGTCGCCTTCAATTCAACAAGTGAATAATCGGTTAAAGCGACTGAAGAGAGTCTACACGTGATCAACAAGTGGGGGTCGCTGCGCCTAAGCATTAGGTCTGCCGATTGTGAAAACACACACACCTAGATATCGTAGATTATAATTATGTATGGCCCATTCACGTGGGCAGCAGCTGCTACATTTGTTTTTCGAGCACACGAGGCGTATGTGTAATAATTGAGTCTCAGAAGTTTTGCATGTAAGTTCACTGATTAGCGTATTCAGGCGAAGCTGGCGCACACTGTTTATTGTTTACTCTCAACAATGTGAGAAATTTGATTAGGTAAATAAAAACAAACAAAAAACCAAAAAAACTACAGCAAAATTTTGGGCAAAAATAAAACGAAATTTTAATTGCCTCTGCGAATTTTGTTTACGTTGCTCGAAGCATCGCTAGACTTGTTGACTTGTGTTTCAGTTTGTTTATATTTGTGCTTTATATTTCTAATTTCTGGACCCGACTTGGACATGAAATGTAATTTGCACTCGCTAGAAACTCTGGAAACCAAAACCATGTTTCTAAAACTTTTACGAAATTGTAAATATTTAAAGCTATACTCGTCCGTCTGCTTGTCTTTCTGTTGCTATGCTAAGCAGACTATGCTTAAAAATAAGTTTTCTTAGTTGTAGTAAACCGGAATAGACTAGTTTATCACATAGCCAACACGTGAATATATTTTTGAAAATTAAAAACTTTAATGGAAAACTTTCCACTGCATGCTAAACATATTAAAGCCAAATGAAATAAAACTATATTTCCGATTCTCTTGGTTCTTTAGCTAATTTAACATTTATATATTGTATATAGATTGTATACTTAATTTCTTTTTCCGTTAGTTTTAATTTTATATTAATTCTAATCTATGATAAATAAATATAAATATTAAAATACAGATCCTACATAGCAGCATGCTCTGGATCATCGGGAAATCAACTAAATTGGAAATACCTTAGAATAGTATAAAATAAACAATGAGTGTAGAATTGCTATTTGTTTAAATTTAGAGCTCAATGTATGCAGTGTGGATTCTGTAGCAAATTAACTGAATAAAAATAAATAAATAAATTAAAAAATTAATAAATATCTAAATATTGGCAAAGAAATTTCTTTACAGCTATTGTGCCGCGTTGCTCAAAGCGGAATTTCACAGACTTACTGTTAGTTGAGGTGAGTTATGAATGTGCAAATATGAAGAATATATAATTTGTATGTAGTAGTAGTAGTTGTTGTAATAGTAGTAGTAGTACTAGTAGTTGTTGTAATAGTAGTTGTAGTAGAAGTAGTATTAGTAAGCAAAATAGTAGTAGTAAGAAAAATTGTAGTAGTAGTATTAGTAGTAAGAAAAATAGTAGTAGTAGAACTAGTAGCAGTATGAAAAATAGTAGTAGTAGTAAGAAAAATGGTAGTAGTAGCAGTAGTAGTAGTAGAAGGTGAGTAGTAAGAAAACTAGTAGTATTAGTAACAGTTAATCTTAACATATACTGCGCTATTGATTTATATGTCGATTGTGAGTTACTTAGTGTTCCAACATTTAGTACTTAGTGCTTATTACCGCAGCTGCGTTACATATACACATGCATATAAATATATATATAATGAATCAGCTCGGAGGAAATCGACACAAAAGTTCTCGCTGTTGCTGTCGTTGCTGTAGCTGGATGACGAGAATGGCGAGGCTAACAATGGGTGGTTTAATAATGCTTTATGGCTGCAACAAAAGCGCGACTCCTGCTAAAATCCATTTGGCTGGACGGTCGCGTGTTTTCAGATTAAGCGTCCACACGTAGGTGTTGCCACGCGACCTGCAACAGATTGGATGCAGGCAAACAGATGTAGATGGCTATAGCTGTTGGAACAATGCGCCTCGCTTCGCCTCTCACCTGGTCTTGTACAGCGGACACTCATAGACGCGCTGCAGCTCTTGTTTCTCCTGGACAATCGACTTGATGTAGAGGACGGGCATAGCGCAGAGCAGCTCCTTGGGGTGCAGGGCCACAATAGAGTTTAGCTGGCAATCCCAGCTGGCGCCATCCAAATAGAGCTCATGCACAAAGGCGCCCTCTATGGGGGGCAAGCTGAAAGCAAGCAAGGATAATAAGGATACCGATATGCTTTCGACAATGACTAGGTAGTTACGTGACGTCGTCCTTTTGCTTTTTGGTGACGTCGCAGCTGATCAGCATGCGGTCGAGGGGTAGATCATGCTTTCGCGCGCTCTCCTGCATGATGGCCGTGAGGAAGCTCTGCGGATTGAAGAGCCCGCCCAACCAGATGACGCAGGGCAGCTTGAAGTCGTTCAGCCAGCCGGCCAGCTCCTTGATGCGATGCAGCAGGTCAGCGAACCAGCCCTGCAGGCCCAGCATGCTAGGGTAGGCCAGCTGGGCCCAGGCCGTCGGCACGTGATCGTAGAAGATGGCATAGTCCAGCCGTTCCATCTCCTGTGTGATGGTCAGCTCGCCCTTCAGCCCCAGCATCAACTCACGCAGCGATCGCTTGATTTCGCGAATGAGCGCATTCATGCGCTCGCACTCCTGCAGGGCGACCACCACGAATGGCGTCTTGCGCTCCACGCGATTGAGCAGGGCCTGCAGATTGAACTCGTCCTGCAGCTTGTCGAGGAAGTCGTCGATCATGATCTTGACCAGCTCCTCGCGCGGCGCACCACAATGCGAGCTGAGCTCTGACTCGCGCGGCTGCAGCTCAAAGATGGTGCGCAGCAGCTGCTCCGAGGCGCTGGTCAGGAAGCCAATTTCGGCATTGGGATGCAGTCCATAGAGTAGCGGTGACTCATCGGGCAGCATTTCGGTGATGTAGTCATGGTAGCCCTCAAATTCCAGATTGGGCGGCGCTGGAAAGCCGGGACAGAGCTCAAAGTCTCCATCGATGAGATCCTGCTGCAGCAGCTCCTCCAAAAACGTCTGGCAGAGCCGTCTGTCCCAGTCGTCGGTTATGTGGCCGCCGTACATGATTTCGCCGAAAAGGTAGCGCAGATCCTCCCACGGAATGCGACTGCTGCCCTCCAGGTAGTTGTGCAGTACGCTGGCCGAGATGGTCAGGTCGCCGATGTTGAAGGGATACGCCTTGTTCCAGCCCTGGGGTCCGAACTTGCGACGCTCGCCGGCTACCGCATGGAAGTAGCAGAGGGCAAAGAGTATTGACTTGAACTCCGCCTCCTGGGTGCACGTTTCCAGTGTCTCCTGCGTGAAGTTGTCCCAGGCCTTGTGCAGGTTGGCTGCCATGCCCGCAGGCGGCTCATTCACCACCTTGAGGGAGGACTCCAAAATACCCTGGGGTATGACATGGTACTGCGGATCCGGGGCTGGCTCGGCGCTTATGAACAAGCGGAAATTCGATTCTCCTTGAGATTCGGACTGCAGCACAATGCGCTCGATTAGTTTCTCCAGGGTGGGCAACCAATTCACCACCAGATGAATGTTTTGGAGTATGACCCATTGTTGGCCGGATGCCAGTGCCTGCTCCATGGCTGCCTCGGCCAGCAGCTCCTGCCCCTGTCCCAAGGAAATATTCACCAGAGTTCCGGCATCCGCATGGAAGCCCTGTTGCTGCCCATGGCGTTCCACATCGCGTATGGGATCCACGCCAGGCGAGAGTATAAAGAAGGCAGGCGTGGCAGCGTTCAGCTCCTTGAAGATGGCCCCAAACGGCGGAGTCTGCACCTCGGCGTAGGCTCGTCCCATCGTCTGCTCCACAAACTGGGCCATGGCATAGGTCATGCGATCGGGGCGCAGAGCTCTGATAATGCACAGCTTTTGCAGTGGGGTGCGATGCTTCCATTCGCCAGGGAACTGTTCCCGCTCGGGCGTATCGCTGGCCACGAATTTACGCCAGCGCTTGGTGTAGTTCTCCATGTCCTTGTCGATGCCATAGAAATGCTCGACGAGCGCCAGCGACTTGATGCCGCCCCAGGCACTGCGCCCCACAAAGTCCAACGGCGAAAGCGTGTTGGGGTCATGCGGATAGCGCAGCAGAAAGTCTGTCTCATCCTTGGCCACCTGTTCGGCGGCGATCATGATGCGCAGCGTCAGGTGCGAGCTGAACGTCAGCTTGTCCGCCTCGAAGAGGCCGCGCAGCGTATAGCGATACGTTTGCAGCGTGATCGAGTCGACCAAGTGGAGCACGCGCTTCTCATAGCTCTTGGATGCTGGCGCTACGGCTATGGCCTGCCGGAAGACGTTCATGAAGGACTTCAGGGAGAACTTGTATATGGGATTGATGCGATTGAGATCCGTCAGCACAAAGTACAAAATGGCTGCCCGCTTGGCGGCGGCTCGGTAAATGTTTCTGGTCTCGTCGATCTGAAGCGTGGTTAGGTGAGCCTCTCGCACCTTTGACTCAATTTCGTCCACTGTGCGCTTGGTGTTCTCCAAGTTGAGCACCAGCGCATGGTCCTCGAGTACGTTCTCGCCTGCGGAGGCCAGCCTGGCCAGCAGCTCGTCTTCGAGGGCTTTTAGCGAGATTTTAAACATATTTTGCTGAATCGTCACCTCGGTCTTCATCTGCTCCAGATCCGGGCGCTCAATTTTTACCACTTCCGCCAGCAGCTGCTCCTCAAGTCCGTCCGGTGTCACCGTAAAGTTAATCAGCGTCGTTTGCGCCTGCATTTCCGGCTTGTAGTGTGGATTGGCGAGCTTGGTGTGCAATATGAGGCGGAAATTCGGATTGAACTCCATTTCCCGTTCGCCAATGCGCAGATATCGACCCTTTTTGATCAGCGCGCGGCTCAGCAGCGGCTCGAGTACAGTGTCCATGGACTCTTCAATTTGCTCGATTAGCACTGTGTCGCCACGCGAGATGGACTTCTCCAGTGCCTCCAGAAAGCCACGCTGAGTCATACGCAGCACCACTAGGGCGGCTCCAAAGCGGCTCTTGATCCACTTGATGCCCTGACTGCCAGGCAATTGAATAAAGCAATGTGTTAGTCAGTGTTAATGCTCTTTACTTATTAAATATTGACAAACCCGTAGTCAACTGTCACCGGGCTCGCTCAATTACGGCATAAGCCCTACCTGACGATGATACTCACAGCTGGGGATCAATCATCAGTGGCCAGCGCGTTGAGTGCTGCAGTATTGTTGCATTCTCTGTGGACATGCCGTCCATGGGCAATCCCTCATTATTCCAGGTGGCAATTTGTGCGTCGTCCGACAGCAGCGCCAGTGGGTCGACGCCCTGCGTGTGCGGTATCTGGGGCTGTTGCCATGCCACATACAACAAATACAAAGTGCTAAGTAACTGAGCCTGTCAACTATCAGCATCAAGTACTCACGTCCATCTTACAGAAGCTCGGCAGCCACATTTTGTGCTGCAGCTCCTCGCGATAGCGACGCGTAAAGCAGCCCACGTACGACAGGAACGAGGAAATTAACAATATATCCCCAGGTAGAGTGCCAATCTTTGCCTGCAAGCTTTTCAATAGAATGGTTAAGAAAAGATGAAAGCATGCGAACAGAAGCATAGAACGGAAGTCAATGGCAGGTCGAAAATGTAATACACTGAAAGAGAAACTTGCTTCAGTTCAGACTTTAAACTGCTTCATTTATGCCATCAAATATTTTCCAACTGATTGTGCTAACGCTAGAAGTTTTGTGATGATGCCGGCTCCTTTGGGCAGCAGCTTATGAATAGGTAGAACATTTTTGGTATTACTTTACTAGGACACTTTTAGTTTTTGAATTGATAGACCCCTGTAGATAGGATTTTCGAATTGAAGAGAAAATTAAACCAATATTCTGATAGGAGATTTTTAGGTTGGAGCTCTTCAATTTATAGAAATTTTTGATACTATTCTGGTATACATAGTTTTGCCAAGAAATTGCAGTATGGGATTCAGTTCAATACATAATTTTAAATTTTTGGTTTTCGAATTCAGTTAGACTCTGAGAATGAATTATATATAAAATAATATATATATATATATATATATATATCTATATATATATATATATATATATATATATATATGCCTCTCCCCATTTCGTGACGAAATTGAAATACTCCTCGACAAGTGTATAATAAAATAGAGAAGCATCGAAAACAGAAACGTGAGAGCTGCTGGCTGGCTGGCTGACCTGACCTGGTAAACGGGGAGCATTAATCTGTCCCTTAGCGACTTTAAAGTGCGCTTCAAGTATAAATAACAAGTGCAGCAGGAAGCTGAAGGCTGCCCATCGAGCGTTGCTTGCATTTGAGTAAACGAGAAATTGCAAAACTAATAATGATGCTAAGGGTTTCTTTTGCGAGGGCAGGACAATAAGTAAACATAACGATTAGCTATGATTGAATTCAAACTATCAATAGAATGAAAATCAGTTTGGGCATACTAAAAAAATTGTCAGTTTTAATATAATAATCCGAAACATTTTAATTGATAAAAATAATTGTTTAAAGAACTGGGAAAAGCAACTCTCATTTATAACTCTATCAGGTCAAGTTTATTATTAGCCCCCGCAGGCACTTGCTGCGCCTTGGATTGCGACTTTCGCGTAAGATTAACAAGAGGCACGACAACAATGGCCTCGGCACCAGCAGCATCAGCAACATTGGCCGCATCATCAGCAACATTGGCCGCATCATCAGCATAATCTGCATGCTCTCTGTTGTTGCTGTCGTGTAGCTGAAAAATTGATTATTTGAAGTTGCTGCATGCCAAACATTATTGATATATTTAAGCCGGAGCATAAATGAAGTGCTCTGCAGCAGGCGACTTAAGCGAGATGCAAGTGTTGCACTCAGCACGAGATAATCGCTTTAAGACTTAAGTGATTTATGCTCTTGTTCTAAAAACACAAATATAAAGGCAGATATGTGTTTGGTACTTGAATAACGCAGAGACTATGCAATTGCAAAGCATAAATGTCTAACAAGACTAACACCTGCCCCCAATACACGTACACATATTAGATACATACATATGTATATATATTGTGTTGTTAAATTAAAATAATTGTTTTGAAAGAAATATTCTGTTCAAAATTTGATAAAATACCTGTCAAGTGGCATAAGTGCATTCTCATTCAAAACGTAAAATATATTTCAAAAGCAGCTTCGCAGCGCGAGCGGCAACAACAACAGCAGCAGCAACGACAACAGCAGCAGCAAAGCCAACGGCAATACAGAGCCAAGAGCGTTTACACATATAGATATCCCCCCTCTCTCTTCCTCCCTCTCTATGCAGTTGTATTTGTATGCACTTACAATGAAGAATATTTAATGCCATAGTCAAATAGAAATTTATATGCAAGTCATAACGGTCCATAGACACACACATACACACACACTTGCACGCACGCACACACAGAGGTCACAACCGCACAATATTTTGCCGTTTTTACATTGCTCTTCGTCTTATTCCTTCCTCTGTTGTTGAGCGCAAATTATATTTTCATAAATATTTGAAAGTTCTCGGAGCAAGAAGGTTTTCAGTTTTGACATTCGAGCATGGAATCCCCTGCTATATGGTGTTAGCTGCTGCTGCTGCTGCTGTTTCTTTGCCAGTCTATTGTACGCACACTCATAGCTCACAGCGAGCACTCACACACACACACACAGACGAGCCGAGCAAACATTTTAATATTTTTCACACATATGTACAGATGCATTCATGAATTCGCCCTCTGGCGATTCAGGTGCTGCCGTTGTCGAATTGTGCGGCCGATTGAAAGCTCTTGTGACTGTGTGTGTGTGTGTGTGTGTGTGTGTGTGTGTGAAATTTTGCAGTTATTTAGATGCAAAAAAAAGTAGTGAGAGAGAGTGTGTGTAGTCACTGCCTGCTGTCTGTGTCTGTGGATACTCCTTTGGCTACCACGCGCACTCAATTGAATTTCATGGCAAATATTGATCCCGTAAACTAGTCTGGGCCCGTGGGCAGCCGAAGGTGTTGAGAGCACATTTTGTGCATTACTATTTACCATCAATGCGAACATGCACATGAATGGAAAGCCAAACATAAATTTGCACACAAAATTAATATTCATGTTGAAAACTCGAATGTGTTATCAAATTTCAAATTAGTTTGTAAGACATTTTTATGAGTTCCTATTCTTTCTCTTGAAAGTCCTGTTAATTCTTTATTATATACTCTTTCACAGAGTCCAAGTATTTCTTTTGAGTATTACCTCTAAATATTTCCAATAAGTATTTCTTCCAAGTACTTCCTCTAAATATTTCCTCCAAGTATATCCTCTAAGTATTTATTCTGTTTTCTTTAAGTATTTCTTCTAAGTATTTCCTCCAATTATTTCCTCCAAGTAATTCCTCCAAAAATTTCTGCTGTCTCCTCTAAGTATATTTTCTATGTATTTCTTCTAAATATTTCCTCTATTTCGTCTAAATATTTCCTCTAAATATTTCCTCCAAGTATTTCCTCCAAGTTATTCCTCCAAGAATTTCTGCTGTCTCCTCTAAGTATATTTTCTATCTATTTCTTCTAAGTATTTCCTCTATTTCGTCTAAGTATTTTCTCTAAATATTTCTTCCAAGTGTTTCCTCTTTCTTTAATGCTTAGCTGAGCGATCACACACTTTACTTCACTTCACTGCACCTACCAGGCCTGGGCAACTGAAGAAATGCTGCAGCTGCTGCTGTTTATATAGGGCGACTCAATCACTAAGATGCACTCAAATGCTGAGGTAGGCGTCGTTGCAGTCGAGCTTTAAGTGACCAATGGGAATACTGCCAAATGAGTACTGCTGCTACATATAGATGCATATACTACACACATATAGACAACTTAAATGATCTATCAGAGAGATACCCGGAGAGAATGACTGTGCAGACAGAGAGACAGATATACGAACACGCATAGCTAAAGCGGATAACTGCATTATGCTTCTCAAGAATATATATTCTTGATATGTACATTAATATTTATAATTATTAGATGGCATAGACAGCAGTTTCTTCTATCTATAGTTCTCTAAGGAAAACTTTGAATTAATAAAGTATTTATATTTTGCAGCTGATAATTATGATTGCCATTAATAAAGTGAGAACTGAGTTCTATACAAAGACCAATTAAAAGCACGAGGAAAACAAATTTTAACCAAGTGAAACCGGCTTGTCATTCTTTCTGATATTATTATCAAACTATAACTATGTCACAATCAGTAGAAAGAAGCTTCAAACTCTCTCTCGGACATTTTTTCAAACAGGCCTAATTATGGATGGATGAGTCCTATATGTCTCTTCATGCATGAAGTTATTGTAACTTCGTATCAGACTTTTTCCTGCTAAAGGTCTCGTAGGCTCGATCAGATTTCAGATTGACTCTAGGTCAGTAAGAATGTTTGTTGCAGCTTTGGCTTATTGCAAGTATGCTGCGCTTTAAATGCTTTTTGGGTTGTTTCGCATCACCGGGGGCAAGTGCTGAGTGCAAGTGCAAAGCTCAGAAGAGTCGACGCTGACGCAGTTTATTTACTGTCGGCAGAACAAACGACGGGCAGTTCATTGGCTGCGACAGTGCGCAATTTGTTCAATTGGTAGCAGAGAGAGTGGAGAATCGAGAGTGGAGTATGTGGAATGGGGAATCGGGAATGGGTAACGTGGAACGGGGAACGGGGAATGGGGAATGGGAGTGGGTAACGGGGAATGGCGAATGGGGAATAGCACTTGCAGTGGGCCAAATGAGCGCAAGTAAATACAATTTACGGCCTTTTGTTGTTGCGGTGGGCCGCAAGTGTGCGAAAGGCTGGCACAGTTCGTTCAACTGAGCCCCCACGAGAGGATGAGAGGAGGCGGGAAAGCAATTAAAGCGATTGCGGACACACACAAAATGTAAATTAAATTTAATAATTGATGGCGCATAAATGGCGACTGCGCTCACCTCTGCACAGACTCGCGCCAGCGGACATTCTCGTTGGCCAGTCCATTGACCAGCCTATGAGCCAGATCGATGGTAAATGACGTCTTGTCCGCCTCCCGCTGGCACTTTTGCTTTTCGGCGACAGCGTGCTCGAACTCGGCCTGAATGTCGGCCAGCTTGTCCTCCAAGTTGTTGATTTTCGTCTTGAGGTACTGCAGTCGTTCGCGTGCCTCGAACAGTTCCTGCTGTGCATCCTGCAGGGCCTGCTGCTTGGGGCCAACGATGAGAAAGACCTGATGATAGCGATGCAGATTGATGACCCACGCACAGAGGCCAGCAGCTGCCACGGACTTTTGCACAACTTTGTCTGGATTAAACTCGGGATCCTACGAAAGAAAAACAATTTTGGATGTGAGTGAGTTGTGAAATAACTGACAACTGCTATTTCTGCCTTTTACCTTTAGGTATTCCTGCAGGGTTTCGATTATATTCGGATGTATGTTGTCCTTGTTGTAGTTGAGCAAGTCGCTGAGAAACTGATCCACACGCACCATCATCAGTTTGGCTGCCTTCCAGCTGCGATCGCGCGGTATCTTGCCATTCGTGGCCAGCAGCACCATGACAGCAGCACAGACATTGATCACGCCCTTGGGCGGCGATCCAAAGGACTTGAGCTCGGTCAGGTTGTTTTTGTTTAGGGTATTGAGTGCCGCCTGTGCGGCCACTAGAGCTGGCTCAGCCTGTCGCAGATCCTGCTCACAGAGTTTGGTCTTGATGGAGACATCCTCCTCGATGATGCGAACGCGTTTCTCCTCCTCTGAGGCTATGAAGCGTTCGCGTTTCACCTTTTCGCTCTCGGCGCTGACAATGACGATCAGCTTGTCGGCGGCTGCATTTTTGGCTGCCAGCTGAACTTCTTGTATGGCCAGTTGGTGCTGCAAGAAAAGTTTTTTTCAAACTCAAACGAAAAACTGTGGGAAACTTTAAAAGTTTGGTGGCCAACGAAATTAATTAAAGCTCTAGCACGTTGGCCCAATATTGACACGGGCTAACTTTATCGCACAAATTGTAGAAGCACATGTGCACTCCTCCTCCTCTCCACATAGGTATGCTTTTTCTCTGATAACTGAGGCTGACGTCTGTTCGTCAGTACAATTGAATTGAATTTAATTCAATTAGCTTAAATAACATTATGGATGCGTTTTTTGTTTGTCTGAGCGAGCAGTTTTTGTTTGGCGCTCAAAGGTATGCTTCGAAATAAATGCGATTGACGCGGCGCCATTGCCAGTCATCGGCAGCCATCGGCAGTCATTGTCAGCGTAACCGGAAACGGCTCCTGCAATGCAAAGGGTATCGTCACCGACACTTGCAATCACACACCGGCTCTCCACACCACCTAGACACCAGTGTGCCCCACTTTGCCACGGGCTATGCACAGCAGATTTGCTGTAACAACAATTCAATTAAGCGTACTAATTGAATGACAGACTCGACACGCAGCGATGCGACGCCACGGTTCGAATATCGCAGAGACAAGTGCAAAACAAAAAAAAAAAAATAAAAAAAAAGAATCCCAACTGCCGCCATGTATACGTATGCCCATGTCCATCTACATGGGCTATGCGCCTTGATAAAAAATCTGAGCGGGTCAGATGGCATCGTCAATCCGGTTGTTCAATTAATACTCAGAAATGTTTTTAATAAAAACGTAATTTAATAACTCTTCAATTTTTATGAATGCAATTTTATTTATAAAATGGTTTGCGCTTAAGCCAATTTATTTTAAATTGCGATATTTTTTGGGAAATGCAATAGTTAATAAAAAATAATAAAATAAAGTAGCGTTTGTTTGTTTTATTATTATAATATTATATATGTTATAAATATTAAGTGTTGAGTCTATGCCTTTCAAATTTGGTATCTTAACAGTACAATTGATGAAGTTATATATATATATATATATATATATATATATATATATATATATATATATACATATATTTATATATATATATATATATATATATATATATACATATATTTATATATATATATATATATATATATATATATATATATATATATATATATATATATATATATACATACATATATTTATATATATATATATATATATGCCCATATATATGTACATATATATTATATGGCTGATAAAAGCTATCACACATCGATATTGATTAATGAAATGCTCCTTATATACTTCTTAAATTTGCAGGGCGTTAAATTGGTTAAACTCTCTTATTTTTATTAGTATTTACGCTTACCTTCAGGGTGTCCACTTGACGCGCGCATTCGGCCAGCTTGGCCATGCCGCTCTGCAGCCGGGCGATGCGCTGGGCGAACTCCCCGTTTTTGTCGACCAACAGCTTGCGGTAGAGGAAAATGTATTCGAGAAATGTTTTCGGTGTGGTGTAGTTGTAGCGTTTTTCATTCTGCAGATAAATTTTCGATATCTGATTCACAGTACCGTGGACGTAGGCCATAAAGCAGGCGATGGGCGGGACGAGTTCGGGCTGCAAATGAATGGGGGTCAGTTGACTTCTCTGGCCATCGAGTTACGGGTGTGTGTGCGCATGTGTATGTGTGACTGAATATGTGTTGTGTCACCTTCCGTTGTCATTTTGACAGTTTAAAGTTGTAAATTGTAAATGGCGCCGGACAGCCGCGTGTAATAATAAAGTCAGCGTATCGTACACACCTCCAATATGTCACCGATTTCGGTGAGAAACTTTTGGGACACCGATTCCAGAGCACTGCGGGGCCACTCGTGAAACCAGTTAATGGCCGTGCGGCTAATTATGGCCGGAAACTTTCTGGCACGTATGCGCAGCGTTTGCCCCACCGGGGAGAAGCAGAGCACGATTTTGAGCAGCCGTCGCACCTTCTCCACAAAATAGCGCCAGCAATTCTCCTTGGTGTCCAATGTGCCGCTCTGCTTCACCTCGTTACGTATGCCATTGACGATCGTATCTAGTTGATCGTCATTGAAGAGTTCGGGTATTTCGCCGGAGGCTAGCAGATCGTTGATCAACATCAGTATCGACTCATCGGGCAGTTGAGCATCGGAGATGAGGAAAACCGAGGCCACATTCTTGAGTCCCACCTTCATGTACAACGTGGCAATCTCATCCCGCATGTCGAGCAGCCCAAAGCCGCGTTTGATTTGAACCTGCGACACGCTCAGCGAGGAGATGAATGCGGCCAGGCGTGCCAGAGTCTGTTTGCCAGAGCCGCCGACACCAATGAGCAAAGCATTGCCGCGCGGGCTCTCCAGGATGCGGTTGATGCTGGGAAAGAGAAGTAAAGATTATCTGAGACGAGTTGTATCATATATGTGATGCGATATCGATAAATCAAGTTGTCCTTCAGCTTACCGACAGATGTGTATCATTGCATCCTCGAATAGCACCAAGTTCATGTAGCCCACAATTTCGTTGTAGCTGGCTTGGGCCTCAAGCAGGAGCTGGTAGAGTGAGTCCCAGCTCTTGAGCGGCATGTACTTCTGGTCCACCAGCGATTGGGCAAAGTGGCTGTAGATCAGTGGCTCCGCAAACACAAAGTCCTCGTCAAAGTCCTCGAAATCCTTCTTGAATATGTCCCGAATGGAGGACTTGAATGACTTGATGTCGTACTGGTCGACCAGTCGATCGTGGTAGACGCGAAACGCCTCATGCACATAGAGGCGCATCAGCTCGGCGGGTTTGCTGCAGACTGTGCCGCTGTAGCTGCTGGCCGCACCACCCGCCGAGCTCGGCGCACCCACGCTGTGCATCACGCCCTGATATATGTTGGTCAGGTCCCGCAGGTTGAATATGTAGTGGAACTTAATGGCCGTGGGCAGAAAGGCGTATTCGACGCGACGATGCAGCGCGATGCCCACCTGCACCAGGAGTTTGCCAATGGAGCGGATCTCCTTGTTGAAGCCCAGCGCTGGCTGCTCCAGGTGACTGCTCAAGATGCTGCTATAAATGTGGTGCAGCGTCTCCTCGCTAGGCTGAGCCACTGAGAACACACAAAAGTGGCGCTGCAGCCGTGGATCGATGGTGAAGGAGCCGGCAGTTGGATTCATGCAAGCTGCGAACTGACAATGCCGTATGTCCTTCAGCTGGAGCCTCTGGCGATCATACCTGAATATGCGTACAAAAATAGTCACAGCTACTGCCAAATGGATCGTGTTGAGCCACCACTCACCACTGCCTGTAGTCCATGAACTGACGCATTATAGTGTGCGGCTGGACAGTGCCATAGGCGTCCACCTCGGGCATGTTCAGGTCGTTGACGAAGTAGATGAGTCGGCGCTTCGGCCCGCTCGGCGCATAGCAGCGGCCCGACTTCTTCTCGAGCGGCCGATCCAGCATCTTCTGGAACATCTCCGACGAGGTGTAAAAGTTAAAGTGTGTCGCCTGCACTGTGGTCAGCACTGGTGTGGAGGAGGACAGCTTCCGACGCACGCTGCCGCTGCCGCTGCCAGCACCAACGCCAACAGAATTGGCTGCAACGGCCGGCGTCTGTTGCTGACTGCCGCTGACAGCTGTCACGGCAATTTCAAGCAGCTCCTGTGCGCTGGCATATTTGCTGAAGAGCTCACGGAAGATGGCACCCTTGCCGCAGCCAGAGCTGCCCACCAGCATGCAGGCCAGATTGCGGTCGATAAGCAGCTTGAGGAAGTAGCCCAGACGTGTGGTCTCTGCAGTTGAAATGAGCACGTTCTGTGTGTGATTATGTGCGAGTATGTATGTGAGTGTGTATGTGCGAGAGTGTGTGTGTGTGGATGTGTAACCAAAAGCTTTGTTCGCATGATTAGTTCATTTCCAACTAGGTCAAGCACGCACCTGCAACGGCTGCTCGGCATCGATTTGACACTCGAGCTGCTCCTGAGCGGCCAGCTCTGCCCAGCGCTGGAACTTCAATGTTTGCACATTAAGCTGATAGTCAAATATGGTGCCCTGACTGGGCAGCTTGACATCCTTGAACTCGCCCGTCCACCACTTGTGAAACTCGCGCTGCCAGTCCACAATCGTGTCCTGATGCAGTGCCGAGCCGAAGCTCCAAAGCGTAACATACACAAAGATGGTTTCTAACGCCAGCTCGGCGGACTCATGCGATAGCTCGCCATGGTGTTTGCTGTGTGCATTGACACCCATGTGCTTGTCGCCAGCCTGTGCAGCGTCATCCTCAACTGGGTCGCTGTCCAGCAAACACTCGAGCAGGTGACACGTCATTTGAATCATGGCCATGTTCGTAATGGGCGTAATGCGACGAAAGTTCCGCTGCCTCTGCATCAGGCTGGGAAAGTATTTTTCGAAGAGCGTCGTAAGTATGCCCCGCTCGATCATATTTGCACGCGTTTCCAGCCAGGACGAGACAAAGCTAGAATTTAATACAAAGCATGTAAGAAAACACCAGTCAGGATGCCCGACTAGGAGATATCCTGAACTTCGAATGACCTGGGTGTCTCAATATAAAATATAGCTAAGAGTTTATAAAAAATGTGGAAATATCTCTAAATTTTAGAAAATGTTCTTTCATAATTGATAAGCCTCTAGCTCGTATAGGCTCCGAGATTGACTCATTCTAACATACAAATTGGTGAATAGACATGCAGACAGACAGGACTAGACGGCCCTTTAGTCTACTTAGCCACGCCTCCATTCGCTTGCTACATTCAAAGGGTTCGGGGTTAGAACTTACGGTGACCAGCCCAAGTCCTGCGGATTGATATACAAGATGCCTGCCCTGGATACTGTGGCCGGTGTGGCCGCCTTGAGGTGGCCCACCTCGAACAGGAGGCGCATCTCTCGTCTCAGCGAAATGCGCTCGTTGCTGGCCAGCGTCAAGATCTTGTTGTCGTCCATCAGCGTGTTAAGGCTTTCGATCCACATTGGATCAATGTCGCCGTCGAGCACTATCCATTTGGGGTTACCTGGCGGCATGTTGGCCTGCTCTCGCATTATTGAGGAAAAGAGGCCGTCCTTCCACTCGCGCGTAGTGGGATTCACGATGCCGAACAGCTCGTCGTTGGACAGCGCTTTGGGATTGAGCACATGGCAGACTGGTTTCAGTTTCTGTATGCGATACGTTTCGAGCAGAGTTTGCCAAATTTTGGTTTTGCCGGTGCCTGCATCGCCCACAATGAACACCGAGTGGCGCACATCGAGCAGCTCTTGCAGCTGCACCACCTTCATTAGGAAGCCCTCCTCGGGCTGCAGCTTAATTTCATTAACTGCACGGCGAATGGTCTTCTCGAACTCGAACACGCGCTTGCGAGGTACATCGAGGGCTGGGAAGAGGTCGCCTATGAGGCCCATAAATATGGACACATCCTCGGTGACTATCTTGGGTATGTTGAAGTCACGCAAGGCGCGCATTAGCACCTGATCCTCTGGCCGGCTGTGGTCATCGCGCTTTAATGTGCCGGCAACAACCAGCACCGATTTGATGGCGCGCAGGCCCCAGTCGTAGTGATCCTGCTTGGACAGCAGCTCCTTGCACAGCGTGTACAGTGTGATAAATTTGCGTGCCAGCAGACGTGCATCCTGGAAGCCCTCGGCCATTAACATAATCTCACAAATCAAAGCAAAGTCCGGCACAATCATGGCGCATGGGCGAAACAATGTTTTCAGGTTTTCCGGCAGCTCAGTGCGGCCAGCGTATCCGGGATTCATGGTGATAAAAATGCCAACCGACGGCTCCAGCGAGATGCGCTCGCCCATAAAGATAAATTGGGTCTTATGCATCTGTAAACAGTAGCAGGAGGAACAGGCGCAGCAGCAGGAGCAAGAGCAGCAACAACATGGGTAGTCGTCCGATTCCAGGAGCCAAGCGAAATGTAATCAATGTGCAGCATTGCAAAGAAGTGGAAGGTAAAATCAATTTGCGAACGTTTCACGTATCCCAGACATTGCGGTCGCACCCTTATCGCCTCCTGTATAGTCTTCACTTGAACGGCCACCACGGAGAGCACCTCCACGCAGATGCGATTGAACTCGTCAAAGCAGCCCCATGCGCCGGTCTGGGCCAGACCCTTGTAAATGTTGCCGCAAGATTTGTAGTCCATTTGCTCCGAACAGTTGAAGACATAAACCATTACGCCCAGTGCACGGCCGAGGTCCTTCGTTGTTTCCGTTTTGCCCGTGCCCGCCGGTCCAGCTGGCGCTCCTCCCATCACCAGATGCAGCGACTATGTGCGTGTGCATGTGTATGTGTGTGTGAGTATGCAAAGGTATGCAAATTGCAAACGGAATTTATTTTCCACTAACGAGTTGTTTAATTTAAATACTGGCCGAATTCGCATAAAATCAACACCAAATGGCAACAATTAAAGAAGTCTCTCTACCAGGCACATGCATTAATTGGAATTTGACTTGCTTTCATGTAACATAATAAGAGCTTAACTGTATGTAAACAGTATTTACATATATACAAGGCATTTTCCTTAAGGAAGGAATGAAAGAAATAAAGAAATATATGCTATTCTAACATAAGTATATATTATGTATTTGCATATTAATTTATGTATTTATATATTTATGTATTTGTATATTAATGTCTTTATATATTTATGTTCGTATATATTTTTATCTATATTTTTGTTATATTTATTTATATACTTATATGCATTTGTAGTTTTTAAGCCGCATTAATTAGTTTCGAAATAAAATTCTTAAGCTTCTAGAATGGCAGTCATAAATCAAGTTTAATGGACGCCGTCTGAGCCGGACACAAATTAATTTGGTTCTATTTTAGTTACTTCCAGTTTTAGTTTTATATTCATCGAGCTATGAATAGCTATACATTAGTATGTAGATATTTATAGTTGTTCATGCGATAGTTAATTAGTTTATGGGATTTGCTAAGCAACGTTTTTACCATCATAAGCAAATCACTCGCAGTCGGATAGATTGAAGCACTGAAGCTCTGCTGTAATAAGCTCATCTGTACAGCTTAATAATATGCAATTCTTCACTAAAAGCATTTATGGATTCGCTTGAATTGTATTGCTAGAGCACTTACTATGTAAACTAAAGTTTGAGCTGAATGGAATAATTTTTGTTAAATCATTTTAATTGCTCCAATTTCGTATTCATTTATATTTGTCATGTATTATGCAATTTTTTGCAGTATTATTAGCTATTATTATTACAGTTTTGTAATATCTTAATTTCTCATTTATTTTACTTGAGTCATGTTTAGAGATTGGGGCATTTTATTAGCTATATTTATATAATTTTTTTATTTAAGGTCAAATCCAAATAAATTGCTAATTGAATCTATATCGAATTCCTAGAGAAGTTAATTTAAATTTAGGGCAACCAAAAGGCAAAGGTGTCCTAGGAATCAATAGCTATTCATATCTTCAGAGTAATCCATAATTTCTTGTTCTTTGTGGAGTCTCACCTGGGTCAGCGTGATGTAGCATCGATCCGTCAGAGGCGTTATTACCAGCCTCGAGGTGTTGCCCAAGTACTCATAGGCATAGCGGAATTCGGCATCGCAGATGTTGGCAAAGCAATCCTCCTCGGCGCCGCTGGTGCTGATTGTGGTCGCCGATGTGGCACAACCGCTGGAGCTGCCCGACTGATCGTCGTCCCAGCGATGTCGTAGTTGGCTCTGCCACTGGAAGGCCAACGAGCTGTCCACTCTCATGGCAATGATCTTGGCAATGACGTCACGCGAGTGCACGTCGATGGTACAGATGGTCATTATCTTCTGTCGGTCGCCGGCAGAGAGTTCGCCCAATAACAAATTGATTAGGGCATTTAACTGGGCTATCTGCCGCTTGTGCAGCTCCTTCATGGCGCCCTCGTAGCCCTCCTCCATGTTGGCGAATGAGCGATTTACGTCCGCCGTCCAGTTAATCTGGCTGCAGCAGAGCGCCACCTGAGCCGGCCAATCGTAGAGCCACAAGTCGCGCGACTTCTCACTAAACGCGCCCAGAGCACGTCGGAAGAGCTCATGGAGAGTGCTGCGCATCTGTTGGATGACAGCGTTTAGCCAGAGCTCCACTCGGCCGCAGCAGTCAATGTACGCCGATTGCTCTCGTTGCTGGTTACTCACGAAGGCGACATATTCGTCGTTCTCCTTGGAGTGCATGCCCACGGCATGCGTGGTGTTCGTCTCGTATTGCAGGCGCAGTATGGAGTCGAAGAGCTTGATCAGATGACGATCGATGACCTGCGGGTTATTGCCGTTGGACAGTATGTCCAGCAGATCGGCGGACGATATGAAGTAGAAGCGAGGAAAGGTCAACCGCTTGGTCTCCAAATAGTCGTTCAGGGCCTTCTCGCACACCGACAGACGATTCTGCAGCTCCAGCAGCTGCTGCAGCACATCCTCCTGCCGCAGCACCACTTCCATCACCACGCGTACTGCTGTAACGCGTGCCAGTAGATTGGTGAAGTCCTCATCGATGCGCTCAAAGTTGGCCGCGTCCACGGGCAGCTGGGAACGAATGTCCGCTGAGCCTATGAAAATGCACTCCAGATAGATCCATTTCCGCTGCACCTCAAACCAGTTGAGAATGAGGTTATCAATGCCGCTCAGCACACGCTGCCAGTGGTTCAGCTTGTCCAGCAGGTACTCTATATGCTTCGAGGTCGAAATATTCTGCAGCTGCATTTGATTATCGTCAAGCGTTTCGATCAGCTCCTCCGAGACTTTTAGCAGTTGCACCGCTGGCCGCGAACGATGCACTTCCAATTCGAACTCCAAATGAGCCCATGTGGCTTTAATGTCGTCCAGCACCTTGGTGACCGTCATCTCTTTGATGGCGCGATCCACAGTGTTCTTAATGTCCTCCTCATGCTGATGCAGCTGAAGGCTTAGCAGCTGACCCAGAGTTGTTGATGCATTGGACTTGTATGAAAGCTGTTGGGATTGCATTGAAAATTATAATTTTCACATGTCTCCCTCTCTCTCTATCTGTCTCTCTCTCTCTCTCTCTCTCTCTCTCGTTCTCTCTCTAGTCTTGAGCTGCTGAATACAATTAGCCTGCATGTCAATTAATATACGAACCATAGCTCGTTATTAATTTTAGACAATTTTGCTCCCAGCTGCAAATGTGCATGATATTCACTTTCAAAATAATTGGACCTGTCTCTTTCGTCAAGCAGCTGCTGCCAATAATTACTCCTGCATAATAAGCCAGAAAGCTCCAATGCTCCAAAGCTCGACTAGAAGATGTCCTCAACTTAAGTTAAACATATATATATATATATATATATATATATATATATATATATATATAAATATATATAAATATTTTTTTTTTTTTTGAGGGGCTTAGAACTAGAAGAAGTAGAGTACATATATGAAATATTAGCCTGACATATATCATATATAGATTTCATGTACTACTCATAGGCATATCACACTCTTCTTTAGAGTAAACTCATTTTCAATAGAATCATATTACACGTATACATTTCTAGGTTTATCTGCTTGTCAAGCTATTAAATTAATGCACTCGCCTTGCCTGCTAATCGGCTTACCAAAGCCATAAGGCGCACAGGAGCAGCATAATCACCCTTAGCAACGTAGAAGTTCATGTGCGCAAATAGTCTCGGATAACATAAATGTAACTAGCTAATATGGCATAATGAAACGCTATGGCATGGAGAGAAGCAATTTTCAAACACTGTTTAACTGCATATTTCGAGAATTTATAGATTTCACATACCAATTCATCCATATCGTGCACTCCATTCAGCTGTAATAGACATCGAGTTCGTTATTTTATAGGTAAATATCATAATTTAAATAAAATATTTCAAATATGTTCGTCTGGCATAATGTGCTTCAAATCTCCTGTTAATTATAAATTTTATGAAATATAATTATGAAAAATGCCCAAAAAAAGAAAAAATGCTATTCATAAATTTCTATTTATTTTGAATTGCCGTTAGAATTTTTTTTCTTTTTTGTTGTGTCGCAGCTAATTAAACGTCATTTAATTGAATTAAAATATTTGCGTTTTCCGTAAATATATTCAATATAATTACATAAATATTTAAACAGCATTTCAAAGAATCGATTTGATTTTTCCATGAAATATGGAATGCATAAATTGTTAGGCGTTCGAACTAATCAATTGTAAGTATGTAAATAAATACCTAATAATTATGTAATAAACAAAAGAGGACATTCAATGAAATTGTGGAAATATTAGTTTAATAAAATTATAAACTTAAATACGAAGACTAATTTTGTAATTTAGGAGTAAATTAGATTTATGTTTAGCTATTCGAAGTTCTGTATCAAATAATAATAATCGAATTGGCCTGTAATGAATTGTAAGAGAGAATAAATATGATTTCGAATGCAGTGCAGCGGAAAGAATAGCTTAAGTGATTCTCTCTCAACAAGAAACGCCCTGGGTGGATTATGGCAACTGTAATCCACGCCCAATCCTCTGCTGCAGCTAATGTGATTGCCAAATACTCACACATGAAACGGCAGGAGGATGCAATTGGCTGGGCGCAGTGTAAAATGGTGCTTTGTGGATCAATCAGGTGGAATTGCAGCGATGCAATGATGAGGCTGGGAGTGCGAGCGTCGGTGGGTGATGCAGCTGCTGCTATTGACTTTCAGCATTGCTGGCTGTGATTCCTCGTTTCGCTTACCTTTGACAACTGCATCAGCTCTAGCCAATGGCGCTCGGTAATTGCTGGATTTTGGAGCTCGGTCACTGCGCGCAGCGAGGCAACCAGTTCGCGCAACACGCCCACAATATAAACATAGGGGGCCCAGTCCCTGATGCACTTGTCAAGTGTGCGCAAATCGCGCGTGAACTTCTTGCACTCGTGCTCCACGTCGTCCGTGTCGATGTGTAGCCAAGGTGTTGCATGCCAGTCAACAATGCAGGATTCGATGACGCGCACAAAGTCCCACAATTGCTGCGGGTGGCACGAAATCTGTCAGCCACATGAAAGAGCCCAAACATAGTCCGTATCCTGCTTACCTTTACGCGCCGCAGCTCCGTCCGGCAGTGCTGCAGTGTGGCGGTGTCGGGCTCGGGTATATCGAGCAGCCGGGCCCAGCGTGCGTACCGCCGCTGCTGGCTGCCAAAGCGATGGAGACGCACGTAAACCTGGTCGCAGGCATCGTAAATTTGTGGACAGGGCACACAGAAGAACTGGGGAATATGTAGGGCAGACGCTAATGCTGGCAGCTGGGTGCGGAGGGTGGTAGGGGCTAGGGAGAGTTCTGCTTACCGGCATGCGCTGGAACTGTTTCGCAAAATACTGCACGTGGCACGTATGCAAGCCAATGAGGGCCGCTACGCGCTGCTGTTGGTAGTAGCGTGTGTCCTGGAGAGCCTCGTGTTTGGCCAGAGCTTGTTGCTTCAGCTGCTGCCAGTGGATCGGCAGCTGTTCAATGTTGCGCACCAGCTGCGCCTCGAACTCCACATTGTAGGTCTTTAAGAGCGCCACGATGTCCTTAAGCGGCTTAAACACATTGTCAGCGTACGGCTCCCGCTCTCGTATCTCCGCCATGACAGACAACACTCGGAGCAGCGCCTTAAAGTCCTGCCGGCCGATGTGCAGCTGCAGTGTCTCGTGGCTGAGCGCAATGAAGCCATTTAGCTCCTGTTAAAGCAAATTAACTTTTCGACAGCGTCCTTTTTGGGCCATTACTCCAGCTCACCTGCAGCGTCTTCTGTACGTAGCGCAGCAGCCACTGCTTGTGCAGGTGCGACCACTTGCAGGCCAGGTTGAGCAGGCCATGTTTGAGCGGCCTCACATCGAGCGCCAGCCAGCCGTTCAGGCAGTGCCCATCCTCGCATTGGTCAATCGCATCGTGCAGCTCGTTGTAGCGCTCGATCTGCAGATGAGATTCAGCAAAGATGCTTGGGGCGTTGACAACTTCATTTGCCTGGACTAAACCGAAATTTATTCAAGCTAATTTGGCGCATATGTGTGCGTGTGTGTGCGTGTTCGTGTGCGTGTGCGTTTGAGTGTGGCCAAAAGCCCAATTCGTGTGCCATTTACTCGTATATTCCGACTACGTTAAGCCGTTGCGTTTATTAAGCGCACCAGCTGCGTTCGAGGCGACTCGCAATTGCCGCTCATAAATAAAGTGCCGGTCAGTGATTTCGACTGCCCTTAGCTTGTTAGGGTAATATACTTCGAACGTCTGCTTTATGCAAACGGCCAGCGTCTGCTAACTGTATTTGAATTCAAATTCAGAGAGAGACGGTGCTCTAATTGAATATCCTGCATTGTCTATGCTAAGCATATGTATTATATACGTATTGGTATTTCAGATTGTATTTTGGCGTCTTCATTAAGACAGATATGGCTACAACTATTAAATCATTATCAGTTGATATGATTGTCGATATAAATTTTTTGTTTAATTTATGGCTGGAAATATTAAATCATTAGCAGTTATTAGATAATGCGGTAAACTGATCAAATTATTGAAATGTATTTTTTAAAGGCATATATGAATGGAATAAATGTTAAATTATTATTAATACAATAAACTGATATATTTATTGAAATGTAATATAAATAAAAAAAAATATATATTTAGCCGTAGCTTTGAAATCATGAAGTATTTTATGATATTATAATTAACTGATATATTTATTAAAGTGTATTTTAAATTTTTATATTGCTTGCTTTGCTATTATATTTTTGAAAGAAAATGTATGGAACATTTTTAATAATTTAAAGAATTGAGATTTCAATTATTTATACTTTTACACTTTGTTTTTCTTTATTATTCTTATTATTATATTATTATTATATTTATTTATTTTTTTTATTTTATTTATTTATTTATTTGATATTTATTAAAAAAAATATATAATTGTTTAAATATTTTTATTCCCATTTATATATGCCTTCTATTTATTTATATTAATTTCAGTTTAATAATGGCCATATTCAAAATCGATTTGGTGAATAAATTCAAACTAAGAGCAATTATTTTAACTACGGCAAATAATTACAAAATGTGCGTAAAAATACATTTATCATAATTAAAATTGGAATTAGAGAATATATTTTCGTTGTTGTTGTTACTGTGGCAAACGAAGGACAATCGAGATTCGTTTTGATAGAAATATAATATATACACAGATATACATATATAAATTTTGGTAAATTTCTGCCATTTTATTGTGGCACTCAATTTACAGCCTCACACTGTATCTCAACATGTGCATTTCGACCATGATTTGTTGTTCTGTTCAGCCCTTTTAGTTGTGCTTGCTGCGGCGTCATTATGTTATTTATTGCATACTTTTTGGGGCGTTTGATAATTGTTTAAAGAAAATATTAGGCATACGCAAGCAATTTGCCTGCTGTATTCACAGCAGTGAATCGTTCTGCTATTTGGCATAAGTCACAGGCGCCATGTGGTTAAGCATTTTTGGCTCTGCCCAGATTTGGGCAACGCAAAGCCAGCAAGATGGCTCGATGGCCGATTCGGCCACACATTTGACCCTAAATGGTCAACATTTATCAAGCGTTATTGGTCTCAGGGGTTCCACAACGTAAATTGTGTGGTTGCCAATTGAGTGACCCGGCGAGCTACTCGGTCACTTGTGCCTTCATCTGTCTGCTAGCTCTCTCTCCCTCGTCCTCTTCCTCTCCCTCTCTCCCACTAGCTGAGCGGCGGCTCGACAGCTGGCCTGGCCGTGTGCGTGGGCACATCAGTGTGGCGCGCTTGGCAAGCGGCTGCCTCCTGCTTTGGCCACTCACATTTGATATTTCTTTTCGTTTTTGTGTTTCATTTTCTTTTTTGCTTTGTCTTACCTCCTTTTTGAACGTCTCCATGATGGCATAGCCACTGCCGCTGATGTGGGTCGTCTGTTCGCGGGCCGTCTGCATGCAGGAAGCCAGTACGTCGCCGCTCTGCTGGGTCCAAAGGAACGCATAGGCGTGGAATTTGGCAGCATAATTCAGCGCCGCCTGCACCGTTTCACGCAAGGCGTCGCGTATGCTGGCGCAAAGCATTTCCAAGTCATCGACTGCAACTGCGAATATAGTTCATGAGCGAACGCAAGGAATGCCACACGCCCGGCGTGGCATGGCGTGTGGGGCGGCACCTCCTGCAATGCGACTGCTTGTGCATGGTAAACTGTGCGGCATCAACTCACCCACGTTCTCAGCGTCATCCTCCACGTCGTCGTCAGACAGCGAGTTGTCAGACACAATTCTTGGCATGCAGTCGCATGTCTGTTTTATATCCAGCAACAGCTGCTCGACAATTTGTTGAAAATTATTTTCCACACTTGCATCAAAGCCAGGCGAAAAACGTATTTCCGTTTCCGTCAGCTCCAATTTCACTTCGAAAAGCGGTGCATCGTTTGTTGCTGTTGTTCCGATTCCTGTTGCTGTTGCTGTGGCTGATGTTGTTTTGCTTGTGGTTGTTGTTATTGTTGTTGGTGTTGTTGTTGGTATTATTGTAGCTGTCGCGTGTGGCGCTGCGATTTGTTGTAGCACCAACCTAGCCATGCTCGGCAAGGCCATACTTGAAGTTGGGGGCGCTATTGAAGTTGGCTTAGCTGCAGCAGTTGTTGTTGCTGTTGCCGTTCCTGTCATTTCCTTGTGCAAATACTCTAAACTGAATTACACGGCGTATGAGTAATGCGAAAATTAAATTTAGTGCTGAGTTTGTTCTGTGCTTATTTCGATTGCGTTTCTGACGACGCTGCTGTTGTTGCTGCTGCCGCTACCGCTGCCGTTGCCGTTGCCAGCGCTGGCAGCGCTGCTGCCACTGAGTACTCAGCTTGCAATCACGAAGTGCCGTTAAGTGAAACATGCAATTGACGCATGAATGCCCTGCTACCAGCAAAAATGTAGTTGTTCTTCTCGAAGTTGCTTTTGTTGTTCTTGGTGTACCTCTTGATATATGTATGTATGTATGTGTGCATGTATATGTGTGCTTGCTGCGGTCGGTGCTGGTGGAGGTGTCTGCCAGGCTTGCGGTTGGCTGTGCTCAAATGCGGGTGGGTCATAAATTCGTGTTCATTTACTTGATTAGTTTTGATGAGACATGAAAGGCGGCTTGGCAACTTGCCATTATGTAATGAATATATACACATATACACTATTTGTTGCTCGCTCGGTGGGCTGGTGAGCTGGCAAGCCACTGTGATTGCATGACTGGGCGTGACAATAGTTAAGTGAGTTGTTTTACTTATCACTTTGCAGGTGCTACCTGAAAAGGCTGATGAAAGCGATAGTTATGATGATGAGCATGATATGATGATAACTAGCAAATGATCTATCGTTGAAGGTGAACAATTTTGAGATTTTATATGACTATTTAAAAGAAGCCTAGGTTTATTTGAATTAGGTGTGCTTAAAGGTGCACGACAAGTATAACAAGTGTTTTTCTGCCTGCTCTTCGCAGGCATAATATATTAGTTAGCAATATAAATATCTATTCTATTTTCTATTTATTGATATATATGGAAAATTTCAGCCCAAATTAATTTGTAGCACATTTTTTGTATACTCATTTTTGTTTGTATTTGATATATATTTATAACTTTTGTATGAAAATAAAAAAAAACAGATAGAGATATCTTCCTACTGGATACGACTAGACAGGCAAGAGCTTTCTTAATTGTTTATGTCTAGCCTCAAGCAGAAAAAGTTTATTTTGATTACATGTGATTAGAGCATAAAATTTGTAATATTACATTGTCCTGCTTGCTATTTTGATATATATGTATGTACATATGTTTTGCATTTTCAGCTAAAATTACAAATTCGCAGGATTTGGAAATCTACACCCTCTAAAATTATAATTATTAACTCAAATAGGTCTGTGGAGCTGAGTTGTCGGAAATGAAGGATCTTGCTTTAAATGCAATATTTTGAGTAAATTATGCCAAAATGTGCATTAAAATAATTTAAGAATAAAAAGAAGAAAAGCATATGCTGGAAACTAAAGTTGTAATAATTTAAGCAACTACAGGAGTCAAACCTGATTCTCATGGCCTCCTTTACTTCACGGCAAATCAACTCATCAACGGTGGCTAAATATTTGTTGAACTGTCGTCGCTGCTCATTGGGAAATTCGCGCAGAAACTGTCAACATCAAGGTACACAATAAGCAGCTACAATAATAATAATATTGTTGACACAACAAGGTGGGCTCACCTCGTGGACGCTGAGGTCCCGGGAATAGAGCTGAAGCTGCTGCCTTTCGTAGTTGAACAACAAGCAAAAGTTGGCAATCAACAAGCGATTTAGCAGCATCTTCGTCTCATCGCATTGCAGCAGACGTAGCCGCACTCGCTCTTGCTGGTGGCGCAGATCCAGCAGATTGCGTCCATACAGACTACGCTGATGCAGAGGCTCGGAGGTCCAGCGGCGCATGCTGGCCAGTATGGCGTCCAGGTTGCCATGGGACTGGTGCAGGCGAGCATGCAGATCGCGGGACTTCTCAAAGATGCTCTCGATGAGTGGGTCGTCTGGGGGAGCAGCTCTTGAGTGATTTTTGCATAAGCTTAATCCACTTACCGTAATTGCGCCAAGTTAGCTGGCCACAGGCGGTGCCCACTTGCTCATCAATGGCCGCCAGCTCCGGGCCAATTAGCTGCAGCTCGGCTGCGGCGCATTGCCCTGCCCGGATGCCATTGTAAAAGTCATCAATCTTGATGAGTCTTATGCGACGATGCCAGTAGGCGTCGCGCTGCTCGTAAAGCGAGAGCAGCGCCTCGGGCATTGGAAAAAGTTTGCTTGAAACTCTGCCAGCTGCCTGAAGGGCTAGCAAATATTTGGTCTCCTTGAGCAGCGTAAAGAGCGGCCGAGCGAACTTCAGCTGCAGCTCCTGACCTGCTGCCGATTGAGCCATCACGTGCTCATCGAGGCCCTCGACAATTATCTTGTCAATGTCTTGCAGCCAGGCCTGCCAAATCTTTTGCTGCAGGTTGCATAGTTTCGTGGTGAGAATGTTGCGACGCGAGACTAATGCATCCCATTTGAAAGGCAGCGTTACTAACTCCGTCTTCAGCATGAGCCTGGGAGGAGAAAAACTCTTTTAAATAACGAGACAATCAATAAAATGTGCAGATGGTGGTATAATTGAATTACTCAAATCTGAATGCAGCAGTCGATAATGTTATGAAGAGCTATGTTGTTTGCCAGAGCAGCAGAGGTACATACACACATACATATTCATATATATATATATATATATATATATATATATATATATATGAATATTTCCATATATAAATATTGCATACTAATCGCCGACCCGATTTCTCTTGGGTAGTTAATAAAAAGGCTTAAAACTATGAGCACACACAAATACACACATCAATACATACCAACACACACACACACTAACACACACCTAATATACACAAGAGAACGACTGCCTAGGTTACAGCTGGGCCACCCGAGTCCGCTGTCTGCATTGGACTATCACAGTCAATATTTAGCTATAAATTATCCGAAGAGTTATTCTCAGTACTCGACTGCCGTGGGAGATATTCTTATATTCATGAAGTCATTGCCTTAGCCCCAAACTCGACTCTTTGGCTCACAATTGTGTACCGAATTCTCTGAGTATTACAAGAGTATTTTCATTTTCGGAAGATAATTCTCCATTACTTCTTATGTCTGGAGCCTGTTTCTAAAAATCTGATTTAACAAATAATTAATGAAATGTTATAATAAACTAAAAAATGAACAACCAATTATAGATTTTGTTATCCTTTTTACATAATAGTTGGAAATCGTTGAGGATAAATAATAATCGCACAGGCTTGTCTAATGTAGAGTGACTTTCTTAAGAATATTTACTAGGCTGCATAACATTTATTTATGTATATCAAATCGAGCTCACATAATGTACAAAATATTGCTAATATTTTCTTAGATTTGTTAAATAAAAATACAAAATTTCTATTTAATTATTAAAGTATTTTATGTGATTTCCTGTAATATTTAAACTTATACAAAGCTAATCCTTTTTTTCCTATTTTTTTTAAGGTATGTCTGAACTAGTAATTATTTTCTTTAAATTTGCTATGCAGAATAAATTTTATATAATAATGATCTGAAAAATGAATACAGAGAGAAATGAATCGACCAATATTAAAAATCGAGTCATTTCTCTCACAATCAAGATGATTCAAATGTGAGTTAAAGGTAAATCCTCTAATTGCTGAGTTTGGTCAATAAATATTCATATATACATATGTATCCAAGTACATAGAATACATATACTACTACATTTACTTACAGAGTCTGGATGAGATCGACTAGATCTCTTGCACCGAGGTCATCACAGCGATGCAAGTGCTGCTCCAGCCACATGATGGCGCCAGCTATGGGAGGAAAATTACCTGCCACGGGCACCGCTTTGAGTCCGTGGCACTGATAGTTGAAAAGGACGTCAGCCACACTCTGCTCGAGCTGCAGCAACTCGGCGTTGTAGATGCTGAGCATGTGTGGCAGCAGGTGAATTAGCTCCGATTGAACGGTGCGCCGCTGCAGCAGACAGCCGAACATCAGGGTCAGCTTGAGCAGGTGCATCCAGCTGTAGCACTGCTCGAAGGCCTGCAGCAGCACGGTGGCCAGCTTCTGCTCCAGTTGCTGCATGCGCTGAAAGAAGAGGCGCTGCTCGCGCTTGAAGCATTTCCATTTGTGGGCGACGGGCGCTGCTAGGTCGATGTCTACGTTGGTCCATTGCTCGAAGAGCAGCTTGAATTCGCTGTAGATCTGAAATAAGAGTGGGTGTGTTCGCAGCGCAATTTGGATGAAATTCGGGGCAGGAAATTTACTTCTCTGATGCGCTCTGTTAGCAGCTTTCCCCGCAGTCCCCCAATTTCGAGCTTCTCCAGCTGCTGAAACTGCACGGCTGCCTCAAAGACGTGACGCAGTTCCGAAAGTTGTAGCAGGAAGCCATCAAGTGTTTGGCCAAACACTTGCTCGCTGGAGAAACGCCACAACTGATGCTGGTCGTCGGGCGGCGGGGAGCTGGAGCCGGGAGCTGCAGCTGCCGTGGAAGAGCTGGGCAAAGCTGGCAACAGCACTTGGCTGCTGGCATAGCGCTCTTTGTACTCGAGCATGCGCTGCCTGAGCAGCCATATATGGTCAGAAGTGTTGTTGAGTGGATGTTTTTGGCACTTACTTGAAAAACTCCAGCACCTCGCCCGTTTTGATGATCCTCTGCAGCCCCTCGTCGGCGTCGCCCTGAAAGAGCAGCGGAAACTCCAAGTCCTCGGCGGCGCGATGCACCAGCATGTTGCAAATACAGCTGAGCAGTACGCTCATCCTTTGGGTGCTGCGGTAGAACCGAGCATTGCTCCACAGCAGATGCAGCACATGGACCAGCGGCGCAATCAGCTCCTGGGCATTGCTAAACTGCACCGAGTTGAAGGCGGCCGTGTGACGTTGAAAGGGCTGCAGCCACAGCGAGACATCCTGGGCCTCCAGCCAGGCGGTCACGAGCTGCCGAAATGCCTTGGCGTACGGCTCGTAGTAGACGGACTCGATGCGCTGCAGAATGTGGGCCAGGGCCTTGTGCATGGGCTCTCGCAGCTGCTCGTAGATGTTCTGTAAATTGAGCTTGCGGTTCGCCCAGAACGTAATCTCTTGAGCCGGTAATGTGACCACATACAAGTGCTTGGTGGGTGTGCTGGTGGCGGTGCTAGTCGTTAGGCCAACGGCTTCGGAGCGCTCCATGACAATGTCGTGCATTTGCGTTGTCCAGTTGATGAACATCTCCTCCAAAAGAGTGCGAAATTTCGTATCCAAGGCTGGCCTTAAATTGCTATTGCCATATAACGATAATTAAAATTTGCTCTTTCTTTTTTTTTTTATAGCTTTTTCAATTTCAATTTAACTTTTGCAACAATCGAATGGAACTTTCTCAATGAAACGGGCAAAAGAAAAATAATTATTGACCCAATTTTCAGGCATTTGCACTTGCCATGCAACGATTTGCCAGATTTCTCTCTATCTCTCACTCTTGCTGTCTATTTCCTCTCTCTCTCTCTCTCTCTCTCTCTCTCTCTCTGTGTTTTGCTGTTTTGCGCATATTCCTGATTTCATTTAGTTGCTTCTGTTTTTGCTCTGTTAAAATATTGCATATTAAATTGACCCAAATTTATTTGATTTAATACCCGATTTCCATGATGGGTTTTCTGCTCTCGGTAGTCATTTTTATAGCCAATGCCCATTAAAGAAGGACTCCAATGTATAGAATGAAACTCTGCAGTTAGTTGTAACGGCACCTATGAGGCTGTGCAGCATGTGAGCTAATTTATTGTTAACTTTGGCCAAATATTGCTAACTTTGTTGTCTGAATTATTGAAAATTGTTATACACAAGTAATTGCCAGTTGATTTTAAATATTCTCTGCAGAGCATATTATGTCTTGCCAATTCTATCTCAATTGAAACTGTTTTTATATGTGAACAAATGCATATTGGGAAAATATAAAAAAAAAATTCTTAAACTTAAAATTAAAATCCCTTGATCTTTATATTTTCCTACTTCTATGCAACTTGAGAGCTTTAAATATTTCATCACTTCCATTTATATGCTTCTATAATTAATATAAATTGAATTATTAAAGAGTGGGCTCAGCGCTTGACATAAAATGGAATTTAATTTAAAAATATTCAATGTTATTATTCTAAGAAATTTTTGATCGTGAGGTATCCTACATATCTTAAGCGGCGATTATACCAAAGCTGATTTGTAGCCAACATTTTAATATTCGTTTTTCGATACTCTTTATAAGTCTGCCCTAAATTTCCGTATTCAAAAATGTGTATTTATAATTGTAATTATAATAAAAATACTTAAAAGTGGCGTATAAATACATATTTTATATGGAATTTCCTTGAACAGGGTATTTGTGTAACGAATACTCATGCTTAAGCGCCTCAGACTGTATTTGTTCAGCAATTTGTGTCTCACTTGGATGGGTTGCTATTTGATGCTGATTAATTTAAATGGTTTTCAGTTAGGAATTCTTTACAGTATTGGCTTTGATAGAGCTTAGATAAATTCACTTGCAATTAGTCGAATTGGGTTTTAGTTAAAGGATGAAGTAAAAGCAATCAAGACTCCTTTGCTTTGAGACGTTCAGTTGTTGGATAAATTGAAAATTTGTTTCCAACTTGAGATATTTAACAAGTTATTGAAAATACATAATAAATTGGCGCAAAATCATGCGATAAAGTTGTTTGCTTTCCCAGTTCGATTTATATGATTGCTTTCCCGCTGGACTCGCCCCAGTTTCGCTCGTGCTCTCCCTCTCTCTCTCTCTTTCTCTCTCTGTCTCTCCCCATTTCTCACTCTAGCTCTATCAATATGAGCAAGCATTCCTTGCCAGCAGCGATGACGCAGCAGCCGATGCGGGCAGAGGACGAAATACAGAGCCCTTGAGACAATGGCCATTGAGTGTGACCAAAGTTGGAGCACGGCTTCTACTTACCCTCGGTTCACGTGGGCAGACACTTCCTCGACGACTGTTGGCGCAACTAATAACGATAAAATTGTGCGATTGTTGGTCTTGCCCTTAATCTGTGGGGATAACAATAAAGTATAAATAGCGTTTATAGACACATGAAAACTTTGCCCAATTAAGCCAAATACATTGGGACAAAGGCGAGCGTTTGCCTGCTGGCGACCCATGCGCCTCGCTGCACTCAATTAGATTAATATGGCGAGATAAAGGACTTGGACTTAAAGGACCCACCTCGGTCAGTGTGTTGCGCACTTCCTTGACGCGCGCCTGCAGATCGGTGCGCACGGGCGATGGCCAGCCGCCCTCGGCCCCTTCCAGCAGCGGCTGCAGCACCTCGTCGAAGAGCAGCGACATTGTCTCAATTTTGCTGTGCACCGGAAAGTCGCCGTAGACCACGGAGCTCTGAAAGTTGCCAGCTGTCAGCGGCACGCCCACATTGTGGCGTATGAAGTAGGCGCACTTGCCGCGCGGCACCCCATCCAAGGTGGTGAAGCTGGACGAAGCGGGAGGCAGCGGCACCACTAATGCGCCAGCAGCCGTTGCCGCCGCCAGCACCGCAGCCGCGGCAGTGGAGTCCGTCGCCGCACCGGTTGACCGCGTGCCGGTGCTCGGCGGTGCATAGCCGAGGTATAGATCGCTGATGCAGCCCCTGGGCACCAGCTCACCGCCGGGGCTGAGCGTCATCACCAGCACTCGCGTCCGCCCGTGCAGCCAGTCCATGACAATGTGCTGCATTAGCAGCCGGGCTCTGTTTAGTGTGCAATGTGCAATGCGTGAGGCTGAAGCAGACTCACCCGCAGCTCATCGTGCAGCATCATTTTGGCCCATTTGTCCGGCTTTAGACGCATCGTGGTCGTTGTGTAGGCGGCCACGCGATCCAAGCGCGCATCGCTGCAGTCCCGACGGCCGCCCAAATCGCCAACGCCAACGGGCGTAAGCTCCTCATCGCTGCTCGCCAGAGTCGCAGCATCGGATGCAGATGCAGCCATGCCTAGTTAGGCACAAATACAGTGTGCTACAAAAAGAAATGCAAGCGAATCAATTGATGGCGCACATCAACAGCTCGGCGCGACGATTGCCGTTGAAATGATGCGGACCCGCAGGCACTCGCATGACCTCTAATGCCTGGTCCGCGCCAGTTGCTGCGGCTGGGCGGGGCTGGGTTGGCACCACACGCCGCGCATATCGATCAAACTTCAAATTCGAATTAAGAAAATTTCTTTAAAGTGTGTGCTTTGTTTTAACGCTCCAGTTTCTAATGCAATGGGCAAAGTTTCATACCAGGCCATCGGCTGGCACCGCCCAGTGGCGGCGCTTTAATTGCTCGCCCGAGCAGCGAGTTTGCGAACTAAGCGAAATGTAATTTCCGTTTTGCAGCTGGTATTTGTTCGCTGTGCGCCCATAACTCAACATCAGCATTAACATCAAAATCCACATCAAAATCAGAGTAGCGTTGCGATTGACAAGCTGCTAGGTGGTTCGCTCTGGCTCGCTCTGGCTCGCCCGCTGGCCGAGCTCAAAGTCCATAAATCTGCCCAGCTCTGCGCCATCTATGGCAATGGCTTTATATGCAAATTACGAGCTGGCAATGAAAATTTCTGCTGGCCAAGTGCTGTTCGTTGAGTCATTGGAGCGTATGCGTAATATTTGATGTTTAAGCTAAAGGGCCACAAGAAATGCTCTTGTAATGCTTCAAATGCCAGCAATGGCTATTCTATATAAAGGCAGTAATACACACACATACACACACATACACATACACCAACTCTTGGCACATTAAGTGCTGCATTATTGCTGTTGTCAGCAGCAAACAGTGCAGCAGCAGCAACAGCAACAGCAACACGCAGCCGGCGGAGGCAAGGCAACGCGATGCAAGTGCATTTAATGTTTCGCATACAAAAAGCCAAATTCACGCTAGCTGAATCACGCCCACTCAGCGCCCTGCGCTGCTGAGCCTTCCGCTTGGCCACGCTCCAAAGCCAAGCGCACGGAATGAGTGACGGAGTGACTGACTGACATGTGTCAAGTAACAGCAGCAACGGCAACAGCAAGCAACATCAGCAATAACAGCAACAGCAGCAACAGCAACAGCAGCAGCAGCAGTGAGTGCTGCCAGCATGCTTAAAAGGCTACGCAATTACCGCAAGTACACACAGAAGAAAAAAAGTTATATTTTGCTGTTTAGTGTTCAGCTACAAGATGCCCTACAATGCATCCATGCGCATTGTTATGCATTGATATAAGGCTGGCCAATTTCTATAGGAAATTGGATTGAAACAAGCTTAGAAATACTAGTTAGAGTACTTGATGCCTGTTCTGTTTTTGAAAGGTCCAACACGAAAATGGACTAGATTACTACTGCATGGGTAAAAGCTAGATGCGCTGCCTTTTATATATATCTGCATAACTATATAATTTGATATTTTGAGAGAGAATCATTTTGAATATGCAAGCCAAGCTTTGGAGGAAGTAAAGTTAGGAGGATTGTTTCTCTTTTGAAGGCAAATACATTTGGAGTTTCCAAATATGCAGACAGAGCCAAATCCTAACCTGACTGTGAACTATGCAGGCGAGGACTTGGAATTGTCAGGGAATTAGAATATAAGAATTACTTTTAATAATTTAATAATTATTGATGACATTGAAGTACTGGCGCATTTCCTTTAAAAAGTTAGCTTCTTAGTGGGTCAGTTTGCCGGTACTTCAACTAGATCAATAATTACTTACTTAAAACTCATTCTAAAAGTTTTTGAATAAATTTTTAATATAATATAATATAATATTTATATATATTTGTATATTTATAAATTTATATATTTATATATTTATATATTTATATATTTATATGTTTATATATTTATATATTTATATGTTTATATATTTATATATTTATATGTTTATATATTTATATATTTATATATTTATATATTTATATCTTTATAAATTTATATATTTATATATTTATATATATTTATATATTTATATGTTTATATATTTATATATATTTGTATATTTATAAATTTATATATTTATTTAAAAACTAGTTTATATATTGTTTTAACAATTAGCAATTGACAACTAATTAGCATATAAAAATATGAAAAAAAATATTTTTAATGATGATTTTAACTTGCAAGTTTATTGCGAAAATGTACTGAAATGATAAATTATATTTAATAAAAACTGATATTTATTTCAGTAAGCTACTACCGCAAATTCTACTAATTTAATTACCCAGCCCCAGCTAAGACTTGAATTTGTTTGCTTATAGGGTATAAATAGTATGTGTATAACTATGTTGGCCCTGTTTGCCATACAACCTTGCTTACACATATACGCAAATACACACACACACACACCACACACACATTTATATATACTTATATATACGTTGCTTTGATGCTCCAACTCCACTTTTAAATATCAGCGTCACATCAAAAACAAGCGCATGGCAACCCGTTGCTTGGCTGGATTCACAGCTCGACTGGGTGGAACCCTCGGGATAAATGATTTGCCCTCATTTTTAGTGGCAGACACAACTATTGCGGTGTTTGCGGCACAGCACTCTGGAAAGGCCAGAGAAAGTTACTGCTAATGAATTTGCTGAGTAAATACAGATGGATTGGAGGTAAATAAAACTGGTCTCAGTCCACTGATATGTCAATAAGATATGCATGTATTTGCACTCGCATATCTACCTCTCTTTCTATATATTTGAGCAATCGAACGGATTATGTTTTGCAAGTAAGTGGGCTGATTTTCATTCATTTGCTGTCGATGGCAAAGGCCGGCGAGTGCGGCTATTTGTCCTCTTCGGATTTGATGTCCGAGTGGGGGTGCTTCCACAATGACTGCAAAATATGTGCATAAATAGTGCTGCGGATCCTAAAAGAAAAGCTGCCCAGACAGCGAGCGCCAAGCGGGCAGTAAAAGCCACAAGTCCCAAGAAAAATAAAAGCTAAATTGATTTTAAAAGCAGTTTCTTGATGGCTCGGATTCACTTCAAATTAAATAAATCGCAGAAAACAGAAAAGAAAGAAAAAGAGGGAAAAACGCGGCCGGCGTTGAGCCATGAAAAATGAAACTGGAAAATGCTTTTACAATATTTTCTTTTGCCGTAGCTGTCGCATTGGCTATATATTTTTAATACTCTGTAAGTGTTAAGGGTTTTTTTAAATTTAAGTTGAGTCAGTCATCAAAATTATGGCGTCAGCTATCTTGGAAGAAACTAACTGATTATCTAGTTGGCATTCCATCTAGCTTATCAAAATACATGTGAGTATTGCTTAGTGCATATCTTTGTTCATATGTCCAAATATTCTCTAAAGAGCATTTTGTAGACGAACATTGCCAAGTGGAATTTCGTTACTAGTTTCATTTTTTTGAATTTATGCCAAGCCAATTCACGCCATGCCGCGAAATCCAATGCCGCAGTCGACCTCCAGAGTCCATGGCAGTGCTCGCTGCCTAGCTGCTGATGAGTTTCATTATGTGTGAACAAATCATCACATGCCAACGGCAGCGCCAGCGCCAGCGCCAGCTGAACGGAGCGATGATGCAGGACCGCGACTCTGCCAGCCAGCTAGACAGCCAGACTGCACGGCGTCGGGCTCGTTTAAAAGCCATTTCGTGCATTTGTTAAGGATGCTCGACTTTCTACATGTGTATGTATATGCGTGAGTGTGTGTGTGTGTGTATTTGTGGTTGTGCGGCTGTTTGTGAGCAGAAATTCAACACTATTTCATTCGCACAAAAGCCATTTGGACCAGATTATGAGAGCCCTGGGAGTATCTATTCAAAGCGGCCACAGTGCGTATTAGTAATGCGACAGAGCACTCAATAAGACGAAATACAAGTTATTCATAGCCATGCCGTATACAAGATACACTCACAAAACATCGAAAAAAGCCATTTTCAATTAGCTTTCCATTAAATAAATTACCTTTATGTTAGCAGCGCTTGATATTTCAAGTGAAACAATTTTGGAACTTAATCAATATAAATACTGCAGTGCCTGGCCACAACATACTGGCAGAGCTGGAGAGCCCAACACTAAAAGGGTATAAAAGAAAGACAAAGCGTTGAAAACGTCAACAAATCGATCTGTGCACAGTTTTCCATTAAAACGCCTCCCAGCAAGAGCACAAAAATAAAAAGAAAAGCAAGAAAAGCGTCGCCATTGCCAGTGTAAACAACATTTTCAACCGAACGAACAGTTCTTAGTGCGGCTGCTAACCAGCAGCTGTCGAATGTTAAAACAAAAACAGTCAGCGACTCCCATCCTAGTGGCGGCAGCAATGACAACACAGATCTGTCTTGGTGGTTGTGTGTGCTTTGTGCTGTGTGTGCAGCCTAACGACATCATTCAATAAACAATTCACAATTGATTGACAAGCGGACAGGCGGCCTTGCCATTTGGATTCACTGCTGCCGATTGACCAGGAGCATAGAAGGTCCCGACTACGACAGCTTTGCGGAAGGATGTTAGTTCGAGTGGATGAGGAAATCGAAAGGGAATGCTGACAGCAAACTCAACAAGAATGCACCACGCTAAAAACAAAAAAAAAAAAAAAAAAAAAAAAAAAACATCACAGGCGTCTGGCAGAAGTGCAAACAATAAAAGCAAATTTCTGAGCGGACTTCCGGTTGCGATTAGGCAACGGCCCAGTCTCTGAGAAGTGGCTACACATCAATTTGCCTGCTCGGCGAATAGATTGAGCTTGTGCTTTAAAGTCGAAAAATGAATAACTTCAGCTCAAGGCTATGCCAGCAATAGTTTATGCTAAAAGAGAGTGTAGAGAGACTAGAGACAGTAGTTTATGCTTGGCCTGTGGTTGATCAGATAGGTGGGAGTAGCTCAAATGAATTGTAAAATATTTTTGGGCTGCTTATTAATGGTTCATGCATAGACGCCTTTAAGCAGAGCAATACTTTATAGGAATAATCTGTAGTAGTTTATCCTTTGGATAGGATCGATAAGAGAAGTGGGAGGTGCTCAAATGGACTGTAAATTATTTAGTGGTCTTTAAGCAGAGTACAACAAACAAGAAGAAGCAGCTCCCAGATATCTCAATTATGCAGTAAATATTCATTGATTTCTGGCAGATATATGAAGACACCCAACCCCCATTGTGACCGTGCGCAAAACATAAATATTTAAGTAACATCTGTTTGTGTTGCGCTCAAGTGTTTCAGGCTTGTAATTTAAAATCAGAGCAAGCACGAATGAAATTAATTGTTAGCTTGTTGTAGCTGCCATTCCATGGCAGCAACTAGATTTACCACCTCGATCAGTGCAGCAAATCAGGCGAGAGAGAGATAGAGCGAGTGGGAAAGAGAGATAGAGAGGGGGGGGGGGTTAAGGGGTTGCCCCCCTTAATTAAAACGCCTGCTCATTAATTGCGCACGTGACGTTGGCCGCTCATTAACTGGGTTCACGTTTAGCGGGACATAGTTTGGTATTAGGCAACGTTTGGGCAAAGTTTTTGGCGGCCAATAAAAAAAAAATAGAAGAAATACACAAAATAGGAATGAGGGTCAGCGCAACATTATGTAAGGCAAATCCTTTTGGCAATTAGATACTTGCAACCAATAAGAGCAAAGTGGCACAAGCGAGGCTGGCAGCACCGTAGCTGGCGACACCCCCACAAATAGCTCCAGTGCCAGTATCGTCGTGGTCGACATCGCATTTCGTAGTGCAAATATCCCATTACTCGGATGAAACTTTTAATTAAAAAGTTGTCAATGACAAACGGAAGGGGCGTGGCGGGTAGGAGGCGTCTGCGGCGAGCTGAAAGTTTGGTGTGCCCTGAGAAATGCTCTACGACCATATCGCAGTCTTAATATTTTGTTGGGGGCCAGTGGAGCGAGTTGTCTCAGTCTGGCACGCACGTAATTGAGACAAACTTTGAGACAGTAAAACACTCGTGCAATGCCTCAGGACGGTTCTGATGGCGTTACTCCTGCTGCTGCTGCTGCTGCTGCTCCTGATACTGCTGCTGCTTCTCCTGCTGCTGCTTTTCCTAGATGCCAATGAGAAAATTACGACATTTAAACCCGGAGGTTAAATGCACGTGAAATATTAAGTTTAGTTGCATGAGAGCACACTAAATCTTCTGCTCGTGAGCCATTTGTTTGACGTCGTTCCTCGCCCACGCCCTCTGCATTGCGAACATAGCGCTGAGCGGCTAATTATGGCCAGATGGAGCTAAACTCTTGCTGCAGCAGCATTGTGGAACGCAAAGCTTCGGCTCGGAAGGCAGTGACGTGCGCAACATCTTGGCTTTGATAAATTTGCGTGCCAATAGGCCAGCCTCTCTTTCTTTCTTACCCTCTCGCTCTTGCCCTCTAAACATTGACCATATCATTAATCGGCCAAGGGTCAGGGCTCAGCGCGTTTTCGATTGCGTTTGGTTGACTTCCGTGTAAAGTGGTTTCAGAATAGCTTCAGGGCTTTAAGCCAAGATCTTCTTTGGTCCAAAGTCAACTCATACAATGAAATCGGCCGTAGTCAGCTCTATTAGGCATTGTTCGAGGGAAGTGCAGCGATTGAAATAGCAACGAAAACCGGATTTTCTGTGCCTGGCCCAATGGACTGGGCTGGCGGCTTATTTTGCTGCCAATGGCAACGGTAAACGTTGTGATTTTGCAAAATAATCAGAAAAGGCTCTCAACATTTTGGGAAAAATGAAAATGAAAATGAAAATGTACGCAAAGTGCACTGCAGCAGCTCATCAGCTACGGGTGGGGCGGAGTGGTGGATGGGGGCATTATGCGTAGCCTGGCGGCGCGCGGGCCTGGTCAAGCAGCTCAAGCGAGACGGCTGAAACGTTCCGGCAGCGGAAATGCTGTGGTTGCCATGTTGCTGCTTTGTTGCGTTATCTAATTACAAAGGAATTGTGCGGCAGTGTCACACAATTTTTGGTCTGCCACCATTGTTTGGAGTCGGTTCCACAGTATCAGCAAAAATATTATTTTGCTCATTTAGCAGAGTTGAGTCGTACTCTCGATGCCCTAAGGCTGCCACAAATGTGCTAGGACTTTAAAATTAATTTTCAATGCATTTTTAAATGGTTAATTCTGAAAGAAATATCTATCTTGATTATAGTTATTAGAAAAAATTGTTTTGACAAAGAATTTAGTTTGTATTTATTTCAATAAATGTCTGATAACTTTAATATTATTCTGAAAAAAATAGATAGATATATATATTTATATGTAACAAAAAGAAAAATTTATTTTTATTTTATTTTTATGACTTATGGACGATAATGATAATGACAATAGATAATTGCAGTATTAATTATAATAAATATTTAATTATCTGAATTGTTCAAAAAGTTTATATATATGTATATATTTTTTTAATTTTATAATTAGATAGTTTTATAAAAATCCGTGAAAGTAGTTTTCGCGAATTGCACACGCTTTTATGAAATAGTTAGTTTTTCCTGTTGCGCTATTCGAGAATTCCCATGTTGACATATGTAGAAAAATTAGTTTGGCCATCCGGAGGCCAGTGCTAGTGCGTTGTATATGAATGTGTTTACCTATAAGCTTGCTTCCCAGCAGAGGGGCTGACCCGCAGATATTTACCCATTGCCATTGCCAGGCACATATGCGCTAAATACACTAGTGTCTAATAAGTTTTAGTCAAATGTCCAGCGAGGCGAGTTTGGAATCAGGCAAAGTGTACAAACACACACACACTCACACACACACGCACAAAATACATATGAATGACCGGTGGCTGGATAAACAAATGAAGGGCCGTCCACCGGAGGCCACAGCTGCAGATACGGCATATTTGCGGGTGCATAGCTTAAATGGTCAAACTTACGATGGCATCCCGAAAGTCAGTTGGTATAGTTATTTCGTCTGTCCGTTTTTTGGCTGCTACCTGCTCCGGTCTCCGAGCTTCGGTCCCCGTGGACGTTTCCCCCCCCACTCGCATTTCAACTGACAAAATATTTGGCTGTTCGTTAACTTAAAAATCAAACTCACTTGTTTGGCCATGAGGTAAAAATACAAAAATATCATTTAATAACCGACAACCATTTTGCTTTGCCTGTAACACAGAGTGTGAACATGCCTGACTAATAGATATCCTAACTGAGCTGTCGATGTATACGGATAGACTGTGTTGCTATCACCATACAAATCTCAAATATATTCTATGTTTATTTTCCTGTTAATGAATGCATGAGTGAACCGAAGTTAAGACTCTGCAATTTAAATTCAGTTTGTTTATTTATTATAGATAGAAAATATTCAAAAGCTGAGCTATTTTGACATACAGACATATCCAATATACATATATATATATATATGGTATCTCATTACCTCTCAATTCTGCGCTGAAAATTGGCTCACAAATGAAATTTGTTGGACTTTAAGGAATATAAGTTAGCCATCAGCGTGATTCAGCTGAATGTTCTGAGGACGAGGGACAGATCATTATGATTAAGTAAATATATATTTACATTCTGTGATCGCACTCTCCGTCTCCTGCCCAACACATAAAACGCACAATATTCATATAATTTTTTACTCTTTTATGTTTTTATTAGCTTTAGGGTATCTAAATATTCACAACTATTAAATAAAACTAGATTGGGCAACGAGAACGCGAGACAATTTTGCTGTTACTATGGAAAATAATGCCAGAAAATTGTAAAATCTACCATGAATCGAGGCAAAATAATTTGTGAGTAGTTTTAAAATGATTCAACATCGCTTACATTAAAGAGTTTGCGCTGTCGAAAAAGTGATAGGCTTATATTCTAAAACAAAAAAATCCTTAAAAGAGCTCTTCAATCGACCTCTTTAATGAGAAGAAACGGGTACAATTCAATGAGGGTACAATACAATTCAAATTCAAAATGAACTGAGACTGCCGTCAATTAAGCTAATTGGCTATCATTCTATCAATGAAATTGATTCGTGCTATGCGATTTAATCGAGCAATGACTTGCAATTCGATCCATCAAGTTTATCACAATGTGCCTCATGGCGTGTGGAATAGAGTTTCTATCGTGCCCTAATTTTATGCAAACGAGGAGAGCAAATTATGAAATGATAAAACCTTCGCTTAGCAGATTTTAGACCGTACACAAAAGCCAATTATGCAAATTTGGTGAGCAGCATTTTATTCAAAGTGACAATAATGGAACACTTTAAAATGAAGTCGTTTTGCCTAAAAGCGTTCTGCATCATACAGTAGAGATGTTGTATATTTATTTTTATGAAAATATTGGTTCATCACAAAATTCAAACGGATAATTTTGATACAGCTCAAGAGTTTATGATGTCGGTCAGGCCATTAAATAGGTAAACTCGATTTCTGCAATTTATTATACACCGAATGACTTGGTGTGTTTGGGCATATTGCGTTTAAGTAGGCTCCAGTTGATGCTGGTGGGCGCCACTGCGCCGCGCTGCTTCTTCGTTTTGTGCGTCTTGGTGGACGCCTTGGAGCGCATGACGCGCAGGTTTTGGTACTGGCTGGCGCTGCGGACCACCTTGTTGAGTTGTTTGCTTAGCTTCGGTGATTTGGCCGGTTTCGACTTGAACTTACTCTTGAGAACCATCTTGCCGTGACCCGTGTGACTTTTTACACCCGTGGAAGTCTTGGTCTTTGACTTGGGCAGTGCCTTGCCCGACTTCGATGATTTGATCGATTTCTTGGATTTTTGCGATTTGATTGGCTTCAGAGATTTTGCCGATTTCTGTGCACTTAGATGGGCGCCGCCCTCAGAGCGGCCGGACTTCTCTTCCTTGGGCGGGGGCTTCTTGACCGAGTATTTCGGCGATGGTGGCACCTGTGTGGAAAATACGCGTGCAGCCTGCACAATCGAATCGAAGTTTCCAAAGACTTGCATTATGTTTCGATTCACATACTGTAGATACTTGAGGGACGATTGGCACAAGCTGCACTTCGGATTCTTGTCGCAATTGTTGCGAATAAGGCTTTCCAGGTACAAAAAGTTCTTGGCCATATTTTCACAATGTGGACACTTATTCATGACGGTGCGATCGTAATTATTTTCCTTGAGATTCGCGATGTGTTCCTTAAAAGCAGGCTTATTATCTAAATTGATTTTTGAGTTCTGAGGCACTATGTACGAGTTTTCGGGTTTTTTTTTACCCAAGCCGAACATTTTTCTTAGAACAGAAATTTGGTTACCCTTTATCGGTACAAAATAAAAATGGACTTGTTAGCTTATATTATAAAACTAAATTTATTTCATAGCCTACCTGAGCCATTTTGATCCAACTCCTTCAATGTCAGCTGTCTAAGTGTGTGAATTTATATTCATTTTGAATACCAATCACATCAGATTCTGAAATCAATCTCCGCGCCTGCTGCATTGCTGTTCATTTCCATTATAACTAATATGAGTATTGTTATCAATGTGAAGTAGATTATTTAGCTTGAACTTGATCAGTGAAACTATTGGACGTGTAAGCATAAACACATATTCTAATATTTTATATTTCTTTTTTTTTTTTTTTTTTTTATTTTAGCATAGCTAGAACTTTACAATAAATAAAATATTATATTCGCGAATAATATTAACGTTGCGACATATACATATCTAATTTGTATGTACGTATGTTTGTTGAGCATATATTTTGACCTACGCACTGTGTTTTCTTCTCCCCTGCCCACTTTGCACACATCTAAGTCCAGCATAATTTTCAATACAATAATGTATCCTGCTAGTTTAATTCCTTCTCTTTTAGCATTAGGTAATTAACTATATATACAAATATAACATAATATATATACATAAATACAAAATGCAGAAAAAGGAATTGTCCCCATTTATTTTCAAAGGCACAATGTAGAAATTTATTTATAAATAAATTTACTGACCTTATTTTAGTTCGCCCGAATTTGGCTCTGGGTCTGGCTTGTTTAATTTCAATTTCCTTGGGCACAATTAGTGGTAATCAGTTTGCAGTTTCGGGCTCTGCGTTTGATGTTGTCCACGTTTTCATTCCGATTTTTGTTCACCGAACCATTTTGTACATTCAAATGTTTATATATATATATATATATATAGAGAGAGAGAGAGAGAGAAATTATACAAATATACATAAAATTTGGGTCAGTTGGTTGCGATGCGTGCGGTAATTTATTTAATTTAAGGATAAAATCAGGCAGTTTTAGGTAGTTAGGTAGTTAGGTGACTTTCTTTTGGATATATCAACAAACGCTGCCCTTGAGATGTCCAAAATGTTGACCTTGGGCAATGATTGCCAAAATTATGTTAATGGCTGTCGCAAATCGGCAATTAAAAGCCTTTCATTAAAATAGTTTTATTAAATAGCAATCAACTGCGCGAATGCCTTCAGCTGTATAAGGCAGTCATGAGTCATTAATATCTATAAAATGCATTAATTTACTTTAAAGAGTTTTGTGTTATATACAGTAAAAGGTTAGGATTAAAGATTTTCATTTCATCAGTAAGGTCATATTTATTGTAGACCTGTAATAAAGCAAGTCATATCCCTAGGGTCATCTATTCTTTCAATTATCAAACCAAATTTATATATATTTAACTGATTTCTAATCACAAGCTAATGTTGAAACTTAATTAGCTACGAATTATTTTTATTTTTATTTATTTATTGCTCTCTTTTTTTCTGCAAATTTTCATATTCATATAATTTATAAAATTTTTTCTGCTAACATTATTGACGCCAAAAAAATACTACAGTTCCGATTTTGACAAAAAACCGCAGAAGCAAATAAAACTGAGTTTAGTTGAAATTTCACAAATCATAATATATAGCTTGTGTGCTATAAATATAAATGTTATAAACAAGACTTAAATTCAATATGCATCAAAAAGTTATACAAAAAGTTTTCATAATTCTGCAAACAAACTTTTGTAGAAAAAAAGTAAATAAAATATAAAAAAAAAAAATACAAATAAAATTTGATATACTTTCAACTTTCAGATGAAATGCGTAATACCTAGCTTCAATTGGAATTTAATGCTTTTTGGATATTTATTAAATTAAATTTATCACCACACTTGTTGTTGACACAGCGTACGAATATTTCAAGCTTCGGCAGAAATAAAGAAGGGAAAGTATTAGTAAATATTTGGCTTCTTTGATGCACTCGACGCAGATCTATGTGCACAACATCAATAAACCAAGGACTTGCAGCACGCCTCTGGCCAGAGGCGTTGCCCAACCACAATTTATAGCGGGACACTCACACACACACACACACAAGTTCGATTTAAAAATATCTTAGAAATGTCAAGGAGAAGTGCAAAGTGACGATAAACAGAGCCGTTCTCCGGATCTACACATAAAAGCATGCTTCGATGGCCATAAACTTGATTGTCCATAAATGTATGGGGCGTATACGTAATGTTAGGCATTGCATTAAGCGAATGCAGTGTGCAGCTCGTTGAATGTGTGCGTGTGTGTGTGTGTGTGTGTGGGTGTGTTTCGTGGGCGAGTTTATGTATGGCTTGTGTCGTAAATTATCAGCGTAATGAATTTATTAAAAGTTCGTTTTGTTAACATGAACAACGAGCTGGGCTGAGGTTACTTCACTCAGCTATTGTCTTGGGCTTGGCTTACTTGCATGTTGGCCAAGTTTAGCCAAATAGACTTCAATTATTTGTGGCTGGCATGCGACAACTGAAATGTGAGTGTTAATGGATTTGTGCCAAGTTCTCGTCGTTAGCCGCGACGCTCACTGATTTATTCGTGGTCAAAATGAGGGCGTCGGCAACATTGTTGCTGCTTGGGCCATTGCGTTTGACTTTGGCAAATGCCGCACGTTGGCACAGTTATGCCAAGACGCTTTTTAACGACGCTCTGACCCACAAAGGTTGCCACCCATGAGCACCCTCTTTGCCGTAACAACTTCCTGCGATGTCGACGTCGACGCCGGCAGCGCGAGCAGCGCCAACACCCAACAGCTGCACTCTGCATACAAACACAACTGTAAGTCTTAGAATGCCGGATTTGCATGTTATTGTAGTTTTTGTTACCGTCACCGTCGACGTCGAATGGCGCTGACGTTGACGTTGACGCTGGCTCTGACGTCGCGACGTCATCCCATTCCGCTTTAGTGTATTTATTTTGTTTGCTCTTCGTGCTTTACGTGTTTATGGTCTGCAAACTGGCGCTTGTAGACGAAAGTGAAACTGTGTGTGCCGCGGGCTCCACTTCCATTTCACTATCGAGTGGGCGGCACGGAGTTTAACCTGTTCGGCATTTCAATATCAACAGCCGCATGCATAATTCCTGCGGCCGAGCCTATGTAAATTTGCTCGGAAGTGTTGCTCTGCTTGTGTATGTGTGTGTGTGAGTGTGCTCCAGTTTTAGGCTCGGCTGAAAGCAGGTCAACTTCATTTTTCGCGCTGACCGGACCGAGTCGTAACAGCCACACAGCTGCTACAATGGCAATATCAGCTGCCAGTTGCCTGCCCCCTGATATGCGAGTGCCGCAAATACAAATTAGCACAGCAACAGCAACAACACCACGAACAACGAACAACAACTCGGCCATAAGTTCTTTTGCAACGATGCCAAGCCCTTGGGCTAAGAATCTCTCACACACTTACAAACACACACACACACACAAGCAGGCACACCTATTTGCATTGGCTTCTGACTGGTTTGGATTCGCGTTTTGTTTTTTCTTTCGGTTTTTACTGCCTTTGATTTTTTATTGTTATTATTTTGAAGTTGACGTCGCTGCCGGCGTCAGACCGCTATCGCCAGCGCCTTCTGCGGCATAAAGTTCAAGCTGAAAATGTTTTGTGGTCAGTTTGGATTCGAAGTTGGCAGGCAACGCGACGTCGTGATGCCTCAGAACCCCTGAGCGCACTGGGTGTGTGTGTACGTGTGTGTGGTTGCAGCCATTCAGCCGTGGGCAAACAATTGCCAGCTCAGCGCAATCCAGGTAATCAGCTTCGTCTGGCTGAGCTGCAGGTAACTAGATTTCCAGTGGACAGGTCAGCATCAGTTTGCAACAATTAATTGTATGCAGCACTTGAGGCAACTCGATCAAAATTAAAGCCCGCTGTGACAACAACTGTGCCAGCTCGAAGCAGAGGCTTAACTGCGTGTAAGTTCCTCCTCCTTCTCCATTGAATGATTTAGCTTTAAGCTAGAGAATAGAAGAGTTGACGAACTTCGCTGTGACGCTCTAAGTGGGTATATCAGCTTGCACTCGAAATTTGTTTCACATGTAGAGCATAATGATAGATGGTCACAACACTCTGACCCACATATAGAAACGTTTCTGGAGGTAATAAATCATCAAGTATATTTTGCATATTTAATTCGCTCATATATAATTGGATTGCAAGTGCTCGAATAATGTTGGGGAATCGGTGCCAAAATGTAATTTGTAATGGGAAAGGAGAGGGCGCCATGTGATGAATTTGCTTTGCATTAGAATAACAAAGATGATAAATTGAAAGTAAGAATTATTTGCAAATTTCAAAAGGTATTGCTGTGAGGCCTAATTGAAACGTTAGATATTTCTATGACATTTATATAAATTTATTAGTTCACTGTTTATGTATGTTTTGTACTGAAAATTATGATTTTTTTCTGATTATTGTGTTATGATCTGTTTCTTTTTTAAGGACATATCTCTTAAGAGCGACAAGCAAACAGGCTTGGATATAGAGGTAAGTTTTTCTTATCGTCATCTAAGTTTAAGATCCAAAGAGTTTTTTTTTGTATGATACTAAACGTATAAGTTAGAGGAAATGTCAGGACTGAATGTACGTTGGAAAAGCGAACTCTATGGAAATATAAATTTGGAATATATGGTGATTGTCAGCTTCAAAATGATTGTTTTTATTATTTATTAATATTTATTAATTAACATATGATATGTTCTCTTTGAAATAGCAATTAATTGGCAATAGTAACTCAGGTCAACAAAATTTTTATTGAAGCCCAATTGAAAATCGAACTTTGAAAATGCATTTTGGGAAACAAGCTCTATAGGAAAAGGATAGTTTAAAATACAAAAGACATTTGTGAATGCTAAATCTTCTTGACTTGTGTAACGATCAGGGACCGAACCGATTATAGTTTGCATACGAAAAAATTAAATTTTTTTGTTGAGTTATTTCTTATACGAAAAATTGCAAACAAAAGTTCATCCTGGTTTCAGTTTGTCGTATAAAATAATTTATGTCTATTTTACCCACTCTTCTTGCGGGTTTTTTTTATTTGTGGCCCCTGGTAACTATAGAAAACCAGATTGAGTTGGAAGAGATACACCAAGTCTTATATAAATAATAGGAAAAGCTCTATCATAAAAAGACGAACTTCTTATTAATGAATTATATTTCACTCAATTACACAAATCAGGAATGGTAAACAACAGTTGTAAGGATATTTTGTATAAATTATGAGATGCAATGGATTTTTCCGTTTTATTTAAAATAATAATAACTGCCGTTCTACGTTTGGCTATAAGGCAGCATTCTGTTGAACAGGAGTATCTTGCGAGCTGGCCTTAAACTTTTGCAACTTGTTTGATAAAGTATGTAGTACCTACATAACTGGCCAGCGGCCGAAGGACTTCGGAGAGCGCCCTACGAATTTTATGCTAATAAAATTTATTGCGCACAAAACTTTTACTTACATATACTTGTGCGGCATACTTATTCTGGATGCTGTAATTTTTATTGCCTTTTTTCTGCTCTGCTCAGCGCACAATAAAAGGCAAACGGTAAACAATTTAATATTTTGCTACCGTTGCTGCTGCCCCCATAAGCAGGCTACAGTATTTGCAAATTTGCCCATCAGCATTGAGGCAGGCATAATTTGAGGCAGGAGGCTTGGCGCGTGTGTGCGAGAGTGTCGGTGTATATGTGAGCGTTAATGCAATTAAAGTTGTTTCGGTAAGCGTAGATGGGCCGCATAAAATCTAAAGCAATATTATTATCATGCATAAATGCATCACATAGGAGTGTGTGTGTGTGTGTGTGTGTGTGTGTGTGTGTGTGGTGAAGTTTAATTTTGGTATTGCTGACACTTTTGCGCAATTGCTAGCCACGCGCTTTAGCTAAAAACCTTTCAATGCTCTTAACTATTTCTGATGGCGTTACGCACTATAAACTTGATACACATTGAGTGGAAGCTTTAGCCAAGTGGTTCTCTCTCTGTATGTGTGTGTGTGTGTGTGAAATGAGTATTTCGAAACGCTTTCAGGCACCCAATTTCGCAGTGCACCTTAAAGTTAATGACACAAAGCCGTCCCATCCTGGAGCCATCGTCTGTGGGTGTCTTTGGTGGCGCAGCTCTTCGGGAAATTTAATCAAATTAATATTAATCTGCAGTCGCTGCGCGCGTTTGCGTTTGGCGGCTGCCTCGGGCGATAGCGCTAATTAATTATGCAGTCAGCCAATGACAGGGGCGGTGGTAAAACTTCAATGGGGAATAAAATGCAAAAGGGGCGACCATCGATCGCCGTCTGGGTCAGCCAATTCGATTGGGCCCTTAAATGGTTGCAGCAATTAACTGAAATCAACACTTGGCATGCAATTGACTTGGGAATTGCAATCAGCACCTTATCAGTCAATGTAGATGCACCCAAACTCATGCAAATATATGGGTATGTGTGTGAGGAAAATATAATTAATTATATGAGTGTGTATGCGCGTGTGTGTGAGAGCGCGGATAATTAATCTTTAAGCTGCACTTTGCGATTCTCTGCGCTGCATTTTGGTCGCTGAGCTGTTTCAATTAAGTTGAATCATCTTAGCGACTGACAGCAGCAGAGCGAAGCGGATTGCGGGCTGCAAGATGCAAGATGCAAGATGGAGTGGCATCGAATTAATATTTCGGCAACAGCTGACAGAAATTGTTCAGCTAATGAGCTTTATAATGGCTGCGGTTGTCCCAATTACAGCCGAAGTTGCTTAATCAAGGTCTGATATAGATGTGAAGCTGGCTGTCAGATGTGCATGAAATAATAATAATTTGCAATAAGGTGCTGCGGCTCGCAGGCCACAAGCTTTGCACCGGATTAGCATGGGAGCAGGAGTTGCTGCCAAATTAGCAACTAATTGAAACATTTATGGGGCATATCAAACGATCTAGTGGTTGCCAAAAAGGAGTTGGCCAGGGAGGGAAGCAGAGGCAGAGGGTGAGGTAGAGGGAGAGGGAGAGAGATGAGTAGAGTGTGGCAGAGATGGAGAGTGTCAGAGACAGGCAGCTTACTAAGTTCTGTTGGAGCCAACAAAGTGGAGAGGCATGTGCCTGTCAGGTTGCTCTTAAGCACCTCTGCCCCCACCTCCTGCTGGCGCACTGTCATCACGCTGCTTATGAGTCAACATCTGACAAGTTGACGGGCCAAACTGCCTGAGTGGCATGGGTTAGGCTTAGAGCGTGTGCAGGGCGAGCAAACAAACAAACGCTATACACCAAGAATTTACCTTGACTACATGTGCTTGCAGTGCCCGTAGCCAGGACTTTAACAATGTGGCGATGCGGGTGGCTTGTGGCCTGTAAATGGAGCAACTGGCTAGCTGTGGCCACAACATGTTGCAGCCAGTAGACCAGCAGCAGCGCTCGCAACAAGTACAAGTGCCTACTTCAAACAACTGCCAAGCTCAGTCTCATAAATGCATAAGCCATGGCACGCATATGCGGCATAGTCCATCCAGCTGATAAGGCAAAGGATGGGCGGGTGGTCGTATGCCACACTCCACATTCCACATACAACAGAAAGCAGCCAACATGGCATGCACACACATGACTCCTCAGCTTTGACGGCAGTCACTCCTCAAAAAGCCATTTTAATTAAAAGAACTGCGAGTCGCTTGCCGCTTGCTGCACAGCGCTCCTGCCACGCCCAACTATATTTTGGCTAGCTGCTGTTTCGATTCCTGCGGCAGTGCAGCTGCTGCCAAAGTTGCCCCAGCGGCCCACAAAGTGTGCAGTTTATTTCTGGTGCACTTAACCGACTGGACGCCTTAGCCAGGCTTAATAGAATTGTTGTTGCTTTAGTTGTAGTTGTTGTTGTTGTTGTTACTGCTGCTGCTGTTGCCCGAGCTGCTGTTGCTCTTGACATGCCACAGCTCGAAACTTTTCGGCATTCTGTGGGAGCAAATGTGTCGGCCCAGCTAACACATCCTGACACAAGTCAAGGAATTTATGAGCTGTAACGGCTACAAATGTTTGCCAGACTGTGTGTGTGTGTGTGTGGCTAGCTTTTGCTTTAATTGAAACTTAAACGTTTAGTTTCAGTGTGAGCTGTTAAGACTTTTTCCTCTGACATTTAAGCACTCCGTGAAGCTGACAGCTTGCGATTTTCCATTTCATTCAAGCAATGCAAATTGCAAGTAGCGAACGAGTGCTCATACACACATACATGTACCATATATAGTACACTTCCTGGCCTCATGATTACGCCCAACGAAAACCAATAAAAATCACAATGTTTAACCCAATTAAGCTACCGAACAAAGTTGGCTTCATTCTCGGCAACGTTGATGTGAGCTGTCAGGCACGCAAAGGGCTAGCAAAACGCCAAAGAGCTGTGTGTGTGTGTGGGTGACTGGGCTGTGGCTTAGATGTGCGTGTATGTGTGTGTGTGGCTAGCCACTAGGCTCAGTGGCTACCTCATCGCCATGACAACTTGGGTGGCCAACACAATAGCACGGAGCATGCACCGAACGCACACCCCCATACACACACACACACGCACACACTCACACACACACATTGCTGCAATGGCAGGCAGTTGTGCGATAGATTCCAACAGTGCTTGGCCAGCTCGACGCCAACGTCAACGCCATGTGTAAAAATACTAAAAACATCACAATTTCTTTAACTTTTATTTTATTAACGAATTTTGTGACAATGTGAACAAAATGCTCGTACAAAGTGCGTTGGTCAGTGGTAAAAAAAAAAAAAACAAAAGAAAAAATTATAGTCTGCAGCTGAGAGCTGACACTGTGTGTGTGTGGAGAGTTGACAAACTCGCCCCAGCGGCAAAAACTCAAACAAACCGCAGAAAGGAAAAACCAGAGAGAAAGAGAGAAAGAGAGAAAAAATGCCGGAACACATAAAAATAGGAGCAACTCTCTTTGACGCGAAAATGTCAACAATTTGTGTTATAAATGCAGTCAAAGGTAAATAGATGGCCAGGACGATGTAACCAAACTCTGGAATTCTTTTGGGCAAGCGCTGAATACACACGGGAGAGCGCAGGAGCGCAGGAGCCCAGCATGCCTTTGACAGCAGCCATTCTAGATGCATTAAATTTTCATTAGTTGCAGCATAATTAGCCAGGCGAATGCCTTTGCCAAACTCTGAGTCAAAGTCAGAGTCAAAGTCAGAGTCAGAGTCGGAGATTGGAGATTGGAGGTTGGAGGTTGGAGGTTTGCCGCAACCGGGATTTCACGAGCTGTTTCCAATACTGGAGCGGAGACAAACGATGCAGACAAATAACAAACAAAGTGGACAGACAAAACAGTTTACTTGCTCCTACACCTGGGTGTGCGTGTGTGTGTGTGTGTGTGTGTGTTTGCCACATGCCCCCTTAGGGTTTCACACTCGTTGCAGAAGTGGCTTTTTGAGTGGTTTTTCAATGAAGTGTTAAGTGGGGAAAATGCCAGGCTGCTCAGTCGCCCTCTGTCTGTATGTGTGTGGGTGTGTGTGTGTACCCCAGCCACTCCAGCAGCTGCCAATGTCTATGTGTGTATGTGTATTTAGTTGTCGCTGCCTATTTGTCTCTTTCCGGCCCCTCAGCAAATAGGTCTGCGGTCTGTGCACACCTTTTGCTAGCGCCCTTGCTTAGCTCTCGGTTATTGCTGTGTGTGTGTGGGTGTGTGTGTATGCGGGTGTGTGTGTTTGTTGTTCGTGGTGCGCTGCTTCTCCATATTGCTGGCATTGTTTGATGGTGGTTATAAAGCTGACAGCTGTCAGTTGGCAGTAAATTTGCTAAAATGTTTATTTGCCAAGCGGATGAGTTTGCGTTTAACTGCATGCACAGTCCTCTACACACAAACACGCTCACACAAACACACACACACAACCACACACACACACAGACATGCAGGAATGCTTGCCACACAATCACTGACATGTGTAATATACACAAACACACACAGTCACAATTTCACACACACACACACTTACAGAAAATGTATACATTTAAATGGACAGAAAGCCAACTCCTGAGGCACAGTTTAGTTTACCAACGTGGGCCACATTTAATCACTTATAAACAGTCGCTGCCGTAGTAGTGGTAACAGCAGCAGCAGCAGCAGCAGCAGCAATAGCAACAACAATAATTCTAATAAGAGCAGCATTGCGTGCATGACAAATGTTTTGGTACTTAATAATAGAATAATTATAGCCACACTATAAAATGACTTAACGATTATGACAAACATATAACAGCTTAGAAATGGAGAGAAATCTGCAGAGAAAGGGAGAGATGGAATGAGGAGAGAGAGAGAGAGTGAGAGAGTGCGAACGTGCGAGAGTGCAGCAGTGAGAGGGAAAAGGGGAGAGCGATAGGTCAACATAGAGATTATAGATAATTATAGATTATTAATTTAGTAAATGCAACTGCAGTGTATTCTGCATGCGGCTTCTAACTAAGTGGCGGTTCAGAGTGCTTAGAGGTGCCTCAAGTGAATAGGAAACGTGCTTTTCCCAATAGTAGATTTTGGGGCATATTCATATTCATAGCAATTAATAATAATATATATATATACATATATATATATATATATATATATATATATATATATATATATATATATTGTAATTATAATTATATATGTGTTATAATTATATATTATATATAGTTTCTGAGATTCCTCCCTCTTAATCTTGACCAGGTCTATCACTCTGTTCGTCTGTATTAGTACAGCAATTTCGATCTCCATGCAGATGCCCAAGATGTGTGTGTATGTGTGAGTGCATATGTGTGCATGCATTGCATACAAATTGTATGTTGTTCGAGCTGCCTTGAGGTCTAATGTACTGCTCATCGCTCCAAAGAGCGACTTTTATTTACTATAAATTGAGCGTGAGCGTAATTTGAGCATAGGATACAAATCGGTAGACTCCATGCTTTGTTGTTGGGATTATAGTCTATTCCTCAATGCTCTAACGGATTTCACTGGATGATGCCAGTTAGTGATCATCAATAATATGTTGGAATTCCCGTCCATCATCCTATTTTCTTTTCCGATTTATATTAGAGCCTTCCCCCTGTTCTTTTTTGAACAGTAGATCGTTCTGCTGATCCGCTCTTTCATAATCTGATCCCATCATTACCCATTTACAGCCGTATCTTGAATTTACTTCACAACTCTCGGCTGCTACTCTTTAAGTCATTCAATGAAATCTTAATGCCAGCTAATGAGGCTGCAACTGTTTGCTGTCTCAAGCCGTTAAATTGTTTTCACTATTTGCTGGATGAAAATTTTATGGCCTTACGCTGCGGCTCAAAGCAGCCAATTTTTGTATACTTTTTACTTTTGTACACATTCACGGCAGTGAGATGAGTATATTGGTTATATAAACTAGAGATGAATTTGTGCTATATATTTGTGCTCACCCTTGAATTACGAAGTGTTAATATATACTCGATCCGCCAAATCAGAAAATCGTGGTGACAACGTTTGGGCGGCGAATGTGTATTCTGCAGTCGTTAATGCCCGACAGCATCACTCTTGCTTTTTATTAATTTATTAAAAACGAACGCGGGTCGAAGATGCCAGCGATGCGAACGACGATGCCAACGATGTTCAGCACCTCGTAAACCTTGGCGAAATCATCATCAAGTGGCGACGTCGCTGCAGTGTTTGCTGTCATCGTTGCCTACAAATGAAATGTAAATCTTCTGCGGGCCGCACAAAAAGCGGCCGCAAAGCAACAAACGTACCAGCTGCAACCCAGGCCGACTGAGAGCCAGAGCCAGAGCCAGAGCCAGAGCCAGAGCCAGATCCAGAGGCAGAGGCAGATGGCAGAGGCAACATCGATAAAAGCCGCAGTCGCGCGATTTACGTGCTCTCAAATTTAATGCGATGCGTGGCAATCGCCATTCCATGGCCACAATGCGATGCCATCAACGCAGCTATCTGCATGCGCGCTCTCGTATTTATTTAATTCCATTTCGGTTTTCAATCAGCCGATAGGTTTGCGCAGTTTTCACCATTTATCGCTTTATAAAAGGCAAAAAGTAGCAGCTGCTGTCGCTGTCGCTGTTGCCTTTTCGCTTGCCTTTCGCTATCGTCATCATAATCATTATCATCATGGGCCCAGAGCCTTTTTCATGCTGCTCTCCGCATTGTCATAATTTATACATGATGATTGCCGAAAATAAACCAAACTCTCTCTCTATTCAGGCTAGTCGTTGTTTCGAAAACTATTTTGCCACGCGATTGAACAACGAGTTTTACTTTGATAACGGATGCGTGCATGTGTGTGTGTGTGTTTGTAAGAAGTTAGAGGGAAATTTTAAATCAAATGTAAGCGTATTGAATTTTTCATAGCACACTTTTGTGCGCTTCGACGCTGCGTTGATCAAGGGCTGCCGGATTGCTGGATTGACGGGGTGGGGCTGGATGCTGGGGGCTGCTGTCGTTGTCTATTTGACAGTTACCAGAGCGTCATTCAATTCCCTAGTCAGCCAGTCAAGTTACATACGTGTGCGAGTGTGTGTGTGTGAGTGCTTTGATAAAAACTGAAATTAATTATTGAAAGGGCTGCTGATGTGCGTCGCGCTGCGTCTCATCGATTCGCGCTCGTTTCACCGCGTGTCGTAGGCTGTTGAAAATTTAAAAGGCGTTCGAGCGAAAGCAGTTGGCACATTAGAGTACATACTCACACACACACACATACACAGATACAGATGTTCACACTATGACAGCAACTTCCGTTTACGCTTGAAAGCTCCGACGTATTTACTTTGTATGAGCAAAACTGTCACCATTAACCGCAGCCAGCGACAGCGAAGAGTGGGGAGTAACGGCTGAAGAGTGAAGGGTGCCCGCATGTGGTAAGGGCTTCCGCGCAAACAAATTAGCGTTCACTTATACATAGGCAGCAAATCCAAATAGAACTGTAAGCCGGCGAACTAGAATTATAATTAAAAGTGTGTGCGCGCGTTCCATTAACCTCTGACTATGTGTTGAGTGCTCGTAAAATGAGCGCATCGAATCGCATTGTCCGCAAGCTCAAAGGAAAGCAGGTTGGTCACAATGCAGACGGAAGCCAAGTCCGTGGCGCCACCGGCCAAGCCGCCGCGCCTGAAGCCCAACAATGCCGAAACGCATGTCAAGAAACAACTGCAATTCAAAAGCCCGTTGCCAGGACGGCCACGTGCACCGGCAGCCACTGATGCTGCCTCGACAATGGCAACGAAGGCGATGAAGGCGACGAAGGCGCGGCAAACTCCAGCCAAGTTGAAGACGACTCCAGACAGCAGCAATCGGGATGCGGATGCGAGCACGAACACGGGCACGGCTGCGAATGCAAATATGGCAATAAGAAATCGTCTCGCCGAGGGCTGCACCACTCTAATGTATGCGTGTCTACGGGGCGACATTGTGCAAGTGCTCGCCCAGATGCGCGCCAAGGTAGGTGCAACAACAGCAGCAGCTCCCGCTAACCCACAATTCTTGCAGCCAAAAGTTTGAGCGCTGAGCAACATGTGCTAGAGCACAAGCAGGAGTAATGGACCAACTTGGCCTCTCGCTTACTGGCAGCAATAGCAACAACAGCAAAGCCAAGCATGGCGACGTCTAAATACTCTTAAACTTATTTCGACTGCCAGAGAGTTAGAGTACCCGCAGTTGGCTCACATATATATATATATATATATATATATATATATATATATATATATATATATATATAAAAGAAAGATAGATCAAAAGTTAAGGAAAATCTCAGCATCATGATGTAGCCGCTTTGGCATTGTCTCAGGACAAAGGCCCAAATCAGGCGAAGGCGTAACAAGATTTTAATCTTTTTGTTGTCACGATGAGCTGGCGAGAAGTTAAAGCTAAAGCCGGCATGGCAATAGCCTTTCGCATCGTTGGCTGAAGGTGTTTGGCAGCATGACAAGACTTTAAAATTTCCGTTGCAGTCATTTGGCCGCATTGTTCTCAGCTCAGAGCCTAATTGCTTCATAAACATTTCTACAACAAGCCGAACATAACAAAAGGGCCCGACTCTGGCCAGCCATGTCCCAGCAGAGCCTGCAGCCAGCCCAGCTCAGGCCAGGCCCAGTCCAGGGTCGAATTAAAATGCTGTAAATGGCAGGACATTTGAAATTGACAAAATAATCCCGAGGCTTAGTTATGGCTGCGCAATTTGGCAGCCGTGTTGCCTCCGCTCCGAAATGCTGAATGCTGAATGGTAAATGGTGAATGCTGAATGGTGAACGGTGAATGGTCGGATGGTTCGTTTGTCATGTGCCTAAATATGCCAATTTTCCCATTTAATTGAAATTTGAAAAGTTTTTTAATTGAACGCAGATAAATTTCCAAGGCTCTCTAATGACCGTCACCAGCATCGCCTTTGTCCCACCCATCCCTCGCATTGTCCTGGCGTTAGTTTTCCAATTATTATTGGGCAGCGCTCGCGCACTGCTGACAGCATGCTTCCAGATGAAGACTGTTGCCTTTGGCCTCGTAATTGATATCGACAGCAAATTTGATGTGAATTGCTCTTCGTCTATTTCAGTTGCTCGAGTCGCAGCCTTCAAGCTGATGCCTGACGTCAGTCCACTAACTTATGTAATTGCCAAATGACGCTCAACCTTGGTCTACTGAACAACTCAACTGGTTTATTTGCCTGTGAAGTGTAGCAAATGTTGCCAATTATGACTTTTTTGCGTTTTTTGTTTGGTCGGCAGCGACAGAGTTCGCATTTTATGTGCGTCATAAACAGCTGACATTTCGTCTGATTTCTAATTACAGCCAAGAAAACAATAAAATCGTTTTCAAAGTTCAATGGGGCCGAAAGCCAAAATGAATAATTCGATTTGCTCTAATTTTATACATCTTAGATATTTGCTATTGTTTTTTACAAAAGTTCTTGCTATTTTAGGAATTATGAATATATATGTCTGAAGCTATGTTTGGTCCGTAAAGACCATCAAACGATAAGCCTATTAGAATTGAGTTTTAATTCTCTTTCGGATTAGTATGAAAATAAATTTCATTTCACTCCAAACTTTACTGAAGACTCTTGCACATCTGAAAACCTTTCTATCATTTAATTAAGATTTGTGCCACTCAAATTATTCCTTCGGATTGGATTGCCACAGCGAATTTTAAAACTGATTTTCAATTATCTGCTGCATGCTGTGAATTTAGGCAATCCTTCAAAGTAATAACAATTTGAAATTGAATGTTCCGCTTAGTACAAGTCTTAAAAAAATATTGAAATAATTCGACTTACCATGCCCCGAGGGGAGGATATTTATATATATAATTTATATATAGTATATAATAAAATACATATATGTATATATGTATATATATCATATAATTATAGTTTATTTCTTATATTATTGATTTTAAATTAAACATTTTTTGTTTAGATCCCATTCTAAATTTACTTATGTCTGCATGTCAGTTATATTATTTATATGACTAATTGTTATATAATAAAGCATAACAATGATTCAATAAATGTGTATCATAGATATGTATTAGTCCACTTTTTAAATCGTCGTTTATTTACATAATAATTTACTTTTTATATATATTTTTATCTCCTATACTTAATATACCTATGTATGAATTTTATTTATTTTTTGTTGAATTAATGGCTGTGAATTCTGTGCCTGGGAGGCAAGCTCCAATTGTGTCCTGAGTTGATAAGATTGCGTAACCCATTAAAACTTTGCCGGGCTGTCGATAAGTCGCTCTGCTGCTGAGTTCTGTTTGAAACAGACTTGTTGCTCTCATTAGGCTCGTGTTTATTGAATAATTTAAATGTTTGAAACAGACTTGTTGCTCTTATTAGGCTCGTGTTTATTGAATAATTTAAATGGTTCTTGTTTATTTTAATTTATTTACTTTGTGTTGCTGTCTTCTTTTTACTAGTTTAGTGTGTATTTTCATTAAGATGATGTCTAATTCTGAAATTGAATGACAGTCTGCCTGCGTTAATAAATGAATGAATGTCCTTAATTTGTCATGTCTGGCGTCTTAGTGACACTTTTCTGCTCAATTGTTGAAGCGGACGAGGGAATTTTTATAACATTATACAACAGGCAGAAGGCTTATTATGTATTCGACTTATTACATGGCAATTCTGTTCATATATCGATTACTTATATAGGATGGATTGGTTTGTAAGCTCCTTTAGTTCAATCACTTGAACCTTTTGAACTGGCTAGCGTGGGCTATCAATATTGCTGTTTAACATGGCGTATGCGTAATAAAATCTATTGTCTACTTTCAAATAGGGCTTATACTTAGCCCCGCAAATGTATTTGCTGGTGCCTTGGAGCCCATCCTGACTGTGCGCCTCGGCTGTTCGAGAGCACTCCGCAACATTCATAGGCTTTGTATACTTCTCAGTCATTGTTTTGCTTAAACTTTTCATTGATGTTGGTTTTTTCAGCCGCCTCCCCCTCGGCTCGGCTAACGGCGGTTGTCTTCGTTGTCGTTTTTATTGTATGCCGTTGCTTTTGTTGCCGCCAAAGTTGATGCTGCTGTTGCTGCTTTCACCAATTAAGTCTTAATTTCTTAGAAAATAAAACTTTTTGGCTTCGGGCATTGTTTGGCACGCCGCCAGCATTTCCTCCTACCTTCGCACTCAACGGTTCAATTGTGCCACCTCTGCGTCCTGGTCAGGATATTTGCTGTTCCCCTCCGTTCCGTTGCCTTTAATGTTGAAGCCACAGTTTGCAGTGAGGCTGCAACTTTTCAGCCACCTTCTGTTCACTATTGGTTAGCATGGCCCAAAGAAGAAGAACAGGTGAATGTCTGGCGCTCATAAGATAGCTGCAGGTCTAAATTATTTATTTTCATTTCAGATTTACAGTGGCTGCTCAACCACTGTGCCAGCTTGCACCCTTCACTCAAGCCGCTTTCAGCTAACTGGTGCTCGACCGCGTTTAGAAGCTCTAAGCTAAACTTTTTGTTTAAAAAGTCAGCTGCAGAAGTTGATTTTCGTTCGGAGAGCAAGCAGCCAGCAGCCAACAGCCAACTTTTGTTTGCTGTAAATAATGTTAACAGTGCTAGTCAGCATATAGTCCAAATACAGACATGCTTAGCTTCTCTCAGTATTGCGTGTACACGCACCAGCCGAGTGGGCGTAATCGAGGCACAGGAGTCGGCCAATGTGCCTCTTCCTGGCACATTCGCTTTGATATTAATTTTTATGTAGGTGCCAGTCTTACAGCCGTAGCTGCTGATACTGTTAATACGTTAAGCCCGGCCCAGTCACAGTGATTCGTATGGAAGTGTGTTCTGCAAGTTCCAAGGTTCTTCCAAGTTCCAGGGTATTCGACACTCGCACCTGTTCAAGCTCACAGCACGTGGGTGGCTCAGACTGTTTGCCATCTTGGGAGAGTTGGCGTTGAAAATTGATTTTGTATATATATTTCAGCGCACTTGTTCAGTGTTTGGGTAATGTTTAATACTTAATGCCGCCAGCTACGAGCTGCAAGTGCAAACATTGTTTAACTCGTGAATGAAGTTTAGCAAAATATGAAATTGCGAGAACGTATTTCCATTTAATTGCATATTTATGTTCGCCAAGTCCATGACTGAATACTTCATACTTAACTTGTTCAGCTCCGGTTGCTGCTGAAATGCTTTAACTTTTAATTATTTTCAATTGTGTTACAATATTTCAGCGTTCCATTAGCGTCGATTGCCTGACCTTGTGCCAGTTATCGGTCATTTGCCATTTTTTAATTACTCTTCTGCTTTCCCAGCTTGTTGCTGGCATTCACTTTGTTCTTGTTTCTGCTTTTGTTGTTGTAGGCAATGCGCAAATTATTATTAATTTGAAGGCGCTCTGTATGCACCTTGCAGTGTCCAATCTCTCTCTCCCTCTCGCTCCTTTTGACTATGTTCTGTCTGTCTTTCTGTCCGACTGAGTTGGCCTCCGCTTGGTAATTTTAATTGCAATTTTTGCTTTTCGCTATCTTTCTTTTACTCCCTCTATCTCTCGTTTTTTACTCCTTTTCGCCCTCTCATTTGGCCACTCTTTTTGGCCACGTTTGTAACAGTTTGTTGAAATTTCATTAAAAACGACGTCGAAAAGTTTGCTTTTACCCAGTTTCCGTTGGCAGTTTTCGAGACGAATCAGCGCTCGTCTGCAGCTGCATTCGCTTTTGGCTTCCCATTCAATTTGATTGTAGAGCTGCGTTTGCCCAATGAATCGTTCGTTTGATTTGCCAGCGACGCGCACATTCAAATTATTTTACAATATCTATTTAGTTTTAGTCGCAGTCGCAGTCTCAGTCACTTGAATTCTTAATTAATCGCCAGCTGTTCCTTTCTGCTTGTCGAAGGTAATTTCGAATTCAGATGATGTTGACAGCCAACGTGGCCCAAATGGCATTCCCCACGGCCCCCACGAGGGGGAGGGGTGTGCCCGATTCTCTTGTACAACTGAATGTTTTGTGTTCGACTTAATTGCAAGCTATTTGAGCAATTCTTGTAATTACCGACGTACCGCACCCAGCGGTAGGCTTGCAGGATGTGAGATGACTTCATAACCAAACCCGCTCGCTCGCTGGGTGGTTGCTTTAATTGAAAATAGATTAGGCAGCATGTTGCTGTTGCGTCTGTGTCTGTTCCTGTTGCTGTTGCTGTTGCTGTTGCTGGCATTTCAATTGGGCCAGCTGGCCGCGCGAATTCACCTCAGTTCAAAATTTATTGCCCCGTTTTGACTGCTTTGCATGTCGGGCTGTAATTAATTACCTCTACTTTTTGGAGGCTAACAAATGTCCAAATAAAAGTCAGCGCCAATAAATGGTGCAGAGCATCTGATTGCGTGGTCAAGTGTGACGCTCTGAGTCATCATCTAAAAAAAAGAACAAACTATAAAAATACACAGACACACACAGACACACACATACACACACACACAGACACAGCCAAACTAAAGTTGGCCGAAATGAGCGTCGAGCTAATTGTGCAAAAAAACGCCACAAACTTTGCCCCAAAAGCCAAATTCGATACGTATGCGCTGCCCATATGGGTTGGCCTATTCGGATGTTGGCCCGGCTGGCCAATTAATTAGAAACTAGCTGAAACAGCTGACCAGATCATGATGGGCAGCTCTAACCAAAGGATAACTGTCGCAATGACTGGCAAACTTTGAAATGGCAAATTAATTACTGAAATCGTAGAAATTTGTCTTGCTTGGGTCAGCGGCCAGCCGTCTCCCGCCTCCCGCATCCCGCCTCCTGTCGCCTGTTGTTACTGGCAATGACTTCCGAAGCGGTCGCCCAATTGCCAACTGCCAGTTGCCAAGTTGCAGTCGAAGTTAAAGTTGTTGTTATTGTGGAAACTAAACTGAAGCCGGACTGGATGCGATTCGCTCTCTGCCTCCCTTTCTCTCTCTGTCACTCTTTCTCTCTTCCTATCTCTCTCTCCGACTGTCTGGCATATGTAGGATATCCGCATATGAATTTGCCTCCTGCTTCGCTTTTGACCAGGCATATATGCCCAACAGGCTAATCACATGTGACCCAACTGAAACTTTTGCCAAAGTCCAACAATATTTGCTCAAAGTGCATAATGACATGAAAAGTTGACATAAATGAGCAGTGCTTGTTACTAATTTTAATGCGATTCGCACACAGCTTTGGCCCGGCTAATGTAAGGGCCAGCCAGCCCGGCCAGCACGCCCCTGTTCGCCGCCCAGAAAGTTTCTGTTGCGGAAATCACTTCGGAAGCTGGAGCCAGGACAGGGGATGCATCGTTTTTAATTGAGCTCAGCTAGTGCAAAGTTTGCAAAATATTTTGTAAACTTAATTTGATTTAGAGAAAACTTGAGCTACGACTTACAACTTGGCCAATGAATTATGCAGACGACAGTTCAGTTCAGTTCGCATGCTAAACCCGAATCGGCCAAGCTCTCGACTCCAGCCAGCAGCGTCAGCTGCGGCCATCCTAAAGTATTCATAAGACTTCTCTTATGCTCTCTTCGTATACAGAGGTTATAACAAAAAGGGGGTTAGACCGTGCAACATACGCATATTAGATTTTGCTCAGCTTGAGTTTCTTTTACGATCCTGACTGACTTCCGGTCGCATGCAGCAGCAACTTGGCTTACATAATAAATATTCATTATGAATTAAATAGATGAATATTATTATTATGATGGGTTTGCAGGTCTATTGCTATTTATACAGATATTCGAATAAACTTGAGTAGGTTATTAAATTAAGAAGATTATAATCGAGTCAGTTTATGAGGCGATGAATGAGTGTGGGAATTTTCAATTCATTTTCCTCATCAGTCAAACAAAAGAAATTTGAGCTGAGCTCTCTCCTTTATCCAAGATAAATCGACCTAGTTTTCTACAGCCTTTATTGGTTATTTAAAAGCAATTAAAGCATCGAAGTCAACAAAATTTTGCCGCTCATATTTGGCAAACAGTTTAACCACCTGGAGATTGAATGGAGGATGCCGGGCGGCGGTCGACAAAGTTTGTAGATCAAGCTGAAAGTTCGCCGTTCTTGTTAATCCGTTGCACGGCATTAAAACTATGCAAAAGTTGAACTACAGCGAACGATGCTACACACTGTGCGGCATAATAATAATAATCCGTGCGGCAAGCGTTAAGGCGCGGGCTTGCGGGCTCGCGGGCAGCTGCTGCCAGCAAAGTAGCTGTAAATAATTGCCAAAACTACTTAAGAATGCTGTGCAGCGAATCGTTTCCCGCTGCCTGCTGTCTCGCTGTCGTGGGGCACACGGCGAGGAGGCCAGGGAAACTGGGTGGGGGCAGGGGGAAACGGCTCTAAGACAGCCACAACAAAGGCAAAGCTATTCAAGCCACGTTAACTGCAATGCATGCAAGCAATTGTTGTTGCAGCTACCAATGTGGCACTAATTAGAAGTATAAAAGGTGCTACAACAACAGTTTAAGAGCTGTCTCTGCCACACAGACACCCACACACACACACGCACACACACATACGCACTTAGCTGTTGCCCAACAATCAGGCCCTGCCCCGTGCGCCTCCGCAATCTCTGCCATTGTCTGCTAAGCATGTAAATTATAGTTACTGTTGCTGTTGGCCAAAGTCTGGCTGCCTGAGACGAGTCCACGCCCACATGCCTTCACTGTTGCTTAGCATCAAGCCAGCAAAAGACATGCGTATGTGTGTGTGTGTGTGTGCTGGTGTGTACTTAGTTTCAGCTGTAGCTGTACCTAGCTACCTGCGCATTTTGTTGCTTGCATTAATTAAAGCTCAGTCCGTAAGTAGCTGACTGGGAGGCTGCCTGTATTGTTAGCTGCTTGGCTGGGCCTGGGCCTGGCCTGGTTGTATGTGATTAACATATGAATTACGCATTGTGCGCATAAATTTGCCATTGAGTGAGCTCCGCTCTGGTGCTGGTCACTTGACATCTTAAGCAACCCACACGGCCCAAAATGGCGACCTTAAGGCGCTTGCAAAGTGCTTCCGGCATGTCTGTGACTGTGACTGCGGCTGCGGCTGCAGCTGCGGTTGTGGTTCGGATTTGTTTGGGTTTGTTTTCACATTTCCTACAGGAAAATACAATGTGGTCTTCCTGAGCTGAACTGAGTTGGGTTGGCCGGCAACGTTTGCGAGTCTCTGGCCCCGTCCAGGCCTTTTAATGTCCCGTTATGTTGTCGCGTCACACATAATTATGGCGGATGTGCTGCCCAACGAAGCGTTAAGTCGAATTCTCGGTTCATGTTCACTTCGATACAGGCAGGCACAGAGCACAGAGCACAGGGCACAGGCACTGCCTAGGCAGACGGAGGCGCCCGCATACCATTTGTGCCCATTCCGTGCCGTGGCATTCAGACCATGTATGGCATTTTATTTTTTATGCATTATCATGTCACTGTGCCCCACCCCCCTCATGGCATTGGCCTTACTGCTGCTGCGGCGGCTGTGTCTTCTTTCATTATTATTTATGCTTTATTTATATGTATGTCATCTATGTGTACTGTGTACGCACTTCCTGCGTGTAAACAATAAAATGTATGGGTAGACCATGTCGTCTCTGTGTGCGTCAGAGCCAAATATAAATTCAGAGGCCTACGCCTCCCGTGGCCCGTTTGCTACTCCTTCTGGACACTCCTTTTCATTGTTATGCTAATGGATTACGATATATGAATAATAAGAGTGGCCCAGCCTAAAGCCAGTCCCACCTCTGGAGCTGCAGCTAGGCGCCTATCGCAGTGTCCACAATGAAAAGTTTTCAGTTTCGTTTTCCCTGAATCATTTGCCGATCTCGAATTTGGAATTCGGAAGAGCTATAAAATAGGAGAGCTTTGATGGCTGCCATTGTTCAACAGTTCTGGAGCGGATCAGTCTTTTTTTATGGCCCTTTCGAATTATCTCATAGCTGGGTTAACCTTGTTCAAATATTTGTATTCATTCATTTTGTACTCATCAGCTGTATCAGAAGGAGCAAGAATATTACGATAATTCCCTAGATTTACTTTTTTCTATTATTGCTGCTTTTGTGGCTTTCCCTTTTGTGCGGTGAGATCGTGTTTTATTTGTTTTTAAAACTATTAAATAAGCATAAACAAGAACAAGGCTGGACTGACCAAGCTCCACCCTGAATGGCCAACTGGCAATGTCGAAGTTTTATCTTAGCTCCGTTCAGTGGGTTGAGCTGGACTGGGAGGTGGGTGACAGCAGATGCTGTTGCTATTGGAGCGAACGCATTGTTGTTGGACGTATTTGATTATCGCATTTCATTTTGTGTTGGGCAAACGTAGAAAGTTAAATGCAAATTCGCTTGACACCAACGGCAACAGTTGTGGTGCTGGGATTGGGGCAGTGGCAGCGCCAACAATCGCACCAACCATCATCGTAATAATAACAAAGGCAAAACAGCAAAACGAGAACTTTATTTGATGCTGCGTTAAGCCAAGAATCTCCTCCTTCTCCTCCTCCTCCTCCTCCTCCTCCGGCTTCTCCTCCACCTTCTACGTCCGTAGGACCCAGCTGTGACCCTTGGCTGTGTCTTTGTACCGCAACGCTCGCTCGTTGTCAAAGTTTTTAGGTATCATTTCAGTTTATTTGAATTATTCATAATCCGGCTGGCAGCGGAGGTTCGCTATAAGAAACACTGAAGAAGCGCCCGATATGGGCAGAGCACACAGTAAAAGGGACACCCAGATAACGGAAGTAGCATCAAATAAACCTCATTGTAAATACTTTTTGTGCCAATTGCAATGTAAATTTACGGATTCCATTCTAAACACACACAAAAAAGAAGCTAAAACAACAACAGCATCGTCAAAACAATTTTGATTCAATCAACAAAAATATTATCGAACAGCACAAAACAAAACCACGGTGGCCAAAACCAGACTGAAAGCTAGCACTGGGATGATGTTATTAGACATCTGCACGCACTGCCAGGGCAGACATAACAAAATTTGCTCGCAAATGCTTTCAGGAGCATTTTAGATTCCACAAGCCATATGTGAGCGGTGAGCAATTTATTAAGTTCCCAGCTTGCCAATGTTTGAATTGGCATAATCAGCAGGCGCTGATGATGGAGAATGGGAAAATATGTTTATTATTTATATAAATGAAATAAGATCCTTAGTTCTATGCAATACAGACATAATCTGTGAGTTTTCAGTACTCTCTGACAGCTAGAGTTAGAGACTCTACACCCAATTTGAAGGGAATTCACGAAAATTTTGAATAAAAAAACAAAACTTTCACAGTCTTGAGACTCTCAGATCCGTTGTATATTTACCGCCTGTAGTAGTCCCATCATGAAATTAGACTCAAACATTATTATTAAATGCACCAATAGCTAGTTCATTTAATTTTTAGTCATCTTGGTTAATATAATCTTAAATTACCTTCAAATTAAGCACTATCTACGAGGCCCTTCAGCTTTCCAATAGGTAATACTTCTTTCTAGTCGCATAAAGTCGCAGTATAAAGGCAAATTATTTATAATTACATTTATATAAACAATTACTGTGTTTGCTTTAAAAAGCCATTGAACGTAAATAAATAATTTATTTACACAAATTAAATTTTTTGCTTTAAAGCAATATTACAATATATGTATATATGCAAATTGATTTACCCAGCCATCAATTTTTTATTTGTTTTGCTGTCCGACAAGCGGTTTGAAGGCTTAAGCATTATTAAAATATTTATTTAAATTTAACACACTGCAGATAAAACGCTTGTTGACATTATTTAACCTTTTTCAAGCTAATTCGTCTCGACACCTAACCCAAGTCATTGCAGATAATGATTATCTGGCACACTGCGCTACGCTGAAATCAATTGAGCCGGCAATCTAAAGCCAATATCCTAATACTATTGTTAAATTCATAACCACCACGTGACTTCTGAATACACGGATATTCTTGTCTTTGCTGCCATTGGGAACACGCAAGTTTCAAATGGCTTTACTTGGCCTGGTCTTGTTTGGCTTTTCTTTCCGCCCGAGTTCTTATCTCACTTTTTTTTCGGCTGCTATCGAACTATTCTGTAGTTGACTCAGTTAAATATGCAATAAATTGAACTACAACGACGCGTCGTCGGCATTTGCTGCCCAAAATTGCTGCGAAGGAGTCTCTCTCTCTCTCTCACTCTCTCTCTCTCTCTCTCTCTCACTCTCTCACTCTCACTCTCTCAGTCCTGCCGAGAGTCACGCGATGTCTTGCGCCAGATAAAAATAGCGAGCAGGACGTGCCTAAAATGCTGTTGCTGAAATTGAATGTTGGTTAGAAAAGCAACACATTCAATCATTCTGTCTGACTGCCAAGATAAACAGAAGCCAAATCGAGCATTGTAAATCCAAACTTTTCGACTATGCTCAAATTAGCCAAACTATTGCAGAAAGAAGTTTAGCCAGCCAAACGAATACCTAATATACTCTATTAATATATTATTTAAATCATATATTGACCATTTTTGTATTATTAAATATGTTGCAGTCAAAGAATTTGTATTATTGTAATTGAAGTAATTCAAAATGTAATATTTATAGAAATCATTTCAATTATAATTTGTATTAAATTTCACGGTTTGTAGAGAGTACAGGAATTGCCTTTATGCCCGGCCTCTCTGTGTGGGCTCACGTGTAAATTGGCGCTGAGCCGATGATTTAGCAATATTTTCGCTTGAGGAGTTTTTGGTTTGCGTGTGACGGCTTTTACTGCTGCTCCTGCTGCTGCCACTGGTGCGACTCCTGCTGCTGCTCGAACTGCTGCTGCTGTTAAAGTTGCTGTCGTCGCAATGCGAACTTTGAGTCGATTGCGAGTAAAGTTTTCGCACAGCTCTCGAAGGCGGCGACAGTATTTTGTGTGCACTTGACATGTTTTGACACGCGGAAAAGGCGGCGCGCTGCTTGGAAGGACTCGTTAAAATGTTCGCCAGTCCATTGGAGTTCGATGTCGTGTTGCGCGCCAAAATGGCCAATGTGAATTTGGTAATTGCACTTGGCGGCACTCAGGGGTCATCGAATTACACCTCTCCAGGCGAGAGCAGCTGCTGCGCACCTCGTGGGCGTCACGTGCAACGCCAATCCACCACGTTGCCAGGCGCAACCGAGGCGGCACTTGCACTTTCCACGGGACGCAACTTGCAGCTGGGCAAAGCGTTTTTGTTGTTGTTTTTCTTTGTTTATTATTGTTGCCGTTGGTTGTGGCCATTGTTGCTTTAGTTACTAACAAGCAGCGACTGCATACGGGTCGCAAATGAAAAAGTAATTTTTAATTATTGATAGCGTCGCACCATTTGCACGTGATTAACGCGAAAATATGTTCAATTATCAATTTTAAATTGGCAATTCATTGCAAAATAAAATGTTTAATTACACTCCAGCAGCAGCGACAACAATAACAAACGGCAGCAACAACAACAGCAGCAGCTACAGCATTGCTACACTCAAACAAATATTAACATAAATAAATTACAAAAAAAAAAAAAAAAAAAAAAAAAAAATAATAATAAAAAAATAAAAAAATGGAAGGACAAAAACAAAAATGAATTGAATGCAAATTAAAGTTTTGAGCTCGTGTTCCAACTCGGAATTGGCATCAACCAGCATAATACCCTAGAGTAAATGGAAACAAAGGGCATATACGACTTGACGTGCAACAGAAATCAAATGTAGGCAGAGGAGCCTGGAAAATATTCGATTTAGTCTGCCTCAGAGCATGTGATATAATTCGTATAGGCATCGACATTTTTTGCTTCCCAATATTTCTCCCCTATAGGGAACATAAGGCATTCCAGAGTTCGCTCCGTTAAGCTATCTTTCTGCCGACATCTGCACAGTTATATACGGCGAGAGATACTCTGCCTGAGGCAAACATTTGTGCAGCGTGTAAATGACATTTTAATTAGTTTATTAATCGCTTTGGCGTCGCAGTTGTAGCGGATGCTGCTTTAAGCCATAATTAATTTTCTTTTTTGTTTTTGGAAATGAAAAAAAAAAAATTGAATTGCGAATGAATGAATGAGTGCATGAATTATGCATTCATAGCACAAGTGAATACAAGTAAATAACTCGAATGTTTGACTCTCGCTTCCTTCCAGCCCCAACTGCTGCGGCAACGTGACCGTAGCAACCGCAACGCGCTGCATTATTGTGCCGCGCAGGATCTGGAGCAGACGCGCGACCTCGTGGCGGCCGCAAGCATTGCGATTGCAGCTCCCGAGCTGCTGGAGTCGGCCGATGAGGATGGCTTCACGCCGCTTCACTTGGCTGTTATTCAGGGCAACTTGGCGATGGTCAATTTGCTGCTAGCGAACAAAGCCGATGTGAACGCGGTGGACAATGAAGGCCACTCGGTGGTGCACTGGGCAACGGGTAAGATTCCATCCACAGTTTCACAGTTTGTGCCACCCCAGCGCAACTATTTGCAACTGCTGCTGCCATAACAAACCCACTTTGCCTTTGCAGTGTGCGGCGAAATTGAGGCACTGCGCGCAGTTCTGGCTGCCGGGGCCAGCGTGGCCAAGCCCGACGTTAATGGCGGCACGCCCCTGCACTATGCCGCCCAAATGTGCGGCGCCAGCTACGACAACAAGCAGCAGTCCAATTCCAGCAAGCTGGCCCTCGAGATTCTTGGCATACTCCTGGCCCATCCGCAAGCCAGCGTCGACGTGCAGGACAAGGACGGACGGCAGCCGCTGCTGTGGGCCGCCTCGGCGGGCTCGGCCAAGGCGGTCATAGCCCTGGTGAAGGCCGGCGCACGCGTGGAGAGTGCCGACAAGTGGGTTGAAAAATGAAATGCTCTGACCTGTTCTTGAGGGCAACTCACATAACTGACATTCGCTTTGCTTGCAGGGACGGGCTGACCGCGCTGCACTGCGCCGGCTCGCGCGGCCACACTGAGTGCATCGACACGCTGATCAGCCTGTGCGGGGCGCCCACAGATCTGATAGACTCCAATGGCTGCACGGCGCTGCATTATGCTGTGACGCTGGGCCATGCGGATGCCACGGCACGGCTGCTGGACCTCGAGGCCGATCCGAATCGCCAGGATCGCAAGGGACGCACGCCAGCCCATTGCGGCTGCTCCAAGGGCCAGTTCGAGACGCTGAAGCTGCTGAAGGAGCGCGGTGCCAATCTCTGGTTGCGCAACGCCAAGGGCGACCTGCCGCTGCACGAGGCGGCTGCCTCGGGACGCCGAGAGCTGCTCGAGTGGCTGCTGTCCCAGCGACCCAAGCAGGTGAACACCACTAGCAACGACGGCCGCAGCCTGCTCCACACAGCTGCCGCCAACGACTACACGGACATGTGCAAGCTCCTGCTGGACTACGGCGGCGATGTGAACGCGCTCTATCGCAATTCCCGGGGCATTGTGCTGACGCCGCTGGACTGTGCGCTGCAGCGCGGCCATCGCTCCACGGCCAAGTTTCTGCAGTCGCACGGCGGCCAGCCCTCCAACAAGCTGAGGCTGGCAGCACGACGCGGCAATCCCTTCCACGATGGCAATGCCGCGGACCTTGTGCGACCGCTGAAGTATATGGAGAAGGAGGAGTTGCACGACTTGCGCAGCTCCAAGAAGTATGTGGTCTATTTAAAGCGCACCGATTCGGATGGCGGTGGTGGTGCTGGAGTGGATGAGGAGGAGGAGTGCAGCTGCACGGAGCAGTCGTATCGCAAGGAGCAGCGGCTGGAGCACATCTGCCGGCGTCACAAGCGCCGCCAGCTGCGGCGGCGCACCAACAGCTGTGGCGAGAGCCAGCACGAGCGGTGCGGCGACATCTGCCGCTCCAAGAGCAACATTGAGATACGGCGGCGCAAGTCCAGGGAGCGCTACGCCAGCACCAGCGATGGCGACAACGACGAGGATGACGAGGACTCCTGCGAGAACTGCTGCTACCACAAGCGCCAGAAGCAGCGTGTGGTGCAACGCAAACGCTCCACGCCCTCGCACAGGCCCAAGGAGCTGCCTGGCAGCGAGGACGAGGCCACCGGCTCGCCGAGCAAGATTGAGCACAAAGTTTACTTATCCCAGGAGCAGGTGGACAGCGCTAGTGCACCACCAGGCGCAACAGCAGACAGCAGTCAGATGCAGCCAGCCACACAGACGGCCACCAAGGAGGGCACCTTCATCAAGTCGCCTCCGCAGAGCGCGAAGAGCGAGAAGCCAGCAGCTGTTGAGCCGGACAGCTTGAAGGTGGCAGAGAGTCATGCCATTGAGCTGACGGATGAGGAGCCGGAGGCCGTAAAGTCGGTGACCACCCAAGTGGATGTGCATCACGATGCCGAACTACAATTGTCCAAGTCGCTGGACGAGCCAGCAGTAGAGCCAGCAGCAGAGCCAGCAACTGTAGCCGACAGTGCATCAGATGTGAAGAAACAACTGAGCGAAGAGGACACCCAGCTGGTGTCTACTGAGGTCGAGCAGATGATCAAGATAGCTGCCACGGCACTGAGCAGTGAGTCGAAGAGCTCCACCGAGGACGCATCAGTGAAGCATAAGCTTGAAACCGCCGAGGGGTCAACGGGGTCAACAATCAATGAGCCTGTGGATAATAAGGGCTCTAGCGTCGATTTGGAGAAAACAGAGACAGTTCCTTCGAAGCCTTCCGAAACACCCACTGCCAGCACCGCAGAGCCTTCGCCTCCTGCTGAGTCGGCAGCCGAGCAGCCGCAGTCGGATACACCTGAGCCGCCCTCAATGACCGCAGCAGAGTCTGAGGCTGGCAGCAAGCTGGAGCAGATAGCGGCAGAGCCGAAAAGTGAGACAAAGCCGTTGCCCCCTGCCACGCCTACCCAACCACAAGCTGAGCCCACAAATCCACAGCCCAAGCCTCCAGTCACGCAGCAGCAGCAACAACAACAGCAGCAGCAGCAACAAAAGCGGCAGCAACAGCAGCAGCAACAGCAGCAGCAGCCTGATGAACAGCAACCACAACGTGAGCAGGAATCTAGACGCTCCTTTACGCTGCTACCCTCGGATTCGGCTGATGATGAGCCAGCAGCAGCTGTTGCAACCGCCTCCGATGAGCCCGTGCGCAAGTCCAGTTTTCAGCTGCTTAAGAGCGATGAGTCCGCTGGCGATTTGGAGGAGTCGCCACGTCCAGCAGAACTCAGCTTTAGCGGCGGCAATCAAGTCTTTCAGGTGGTGCATGACGGCACCGCCAGTTCCAAGCTGCCCAGTGCATCGGAGTTGGACAAGGCAGACTACGAGTACGAGGAGTTCGATGATGGCGCAGATGACGACGATGCAGACGATATCGATCCGGAGCATGACAGTGCTCTGCGCCGGTTTTTGAGCAGTGGCCGCCATGGCGTTGGCGGCGAGATGGGCATCACCAGTGATGCCATAGCAGCCGCTGAGGGCTACGATGGGCTGGCGAACGGGCGCAAGCGGCGGCTGAAGAAACGCGTACGCAGCGGCGCCAAGACGCGCAGCAGCTGGAAGCAGTCGCAGGAGTCGCACGAGAGCCATGTGTCGCTGGCCACCGCCAGCAAAGATCAGGATTCGGGCTTTGAGCCAAGTCCGCGTGCGGAGCGCACAAAGATACCCACACCGCGCGCCGCCCACACGGCCATGCCCCGCCGCCCCATCTATGCCACCCTGGACGGTCGGTCGTGCAGCAGCCGGCTGGAGAATCGCAAACCCGGGGACAAGGGGGCCTGCGACATGGGCGCCGTCACACGCTCCATTCAGCGCAACATCCGCAGGTGAGTCTCCTTCACAGATTTCGAGTAACTGATTCGTCACAATTTAAATGGCCACTGACCAAGATTCATTCACTTAAATTAATCACCAAGCCGTGGATGCTCGGCGCTGGAGGCTGCCTTTTTGTCCGTAGATTTATTTACTTGATGCCTGATTTTAATCAACTTGAATGTCCCGCTGCAGTCTCTCTCTGTCTCCCCTCGCTCTCTCCCACTTCATCCGCTGGCTCGCGGATACGCATTACATCACGCACGCGCCTCTGGGCGGCCGCAGCCGCCGTTCGTCCATTTAATGTAATCAAAGTGGCTGGCGATTCAGTCAGCGCAGCCGACTCGACCGGAGCGCCTTAAAGTTAATTTAGTTGGGCACTTAATAGCCTTGGCAACATTTCTCATTTTTTAACGTGGCCGGCCAGCCGTCGCCATTGTTGTCCGGGCGAACAAATAAATTGCCCAGCTTCCGGTTGCCATAAAAAGCGCACGCTTTAAAGTTATCATAATGCGGTTAAAGGCAATAAACGCGGCATTAATGTCCATTCGCCATGTACACGGGTGTTAACGATGACCCCGTGACCACAATAGATTAAACAGTAATTGTAACAAGTGCTGCTCATTATCACGCCGTCCCACACACACACACACATACATACATGCACATGTCGGCCTATGTGAATGAAAACATGAAGCATTTTATTGCGAAGTGGAGCTATTCGCGCCCATTGCCTGCGGCCAGTTTTTGTATGCAGTCTATAATTATATCTAGTTTGATTAACTTTCCGAATACATTACAATTTCAATTATCTGTAATTGCAATTGAGTCTGGGGGCAGGCGAGGCAGCCTAGGCTGTGGCATAAATCAAATAGAGAATAAACGTTTCACTCTATTTATTTGGAAGATGCTTTGGCCTTTGCATAGCAGCAATGCCCTAGGCGAGTTGCCACATAATGTTTGCAGACCTCAGTTTTGAAACCTGCAAATAATAACATTAAGTTTTCAGCAATAATCCGAGCAGAACGCTGCCTTGAAAAGCAAGATAGTTGAACTCACTAATGATAGCTGTGGTATATCCTAAAATTATCTATATTATATATAGCTATGTATCTATTATGAGTCTGCTCAATGGGCTAGCAAAGTTTCTGCTCATGAACTGATTTAGGCAGTTCACATTATATAATTTATTTGTGCCCTTAGGACTTTTCTAATTATTTTTATACCCTGATCCCATTAAAAATGGGAAATCAGGGTATAATGGTTTTGTGAAAAGTATGTAACAGGCAGAAGGAGGCGTGGCAGACCCCATAAAGTATATATATTCTTGATCAGGGCGACGAGCTGAGTCGATATAGCCCTGTCCGTCTGTCCGTCCGTATGAACGCCTAGATCTCAGAAGATATAAGAGCTACTCATGTATACCATACGCAGTACAAGTTTATCTTTTTTTTTCGATAACTCGTCCGATTACTTTTTTATCGCGAATAATCGATAAATTGATTTTGTTTATTCACCGTAATTTCAATACTTTTAGAGCTGGAGACTTTAGATTTGGTGTGTATATACATCTGATCAATACGCAGATTTTGCCATTTACAGATTTTGGATACCACGCCCCCTTCGCCCCCAATTTGCAAAAAACTTATTTTAAGTACTAGAGACTTGTGCTTTGGAATGTGTACACATTTGCACATTGTGATCACATTCTGAAAGTTTCATGAAGATAGTTTTATTACAGGAGAAATTATTCAGCAACAAAATTCTCATAGTATTGCCCACACTGCAGCGCAGCCCAAGCGCAGTCGCTGCTTACTGCGCAGTTAGCAGAGCGCGTGCTTATGCGTGCGTGAATATCAGCTCTTTGTAGGGATCAGGGTATCTTCTAGTCGAGCACTCTCGACTATAGCTTCCTTACTTGTTTCAAATCTAATTTATATTGAATTTGTTAAGATTTCAATTATAATTGGGGAAAAGTGTTGTGATTCCTCTTTTGTATTTTTTAAAATTTCATTGTTCACTGTCTGTTTTTGGTAGAGTATTAAATAGTTGATAGCCTTGGGGCGCATCTGACTTGTTTCTGTTGATTTATTTTAATTTATACGAACGGCTGAAAATCTCGCTTGCCCCAGGCTCTTGTCATTAGCTGAAATGCTCATTTCCGGCAAAGAGTTGCGCATTTTAATTAGGTGGCAACGCCAATGAGCCCACCGCTGCGAAATAGGCGGACAACGCCCACCTGCGGCGAGCTCTTTGTTTATACAAAATATGAAAACAGAACGGGGCCTGCAGTGGCCTGGGCTCTGGCCTCGCCCTCGCCCCCGTCCTCGTCCCGAGCCTGGGCAAAGGCGGCGTCTTCATTTACAAGACGCTAATGCTAATTGTAAGTGGAATTAGCGCAGATTAGCGGGCGAATTTTTAAGGCACAAACAGCGCCAGGCACTCGGAATCTGTCTCAATCGCTGCTGTTGGCGACCTTGTTCTGGAAATCCTAATGGCGAAAGGATTAAGATGTCGATGCGTAGTTGGCTACACGTAATTAGCTTGAGACCTGTGGCTTTCCCACGACAGCATTTCCGTTTCTGTTTCGTTACTTTTCATTTCGTTTCGGTTCAGTTGAGGCAAATACACATACATATATTGTGACTGTCCATTGTGACTGTCGATTGTGACTGTCGATTGTGACTGTAATTGTGATTTAGGCATTTGCATAGGTCGCCTGGGCAGAATTGAGAAACTTAATTAAATTGAAGTAATCACTCTCTTATTAATTTCCATAATCTGCTACCGCGTCGTGCTGATGCCTATGAATAAATTTCCAGGCTCTCGGCGGGCACAAGTGTAAGAGAAAACGCATTTCATAAATATATAATACTTTCCACTTGACTTATGAAAATATTTACGCGGTTCACTTGTACGGTTTGCATAAGTCGAACTGAAAGTAACTTTTCCGTTTGCGTATGGAGCTGAAGCAGGGGAGCAGGAGCAGGAGCAGGAGGGGGAGGAGGAGGAGGAGGGATGGTGAATGCAAATATTACGCCGCGTATACGCAATGTTCGCCAAGCCAAACAAGAGTCGTCTGCTTACCACGAATAACGAAATTTTTAACAAGTCAGCAGTGTGAGTCAATTAATTCTTGTAAAATACATAAAAAAGAAGAAATCCAACGAAATCCACTCGGGGAGCATCACAAAAAATACCAACAAAAACAAAAATGGAATAGAAGCAAATCCAAAGCACCCAGTAGAATACTGGGCTAGCAGGATTCAGCTCGGACTGGCGGACAGTTTTGCTAGCGGCGCTGCTAACGCCAGGAGAAGTGTGTAAATAGAGAATTTTATTTATGTCAGTCGTGTTGTTGTTGTTTTATTTTTATTTGTTGCTTTTGAGCTTTTTATTTTGCGTTACTTTTTTGTGTACTGTGAACTTTATTTCGTGTTTTTCGTTTTGGCTCCAAAGAGATTAAAATTTTATCTGACGCATAAATTAAACAAATAACTTGCCAGCAGAGCGTACAAATATATATCGGTGAAGGTGTGTGTGTGTGCGTTTGCTTGCCTCTGTGTGTATGTTTTTCTACTCAGCCTGTGTGCGTGTCCCAACAGCACAGGTGAGATTTGGGATTTATAATGTGCGCTCACGTAATTGACATTGTTAAATATTTGGATTACGCTTTACCTACACTTGGCCGAACTTTCACTTTCCCTGTTTTTTCTCTCTTTTTTTTTTATATACGTATTTTTGTTTGCAAAAATTATATATTTATTTTTGCACTGAGTCTCTGTGTAGCCTTGTTTGCAATGCGTTAGAGTTTCGCCAATTTAATTATTTTCGATTATTGCAGAAAATAAATTTAGCAGCCACAAAAGTGTTTAAAAATGATTATTGTGAATATTTTGATGTAATTTTATTATTTTTTTTCTATTTATTCTATTCTATTCTATTATATATTATATTTGTTATGTATGTATATATTTTATTACAGTATTCAGAAGCTTTAATATTCCATGTAAATTCATTGAAATTTAAGCTTTTCATTTGGGCGGGGTCATTTTCAATTAGTAACCGAGCCAAAGAGTTTCAATTCCGCGCATCGAGTGTGCCAGGTTTTGAGGCAGTGTAGGGCATCGCGTCCTCTCCCAAAGTTTCCCCTCTGGGGATGTGCGTAGCTCTTCAGGCGGCGCACTTCAAAGTTTTGAGCGCCAGCCTAAAAAACTTAGGCCCCGATGAAAAATGAGGCGAGAAACTTTGCCGTTTTGCCTTTTTCAGAAACCAAATCCGCAGACGAAAGAGCTTTCGCAGAGCTCTGCAGCGCTTATTTGGGCAACTGCCCCATAGACTGAGGGCATGAATGGATTTTCACCAATCTAGTGGCAAAAACTCTGTTTCCTTTGGTCAAATACACTATGCGTCAAGCAGCGCATATGTCAGCTCACAAATGGCAAGTGAAGATTTGCACTTTTGTTTGTTTTTGTTTTTTTTTTGTTTTTTTTTTTTTTTTGTTTCTTTCCTGTTTTTGTCGCTTCTGCATACCAAATTGCCGGTGGGCACAAATTTACTGTTGTTGTTGTTGCTATTGCTGTTGCCAGTGCAGTTCGTAGAGCGCTTAATTTCTTTGGATTTCGTTGTCACTGCCGCTGTCAACAGTCTGCAGCATCCCATGCAGTGCTCGCTCTAGCTCGTGCCAGATCCCCGTGGGCCGTGCTTTCACTCTCTCCACGTTGGTGGCGCGCGCACTTTTTGCTTGTCACATTTGTGTCACAAACAGGATGCCCCTGGCGGTGCGGGTGGTGCGGCTGTGACAGTCAGTCGGTCACTGAAAAATGTAGCACACAAAAGCAGCGCAGCGCACAAGAAAATGCAATGAAAGTTGTGCTAAGCGAACGTAAAACGGAAACGGAAATCAGCAGCAGCAGCAGCAGCAGCAGCAGCAACACTGAAACCAACAGCAGAACAAAAAAATACAAAAAATATGCCAAGGACACCAAGGCACAAACTATATTCACTAAAAAAAAAAAAGTGTGAGGCGCAAATAGTTTAGCAAAGGAGACTCGAGCAGGGTATCGAGGCACAGCTGAGTGCAGCTAAAGCGAGGCGTAAAATTGAAAAAGGCTGCGGCATTGACTCGCTCCACTCGCCGACGAAGATGAAGACGAACATGAAGATGAAGATGAAGATGAAGCGGCTAAATGAATGCCTGCTGAATGGCCAAGTAGCTGTGGCTTTCACTCAGACTGTTTTGGGCTGGCTCTGGCGGCAGATCAAATGCTGGCTGCACGGCGATTTCATCATTGCCGCTCGCAACTCGCCTTTCATGCTGCTTGAAGGGGCAATTTGTTACGCAGCTCTTGCTTGCCAATGACCACTTTGGCTTAGAGCTGGCAGGAGGCAGCACTTCCACCTGGCCCATCTGAGCATTTTCAACCCGTTTCCTTCTTTATTTTTTGTTGTTTCGCATAATTTTGTAGTGCGCGCAAGTGGCGTAAAGTGTCAAGCGGCAACTGCATAAATTGCCAGCCAATTCGTGCCGCCCGCCCGGCTCGTGCGACTCAATGCATAAACAAGCTTAGGACGCCGCTCAACGTTGCGCTGCGCTGCTCTGTGCTGAGGGCACTCGACAAATTTGCTCAGTTTTTGGGCAAATGCATTTGTCGGGGCTCGCTGCCAAAAGCGCTTGATTTGCAAAGTTTCAAGTGCGCAGGCAGGCGAAGCATTTCGAGATCTTTAAGTACAGCCAGGCAGCCGGCCAACGGAGGAACGCTGCTTCATTTACCGACCATTTGGTTAGTTTAAATAAAATTCGTCAATAACTTTTTATGCCACGGCTTTTGGTGGCTTTAATTTCAACTCGACTCGCCTTGCTCCGTTTTATGCGCTCGCTCCCTCTCACTCTCCCAATTTCTCTTTCTCTCTATCTCTCTCAATTATTAATAGAATTTTTCTTTCCGCTTACGCACTTTAGTATTTCTGAAATTGTAATAACACGCTGCCTTTTATTGCGTTCGCGGATTGTGCGCATTGTGCGCGCTGCGCCGTCCTGCTGGGGGCTCGGCACTTGGAGCTGTGGGGTTGTGTCAGGCACAGGCAGAGGAGGCACAGCAGGCGCGGCCTTTGTTCGCCGGGCGAAATATCAAAATGACAATTTACGTACATTTGCAAACATTTATTTTATGAGCTGCGCTCGCTGGTTGGCGGTGGGCAGATAGAATGATGACAATGCTGCGCTTTTCTGCGCTTTTTCTAGATGCCATAGCGCCTCCTGCACAGCCATATTTCAATGCTGCAATGGCGCACTTCACTTCTATTTGCAGATACTACATGGAGCGCAAGATCTTCCAGCATCTGCTGGAGCTCAAGTCGCTGCAAATACGCTCCAACAAGCTGAACGAGGCGGTGCTGGTGAAGCGTGCCGTTGACGACTATCACAAATCGTGCGTGCTGCTGGGCGGCGAAACTGGGACAAGGCTGAGGCGTTACAATTTCAGCGAATATACGTTCAAGAATTTCGAGCTATTCCTCTACGAGACGCTCAAGGGACTTCAAAAGCCGGGCACCAACAACTTCCAGAACATCAATGAGGTATACGAGGAGGTAAGTGGCCCAGCATATACATAGATATATGTATATATATCTTGTTATGTTCCCTTGCAGGCGGAGCGCCGTCTGAGCCCCGACTACAATGCTTACGAGAAGGCGTTGCACTGCACCACCAAGACGCATCGCTGCCTTCATGCCGCCCACGCCTACACGGGCATACCCTGCGCAGCCTACAGTAAGTCAATGTGGAGGGAGCAGGAGACGCAACAGAGCTCTGATCCCAAAGCATTTCTCAAAAAGCGTGAAAAATGACACTAGCCAAAGTCGAACAGTCAAACAGCCCGACAGCCGGACGGCTGGACGGACGTAGAGTCAGCTGGGTTTCCGGTCAGTCGAATCACTTGGCCACGAGCTGTTACAGTTTTTGCCACTTGGCTGCTGCCTTTTGAGTGCGTCAAGCGGATGGCCAACCTAAGCACGGGCCCCGCTTGTGGATGCTAAATGCGCCGGGCTATAAAATAAATCCTAATTACGAGCAGTTTATTCATTTGGCCGGGCTGCCAAGCGCCAAGCGGCAAGCGAATTAAAAATCTGCCCTTCGCCTTGCCTCCGCTCTTCACTTCCACAATCCGCCTTTTCAACTTTGTTTTCCTTTTTTGTATAATGACTTCTATGCGGAGGACGCCGTCGCTGACTCGGGCCAAAGGATGCGTCCGGCTTATGCCAAATTAAAAACGCATTCGTTTCGCAGCTGCCTCGAGCGTACCCCGCCCGCTGTTTATGTGTATACACTTATTTTAACGCCCTGTAAGCGCTGAGACTCAGTCAGCAGCAATCCGCTCTAATCCGCACAAATGGGATTTGAGCAACGGGGAACAACTTCATGGCAATTGGCATTCCAGCATTCTAGCTGAAATGCTGAATGTTTACGCGTTCGGCTTCATTTTCTTATTACACTTTTTCCATCGAATGCAATTTCACAGAGTGTCCTTGCAGCAGCTGGCTGTCACCTGACACACATCCTCCGTCCCCAGGCGCCGAGCCGTGAAGGCCAACGCGGAATGCATTCAAGCAGTCAGACACGCTAGCTAGCTAGCTGGCTGTCCAGTTGACGCTGGCAGCTGCAATTCATTCCGAGGGCGCTCATAAAAATGGCATCCACTTAATTAGGCTGATCGCAGCAGATCATTAATCTAAGGCTTCACTCAACTAACTCTAATCTCTCTCTCTCTCTCTCTCTCTCACTCTCTCTCTCTCTCTCTCCTTGCTTCCTGTTTCTATCTGTCTGCCAGTTCCAATGATGAATCACCACACGATGCCCAAGTTTGGCTTTGGACAGTACAAAAAGGCCGGCAGCGTTAGCAGTTTTTATTTGCCAAAAATTCTGACCAGTGGCCGCACCTCGAGCGGACGCGCCGCTGCCGGCATGGACGTTGGCGTCGGCGTCGACGTCGGCTTCGGCGGCAGCGGCAAATGCAGCCACAAAGTTGCTCTCGAGCTGTCACACGGCAAGAGCAAACAGCTAATTTCACTGCCAGCAAATAAGTTGGACAGCAATAAACGCTACTATGTGACGTTCACAGTTAAGGATTCTCCTGGGCAGTTTGCTACAAGTGAGGCGCACAAACCAAGCCACCATTACCACCACCAACAGCAACAGCAACAGCAACAGCAGCAACAACAGGAACAGCAACAGAAATAACAGCAATCAGGCTGCGCTGCCAGCGACCCGAAAGCCATGTAGCATGCGGCGTATACGTAATGCGACAGAGCCTCAGCCGCGGGCGTTACCATCTGTGGTCTGATGCTATATTGCCCATACGCAGTATGAGCTCCGTCGGAACACGCATCAAACATCAGAATCAGCATCAGCAACAGCAGCAGCAGCAGCAGCAGCAGCAGTAGCGGCGCTGCGCCAAATGCATTAAAACAATGCGACATTTCTGCTGTCCGCTTTTTATTCTGTTTTTTTTTCCCCTTTTTTTACATATATATTTGTGTTTTTTGTTTGCCCCGTTCAGGGAGACCGCCCGTTGTCCAACTCTTTTTTGTATGTTGGCTTTTTGTTTGTGCCTTTTGTTTGTGTTGTTGTTGCCTTTGGGTTTGTTTGCGTCCTGCGCTCGCTTCCTGAGTTGTTTTTGCTGCTTTGCTGCACTTTAAGATGGCCAACTGCTGATAATGGATGATGGCGCTGCGCTGCGCTGTGCGCTCCGCTGCGACTGTCAGTTGACGTTGTCACGCCAGCAGCGTCCGCGGCAACAGCAGCTTGAATTACTTATACAGTCAACTCCCAGACACCGCCCCTTAGCTGTGTTCTGTTTTGTTGGCTATACGGCTGTTGTTGCGCTTTTATTTCAGTTTTTCATTATCATCGTTTTTTTTTAGACGCCGTTGCTATTGCTATTGCTGTGTACGCTGCTAATGCCACAGATAAGCGTTGTTATTAACGCTCGGCTTACCAGCACGACGCAGCAGCAGCAACAACAGCATCAACAGCAACAAGAGCAGCAGCAGCAGCAGCAGCAGCAGCAGCAGCATCAACAGCAGCAGCAACAGCAGCATCAACAGCAGCAGCAGCAGCACCAGCGAGCATGAGGAGTCGACACGCTTCAGTTCGTCTGGTTGCTGCTCCTCGCGTTGCTTGAAAGCGACAGCAGTGCTGAATGAATAAATGTAAAATATGTACCGTGCATTTCTTTGGCATTTCAGCGTTTTTTCTTTATTTCCAATTTTATTTACTTGTCTGCTTGCTCGTCCCCTTCAAGCTGTTTGCATTCGCATACACTTGCCATACCCTAACCCTCGCCTACAGTTGAGCTTATTGCCTAGTTAAGGACAGAGTTGACAGCTTCAGTAGATTAAGATATAGATAGGAATGAATTCGAGTAGCGCTCGAATAACATCGGATACCACAGACATCAGCTGCATTCACCTGGTGGAGGTATTTTCAAGTCGTTCATCGTTGACATCTGCTCCTGCTCCAGCTGCTGCGTCTGCATCCATTTTACATCGAGTGCATTGTAAATGGATAATAATTGCATTCAGTATAAAAAGTTCGCATTTGCAAATTGTGTTAGGCAAGAAACAGTCAACCAAAAGAAAGAAAGCTAAATATATTCGCTTGGCAAAAAAATACATATACATAAATAATCTCACTATATATAAATAAATATATATATATATATAATAAACAGCTGATAAAATAAAGAAGCGACCTTGTCGCTTTAAAGAGTTTACAACTATATTTAAGGCAGATGTTGCAAATAAAAGTTGAAAATGTCAAAGTCAAAGCATTCTTTGATTGCACACACACATAAACACACACACACACACACAACACAATAAGCGACCGCCAAAACAATTTTGCCCGTCATGTCCTTGGCATAGATTTGCAGAGCAGCTCGTCGCTTGAGCTGATTGCTCCCTTAGCAAGCACCTGGCAGAACATGACAGCGGCGCTTCAGTCAGGCACTAACTAAGTGAGTGGCAGCCCGTCGGAGAACAAAAAACGAGTCGACTGTTACAGGATGTTCGGCATATCTGCAGGCGCTGCAGGCCTCGACGTCGTTTGTGGCCCGACAAATTTAATCTGCGACCGGTTCTTGGCGCCTACCTGGCCTACCAGTGCGCTGCCCGGCGATGGGCAGACGGGAGGAGCAGACATTGATGTGGTGCTGATTGGAATTGTGATTGTTATAGCTGGGATGTGTGTGGAGCGACATGTGGTGTGAGCCAACATTGAATGTGCGACTACAACTCTTTTAAAGGTTTTGTCAACACGAGAACTCAATTATTGCAGCTCTGCAATGGATGCGGCCAGTCCCCAGCTGCCGATGCTCACCAGACTAAGTGATTCCAAAGCGGGCTATGATGGCCTCCCTTTAGTCCCATTTAGTCGTGGCATTAATGTTTCAACAGTTATGCTCTGGCTAAGCAGGCCTTTGTGTATGCTAAATGCTTCAAGATCAGGCCAGCGAACCGTCCTCCCGTTTGTCCATCAGCTTTGTAGCTAAGCGCTCCCTGTCACCGAGAGGCATGCGAGCAACTGGTCAGCGAATCTCCCATAAAACCAACTCCAGTTCGCATTTGCAATGAGGACATTTCGATTTACGAACTTACGCGAAAATCCCTGGATTTATCTGGCATTAGATTTTGCTCCCATATCTTCTTTCTCCTTCTCTCTCTCTCTCTCTCTCTCTCTCTGGCGCTCTTACTTGCTGGGATTTACCAAATAATTCGTGCATCTGCACTTGGAATATTTCCAAAATGTGAAACGTGAACAACAAACGTTAAATGAGAAAATATAGTCCAATTAATTATTTATTTGCAAATGATGTATGGAAACATATTATTATTTATTAATTAAAAGAGAAGTTTGTATAATAATGCATCGTTGTCGTTAATGGTTTATTTTAATGCCACATTTTGTGTATTTCGCTCAGCTGCATTGCCAATAATATTGTATATATGAGAATAATAATCCCAAATCTCGGCTAACAGCTATGACTATCTGAACAAATAACTCTAGTTTCGCCCGTTCTCATCCAATACCCTGGCACAAGTTATTTAAACATTTATAAAGGCAAATTATAAATAAAGTCAAATTTTAACAAAATAAAATACAAATAAAAATAATAAAAAAATAAATAAATAATAAGTATTATAATTTCTAATATTATAATTACATAAATAGGCACAATCTATCCAAGATATCTTATCGAACTCTGTACGCAATTCCAATCATTCATCAACCTAAATATGAATTATCCATTATCAATTATTTTAATGATAGATTCATAAAGTGATTCTCCGCATCAAAGATACATACCTTGGTAACATATTGTATCATATCAGATATATTTCAGAATATTTGTGAAATTCTCCTGCTCTTCCAGAGCTCCTAGTCTCACTTCATATCACTCACACCTTTTATAATATCGTTCGCTTTATTATCATTATCAATTTGAGTCAATTAGGAGGCTTTCATGTTTCTTATCGAAATGAAACCTAAAACTAAACAGTAAATATAGTATCGAAAAAAAAAGAGTTTCTCATCTCGCTTGGGCTTCAATTCTTGTTTGCTTGAGGTTCTATTGAGCTTGTTATTTATTTTTAGATCACATACACTTCTATCTGTAATCAAACTGAATAGTTTCGTCCATCCAATAGCCATTGTAGACTGTTACCTAATTGCATCTGAAGTATTTATATTAATGCATTTGGATAACCCATTGAGCTGGCATCGAGCTAAGAAGTTCTGCCTGAAGGCAAAATACTCAAAGCAATTTAGCAAACTGGTATCAAATGGTATGAACTGCAGTTGGAAATTCCCTGGATGAGTTGGCTTCGACTTTCATTGACTCCTTCGTTGCGAATGTGCGGCCAAGTGTTTTAATCTCTAGAGCAAGCCAAACTGCAAGCCATTCAAGTGGAGCTGCTCCGGCCAAGTTGCCGTGTAAATTAATGAAGGCCGACTAAGCTGACCGCCTTTGTGCTGTTTCGATTACTTGCCGCCAGCTAGGGCAGGAGGTGGCTGCACTTGGGAGTAAAGTTAATGGGAGCAAGTGCTAAAGTTTCTGCAAGTCTAGCGGCATGGCTGCTTAAAAGGATTTTCGGTGTATTAATATCACTTAGCCAGCTGACTGCTCGCCGTCAATTGCAAGTTTGATGTTGCTCTGAAAGCGGTTAATTGTAATTGATTTGCAATCGTTTGTTTTCTGGTTTTTTAAATTCAGTTTATTAAGTATTCATTTATATTATTAACACACTCAGTAGTTTCGGCTTAATTGTAAAATATTTTTACCATTCACCATTAATTTAAATTTGTATTTTCTGTAGAACTAACCTCGTCTTAAAAATAATCAGTTTAGTTTTGCAATATCTTCAGAGAAAGACAGAGAGAGCTTAGGGTAGGTAGGTGAAAGCGATTCATAAGGGACAGTTGCTGAATGCATTGCAAGTGCAAGGATGCTCTGTGAGTGCACTCGACTTGCCATGCCTCGACTCCTGCTCACGTCTCGCTTCACTTTTGATCTATGTGGTATAATTTTAATTCGTTTTATTCCGCATACGCAGTGTATATTTTGCTAGGCTGCTATTTTGCATATTTGATATTCACATTCACATTCACATACAACAATACAAACATATAAATATATGTATGTATGAATTCTGCTGCATTTAAATTTTATGTATTTAAGTCGATTACTTTGGTTATTTATAACATTTACATACAATGAATTAATTTGTATTATTGTAGCTGTTGCTCTTTATCTGCCAACGGTAGTTGTTGCTGCAGTTTGATCCTGTTGCTCATATTGTTGTTGTTGTTGTTGTTGTTGTTGCTGTTGTCGCTGTTATTATTTGAGTTAAATTTGTGGCTGCGCTGGCTTGTAGGTCTTTAATTTATTTGAAATTTATTCATTATGTACTCGAAGTTTTCGCTCACTTTATTTTCGGCCTTTGTTATGGAAATAGAATATTCATGAAGGTATATATATATATGTATATATCTATATATAGTTAACAGCAGCCCCTATTTATAGGAAGCTCATGCCACTGTACTATAACTCCAGCCAGTTTGACATTCTGATTGAGGCCTCGCGGGGATTGAGTTGAAGTTTAAAAGAATTTTTTCGGTAACTGGCCAACTGGCTGACGTTTAACAATTTCGATATTGATTCTGTTGCTATAAATTCATGTTCTGGCTGTCGAATTACGAGTACATAACGTCCATAAGTGGCTAATAAATTCAAAGTGTTTGCAAATGTGAGCAACTCTGGGCAGTTTGAAGTGCCGCAAGTCTCGAGATGGGCTACTTGAATATTCTTCTATAAACATTTCGCTTCGACCTTAGCATAGGTTGAGTACTTTACTTAGTTAAATGCTAACTGCTTACTTAATTTTGATGAGATTTGATTTAGCGTTTGGCTCTCGTCTGCTCCTCGTTCAGCTCTTTCGAGTTTAATTACAATTTGAATACTTGAAATACACACAGACACACAGTTGGCCCAAGCGACTAGGCTTGGCCTTATAACTAGTCTAATAAGTGATTTATTTAATACAATTACATTTAGAATTTAACAGTTAAATGCGGTTGATTCATGACTCTCCCTTATCTATGTACAGTTGCTGGCGTCTGCTGAAATCGCTCTCTATTCTAGTTTGTATCTTTGTATAAAAATGTCAGTGTGTGTGTGTGTGTGTGTGTGTGGGCATGTGTGTGTGTTGGAGTATTTAATAATATTTACAATATTCAAGTTTTGATTTCAGTTACAAGATTGCAGTGTATTTATAAAGTGGCATAGCCTGTTTGGTTTCCTTTTCTTTTGTTTCTATTTGTGTTTGATTTTTGCTTTTGCTTTTTTCGTCCGACACTTATACAAATATGGTTTATCCCATGTGTATGATAGACAGACACACACATGTAAATATAGACTTATAGCTATGCATGCGTGTGCTTTTACCTTTGACATTAATATATTTAAATTTAGGCTAAAAATTTACAGCTAGGTAAAATGAGATGGCCATCAATAATATTTTGCCTAATATACGACGTCGCGACGTCTCGAGTCGAAGACTTCGTTTATCTTTGCGTAGTGCGGCATGAGACGGACTGGGCGTTTGGGGCTATGGGCGTGGCTATATAGTATGTGCTGCTGTTAGACATTATTACATTTTACAATTACTTCAGCGTGGGATCCAGAGTCGTAAATTCCAATTCGCCGCGCGGCAATATCAGATCTGGGTCTGCAATATACACTTTGGTTGGTTGGCATAAAACAAAATCAACAACAATGGCGAATGGGTGTAGATGTGTGTGCGTGTGTGGGTGTGGGTGTGGGTGTGTGTGTGATCAAATTATAAATGAATAATGCGCAAGTGTTAGTGTGTGAGAGGGAGAGTCAAATGGTTGCGAGTGAAAAGAAAAACAAAAGTACAAATTGGGTTTACCGATTAGTTTAGCTTGTTTCTTGTATTATTATAAAAATTGTTATTATTATTGTTTGGTTTTATTTTCAGTTTTCTGTTTGGCTGAAATTTACAGCACTTGCAAAATGACATCATATAACAGTTGCAAATTGTTTTGGCAGCAAATGAAAAATATATAAAAAGAAAAAAGAAATTGTAACTATTAGCAAATATCAAAAGCGTGACCAACTGTGCGCCGATAAGAGCAACAACCAAGCAAAAAAGCAAAAGAAACACAATAACAACAACGACAACGACAACAGCAACGACAACAACAGCAGGAGCAGCGGCAGCGGCAGCGGCAGCGGCAGCAGCAGCAGCAGCAGCAATAGCAGCGGCATATAAATATTAATATTCCCCCAAACACCGGCGCTGAGACCAGCTGGCTCGTAAATATAAAATAATTCAACAATTTCTTAATTTTTATCGCACATTTATGTCCGATTTCATTTTATTGTGCTGCCCGTCCATGCCGCATGCACATTAAGTTAGTTTGAGTTCGAGTTTGAGCTTGGGTCAAGTGAAACTGAAGCGCCATCTAGCGCTGGCTGCCGGCAACTCTGTTTACGATTTTGCAGTTTGTTATTTGAGGTTCGCACTGTCACAGCGCCCTGTGTTATATTTTATTATTATCGCCTTTTATGTCACATTTGTGCGGCGTCTTTGAGTCATAAAGACGCACAAACTAAAGCAGCCGTCAAATGGCGTCACACTTTGTATATATATGTGTGTGTGCGAGTGCGTGTGCGTGTGTGTGTGTGTGCGTGCTGTGGCCTTTCACGTTTACTTTCACGCCATGCCTGGCAGCATTAAAAATGTCAAAAGTTGCAAAAATGTTGCCAGCTCTGGGTCTCAAAGGCAAATAGAGCAAGCGGAGCGGAAGTACGGCGACAAATGAATGAGCGTTGACATTGAAGTGGCGGCAGAGAGTAAGCCTGTGTGGGTGCGAGTGCGTGTGCCAACATAGGCCGCATCAACAATGTTGCCAAAGCAAATTGTGTGGCAGTTCGTGTGGCTGGCCCATACACATCAAAGTTGATGCCCAAACGCCCAAAGCATCCAAGGCAGCCATCGCTTTTTTACAGCATGCTTTAAGGCGCCTTTAAGCGAGCAACGCCGTGCCGCGCCGCAACAAATGATGACTCTTAGTCGTCTCGAGCAAGCATCCATTTCGCTGGCTGCCACTGCGGGCCCAGTCTCAACATTGTCTAATTAGACGAGTGCCACTGAAGTGTACAAGAACTCAAAGACAAGCCGACCTACACACACACATACACATGCTCAAATGTGCTCCTCATTCTGTCTCCCTCCGCCTATCAGTCGGTCTTTGGGTGTGTGCGGCAGCTGGCGCAGAAAGCAAAGGCTCAAGGACAGCTACACAAATGCTACCCAGTTGGCGAAGCGACTCATGATAAACAAAACAGACGTCCACACAGCGACAGAAGCTACAACAACAAGCGTAAGACATAAAGTCAAGCAAAATGAATGTTGCAGCATGAAATAAAACAAATGTGCACAAAAAAAAAAAAAAAAAAAAAAAAAAACATACGCAAAAACAAACACTCAAATATATATATGCATATATGTATGTATACAAATATGTATATGCTATATACGTATACTATACCCCACCCACAAACACACACGCGCGCACATACACTGGCATAACTGTGTATGTCAGCTGAAAAAGTCAAACGTATTTGAAGAAAACACGCGCTTAACTAACCCAAGCTGTCCCCGCAGCAGCAGCAGCAGCAGCAGCAGCAGCAGCAGCAGTAGCAGCAGCAGCAGCAGCAGCAGCAGCAGCAGTAGCAGCAGCAGCAGCAGCATCAGTAGCAGCAGCAGCACCAGCAGCAGCAGCAGCAGCAGCAGCAGTAGGTGTCAGCAGCAACACCTCAGTTGACCCACCTTTCATTCAATTTGTGACGTGGGCGCCACCTAGCGGGACCGTATGCAATTAAAAATGTTGGCTAATGACAACAGTAGCAGTCGCTGAACGCCGACAGCCACGGGGCACATATGCAAACACCCACATGCAGACACACTTAGGAGTAGCTCACTTCTTTCACTTGAATTACTGCGCTCTAAGTGCTATCTTTGAGTCTGGGTCCAAGTTATGCACTATGCGCCCTCGGAGTACGTAAGTGCATAGAAGAAGTTTGGCAGAAGAGCGAGCGAGCTGATGCGTAAATGTATGCGATAAGCTTGTATAAATAAAAGCCTTATGGAATTACAGGTATCAGGTAATAAGTAAGAGAGCTAATATAAGTAACGTTCAGCTTATTGACAAACATATCAGCAGAAATTCAACAAAAAATTAAAAGAAAAATAAAAATTTCTTTGCGTGCATATATTATGCACTCTTGCAATCAGATGCTTTTTTTTTAACATATTTTCATAGCAGGTTTTTTCTGTCATCTCTTTCATTTCCTGTCGACATTTTTTATTCGCCAGCAAATTGTCAATCTAAAGCCATTGAAAACGGAATTAAAAATGCTTTGAGTTCCTTATTGCGTCCTACGCAATGTTTTTTGTTTGCTGTAGGGTATTCTCATCAAGACCAAGTTTAGACAGTTTCAGTATTTTTTATTTTGTATTTTGTACAGCCTTTGCACACTTCAGCTTGACTTTGGCACTTGTTAGTGTCTTGTAAGCAGGAACAAGTCAACTTGTTTTATGTCTGCACGAGCGGGTCACGCGGGGTGCGGCTGGGGGCTGTACAAATACGCTTGCAGCAGCGCTACGCTTGACAGTCAAATGTGAGGGCCGAGTGGCATGTCGCAGCTGGCTGCCTGGGGCGCCTATAAATTAAAAGTTGTCGGGCATGCGAGCCATCAAAACGCATGAAAAACGAACATAATAAAGCGAGAGCTGAAAAGGCAGCAAATGAAATCGTTGACAAAATCAAATGTAGCTAATTTGTGAGTTTTGCACGAGGCAGGAGGACAGCGCCAAAGGGCGGCCGGATTAAATTAAAAATAATATTACGCATACATCACATCTGCCCATTAAATAATATTTGCATTTGCCATGTTGACATACAGCCATGTTGTGTGTGTGCGTATGAGTGTGTCTGAGTGTGTGTGCATGCACGCGTATTCGTACCTTTTAATTTAGTGCTTTTGCAATACATAATTGAAATTTATGCAATTCAAAAGTAAAAACAAAGTATACAAGAGCTCGCAAAATAAACAGAGCGAGCAACAAATTCTGTAAATTTGTTTACTGCACGCTCTGAGCGTGCAATATACGAGCACTAGACATGAGCAAGTATTTGCATATAACTTTGCAAGTTGTCTATGTGTGTGTGTGGGTCTGTGTGTGCTCGTGCTGCTGCGCCGTATGCAACATGTCCAAAGGGTTTAGTCGGCGAGCACACACTGACACAAACACCAATACGAGGCACACACCGAGGCACAGTGGAAGCGAGCAAAATAAATGACAAAAATAAGAAACAGCCGCTTCATATTCCAGTTTTAACAAAATCTTATATTTTGTTGCATAACAAAGAAGTTTAAGGTCCCATCTGTGTCTCGCATCGACTCTTGGGACTTGTTGAGATTGAGTGAAGCTCTTGAATATTTTGTAAAGCGTTTTTTAACTTGAATACGTATTAATATGATATATATATTGTTCATTCTTAGCTAGAATGCTAAACACTTCGTCATTCGAATACTGGCATGCTGCCAGCATTGTCCTTGGTGAGCGAAATATACTCAAAGAAGAGCTAAACGGTTCTACAGTAGCTGTGCAGTGAGTCCTGCAGTTGCCTGCTGCGTTCGTCCTTTTTAAATACAATATTTAACATGCAAGTGCGCTATTGTCCTGTCACTTGTTGTGTGGCTGATGCCTTCGTTCCTGTTGTTGTCATTTGCATTGGCCCCCGGCCAGCTATGAGATGACCTGACATAAAACGAGCTCTTGATTTTTCTCTGTCTGTTGCCTTTGTCCTTGATTTAACTCTTTGCAGAGTATCTATTATAGTTGAGCAGGAGCATTGAACTGAGATCACGTTTAACCAGAGTAAAAGGCTAAAGGACTTGTAATTTCCGAGCATACATGGTCCCGCTGTCGCAACTCCTGCAGCAATTAGGGCTCCTCCTTGGCAGCAGGAATAGCAACACCAATTGCCAAAATTCCCTCAATTAAATGAAATTTGTGGCTTTGTAGCACAATTTACATCATAAAGAGAAAATGCCAGGAACAGAGTCATCTACAAAAGACACAGACGAATTGAAAACATGAAACCACAAGAGCTGCAACACGACTGCAAAATACCCTGTGATGAGTGCTAGTGAAAATTCAATTGCAAAATAATTCATTCCGAATGCTATTAGCACTATTGATTGGTGCAATAGTTCAATCATTTCTGAGCTGTTCATGAATGGTATTCATATGATTCGAATGCCCCTATCTCAGTCCTGGACAGAGTATGCAAAAGTAGGGACTCGAAGGTAGTGGAGATGAGTGTGAAGTGTGACAAAAAAAATTGTGAAATCAAGTAGTTTTTGTGCTTTTATTTGAATTCTGATACTCAAAAGTGTATTTGAGAAGTCTTTTGCTAGACTTAAATCTCGATGAATCGGCATGTGCCGGTGCAGGTGGTGCACTGTGGAGCACCGCAAGACTAATACCCCGAAAGCCAGCTACAGCTAAAGCACTATCTGTTGCTCCTGCTGAAGCTATGAAGTGTGTGTGGGTGTGGGTGTGCGTGTGTGTTGTTGAATCGTTTTTGTTTCTCTGCAATGGTTCTTGCCTTTCAGGTTTTGTGCACAGATTTTGTTGTATAAAATTCAGTTTGCATACATTCAGGCGGCCAGGCAGCTGCATCGGCAGCCGTTGCACATAGCTTTGCGGCAGTTGGGTGGGGCATGGCCACGACCACGTCCGACGTTGTGGCCGAGTGGGTGAGCGGGGCAACGGCTCGGTGGTAGCGGCTAGTCGGCTGGCTGGCAGTAACAAGCAAAGGTAGCAGCACGTCGCCTAGGATGGGTTAGCGGTAACAGTGTTTGAATGCATCGTTAGTGGTGACACCGATAACGGGGGGTGGGAATTGTATGGGGTTGCAGACGGGGTAGTAGCAGTACAGAAGTAAAAGGTTGGTGAAAATTGCAATTTTACGAAAGAATCTGTGCGCACTACATTGCTTTAAGTATTACTCAAGGTATTTAAACCCTCAACTCTAAAACTCAACTATGTTATTTGGTGATGAGCTAAAAACAACCAACGGAAGAGTTACACAGTAAAAGAGAGAGGAAGAGAGAAGAGATAGAGAGAGAGCAGAAGGGGTAGAGTTAGTTTGAATGCGCTCCTCTGCAGAGGGGAGGTTTGAAGAGAGCCATTTCTAAATACAGTTGGGGCCCCTCACCAGCTACAATGTAAGTACATACTGGTTGGGAAAGTGTTGCAAGTGTATTTATGCTGCAAGTGCTGCTCTACAGAGATAAATACGTTAAGTGATTCACTTAAAATAAAAACGTTAAAGGGCTTCGATGTGCACTAATTAAAATATATCATGTTATAAGCTACTTAGCAAATCGAAAAATGCCCAATTAGATCATTTTCAAAATATATATTTTATAAATTATTGCCAACTTACAAAAATATAATTGAACTGCATTTGAATGAATTGGTGAGTGTATGTGTGTGTGTGTGTGGGTATGTAATATGGATGTGGAATAAGTGCGCAATAATAACCACAAATTATATACACAAGCGCTTCGACCGTTTCAGTCAATTTACCACTAATTCAATCTAAACTCACATGCACTTGAAGCTATTTAAAATTAATGTTGTAAAATATGGGAAAATAAAATCGTATCGAATGGCAGATGGATTCATTGATGAACCGAATTATCAGTCGTATTGGCATTTTATTAATTTAATTTCACTTCCATTGCTGATATTTGGCTAACAAGCATATACATAGGTCATAGAATTACTCGATAAAATTACATATTAATACATACGTATGCGAGTGCATGAATATCTAAAAGTATTTACAGTATTCAGTGCTCGAAACGTTCAATTCAATTGCAGCAATCACTCGATTAAAACTATGCATACAACTAATTACAGAGTGCGATTCCAAGCAGAACTCAAGAGGTAAAGAGCAAACCAAGTGGATGCAAAAGAGAGCTAATTACGAGATACAAAAATTAAATTATAATTGTAGAAGGAGTCGGACTAAATTACTAGTTTACTAAGCTAAGGCTACTGGCTACAGTTTGTTGAGTATAGATTTTGGAATAGTACCGTTTAGACTGGGCTGCGCGTACTGGATGAAGCTTTCGGAGATGTAGTGATGTGGTCCGCCGACGCCCACAATTCCGCCGCTGACATTGCTGCCGCCACCAGCGGTGCCCATGGCTGCAGCGCCGTGGCACAGGTGCGAGCTGGCAGGTGTGATTCGGGCGCGTATCTCTGCAGCCCGGCCGCCGCCCTCCTCCAGCTCGTTCAGTTCGTCCTCCTCAATGTACATGGAGGGCACATCGTTGCGCGCCGGTCTGTGGGGAAAGAGAAAAACAAGTTGCAGAAATCTATTAAAAAATTGTTTACAAAGAGCTGCGCCCAACAATAACTTTCAAATAGCTCCCAGGACGACGTTCACTTGTTTTCGGTGCACTGCGACAAGTTTGTTTGAAACTGAAGCAGCTCAATGTAAGCGACAGGTCAACAAACACAACAACAACAACAACAACCGAGCGGCAGGTCACATGGGATCAACTGCTGCTCCTTCTCCAGCCGTGTCATATTTTCGCGTGGCTGATTACGCGCATTTTGCTGGAGCCAATTTCAATCTCGTTTTTCCCTGATTAGCCCTAACTCATTTTGCACCACGCATGGCGCCTGTGGTAATTAAACCCGACGAGTGCTTATCAGTTGAAACTGGACGCACACACCATCAAGCCGCAGGCGTGCAGGTGTGAGAGCATGCGTGTGAGTGTGAGCTTGGGAGTGGGTGGGAGCTACCGTGCGAGTCAGTGTGGGTGAGTGCTTGTGGGTGTTTAAATATTTGCACTATGACTTGACATAAGAGACAAATCGCTAAAATGTATGCTGTAGCGCACATGAGAACTGAGAAGTAAGAGAGTTAATTAGGGTTAATACAACTGCACCTAGTAAGAGGGGCGAAGGGTCAATACAGCTGTACGTATAGCTCGCAAATAACTGTGAGTCGAATAAAAGCCGAAGACCAGACTCTGTGTGTCTCGTTCTGAGCAAGACCTTTCGATTATTCGTGTCACGAACACCGTTTAGGCAGCGATACGATTGAAATTCGCACACTCAGAATCACTAATACACATGTACACACTCGATTCACGTACTCTATCGATGTGTTAAGCCAACACAACTCTCACATACCTACACAGTAGACTTTCTGTTAAAAAAAAAAAAAAAAAAAAGGTTTCTATTCGATCAAGAACGAACGGACTCAATCTGTTGCTCTCGGAGCTTTTTCTCAAAATCTCCGTACCAAATTCTTGTGTGCAAACATCGAGACAGACAATTCTCAACTTTTTCTCGAAATGTCAGTAAAATACTCTTGTTTGCTGACATCGAGAAATGGACAGCATGCCATTGTCATTGAAATTGTGACCCGGTTGATCTATTCATATAGAGTAGTCCGTCTGACATAAGAGACATGAGACTCTTTACATACATATGCATATAATTTATATATTACATTTATATATTATGTATATATTATATATAGATTCTATTATACAATTCATTATTATATTATATGAATATGTAATTATTATTATTATTATTATTATTATATTATATATGTATGTATAAGCAAGTATCTAATGACCCGTATGTGGTGCGCTTTGATGTGGCACAGTAGAGAGAGAGAAAAAGAGAGAGAGGGCAATCAATTTGTTTAAAGTTTCGTAATTAATAATCTCTATTGGCTTTGCTTTGATTCTGTTGCCCGCACCCAAGACTCGGTTGGCATCCTTAAGATGGTGTTCGCCCGTTAATCGGGCACCTGATACGATTAAGTGAGAGTACAAATATGCCACGATAGCCAATAGCTGAATGGGACCAAGAGGTTTCCATGGCTAACTGAACGGGTGCTCGGCTAAGGCGTGGCACATACTCACATACCCACTGGCATCGAGAGTTTGTCTTTCATTGGGAGAGAGGCGGGGCACTGACACACAGAACTCAGCCTGGGCCGCAGCTGACAGTTGACAGAGTCCGATAACTATTGCAGAGCGTGATAGGGTAAGAGAGAGATAGAAAGAGAGAGAGAGGGAGGCAGAGTAAGAGAGAGAGAGAGACTGGCAGGCAGGTTAAACAGCTGCTTAATTATCTTCTCTCTGCCGTGCGACCCTTTCAAAGTTAACGCTGATTTCTTATCTTAAATGAAACTTAGTTGATGGTGCGACAGTGTCGGGGCTGGCGGCTTCCTCTTCCGGACAGGACGCAGATACACACACATACATACACACACACACACAGACGAGCGCTAGTGACGTTCAATTCGATTCTTTTCTCTTGGTCTTTTGTGGTCCGTAGTCAGGTGCAGGTTTAATTAATTTAATTACAGTCTAAGCATAATTCAGTGGGCAGCTGCGTGCTCTTTGTTTAGCCCGGCCCGACGAATGGCTTCGGGTCTATTGCTGCGGGCTAATCGATTCAGCCATTGCCGTGCGAAATGCTTAATGAGCCTGATGGGAAGCCTCTGCCAATCGTGCTCATGGCCGTTGGCCCGAACCCAGTTTAAAGACTCTAACCTGTGGCAGCTGTGCAGCTTAATATGCACTCGTCTCTTGCAATTGACGTGATTCTTAATTGTGTGTAATCAGCAAAGGGGGTCAGTGAAATATGTTGCAATTATTTATGCTGCTCATACTTTCATTTCAGCACCTACTTCTGCTGCAGCCCACGTGCGGCACATAAATAATGCTGTAATTATTTTTGCACACACAGCCGCAACAGCAGAACAAACAATTTTATTATTAGTTTTTCCATGCGCACAGTTCGTGGCGTAGTTAGGAGCTCGACTATGAGATATCCTGTTCGCTTTCGAGCTATGAACAAGGCTTGTCACCTATCCATAAGACTACACGTTATGCTGACTTCAATAGCAACAATTGATCAGAAAGTACTCGACTATGAGATATGATGTCGGCCCTCGTGATGCAAACAAACCTTGTCCTCTGCACTTACAGGGTAAGCTGACTTCAATAACAATAATTGAACCTACTTGCACAATTGTATTATTAGTTTCTCCATGGGCTCACCGCAAAACACAAACGGACCCGGCTATGAGATATCCAATTCTCTCTCAAGGTACAAGCAAGCCTTATCCTCTTTGGTTACTCGGTATGCTGACTTGAGTAACAATAATTGAATGGAAAATACACGACTACGACGTATCCTGTTCTCGCTCAGGATAGAAACAAACCTTGGTTTTTTAGCTACAGAATATGCTGGCTTCACTAGCCCAATTTGTTCGGCCCTTTACAGGGTATTCGTGGTTAACTTACCGCATGCTCTTGCGCACCTCCTGCGGCTCAGGTGGCCGCGGCCGATGCCGACAGACAACTACAATGCCGGCCACGATAATTGACGTCACAATGACGGCGCCTATCGCCACGACTGCGGCTAGTATGAGCAGCGTCGACTCCTTCTCTGGGCCGCTGGCGATGCTGGCGCCGGCGCCGACGCCGACGCCGCTTGCGCCGCCGCTGCTGCCGCTGCCGCCCACATGATGCGTGGTTTCCGCGGGCGTCGGATCCTCCGAGAGTATAGATTCATCTGCAAGTGAGATAAAGCACAGCATAAGTGGACGCAGGTTAGACATCGAATAGTTTTTGCCTTGCAAACCCAGAGCCGAGCATCCGCTGAGCTGGGGTGAACAATGATTTGTTATTTGCTCCAAATTAGTATGATGTGGGAGCAGCCCTTGGCACCGCTTCCCATTTTTATCTTTGCTTCTGCTCCCTTTCTTTTTCTCGTTTCATTGTTATTTATTTGATTGTTTTGTTTTACTTTGGTATCGCGCGTGTGGGTGTGTGTGTGTGTGTGCCTTTTGCTAAACTGATTGCTTTAACTGTTTTTGCTTTTCTATATTTGTATTTCTTATTGGGGATGTTTCTGTTTTCTTTGCATTAAGTCGTTCCGCTTTCGCCTTCGCCTTCGCCTTCGCCTTCGCTTTCGCTTTCGTTCACGTTGCCATGGCAAATTGTGTTGAAAATTGAAATTAGCCCAATTGACCTGGCTCTGTGTGAGGGTCGAGTAGCTACTCGATAGAGCTTTAATTGCTCGCCGCTGCCAAGGGCAACGAAATCAAGACGCTGATTGCTCGAGATTGCAAAAGCTTTGCCAATTATTAGCAACATGCGAGAGGCATTGTTTATGTTTATTAGATTTTTAGAGGCGGAAATTGCAGGAGCCAACTCTTTGTAAGAAGATCCCCAGGCAAGATTTATGCGATTCATTCGTCTTGTCTGCCTGCCCACCTGCCCAGGTACCCAGATGCCCAGATGCCCCCCAGCTGGACTAAGAGTCGACTCCTTTCCTTCAATTCGCTATGCAACATTTCCGCAACATTTGCTGGATTCGAATTGAAGCACTGCCAAGTGGTTGGTCTGCTGCTCGCTCCGCTGGCCCCGGTGGCTCTGGTGGCTCTGGTCTGGCTTTTAAGGCGAGCATTAAGGTGGAAATTGCCTACACCTGCGGCTCAATTGAATTTCGGTTGTTGTGTGGCTGCCATTGATGTTGTTGGCCTTTGCCAACGATTTTCTTAACAATATTCTTGGCCGTTTCCAAGCTGGTTTTTACACTCTGCAAATGCAGAAAGGGTTATTATAGACTCTTTTTCCTCTTTCATGAGATATATAAAAATCTCAGCTTGAGCTATGCCTTGCTTAAGAGAATTATTTGTAATTTATCCTTAACACTCTCATATTTGACTGTCCATAAAAAATTTATTCCATAATCTAAACTTTTTCAATGGGTATCTACTGCGTTGGGATTGCTTGATTTATTCTCTCTTTAACCAGTTGCTTAGGTCTGCTTTCATCTAGCTCCGGGCCAAAAGATTTGTTTTCTCTTTGCAGATTTGGCAATTTATTTGCTGCGCAGCCTTCTCGGGTTTTCATTAAATAAAAAATAAATAAAATTCGAATATTTTAGCCGCATGTGTTCGTGTTTCATTCCGGCATAAACTGATTTAAATCAACGGCAAAAATCAGCGTCAGGCGTCGACGGCCTTGCCGTTATTCACACGTGAATATTGCGACTCTAGGGCGGCGCTGTCTGTCTTTGGCCTATCTATTGGCAAGTAACTCACCCACACACAAACATGCACACATATACATACACGTGCGGAAGCACAATTTGCAGGCAGTGTGTGAATAATAGAAGCTGCGTAGGCAGACCTTGGCTGGCACGCTGTTAAAATTTCGCATAAATTACTTCTATCAAGCTTGCAAGGGATCTGCTTGCAGGAGTTGCCCCGTGGTAATCGCATTTATTGTTTTGGACGACATCAGAGCCGGAGTCTGGAGCAAGGGAACTTACTTGGCTTGGCTTGGTTGGCAGGCAACGCACATTTAATTGAACATTTGCGTATGAGGCACAATTAGTCGCATTAAATCGGTCAATATTATATGTGATTTATGGCCAACTCGAAATGGAAATGGCCAAAGAAAGAAAGGAAGAAGAAGAAGAAAAGTATGGCCGTGCAAATGAAAATGAAAATGAAAACGAAAATGGTAATGGAAATGCAGATAAAAATAAAAATCAACAATAATGACAACGTTGTACTCGTTGCTGCCTACGCTCCGATATACGTGAATGTACGCAATGCATGAGTGTGCGTGTGCGTGTGAGTGTGAGTGCGAGTGCGAACGTGAATGCGAATGTGAATGGGAATGCGAATGCTTGTGAGAGGCGAACAATAAAAGCAAAGTGTCTACGGCTTCCCGTTAAGCAAAAGGAAAATTGAAGCAATTTCGCTTCGCCTTCTCGCTCGATGGTATGAAATAAACAAGGGCACTGCCAATGACATACACACTCGCACACAGAGACACACACACACACATGTGACCACACACATAGAGGCGCACAGAGTTGTCGTTATGTCGTTAAGAATGGGAAAAATTAAGAGGCTGTAGCGGCACGCCCCTGCGTATACGTAATATGCGTAGCTCGCTTGCCGCATTGATGGAAAATGCTGAAATGCTTTACGCATCGCTGCATAACTCAGTCAGTGGATTAGAAAAGGGCGTCTTCTACAGCAAGCCTACAAGGCAGCCTCGCAACCAGCTAGGACATAAGGTCCTTTTTGTTTTTGCTTGTGCTTTTGCCAGTGCCTGCGCACAGTGCGCGCGGCGCCTGATTGAAGATGATTTTGTTGAACTTGCGTTGATTTGAAAATGCACTGAAGCGTTGAATTAGACAGCCACGTCGATTGCTGGCAGCTATCAACTACAAACTACCAGCATGCCACACAGCCACACAACCCAACTCGGCGAACTTTATTGCCATTGCCAAAAAGTGACCCGCAGCTGGCAAAAGCAAAGGCAGAGGCAGAGGCAGAGGCAGAGGCAGAGGCAGAGGCAATGCCAATTGGCAAATATTTTGGCACACTTTATGTGGGGGCTTTTGTCTTGTGAGTCGTCTACTCAGCAGGTCGCATCCTTCGGCTGCTTGGTTACTCACCATATGGACCCAGTTGGGCGGCGACTCGCACACGTTCAATCACCACCGGCGGGTCGCTGCGTCCCTTTGCGTTGACGGCGTAAACTAAAAATTGATATTCACGTCCCGGCTCTAAATTATTCAAACGAAATTGTGGACTGTTCTCCTGCATGCGGAAGATGGGTGCAGATGTAGCCTGAAAAAAGTGAGTGAGCCAAAAAAACAAAGCACAAATATATGTAGATATAAATATATACATAAATATAAATATATAGATATGTTTATCTTAGATGGACATATGTCGCATTATAATATGCTGGCCATATGCCTGGGCTGCCCATGTATGCTGTGCTTGTTTGTTGCCAAGTTTTCGGCCCCACGCACACAGCAAATAAATAATTATTCATGCCTAAAAATGTGCTCAGATTGCGAGACATGTATGGGGGTAGCAGAGCCACAGTGTTCTGACCAGAGCGCTGTCTGAAATTTTAAACTGAATATCCGTTTGCCGTAATGGGACACAATCGAGTGAGCTTCGTTGGTTACGCACAAATTCCCACTCAAGTAAGCGTAAGTAATTTATGTTGTCCTTGCGGCGCTTATGCATACCCACACCGATCCAACGACCCACCGAGCCACCGCACCACTGAGTACACAAGCTGCTCTTCGCCTGTTGTATACCGTTTTTATCTAGCGTGAAACTTTTAAGCTGCAAACGTCCAACGTTGGTCAGAGTCCATGTCCTGCGCATCATCCGTTGCTCGTCTCCCTCTGCCTCAGCTCCTCGACCGTCGTTGCTTTGCGCTTGGCTACTTTGCTAATAAACTCACCCGCCCAGCCCTTCATCCGTGTGGCAAGTCAGCTTGCCCAGTTTACTTGTTCTGGCCCCCCACCCAAGCTCATGCCGCCCTTCCCCGACTCTCAATTGCCCCTCTGCAGGACCTCTCCGGCTGCTAACTTAAGTTGCTGAAAGCAACCAAACGAAATGAAATGAAATTTTCATATGATATTCTCTTTTACGAGTGACAGGGATAATTTAATAACTCAGCATGTGTTCGCCGCATTGGCTTATGGATGACGTCTCCTCCATTTCGTCCGTCATCCAGTGTCCTCACAGTTGGTTAAACTGCTCGCCCCGGATGGCAACCTATAGCATTAATTATGATGTCCTTTTTACGCTTGAGCCTAGTGGCTCAACCCGTACGACCGGACAGCTCCACTCGCCTCGACTCTAAATCATATTCATTAATAATTCAAGCAGAAAAGTCAGAAAGGACGAGCACACTAATTGACCATATGGATTTCGAGCGAATCAACTCGCCTGTTTGCTCGCTCGCCAGCCCATCCATGATATAATTTTAATTCAGTCCAGACTCTCTCGCCGGCACGTATTGTAAATTCGGCTTCAACTCAATTGGGTACTCACCTGATCGTTGAGCGTGGATAGCTCATTGTCGACCTGGCCATTCGTATCGCCGAACTGGCCCTTGCCCGTCGCTGACTCGCTGCCGTATAGCAAATCCCCGCCCACCACCTCCAGCATGAAGTATTGGGTGAGTCCGCCGTCGCTGCCGGCCACACAGACCACCTCGAGGACGGTATCGTTCCGCAGTTCACAGGCCTTCGGCGCCTCTGGTGCATCTGCGGAGGAGAAAGCAAAGAGAGAGTGAGGGAGGTTGGATGAGAAGGAGGTGATGATAGGTGTGGCTCATAATGAAGTCGATGGGAGGATCGTTTACAGCTGGAACTGGCAACAAATTTGCATTTCGCATTTTGCCATTTCGAGCAAATTGAGGCATCTTCAGGACACGCCCACACGACCACAGTTTGCCTTAATAACGTACAAGTTTAATACGAGCTGTAAGTGGATATCGAGGCAGACCGCGCGCTCTGATGATTATTTGCGATGAGTTTTGACGCTGTCTGGCTGTCTGCATACACACACACACACACACCCCAGGTAACCAATTATGTAAGTAGATCCTAAGATGTGCATAATACATCCCCTCACACACACACACATGGACGCCCAGTGTCTGACACCAACACCAATACAATCACCGGCAACGTCCTGTTTAAATTGCACACAATGTTGGCAGGCAGGCAGGCAGACAGCTGGTCTAAGCCGGCTGAAGGGGAATAGGGGGCAGTGGGTCTGAGATGATAACAATTTCCTTTACTTACTTGCCGGCAGAATGTGAACGAGACATGGCACCGTCTGTCGACCCACCGCATTGCTGGCCCAGCAAGCCAGTGTTATTAGCTCGGAGTCGGTTTGCGGCAAATACGTCACTGTGCTGGTCAGTCCATTCGATTGTATCCGGGAGTTCAGCACCTGAAAGCACAAGAGCAACAACAGAGTGCATGGATTACAGTTTGACTGCAAACGTAAGCAAAATCATTGAAGCCAGCCAGGCAGTCACTGGAGCACTGGAGCAGTTGAGTTGGCATAAATATTTCAAGCCAAATAGGTTTTTATTGCAATGCAGTTGGATAAGTCGAATCGAGCCAAGTTGAGTTCTGTGCGGTCCAGACGGAACTAAACTTGTGGCTCTGCTCACTGGATTCTCCTGCAGATTCTCAAATAACTTTTGAGCTAAATGAATTACTTTATTTATTGCGCACAGCTGTCCCCCAATGCTTCGCATATGCATGTCTTTCGCTCAATTTCTCGCAATCTCCCCTCTCCATGGAGAGGCATGGGCCTCTCTCTCTCTCTATCACTCTCTATCCTTGCTGCAGTATAGCACTGCGACTCCCGTTCTCTCAGCATTCCCACTGCACAATTTATACATTTTGATTAAATTTTAATTCAGTCACGTACAAAGTTGCTCAGTCTGGCTCCCGTTTGGATTTGTGTCCTTGTTCTGTACTCTGCGCTCTGTGCGAGTTTTCAGCTCCAGTTACCAAGTATTTAACACAAGTTCTGCTAATAGCTGCCCACCTTCGGCTGACTCAGCCTTCCACCTGGCGAATGGATAGTTCTTAGCCGAGCTCTGTACGAACTGGGCGCCTCGCAATCGCAATCACAATCACATTCCCTAGTTTCAATTTATTTGGCATGCAATGCGGGAGTTGGCCTAATGGCACTTACCGGCGACACATTGCGCGTATTGTTGTAGGTCCAGCTGAATCTGACCGACTCGGGCGGGTCGGCATCCACTTCGCACTTCACCTGTATCGAGTGCATGTTAATGGCGCCAATGGACGTCTGCTCTGAGCCCGGTTTGCAGCGCGGCGAAACTGGAAAAGGAAACAGAATCAAAATCATCTCATCAAGTCATGTCACAGAAAAGGTCGCTAAGCCGCAGAACATTTCTTTTATAATGGCTCGCTCGGATATGAGAGCAGCCGTGAAAGTAAACAGTCTCCTCCCTGCCGGAGTTTGGCCATCCGGACGCAAAGTACATAAAAACAAAAATAATAAATAATAATAATAAAAAAAAAAAACACTAAGCTGGAGACTAAATCCAAGAGGAAGTCGTGCCGGCTACATAGCCTTGAGCATAGTAATTAACATGTTTCCGTTTCATGAACGTAGGGGCTGACTCTCGTTGTCGTTGTCGTTGTTGTTGTTGTTGTAGTTGTTGCCCTCTTTATGTTTAAAAGCGAGTAAATCTCAGTCCGTGGGTGCGTGGTTGTGTGGGTGTGGTTGTAGCAGGTATTGAAGAAGATGTCGAGCTTACTTTCACTTCAATGTAAAATGAGAGCAGATATGCGGAAGCAGCGCTCAAGCCCTCAAGGCAACTCCGTCTGCCACACATATGTACTCCACACAAATGCGTATGAGCGTCATCTGTGCACTGTTCACATGTGCTATATGCGTGTGTGTGTGCGTGTGCGTGTGTTTGTGTGCGTGCGATGAAAGCCATCTTTGTATGTAAGTCACGGCAAGGCTGATAAGTATTTGAGGCTTTATTACTTGCTGCTGTTATCACAAGTTGCCTGTATTTCAGCGCAATATGTTTAAAACGTCCTCTTCTTCTTCTAATTCGCAACAGAGTCTGCTGTATGTGTGTGTGTGGGCACAAGTACTTGTTGCTAGTGTGTGTGAGTTGAGTTCAAGTTGCCCACAACTCAAGGCGTTAAACTTTCATAATTCCAAATAAAAACTACTTTAACTGTCGTATAGCTTAAAAAGCGAATTTCCGACTTGCAAGCACTGAAAAATGACTCAGTTTCCTTTGTAGATTTCCGTCAACTAAGAGGATTATGTTTGTGTCTGTGTGTGTGGCTAAAGAAGATTTATATTACATATATATACATGTTCCATTCAAGCAACTCTTCGTTACACGCATGTAATAATAAGAGAAATCAAATGGAATGTCACCTCCTCGATCGCAATAGGACTTAGTTCAAACGGAGATTTTCAATTCACTCAAGTCGCACTCAACTTTATTGAATGATTGCCATGTCAACTATATAGAACTACATTTATATTCTTTCAAAACAAAGGACCATTCGATTTATGATAAATTCACAATCTCTTAACACACCTCCGAGCTGCAGAGTGTGAAAGGTGCGCCAAATGAATTCAATTTGCGATGGATGACAGCGCTTGCTCCATTTGGTTTCTTTCTGGGCAACACTTCAAATTTTCGGAATACACGAAGGTCCACGTTGATCAACTGATTTATACAGTTCAATCGTTTTTATATGCACTGCACATTAATCTTGTGATAAAAAATTGCAGGCCGCAGCAGAGCCAAATCCCCAAAGGCAGTGCGTGAGGTTTATGAAAAAAGTTGCCAGAGCCGTTGCGAGAGTTAAATTTATGGCCGAAACTTTTGTGTGTAAATCAATGGCGGTTATTTAGCCAGATGGCAGCAACAATTCCACAATTGTAAACAAGTACGCACGTATACCCAGCCACAGAGGGGCGATGTATTATTTCTAAGCAATTTCCTCATCCGCTGCGCAAGTTGCCAACTTACAAAAAATATTTTTGTTGCTATAGCTGCAGCAAGTTGATTTTATTTTGCAACTTCCGCTTCCGTTCGACATGTTATTTCATCATATTGCTGGCAGTGTCATGGTTGCCAACTCACAAAGTTCACCAATTTTGCTATGAAGCTGCTTACTTACACTGCACTTTAAGCGTGAGGCTGGAGCTGCGCGTCTCGCCTTCCGTATTCGTTGCTCCACAGGCGTAAGCACCTGCACTCTCTCGCTCCAGGTGGGTCAGGTGCATGATTTCCGTGCTCTCGCCAGACATACGCATGCCCTGCAACGGGAAAAATACAATGATAATAGAGCTTAGGAATAAAGCGTAGTCATAGCAATCAGATTGCAGCTTACACAATAAGAGGTCGTAGTTCGCAGTAATAGCAGAGATTTTTTAAAATTAATATATACTTACATATAAGTATATGTTGATATATTTTTATCATACTGTACAACTCTGAATGCCTTGCAATGAAAGACCTGTTACTTTGGCTAACTTGATTTAATGTTAAACCTTATCAATTGACTGCCAATCGTTATTGAAACTTGCGAGCAATGGCATATTGAAGTGAGTATATAAATCGCAGCTAATGGAAATGCAATTGAATCCGGACGAGACCATAGACACCGCAATGACAGACAAATTCGATTTGATGTCATTAACAAATTCAGCGCATGACCCGGTCTAAGCGACCGCAAAGTGCTCTCAATAATATTTCGGTATCGGTTGGAAATCGAATTAAATGCTATTCAAGCTTCTCATTGGCATGCGATGAAATGCATTAAACTGTGACAATCGATTTAAACGCGCAATTAACGTTGCTCCGCTGAGTAGGCTGCTGCCAGGGGCTCAATTTACATTTTGCAATCATTTTTCCATTATTTTGGCTGGCACCAATATGCACAGCTAATATTGTGCAAAATGATTCCAAAATTAACACTTCAATTACAAATGAAATAGCAAATGCATTCAATTTCCACGCATACCCTCTACATACATATATATGATTTCATACTGATGCTGTCTTAGTGATTAAATATATGATATATTCATACATATTTAATATAGAATAGCTAGATCCAAATTATATTTATGCTCTAATTTGAATATTGGATTAGAAAATAAATCTACCTCGAATTTCGTGATGCTGTGAGTATATGAAAAAAATAACACTCAATTACAATTGAAACAACATCGAAATGCATTTTCATTTTGCTGTAAATATTAATTTAATTTTATAGCTCTGCGGTCTCATAGCAATTCATGGGCTTCAGTTCTCATTCCCTATATATAATATTATATTTGCGGTTCAATTCCAATATTGGAATACTAAATAAATAAATAATATATACATATTTAAACAATAATAATAAATAATAATTAATAAGCAATATTATAATAAATAATAAAAAATAAATAATAAAAAATAAAAAATAAACAATATTATAATAAATAATTAAAAATAAGTAAATAACAAATAAATAAAATTGTATATGAAATTAGCATTGATTCCAAGTCGAGCCCATTAAAGCAGCTCTATATTGCAAATTTAATTTTAATTTAATGCTAATCCGAATCGTACTTTGCAATGTATTTTCAATGAAATAAGGCCAAGTGCGACTAGCTTTGACAGTGCGACTAAGAAAATGGCAGACGAAATCTTAAAGCTGAGCTGGCTTTCAGGCTGCGGGTTTTCTGGACGGGCAGCAGAAAAGTAAACTGCTGATAAAGTAAATCTAGAGGGGACTACGGACAGCGAACAGCGGGCAGGGGACTGAAGACTGACAGGCGAAGAAGTGACAAAGTTTGCTTGCTTTTTGCTGCTACTTCGAAGTTTTTCTCTGTTCACATTGGGCGCATCGTTTTTCATAATTTTTGTCGATTTTGGCTTTTTGTTTACGGCAAATGGCAGTGGAAAAGGCAAGGCAAGGCCGAAGGACGAAAGACAAAATGCCTTAAATATTAAAAAGTTTCCCTTTTTTCCCACAATGGGCTCGGGCACATAATTTGTTAAATGCCAAGCCGAAACACTCACTCGGCAGCGACGAACAAAATATTGTATAATAATGTGAGTGAAAAAGAAAACATAATTTAATGCTATTGTGTGTGTGTGTGTGTGCGTGTGTTTCTGTGTGGGCCATGAAAAATGATGATGTGCCATGTGAACAAAACTGTCAAAGGTTGTCAAAACCTTGCCCATTTAGCAATAACAACAACACAATACCGATCGGGCGAGCAGCCGGACGGCCGAACAATGCCGGTCAATCTGTGTGGCTTTTATGGCTACATAGTATAGATATATACGAATGGCAGCTGAGCTGAGAGAGCTCGAAGACTGGGGCTTATTTGTCGCATGATTAATGCTTAAATAATTTTCAATTCAAGCCAACTTCAATCAAAATCCATCATTAGCAATTATTTGCCCACACACATACACACACGCACAGAGAGAGACTTCAGGAAATCTTGCTTGAAAAATGCTTAAGGCCTCGGTTGGTGGCCACTTGGTAACCGAATAGGCCACATATTTGGCGCCTGGCATCTTGAGAATGGGAGTTGGCCGCAGCGCACGAAATTGGGGCTGCTCCAAACAATTTCGGTAAATTAAATTAAACCGCAAAGTGTCTGCTTAACTTGCCGCAGGAATTTCGACAGCCCGCAAGTGGAAGGGCGCCAGAGCCTAGTGGAGCAGCAATTGATAATAAAAATTGCCAAAGTGCTTGCTGCCTAATAGTGTGCTTGAGTGGGAGTGTGAGAGTGTGGGAGTTATAGCAATTGATGAAAATCTGTGGCGTACTTACGTTCTTGAACCACGAGTAGCTGGTGACAGGTGGCCTGGCATCCGCACGACATTTGAATGTGACGTTCTGGCCCTCGGCTCGGGTAACCATGCGGCTGGGGTCCTCGTTGGCCAAGTGCACCGAGACGGTGGGCGGATCTGAAACAAAGCAATAGAGGGCAGATAAGTAAGTGCGGGCGTCAAATCGAATGAGCGCTGCAAATGGCCGGATAAAAGTCCAAATAATAAACCCAAATGGCTCATAAGGTGAGCCGCCCGGCCGGGCGTAACCAGCATTGCGTAATGTAGTTATCCCAAGCTGACGCGGCTGATACTACTGTCCTGCTCCTCAGCGTGGTCAGCGGCTGTCCGAGCAACGAGCGGGGCCTATGGCCCTATGGCTAGCATCTTCAGCCAGTCCATTGTGGTGCACGGCCGCCTGGCCATAAGCCAAATGGGACTATTAGTTACGGTTGTAAAAATCTAATACGCGACCGAGACTGGCGCCAGGGCGAGCGCCCTGCCTTGCCTTGCCTCGCCAGTGGTGAGGGGCTCCTTGTGCAGTGGGGGTGGAGAGAACTATGGCCTCTGAGCGCAAGACGGCAGAAATTGCTGGCATTTATGGTGAATTATTAAAAATGCGGCACGAAATTAAATCGAAATGAAGTCTGATGTCGCACCGAGAGGTTGTCGAGGCCACATTGAGTGCAGGTAATTTAATTTGCTTTTGTTGCTGCTTGCTGTTTGCTGTTTGCTGTACCCGGGCAGGAGTAATCTAGAGCGGAAGCCGGAAGCGGATGTTGAAAATATTATGATGGCTAGGCGAAAAATGAGTACCGGAAACATAACAGTGAAAATTTAATCAAGCCAAGTCGAAGGCTGCGCAAAGGCCAACAGCAACAGCAACAGCAACAGCAACAACGAGAGGAGGAACAACGCCAATGGCAACGACAGCCTTGATGCTGATGATGATAATGATGATGATGATGATGATGATGATCAGGGGTAATGACGTTAGGGACGTCGTTGACTGCACTCCATAAGCAGCTTAACGTGCAGCAGGCACAACAGGTGAATGCCGCCAGCCTTGGGCTTAGTTTGAAAAGGAGCTGCAGCTGCTCGAATCGTCTGCAGAGATGCAAACTCTGGAGCCCTAACCAAGTTACGTTGCTGTGGCCCTAATACGCTTCTAATTGGACTTGCCGCGACGGAAAGTGCTTTAAACCAGGCACCCCCACACAAACACAAACACACCCACCCACACACACACACACACACATACTGGCAAAGGAAAGAATAGAGATATGTCTCGAATACCGAACGAGAGCTCGAAATTCATGCAAAGGGGTCAATGGTCAAGGGAGACGGCTGGCAATGCTTTACACGGCCATGTTGAGCGATCTCTCTGCAATCTGTATACTCACATGCCACCCGTATGATGCGCTTGTCCTCGATGGCGCCGCCGGAGAACCAGGGATTCGATGCACGACACGTCAGCTCGGCGTTGTCGTTCTCCGCTGTAACCTTCAGCGTTAGAATGCTTGTCGTTATGTTGGCATCCTGCGAAATAATTAAACGAATATTGCTTAGTTATGGGTTTTATTGACTCTGTTTTCTTTCAGTTGCTCAGGTTGGCGAGGCAACCAAATTCGTTGGCCGAAAGTAACTAGCCCAGCATGAGGCTCGAGTTGCATATCTGCACAAGCTTGGCAAATAATGAGGCGCATTTTTAGCAGCTCGTGCCGAGCAGCGTGTAGGGTTACCCCAAAGGCACAGCAGGATAATGGCAAGCGGCTGACACTGCCATGTAGCCCCACCCACCACCCACATTCTGCTCGGCTATCGAACGAATTGGATATGCAGGAGCTGTCTAATGTCAGGCGACGTTTGTCTTTCAACTGGCCTCAGCCCGCTCTGCCATAGGCTCCAGCTGTGGCTGCTGTCTCTATCCATTAGCATGCTCATAATTAGAAAGCGGAAATGGCATCGGCAACGCCAAAGGCAACAAAAAAAACAAAAAAAAAAAAAAAAAAAGGCGAGCACAACGAAGTGTGAATACTCTAGCAAAGCGTAATAAATTAATTTCACACAAAATAAGAGAAGATCGCATATAGCGCAAACTTCAACTTTGTCCGAGAATAGCCTCGAATATGATATAAATTCTGCATAGACTAGAGGCTGGCCGATAACTCAAATACCCTGTGCCAGGCAGAGTGCGGCACATGGATAACTAATGGATGCCGAAAGCCGAGCTGACTTTGCACAGTGCGCTTGCATCTCTTACAAGCTGCTGTCCGGCTGCTGGTTATGGTGGTTGTAGTCTGGCTCTGTGGCTCTGTGTGCCGCAGGCAAATGAAGTCGTGCTGCATGCGAGCTGCTGCTGATAAATTTAAGCAGGATGCACAAAAATTGCAATGGGGCCTTAACAAATGGCCGGCACCCATCTACATAAATTCAAATAAAAATTCGCACATTAGTCGAGCCAGCCTCCGTCCGTCCGTCCGGCTTGTCGAGTGCAAATTTGTATAGCTCGCTTGAAAGTTTTTGGCAGTGCACTTAATCAAAGAGCTGCTGCCGGGCCTGGGATAGCCAGCCAGGCGGACGGGCCACTTGAAGTCAACTTTTCTGCAACTCCTGGCTCTGCGGCTGCCGAGCTGCAAAACTTTGCCTGGCTCACGTCGCCTTTTAGGATCACCCAATGGTCGGCATTGTCAGAGCAGCAGCAGCAGCATCAGTAGCAGGAGCTGTAGTCCTAGTCGTTGTCCTGGCAGTAGTTGCTGCACTTCGGAGGTTATTAAGCCCGCTCAAAGTTGGGCGGGTGTGCGTGTGTTACTATCAAATGTCAAACATGAACAGCAAACTTGCCGACGGGGAAAAAATATATTGAACCAATGCAGAGCCAGCAGCACTTACCTCTTTGTCGTTGTTGACTGTCACCTCGGCATTGCGTACGGGCTCGCCGTCGAGCAGCCAGACAATCTTGGCCGCCGGATAGGAGCCCCAGGACTCGCAGCGTATGGCAATGGGATGGCCCGCAGTGAGCAGGTCATTGGGCGTGATGATCTTGACGCGAATTGGCTTCACTGTGAATACAATTAGCGTGAGTTGCAGTGGCTTCGAGCACAAAGGACTCCCACTTACGGTGCACCTGGACGGTGACATCCTTGGTGACGGGCTGCAGCAGGCGTGTGCCTTGCGCACGGCACTCAATGCGCGCCCCATAATAGTCCCGCGTCGTGGTGCCAATCAGCAGCTGGTTAACCATAACCGTGGCGCCCTCCTCCACGGACGTGTGGCTGGTGCCGATCAGCTCGTTGCCATCGCGCCACCAGGTGACTTTTGGCGGCGGTCGCCCTGCAGAGAATCAATTCCACATTATGAGTTTGGGCTCCCTCAATTCGGCAGCCAGTGGCAGCTAGCTGCAAAGTGCTGCGGAGTGCTGCGGAGGCTGCTGCGGTAGACCACCCGCTGTGCGGCATGCACCTGCAAGCTTTGTCCGTGTGGCACACACACAAATGACTGGCAGCGGTTGACTCTGTGGCTTAGCGTAGGCTTTGTTCTGGCATTTTTATTATACGACAATTCGCTTCAATAAGCCGTGCAAAAATTTATACAAATTCAATTCATATATAAATCTATTTTCTAAGCTCGCAATTTAATTGATAATCGGGTCTGCGTAAAATTCAGTAGTAATTGATATCATAATTGAAAGGTAAATATATTTTGCAGTTATGCAAAATCAGCTTCGACATGCCTGAGGTTGCCATAATTTAATTCAATTTGGCTGCATATATCAAATTATTGACCTCCTTTATTACGCTTATCTATTCTTTTTTATATGCATATATATTTATATAAACTGTAAACTCACCGCCTCTCACTTGACAGCAGAGGAATAGCTCGTAGCCCTCACGAAATGGCCCAGCCAATTGGGAGATTTCTTTGCCCTGGGCATCAAAGATGCGCGGCTCCTCAGGCGGCACTGCAAGAGAAAGAGAGAGGGAAAGAGAGAGAGAGAGAGAGAGAGAGAGAGAGAGAGAGAGAGAGAGAGACAATCAGTGAGTATACGAGTTCATTTGCGACTTGGTTCAGATCATTTCGACTTACCAACGAGCGTCAGATTGTGCCGAAAGTTGCGAGTGGGCGAGTTGAAGAAGTCGATGCGGCAGCGATAGACGCCGCCATCCTCGGGCTTAACGCCCTTAATCTGCAGCCGCGAGTCCTTGGGATTATCGCCAATGCTGAAGAACAGGCGCTGACCCAGATCGCTAGCTATGGCCGCATGTGGCGCCAGCTTGACGTTGCCGCCCCGCGAGTCCAGACTGCAAAGCGAATGGTTAAGTGTGAATTTAGTGTGTGGGCGTGGCTGGCAGCAGGGCGCTGCTTATTATACATCATAAATAAACATATGCAAGCTTCTCTTGGCCATTCGTTTGCTCTGGCACCCAGGTTGTCCTACTGCTACCATAATTTACGGCCATAAAAAATGACGCTCAATTTACGCGAGTGTGTGTATGTGTGTATGTGAGTGTGTGCGTGTGTATGTGTGTGTGTGTGTGTGTTTCGTTGCTGTTGCTGCGTGCCACGTTGCGACTTTGGCAGCTTTGCGCAAATTGCAGCAATTTGTTGCTGTTTTAGCAAATTACTCTGTTTATTTCATGTACAACGCTCGACACTCTTATGGCTGAATTGTTGCCGGGCTATAGCCACAGCCAGAGCGAGAGCCAGTGGCAGTTCTTTATGATTATCGACTGGCGGTGGCCAGTGGTGCACCTACATGCCTGATAGTTGCCGGTGGGGCACGCAAGGCTCGCGCCAGCGGCACTGGAAATGCGCGAGCCACATTGAAAATTTATCAACTGAAATTTATAAAAGCTGGCAGCGAATGGGCACCTGGCGGGGGCCGGTGTCGGAGGGGGCGTGTCTGATGCGTATGTGCGTGAAAATTTGCTACACTTTAGCGATGGCAACTGTAATCGGATGTGCTTTACATTTATTATAACAAAGTGGATTATGACGGCGTGAGCGGGCGCATCCTTGTCACACACACACACACGCGCGCGCGCGAGTACACAAAACATTTCTTCCGGAATCCTGTGCCAAAATACCGTCACAACCAAAAAAAAAACACACACCGTAGCCGGAACTCGGGCAAAACGCACAGAAAAAGGACTGAATGGAAGCCAAAAAAAAAAAAAAAAGAATTGTGAAAAATGCGCCAAGTGTGATGGCAGCAAAGGATGTTGACGATTACTTCACGTTTTTGATGGATGGCTGTCGCCTGCAGGATGTGTTCCTGTGGACGTGTGTGTAGATGTGTAGTTGAGCAGATGTGCAGATGTGCGAATGTGTGCGTGTGTGTGTGTGTGTGTGTGAAGCACTTGGGCAACATTTCCGCTAGTCGGCAACATCTACACAGAGCCGGCTCAGTGAGGTTTTTTCCTGCGCTTTGTCAACTAAATAGTTTGACCAGACTCTGAAATTGATTTGCCATGTTCGAGCACTTGCAGTGGCACTCACCTGTATAACGGTATGCCAGTGGTATCCTTGAACCAAAGCAGCAACTTCACCGAGTCCTGCGGCGTGGGGGGCGTCAGGTCGCAAGGCAGCTCCACGGTCTTGCCGGCAGCGGCCCAAACCAGGCGTGCGGGTACTGCAATGAGAGAAAAGGCAAAGAAAAAGTTGATTTCCACTTTCGTGTTTATTTATTTTCATTTTTATTTTTATTTTTTTTATGTTCATTCAGCAAAGCATTTAAGGGTAGCGCAGGAGGCGGCAGCCAATTGAAGCTGTCAGGTAGGAAGCTGTGCGCTGGCATTCGCACTGATAAAAATATATTTATTTCTTATTTGCACATCCTGCATGATTCGCTTGATTGTTTGTTATTTTAACACAATGCTTCCGCTTTAGTTTGGCGCGGAGCGCGAAACGAGATACTCAAAGCCAGCACGCGGTGCGCTGTGGGCCACGCCTAGCTTCTCGTGCGCCCACGCCCACTGCCATAGGCACGCCCATGCCCCTGTTGCGTCCATTGTCTGTTCGACGCTTCCGTTTGCCGGCTGTCGACATCGGCGCTGTCCTTGTTGTTGCTGGCCCGACTTTGTTATTTTCTCTTTTGAGAAAAAAAAAAACACACACACAAAATTGAAAAAAGCCCAAAATAATAAATAATATAAAGCAAATAAAAGAATGAAAATAACAGATACGAAAAGAGAAAATATTCCCCTTTCATGCCCCGCTGTTACTTCACCCGACAGGGTAACCAGTACGCTGCCTCTCACATTGTTTTCGCCAGCATGGCATCTCTGTTTCATAAATATTTCGCTCGATATGGGCCCCAGAAGCTGTGCGTCTTGATTAACAACAATGCTCAATTAAAACAGCGCTTGGGAGTTTTTAAACAAATTATTTTTGCTCAGCAATCAATACACTCTTTATTTCCCTAGCAGCGCTCACATCGCAGTTGAATTGCTCCAATTTAAGTGCTTAGATGAACAGCAAGGCAAACAACAAACAGAAAAAAAATGTGAGAACAATTTTTAAAGCAATTTTTGTGACACAATTTATCGCGCTTTCTGTTTTTTTTCCCTGTTGTCGTGGCACTTTGATGTTCAAATGTTTTCCGACAACTTTTCGGCGAAAGTGGAGTGCAAATTTTTATCGTAGCTCCCATGGCATGTAGCTCCCCGCGCACCTGGCGACGCCACTGGAGAGGATTAGCAAAGCACCTGCCGTAGCAACGTGCATAAATTTATGCACTCTTGTTGAGCGAACGTATTAGGAAATTATTGAAGTAAGTCCACACACACACACACACACACACACACACACACACACACACACACACACACACACACACACACTACAGCCGTGCCGGTCATGCTGGCCAACGCGAACCGCAGCTCAGCGAGCACCACAAGCCATTTGTTATATTGCGCTGCATACTTTCCGGCGCACATTCGCTGACAGCTTGAGCAAAATGGCAAACATGGCGGCAGCGCAGCTTCCGCTGCGGCTTCGGCAATTTGTCAACGCTTTGGCTTGTGGCAAGCTCCGCAAATGTGCGCTGGCAAGCGGCACAAGGCAACACCTAGTCGTAAATCTATATAAATGGCTTGGGCCAGCCAAAGCTCGCTCTGCAGGAGGCGGGGGTGGGCTGCAGTTAGGTTATATTTGCTTAGCCGCTGAGGTTTTGCCTGTTGCAACATCTAATTAGACGCTTTGTGCTGCAATCGCAACAGCAATAGCTTTGAAGTTATCCAGCAGCAGCAGCAGCAGCAACAACTCGATGCTGCCCCCTCTGAAAATCTATTTTTAGTTGCACCACAGCATTTGCCCAGTTGCTGGCGGCAATCGTCTGCCCGTTTTTAATGATTTATGCATTCATTCAATTCTTTTATTGGCAGCCCAGGGGACGACGACTTTGATGTCTGTGCCGTATCCCAAAACGAACCAAAAGAAGAGGAAAGACACAAGAAATAGTTTCCACCAGTTGGTTGCTCTCTCGAGTCTTGAGCTCTACCTGCCCGCCCCCAACCTCCGTGGCAGTTCCCATAGCGGCCAGCTCCCAGCTCTCGCTGCCGTTTGATGTGCTGTTTTGACACATAGCATTATTTGCGGCTATTTTGGGCCTCATGTAAATTACTTAGCACGTACGAGCCCCGCCGATCAGAGCTCTCGGGCGGGTGAGCGTTTGCTCAATTGAAATTTTTACGGCTTGTCAAAGTTATTTGGGCGACTCATTATTTAGGCATCGGCGCATTTGACAGGCTCTCAACATGGATCAATTAATATCCATCGAATGTGTTGAGTGTGTTTTCCAATTCAAATTAAGGCAATATTACAGGAAATGTTAAATGAAGTCGAGAGATTAGTTCCGAAATAAAGGAAAAATTATAGTGTAGGCTATAAATAAATTACGAGGAAATGCAGCTCGTTGAAAATACTTTGTGTGATGAGCGATTATAAATAAACATTTAGCTGATTTTATTTGTATTCCATAAATAGCAAACAAACAAAGAAAACATGATGTATATACATCAAATAAAGCTCGAAAACTTTATTGATATTTATTCAAAATTATCATCAATTAGCTGTATAAACTATGTTATTTGGATTTATTTACTCAGAGAGTGAATTTTTTCTATTTTTAAATTAAGAGCGGACCATAAGGGCATCGTAAACAGAATGTATTAAATAAAGAAATATATATATATCTATATATATATATATATAAAAGATAATGTAAATATAAAAGATAATGTAAATATCGTATGATTATACGTTGTATAAAATAATTATATATAAAACATGAATAATACGGAAATGTTTATAATTCAATGAATTCAAAGACCTTTTAAAGTTGTAGAAAATAACTATAATATTTATATTATTAATAGTAGGCTTCCCCTGATTATTATTATTATTAAATATTAATTAATACAATTCTGCTGTTCTTTCCATCTTGATGTAATCTAAGCCAAAATTCATAGACCTTAAGAGACCTTAAAGTGCGAAATTCCACATGCCTTGAATGTAGATATTACGCATACGCAGCGTGGGACTTTGCATGCATTAAGTAAGAGTCGTAAAAGGGCGTAGCGAACATCGTGTGCAACATTTGCGTAGCCCTCAATCTTCGTCCGACCGCCCGCTCAGCCCTCGCACCACGCTGGCACCACGTTGCGGCACAAAAGACATTCCATAAATTATGCAGACAGCAGCCAACAGAGAACAGAGAACAGACACTACACAGCAGAGCAGAGCAGCTTGCTGGCAGCTTCGAATTGCTTAAAATCATAATATTTGCTTGGCACCAAAAAGTTAGAAAAAGAACAGAGCTCAAATTGTTATTCTAATTGAAAAGCAAATGCGTATTAAATTAATTGCAAATATATTTGATTGCATTGCGCGCGGCAGAATAGTTTAATGAACTCTCGCAAAGAATTGACAATAATAGAAAATCAGCAAACGTGCCGCTAAACAAACTCGCAACAGCAGCAGCATGCCAAATGTAGCACGCAGTGTAAACAACAATAAAAGAAATTACAACAACAACAATAACAATTGATTCAAATATATGCCAAACAACAAAAACTTGGCAGCTTTTCAATAGCGGCAAATAGCTGTGCCTTGTTTTAGTTTTTAAATTTGAGCAAATAGTTTTATTGCTCAGCCCAGCACGGCTAACACACAAACACAAACACATACACATACACACACACCAGAGCTTTCAATTGATTTGGGGTTGGATTTATTTCAAAGTTTATCCTGGCAAGGAGCACCCAATGGACTGAGCAATCGATGTGGGTTGCGCGCTTGAAGCAAACGCGCCACAGTGGCTGCACTGCGGTTTTTGTTTGTTGCGGTTGCGGTTTAGTCTTTTATGAATATTTGCCTGTTGCACATTAAAGATGACACGGAAAAGTAGTGTGTAATTCCGCCGGAAGTAAATACCTTCATATAATACTAACTTAGTTGCCCCTACTTCCCCCTTTCTAATATTCAAAAGTATTTAACTACTTTTGGCTTATGGCATTGTCGAGTCTCTCATATGTAGGCAACTACATACAATGTTTATTGAATTCACGTTAAAGAATTCAATAAACATTTATGAAGCGCAGCTAATTTGACATGCAACTCCTGCGAGCCTTTGTGTGAGGCTTAATGCGTGTTGGCATGGGTATTAGGGGCTTAATTTACTGGCTTGGTGTGGTGTGTGTAGCTTTCGGTGTGCTTGAAGTTTGATTGAAACATGTGCAAAGCACATAAAAGTCAATTACAGCCATAAAAGAAAGTTAATGAATTAATATTAGCAGAACTTATACTCTCGCTCTGCCTCTGCCTGTGCATGTTGGGTATTTAAGTGTGCTGCTCCTGCTGCTGCTAATGAAAAGTTTATTTAGAGCTCCGGCAACTTTGAACTAAATTAGAGGCAATTGCCAAGATAAATATTTGAGTTTCACTATTCACAGCTGCCTCGTCTGGCATATGGTGTTGCCGTTTGCCGCAGATGCTGATGGCTGCTGCTGTTGCTGCCTTTTTAAATATTTTATTCAGCTGCCTTTGTCCTGCTACATTTTTTGCCACGTTGCGCCACATTGGGGCAAATTGTTTACATTTAAATTGTACATTACGGCACAAACACACACCCAGGCACTCAGACACTCAGACACACGCACACATGGCTCCGCACGGCCACAAAATGTTGCAAGTTGAGAGCGAAAGTGGTTGCCATTGCCACGACAAGTAAATGTACAAGCAGCAGCGGCAGCAGCGGCAGCATCCACGCCAAGCCCAGCCACGCCCCGTGGCCCGCCCAGCTCGAGTGTAGTCCAAGTCGTCACTGACCCTAATGTACTTTCCCACACTCCTCTCATGCATTACGGACTGCCGAACAGGGTAGCCTGGTGTGGAGCAAACTTTTAAAGTGCACACAGTGTACACTGTACAGTGCCTGCTAATATGCATGTGTATGAGTATTTACTTATAATTAGAAATGCCTGCATGTTTTTTCATCCCGACTGCGGTGTTTATGTAGGTTTGTGTGCATTTCCGTTTGCCATCATGTTATGTAGCGAACAAAGCTAACAACTTTTAACGGACAAGCTGAAAACGTTGAACTTTTTCCTCTATGCCTATTTTGACCAAAGCTGAACATTTTGTTTGTCAGCTTGCTTACATATATACATACACACATACATACATATATATATTTGTATTTATTTCTGGGAATCATTTCGTAGTCGGGATGTGGGACGGGGTCCGAAATATGAAAGCATTTTGCCCAAATTGCTGTGTCAAAAATATGTATTTGCAAAAAGTTGGCGCCACTCCGAGCTCTGTGCATCAGTCGCGCGGCGCACAGCCAAGCAACAAATGTCCACGGCAAGTCAATTAGGCAGCAAATATAATGCATGCAGAAGTATACGCAAATATACGAGTGCTTTGGCAAGCTGTTTCTGACCCACTGCCGGTTGAAACGAATACGAGACGCTTTAAAGATTTCTGTTCTAATAAATCTAGCGAGTTGTTGCCGTCGAGTTTGTTTCTGATTTTGTTTTTGCTTGTTATTATTTGTTGCTGCTGCTGCTGGGTCAGTGGCTGTCAGTGAAAGTTTTCAAATTAAATTCAGCGACGCCATTTTCAATTAGAAAACTTCTTTGCAGAAAGTCATTCGCAGGAGTCCGGCCGACAAATTCAATGGAAGCCCCAGGAGCTGATAGCAAAGCAAGTGTAGTGGGAGTGGGAGTGGCAGTGGGTAGTAGCAGGACCAGGAGCAGGAGCAGAAGCAGGAGCAGGAGCAGGAGCAGGAGCAGGAGCAGGAGTAACTGGCATTTGTCTCGACTCTAGTGAGTGCCTCATCATCGAGTATTCCAACTTTTTATCAGTTTGCTCGCTTCCCTCAGGCGGGTCTCGTGTGCTCCTTTGTGCCTTCAATTAAAATGCGTTCGCTGTCATTTTGGACGCCGTATTGCACTCGCTACGTGATTTAATAATAAAATACGAGAAAATATTCCAGTCAGCGCTTTGTTGTCCTTCTTGTTGATGCCATTGTTGGCCGGCCATTACGTGTCTCTGTCTCTTTAGTTTCCTTTCGTTCTTTCTTCTTTTTTATATTTTTTCTTCTTTTTTTCTATTTTTTCTTCTTCTCGTCGTGGCTGTGCAACTGTTGCTTGGGCTTGGGCTTGGACGCGTGTGGACGCGTCCTTGTATAGGGCGACCTGACAGCCTTTTAGTGGCGCGCATTCAATATTAAATTTTCTATTAAAGGAAGTGCTGATGGGGCAACGAGCCACTTGATGCTCTTAGGCAACTGCGATAAATAAGCAGATTACGCATTCGCCCCGTGGCCGTTAATTATGGGCCAAGCCTACAGTGAGCTGCGTGCAGAGCTATTATTAATGCAGTCTCTTTGCCTAGGCTGCATTTTAAATTTATGGTGAAATGCATACTGAAATATTTATAATACGTCAATTGCAAATTATTGAAAACCACTTGGTGAGCATAAACATTTTAAATGACCGCAATTACTCTGCACAAGCAGATGATTTTATTCCATGTTAATTGCAGTACTTTCGGGAATTCAGAAAGAGCAATATGACCTAGCGGTTGCTCTAATAGCGCGTAAATTACTTGATTTAAACTGTTAAAACGCACACACATGCCTTTACTGCAGGAGGCGGTGGAGCCGGCGCAGCAGGGCGGGGCGTGGTATTTATGTTGTTTGCGGCATGCACCACGCTCATGGCAATGCGCAAATAAGTAGAAAGTAACTCTGTGCGAGCACATGTGGTCATGATTTATGAAAAACTATGCGATTTTAATTTTGACCAAATGCATATATATATATAAAACAAAAGTGAAATGAAAATCCGACAGCGAAATGAAAATACTCTTTAGTCTAAGGATAAAGTAATTTGATTTGGGCTGTACTTAACCGAGGAACAAATTGGACAGATAAATACAGATTAATAAAAAATACAAATAAATACAGAAGTCTGGCTGACTGATGGACCAATTGGAAATTAATATAAAAATTGTCAAGCCTCAAACTATTTTTTTTTTTTTACATTTATAAAATTTGGGAAAGCCCATTAAAATTGATAGAAAATATATTGATATGTATTCAAAGTAATATGAATCTGTGGGCTGTGCAAACGAACTTATATGCATAAGGTGTATTACTTTAATTAGTTTATGCGCAAACCTAATGAAACAAGTGCCCAAATTATTATAATAGTACAGACAAAAATTTCATTAAAATTATAAAATATTAATTATAATTTATATGATTTATATTCATATTTTCCAAAAATGTTTTTAATAAGGAATTTAAGACATAAATTAATATTAACTATAAATTAAATTATTAAATAAATAGTAGATACATATATATACTTCTATGGTCATTAGCTAATTACAAAATTTAAAAAATAAAACTAAAAAAATGCTCATAAAATTAATTAATTATAAATTGGAATAAACTATATATCTTAAAATTCCCCCTTATATCCACCAATTTATTCTGTATACAAAAGCATGGATTTGTTCATTAAATCACAGAAAGTATAATTATATTCAATTGATATATTATATACAGTTCTGTAAGTTTCTATGAATGTGCCCATTCTCTAGCAAAGATAAATATCCAAAATACAACCAAGTCTGCTAGCCCCATTTGCCTAATAATCTATTTGAACCCTAACTAATGTCTGCTGAGATTTCTTGCCTCACTTGTTAAAGTTTACTTTTTTCTATTTATTTTCATATTAAATTATAAATATATTATTATAAATCCAAACTGATTAATATTATATAATTTGGCACAATGTAAACTGAATACAATAATTTGGTAATATAAAATTAAAGTTTAGAGATTGTGACCTCACATTCGTCAAACTCAACTGAAAAGTAAGAAGAATCTGATGCTCTGCAAATAGTATGAAAATAGACCGCAATGAAAACAGCGCACCACATATATCGAGGTTCAGAGAGAGAGAGAGAGAGCGGGAGAGAAAAAGATAGATAGCGTGAGCGAGAGGAGAGGTTGGCGGTGAGGGTGTGAAGACAAGTGCAACTGGAAAATAGTGAAAATGAGCAAATAAATTAAAAAAGCTGCCAGCAAGGACAGCAAGGGCAACAACGGCAACAACTGCAACGGCAACGGCATTTAAAAGTAAAATATGGCAACGGCATGCAGCAAAACATTTTTGCAAACGTAGCAGGCAACCACAGCAGTAGCAGCAGCAGCAGGAGCAGCAGCAGCAGCAGCAGCAGCAGCAACAACAGCAACAACAACAATCGAAACGGCAGCGACAGCTACTGCAACATGCAACACATGCTGTGCAACATGGGCCAGGCTGTGTAGTTGCTGCGACAATTTTGGATGCCAAGCGGCAGGCGGTTGGGCGGTGGTTGGGTTGTTCGCCAGGGCAGCTCTTTGTATAGGACTCGTTGCTGCATCTGAAACTAGGACAACGCTCCGGCCGCTTGGCATCACTGTGTTTGGCTGCTGTGAGCTAGGCAGCTGCACAGTGAAACTGGTCGAGACATTGCGCATTATTTACACGCGTGTTTATTATTTTCAATTAAACTGGTCACTGGGCACTTATCATAGATAAATATGACCGCTTGACAATGGCTCTGCCGCTCTGGTGACTCGTGGCCCTGGCAGCAACAGTCGCAGCAACAGCAGCAAAGGAAAGAACATCTGCACCAGCAGCAGCAGCAGCAGCAACAGCAGCAGCGGCACAAGTAACTCACAAATACGAACTAGAAATAGTTTAAAATGATGCTCGCCTAACACTAAGGGGCATTTATTTATAGTTCATCTTCAAGTTGTTGTCGTTAAATTGCGTAAAAATGGTTTTTGAATTTGTGCCAGTTTTTTTTTTCGTTCTAGAAACAGAAACACGCAGCTCTGCCCTGCAGCATCAATAGATAGCACAAATTATATATATAGATACAGTATATATACAGAATTATACATGCATTCATATGTATTTAGTGCTGCTGCTGTTATTGATTAGAAAATATTCCCGTGAGTCAAGCGCACCTAAAATATATTTATGTATTTTTAATTCAATTTCATTCGGAATTCCATTCACTTTTATTTACTATTGATGCTGCTCGCTAAAGCCTATTGTTAGAATGGAGTCTATTCAAATATAGTTATCAACTAGTAAACTAGTTGCATCCATTGAAAATAGGAATTCAATGCAAATTGATTTGTTAATAGCTAGAATGAGGCATAGTCGGCCAGTCAAGTTATATCTCGATATATATTATTAATCAGAAGCTGCATAAAAGTGAATTTAGCTCCAATTGTCTGCCCACAGAGATTCTATAGATCTTAACTCAACCGTTGCAATTCATTTGCCTTTCAGGCAAATTAGCTAATTAGTTTTCTATTAAAATGAAAAATGTGTCTAAATTAGCATTAAACTGAAGTTATTTGAAGATTGTCTTCGTAAAATATTTAAGATCACAACTCATAAAATAATAAAAATATCATTTCGAGTGCCACTCATATTCATATTCCCCTGGCACTTGAAAATAAAATTTATTTCTGATGAAGCTCTCTTTATGTTGTCAACAAATCTACTTGAACTAAATAAAATGATTGTTATCGTCACATCAAATTAATTGTGATTTTGTTTGATTTAAAAAAGAATAAAAGAAAAAAAAAAAAAAAAAAAACATGGCTCCGTCGAATATGTATGTACTTCATGTATTATTGGGAAAACGGCAAATCTAAAAATAATTTTTACAAATGTTTTACTCGAGCGCAAACTTTTAATTTGAAAGTCAAAATTTATAAAGAGTTAAATAAAAAAGAAAAGAATATTGTGCACAGATAAAAAACAAACTCGACCTTCTTTCTGCATTAGAATTGGTTTTAGTTGTTTTATATATAATTTCTGTATTTTACGTATTTAAATATTTTTATAATTTATCTGGCATTTTATTTACATATATGCGATATAAAAGACTGCCTGGTTGACCCCGATCGTTCAGAAATAGTTTGGGCATAAAATGAAGAGAAGGAATTCCGTTAATGCTTAAGGCCAGAAAAAAAATAATAATAATTAAAGTCGAAGCGGTGTCAGGCGTCGCGCAGAGCGGAGACATCGACTGCTACCGGTTGGAAAATCAATTTAATTGCAGGCGACAATTAAATTTACGGCGAATTAACAGCGACACTTCACTGCTTCCGCCAGTTGGTGCTCAGGATAAACACGCAGGCAGCGAGGCCAGACAAACGTCGCGCTGATTTCTTGTCAAACAATTTTTTAATCAGCGTCGCTTCAGTAGTCCTCAGCCGCGGCCATGGAGTCGACTTGCAGCTGGACGAGGCTACGCCTCTGCCGCTACGATGTCTCTGCTTTGCCGGCTTGTGATATTTAATTTCAGTTGGCTGTTGGCGCCGCATCAGCGCATGCCGCCCATGTCTGGCGCTGTCCGAGCTCAGGGCGCATTGCTCGAATGCCAGCTGGAATGGTGTCTGCTCGTAATTGCCTGCACATTCTGAGTCCGTTTTATTTTGACACTGGCATTTCAGCAGCCGAAATGCGAGTGGTTCGAGCGGGGGGCGGGTGGAGGGGGAGTAGCGCCAGCTGCTTAATTTGACAAATTCGCATGACGATGAGTGCGGCTAATTAGGCGCCTCGGCATTGTCTTTTGTCTTCTGTCTTTTTTGGACAAGAGTTTCCAAGAATTTCGAGCCGTTACTCTTTATGAGGCCGACAAGCGCATATGCATAACGATAACAATAACAATGAGAGAAGCCAGACTAGAGAAGTGCCGTCAGCAAACTTTGTTTGCATTGCATAAACAAATAATTAAAAAAGAATGTGACGGGACTGAGCAGCAGCAACTTCTGCTGCAGTTGCTGTTGGAGTTGCAGCTGCTGCTGCTGTTACTGCTGCAGCTGCAGCTGCGTTTGCCATCAAGCATATCGACACAAACGATGGGAACTTGAAAGCTGCCCCATTTTGGGGCCCATCATTATTATTGGCTTGCAATGTGTTGTGCAGATGCTTCGGCTGAAGCTTTTAATTGTTTCTTTCTTTGTTTCTTTTTTGTTTTGTTGTTTATCAATATATGCGTCAGCTGTCGCCAACCCCCGACCCAAACAAGGGCCCACCCCGCGCTGACCCTAAATGCTAACTAGCAGCCAGCAGCAAATATTTTCTTTCTTTTTTTTCGCTGCTAATTGATTTATTTACTGTGCGTGCAGGGGTAGCGCAGGAGGAGAGGTGTGGGTAATAGGCAGCGAGTGTGTTTTTCTTTTTTTGAAAAAAAAGAAGAAGAAGTAATTTAATGCTAATTTGCCTGTTAATCGAGCTGCTCGCTTACCCTTAATGTTAGCTGTGTGTGTGTGTGTGTGTGTGTGTGTGTGTGTGTGTGAACACAAATGAAGTGTGAAGTGTTGGCAGCCTTGTTGCTGCTGCTGTTGTCGATGTTGTTATTGTTGTTGTTGTTGTTGCTGTTATGCATTGATTGCTAATGAGCATGAACATTTAGATGATTTAATGCGTTGCTCTTTGCCCATATTTAACATCATGACAGCAAAGTAATCAATACTTGAAGCAGCGAAGATTGAGAGACTATCTGTCTCTCTCGCTCTCTTCTCTCAGCTGCTCTCTCCCTTTCAGTTGCCAATAAACCAAATCTGCAGTAAGCTCAAGTGGCGCAGAAGACAGTAGAGCAGTACATTGACAATATATCAAGTATACGCTTGTTTATGGCCACGCCCAGGACTCTGCTGGAATCGCAGCCAGGCGGCGCCTTGGTATCAGCTGCCCAGCTGCTAAAACATGCGCCCAGCCTGCCATAACTCAGAGGCGGCTCATTCAATTTGCCTGCGGGGCGCTCGACACACCTCAGCGAGCGCCCTTTCAGCACCCTTGCACGGCTGCTGCTGGCTGCTGCTGGCCCCAAACTATGTGTGCTCTTCTCCTTTGGCCATTTTGTAGCTATTTTATTTTATATTTATTTGGAGCTTCTTTTGCCATTTACAGTGTGACATTTCAACGATGGCGCACCAGCGGCAGTGCTGCGCTTCCATGTCTGGGCGACAGAATACGCTTTACGAGTTTATTTATATGGAAAATATGTAAATTTACGACGCCAGCAACAACAACAGCAACAGCAACAGCAACAACAACAACGAACAACATCAGCAAATAGAGTTTGGAGTACGTACATATTTTATGCAGAGCAGTGCATACTTTGGGGCGTGTGTGTTTAGATTTACAAGTGCGATTCGGCAATCGTAGCCGAGTTTAGTTTATGTTGCCGCTGCAAATGACTCGGCTGCGCCAACGATTTATATTCTCTGCGTTTTGACGCAAACTCAAATGAAATGAAATGAAATGAAACGAAATGAAATAAGCATGTCTGCACTGGACAATAATTTAAATAATTTTTTAATTAAATGCACAGTTGACAAACTATTTGAATTTACGGTCCGCCGACTATCGAATAAATAAATCAAAGCTGCAACCAAAGCGCAGCTTCAAATGCAGCCAACGCATTGCTCCCTAATTTATTTTCTCCGACTGATGCCATTTATGGCATTTTATTGCTGAACTGCTGCCGGTGCGGCTGCCGCTGCCGTTGCTACTCTACTGCGTTTTCAATTTGCAACAATTTATGGCAACATATTATGCAAATCCAGTGCCTAATCAGCCCTGCGCTGAGTATGTAAAACGATAAAAATGGAAAAATTGCAGGCTTGTAAATTAAAATTTAATAAACATGCAAATTACGCAAATAACTGTGCGCCCGCATGCGATGGTCATTTCCGTTTTTGCCGACCACGCCCACCTTGGGCGAATTTCAATTAACGCTTAGACAATGTTCGTCTCGGCCAAGTCGCTTGGCTGACGACAAGCGCCACCTACCGGAAAATATTGTAAAACAAATGACTTGACAGCGGGCGACTGGGGGTGTCTGTCCCCCTGCCCAGGGGGTGGTGGGGTGGTCAGTAAAATATGCACAAACGAGTTGATTACGTGTCCCAAATAGATTTCATGGAATTTTGTTGCGAATTAGCAGTGAGAAAAGAGAAACAAAAGCCAAAGGGGCAAATGCCGTCCGCTTGGCATGTTCAAGTGATAAATTCAATTTTCCACTTGAACGCCAAAAACCGCTTCGCGCCCACCCATTAGCACCCGCCTCCTCCCCCGGCTCGGCACTCACACTTCCATCCGGCAATGTGTGACTAATGGCGCTTGCTTGTTGCCGGCATTGGCGGCGGCAATCAAACAGAAATCATAAAGGCGTGTTGCCCAAGCATAAACGTAAACAGGCGGCCTGGATCACCACTCCGCCTCGAACAATGGGTCACCCAGCACCGCCGTCCATCTCGGCTCAAAGCGCGTGCCGGGCGGCGATAAAAGTTACAAAGCTCAAAGCAACTCGACGCCAATTACAACAACAACAAAGACCTTCGAATGGGTGCACTGAAGTGTGACTACTGCTGCTGCTGCTACTACTCCTGCTGCTGCATTGCTGAAGGATATATCGTTGGGCGTGTCCAGTGGCCGTTGACGGAATGTGAATCACAACTTCAGCTGGGCTATATACACAGATATACACACACACTCACACACATGTCAGTCTGTGTGAGATACGTTGGTCACATCTGAGCGCCTCAGTACACTTACATACATGTGCTTATGATACCCTGTAACAAAATAAACGAGCCTTCGGGCTATACTAAGCTAATAAAGAGAAGAGCAAGTAAACAAACGGAATGGGCTCTGACTATAATATATTAAATATTTACACGCATTTAATAAATAAGCATCGGCTACATATATTAAATCGAATGCAAGAGAATAAACCAATTTAAATAGGGATAATACGCTTTGTTGATAAGTGAGCTCATTGGAGCATGCCAGATTGATGGAGGGAGCACAGGTAAATATTTCACTCTCACTGAAGCTCCTGGAGTTTATTTTTAATTATTTTGCCAGTAGGGTCAGGCCAGGTGTTGGAGATGCATCAATGTGAAGACTTCAATAAACATATTTATTAAGGATTTTTCTGGAATCGATTCCGGTAAACATAGACAATTGGTCGACAATTTGGTTTCTTTTATGTTTCAAATAACATTTATATATATTTCTAGGAATGAGCAAGAAAATAAACAAAATAAATTGCTGATTGCATAGAATACTGTGAAATGGGCTTAATATCTTCCAGACTGGGTAATGATGCTAAGAATTCAATTCTTACGTATCTGGACTGAACGTGTAATAATAGAAAATATTGAAATAAAAACTCAGACACTAAAAGTCGTAGTTCCATCATTATGTTTACACATCTGTGATATACTCACACTCACACTCACACTCACACTCATACTCATACTCATATTCCGAGTCATTATAAACAGTGATAGGATACAAAAAGATTGCGTGCTTTCCGATAAAACTCGAATACCCTGTAAATAGCTGTAATTACGGGCTAAGTAGTTGTAAAGGGCTGTGACCCACAGCCATACCCACACCCGCACCCGCACCCCGGCACTCCAGCACTGCCTGCTGAGTGATTTGGTCTGATTCAGACCTTTGACCAGTCGCTTTTAATGCGATTTTGGCATGTGCAGACAGACGAAAAGTGGCCAAATAAAAATGGTCATAAAATTGAATTTTTTATGAGTGCCTTATGCCCAAAAGGGTTAATTTCGAGGAATAGCCCCCGTGAAGCGAAGCGGAGCATTAAGCGGAAAAGGCAAAGGCCAAACGCTGTTGACAACAGCAAACGCTGTTCTACATTGGATATACCGTATATATACATATATATGTGTATACATACATACGTATACAGGCTCAAGTGAGGCTCGTCTCTGCATTTGTTGATTCACACCTTTTTGGCATTGGGGTTTCATACTGACTGCTAGTCGAGCGAGCAGTGGGAGCTGGGAGCGGGCCGTGGGGCATCGCGTTGATTAACGGAAGCATTACTCACAGAGAGCGGGGCTCAATCAAGTGCAAAATGCAAATGTTTCGAGCAGCTAAAAATATCAACACAAAAAGGAAACTGTAGACCATAAAAGCGGGCAGCAATGAGTGGCAGTAGCGGTGTCTCAGCCCCCAAGCCCATAGCCCCCGCCCCGCCTCGCCCCTAGCCATCTGCTGATGCGCCTTGGCTTTGACTTGCTGCATTTATTGCGCTTGTTAAGGCCAACGGCGCAGCGGGGGGCGGAGGGTGGAGCTGCTGCGCGGGGCGCCGCAGCAAGTTAAAAAGTCATAAAATGATATTTATTTCATTTCGCTGCCGCGTAATGCGCACTAACCGGGTGGTGCTGTGCCTTGCGGGTGGCTCAGGCAGCCGCTGAAGCCATCCACAGTTGGAGCAGCTAAAGATGTGCTATAGATTTGCCTTTTATGTGAAATTTATATTTCAACGAAACGGTGGGGGAGAGGGAGCGGGAGAACAGCTAGTCGCCGTAATAACAAAGAGTAAATCTACTTGTGTCGTGGGGGCGTGGCAGGGCAGTCGAGCACATCTTCGCACAACTATTTGCCGCTCGCTTTATAGAGTTGAAGCTCTGACTTCTACCCAGGAGCTGCTGCTGGCGCTGTGGAAATGTGAAAATGTGGAAATGGCAATGGAAATGCTCCTCTTCAGCCTTGTGGCTTTTTAATGTTTTCTTGTTAAAGTTTATTGAAAAACTTTGGACAGTCACGTTTGAGTAGTCAGCGGGTGCCCTAACTTATAACTGAGCACAGATAGGAATACACATATGTATATATATATATATATATATATATATATATATATATATATATATATATATATATATATATATATATATATATATATATATATAAATATATATATATATATATGGCTATATATATATATATATATATATACATTTATATATATATATCTCGTATCTGATGCCTGTCCAGAAATGAAACAGCTGCACGAATGCACGCCCCAACGCCCATGAAAGTGGAGCAAAGCGATTTTTCCGTTTTGTTCAGCAAAAAGAAGAGCAACAAAAAAGACATGGAAAACTGACAAATAAAACATTTTTGTGTTGTATTTTATGTGAAAGACGGACGCTGACTGGCCGCGAGGGACACCGAGAGTGAGTGTGTGAGAGAGAGAGAGAGAGAGTGGGGCAGAGCGAGAGCCCTGCCATGTTTGTTCATAATTGAAATTTCGCGCTAAACAGGAAGTAGCAGCATTTGTTCTGCATTCCTAGACACTTGTTGGGCCTCGAAGGTTCACTTGGCAGGGCCAACGAGCTGGCTGGCCAACGCCGTTCATGGGAGTGCCGCAGTGCTGCTGAATTTATGGCTGCAGCTGCGTTGGGGCAAGTGGAGAGCTCATGCTGCACAAAGAAACTAATCGAGATCGGTTGCTTTTATTCGCTTGAAATCACTGCGCCTGAGTGAGAACACTTTCGAGAAGCCAAAATAAAGCGAATTCCATTCGCAATATGAGCAGAATGCTTTAAATTGATTCTGTGCTCTATTAAAGGCCTTGCTGCTTCGCTGGCTGGGCGTATTACTTATGTACTGTGCCATGATACCTCAGCATTTGTCGATTGCCAGATTTATTCAGCGGCCGTCATAATATATATATATATATATATATATATATATATATATATATATATATCATATTTGCGCTGCTTGAACACACGTTATCCTCTATTCGCGACATTTTCTTCAGCCCTTCTAGCCCATTTATTTCTGCGCAGCGACTGCGACTGCGACTCCTTCTCGTCTGTCGTCTGTCAGTTTGCATTGCCAGTTGTTGCCGCTTTGTATTGGTGTCCCCATCTGAAGATCGCTGCCTGCAGTGGCACCATCCTTGCACGTACTTCACGGTGACATGTGCTTCCTTTGTTGTATTTTTGTGGCAACTCCCCACAATATTTTCTCTGTTATTTTCCACATGTGAAATTGAACTTTGCATCTTGGCGCAACGTGCCGGCTCGCCTCTTCGCTCCCCTTTCCCTGCTCCCCCCATCCAATCGGGCAATGTTGCACTTGACTTGTGGCGCCCCCTCCCTCGAACGTACTGCATCCCTCGTCCATAGCTCATGCTTGTGACGTTGTTTTGACACTGCGAACGCGCGCGCGTGTTTATAAATAAATATTTGGTATATATAAACACACGCACACGTACATATACATATGTATATATATATATATATATATGTATATATATATATGTAGATTGTATATGGAAATATGTTTGAGAAATATTTCCACGCTTTCGCCTGCTTCTGCCGTTCGCCGCTGGCTGACAGCACACATGTGTCGCATTTGGCTGATGGTTGCAGGGGGGCTGGGTGCGGTGGCGCACCCCTTGGATGTTTTTCCCTTTGAAGTTCATATGAAATTAACAAAAAACCAATTTAGAGCACAAATGACGCGCTGATGAGCACAGCACAGCCACCGTTGACTGCTGTTCGAGGGCGCGAAATGTTTGCATTGCAATCGAACTGTGCGCCGCCTGTGATCTGAGCTGAGCTGAGCTGCCACGCCCCCTGGCGCTGTGAGGGTTTTCAGTTGTATTGTGCGTGTTGATTGCCCATCAAAACAAAGCTGGGCGTGGCTTGAGGAGCGCAGCTTGACATTTGCCTACAACAATCGAGTGCACATAAATCGGATGCTAATGCCAAGAATTTCAATATCATACATACCTAAACGAGTGTGTGTGTGTGTGTGTGTGTGTGTGTGTGTGTGTGTGTGTGTGTGTGTGTGTGTGTGTGTGTGTGTGTGTGTGTGACAGAAAAGACTTGAGAACATAAAAATAGTGACGATTATGATGAAAATATTCATGCGACAAGCGGAAGCCGTGGCCAAGTGCCATGGCAATGTCCCAGGAGCCGCACAGTCCCAGCGTGTTTCCCCCTGCCCCCCTACACAAACGTCTGAGTGTGTGTGAGTCGTTAATGTGGCAACGTTAGGCAGCACATTCGAGTTCCATTTAAAGCGTCGTCAGTGCCAAATGCGCCACTATCGAGTGGGGCGAACTCTTGAGAGTCTCAAAAGTCAAAAGATGGAAATTGCCCAAGAAACGGTCGGCATTTTAAGCTCTCAAGTGCTTGCCTGCTAATAAGTTAAGAGGAAGCAGCAGCAGCAGCAGCAGTAGCAGCACACATAATTAAATTTAATGCCCAATGCGCAGGGCAAACAGTCAGACGTGGGCGTAGCTGGGGGCATGGCAATGTCTATATCGAAAGCATCGAAATTCAATTTACAACAAAATCCCGCGCGTTGGCATAGCCAATGCCAAGCGAAATAGAAAATGCCAGAAAATGTGTCTCGTTTTAGCCCAAATCCTGTCATAAATTGCTGCCAGTCCAGCCAAGCCCTGCCAAGCCCTGCGAGCGGCAACAAGAGACAGACGCCCAGACGGCACCCGAAAGGAAAATATGCTGATGTCGATGTCGAAATATGATTTGTTTTTTTTTTTTTTTTTGTCGAGTGGCTGACGTCCTAACATAAAAAAACGGTGCTCGTTGGTAGTCTGGGAAATGAGATATGACCGATGTTGCTGCTGTTCCTGCGGCGACTGCTTCTGCTGCTGCTGTTGATGTTGTTGTTGTTGCTGCTTCAAGGTTAGCTGCTCTATAATAATCTGAGCGTAAATTACAACAACCAGTTGATGGCATCGTAAAAAGCACTGGGCACTAAGTTGTAACAACACTTGGACACAAATACATGCACACACGCACACACACACATATATACAGTCAGACACATGCTCGACCTCGCAAATTATAAAGTTGTTTGTCCAAAACTGCTGGCTGGCAAGTTTTCGTTCAAGTTTTCCCTTGCTTTTTTTTTTTTGTTTTTTGATTTTTGTTGTATTCCATTTGGATAAAAGAAGCTGCAGCACGTTTTATGTAACGCACATTGATAAGCATTTTGGCATTTGTCGGTGAATGATTTGCAAGTTTGCACAAGGCACCATTTTGTGCAAACGTGTGCGAATATCTATCAGCATCCGAGAGGGCTGCTGCCCTTTTGGCACAGTTTCCACCACGGAGCCAAGTGGGTCGGCTGGAGACAGTCCGCCAGACCCGGAATCAAAGGGGCGCCTTCCAGTTTTTCGTCTGTTGCAGGCAAAGCTTTGCACAACTTCAACTTCAATTCGAAAAGTTTTGCTTTCAGCAGTTGGCAGGCGAGTAAATATGATTGCGATAGCCAGCGATCTAACTCAATGACTAGGTAAACTCTTTGATTATGATTTGATTTGTTTGCAGCCCTCGAGCCTCGAGCCTCGAGTTGAAATCAAAGGGTATTTCGTGGAAGAGCGTGTCTAATGAAACACATAATTCAATAGTGTTTCCCCAGAATAGTTATTGATACTCGGACTTCGCTGGGACTTTTTTCAAAGGAAGTAGGAGAACTTGCGAAGCAGCTTAAGCTACTTGTTTAGGGCTGTATTTATAGGGAATGGAAAGCATTTGGAATTTAGAAATTATTTATTTTTGGAAGAGTTGCTTACCTTCCTCCTCCCTCTCTGACTCACTCTCTTTCTCTCTGTCACACTCTCTGTCTCTCTTTTCTTCTCTCTGTCACACCACCTTGCTTTGTCCACCACCTATCTCCTTTCTCTCCAGCTGTCTCTCACTACCCCGTTCTCTCTCTCTCTCTCGGTCTCTTTCTCTGTATACCTTACTCTCTCCCTCTCTTTCTCGCTCACTATTTTACTCTCTCAACCTGCTGGATCCTGTCTTGAGCTGAACATTTTCCTCATTCACAATGACTCCTTAAGCACATTACCCATATTTTCGTCAGGCTAAAATATGTGTTCTTAGTTATGTCTGCTATGTTAGAACTAATAACAGAACTTAATTAACTTCTGCTTAGATTCAGTTGCCTTAAAGCTAACGGTACGTTAGGCTGTAAATAAATATTTCAAACAGAAAAAGGATTCCATATGCTTAATTTCCTGTTAATTGTGAAAATCGCAAGTTATTAAATGCCATTTGGAAAACAGTTTTCCAGATCGCAGGATATCTACTGGACAATCACTGAAAAATTGTTTAACGCGTACTTACTGTTCTTTTGAAAATCCTGTGATTCCTCCTCCGCTCGAATCGCCGTTGGCTGCTGTAGCAACAGCAAAAATATCATCGAAACGACAATTGAAACCGTTTTCCCTGTGAGCAGCGTCGTTCGCGTTCGAGATTTTCGATGTGTGTTGAGTTCTAGTTGCTGTTGTTCTTGTTGTTGTTGTTGTTGTTGTTGTTGTTGTCGTTGTCGTTGTTGCTGTGGTTGTTTTTGCCAATCGGCGAGTGTGGCTATTCTTGAAATTGTGAATCGCATTTTTGTGGTTCCTGTTGCAGTTGCAGTTGCAGTTGCCATGTCGCTTGCTGGTATTAAAAATGGTGTTGTAGTCATTCTGCTGTAGTCGAACGAAAGAACTTTTCGTCATTTATGGCGCGCTCTTCAATTTCTCCAAAGGGTCAAAGCAACGAAACCAAAAGCGAATACACCAACAGCTATGCCAATACATGAGCTTGCCTGGGCGCCAATAGACAAATGCCCCAGTCAGTCTGTGTGGGTGTATGCGTGAGCGCGTTTTGTTTGAGCTGTTGTTGGCTATTTCCGTTTCCGCTTTTGACTTTAATGAAGCGCCAACGCGCCTTTAGTTCGCTATCGTCTTCAACTTGGCCCATAAAAGGCACATTTCAAATGGCATTTAGATGTGAGTCAGCCGCTGCTTGTTTGCCCTCAGCTGCTTTCAAATCGAAAGCAAGTCCTGCTGCCACGGGAATCTTAATGTCCTTTTACATGTTTATTTGCACTTTTATTGCCTTTTTGGCATGGCGAATTGGAGACGTCCCTTAGCCGGCAACTGCAAATAGAAAAGCGAAAGCCAGAAGCAAAAAATGAGACATGAAACATGAGCTCAAGAATAACATCCAGGGGTTCTGCTTTTAAACATAACAAAACCAGGACAACAGCTCCGAATTCGGATGGATATATTGTTATGCTACGTTCTTCACATATACTTCTAGCACTGCTATAGAGTTTGAATAGCACAAGTATATACATGAATTTGTATGTATGTATGTATGTATATATGAGTTGTTTCTTATGGAGTATTCGGCCAGGCCGAAGTTAACTAGCCGACTCTAGACTTGTTATTTGCTGCTTTCGGCAAATATGACGAATGCTAATAAAATGTTTACTGACTCGCACACACACACACACACACACTTACGCACATCAAGCAAATTGAACTCATAAACTTGGCCAAGGGGGTAAGCGGCTGCTTCTATTGGCATGGAAACTGCTCTCGATGCTCGCTTGCAAATTGCCTGCTTTTATGGGGAAAACGCATCGCATCGATGAGGTGTGATTAATGGCACATTTCAATGCGAGTCTTGTAATTAAGACGCGGCGCAAGTCGATTTATGGACGTTGATGCCACAGTCCAGTCCAGTACGGGCCATACCTTGACTCTGGTCCCGCCCGAGCAGGAGCTGCAGCCAAATGTTGCCATTTAATTGCGTGCTTGGCACGAGCGCCGCTCATTAGGCAACGCATCAAAATTGATAAACCAACCCCCGACTGTGCATCGAGCGCTCTACAGTGCCCCGCCCCCACAGCCTACAGCGCTGTCAGCGATGCGTTGCAGCCACGGCCTATTTAACCGGGGGCACACTGTGGTTGCATTAATTGGGTGAGGCTGGTCGCTACAGCAGTGGCGACAGGCTCCTGCTGCTGCTGCTGTTGCGGCTCACCTAAGTCCAGGCCAGCGTAATTATGCAACATTTGGGTGGACCTCTTTCAGCCACGTTGTTTAATGAGTAGCACACGCATACAACCAACCACCCACACCCACTCTCTGTGATCTGCACATAAATAAAAGAAGCAAAGTTCATAAATTTTGATGAACTTTGGAGAGGTCCTTTGATTAGAATGATAAGCGAACGCAATGTTAGCCCAACTGTCTGTCGTTTGCATTTAATTGCAGAGCAGCCTATGCGCGCTCTGAATTGTGTTACTTTTCCAATGCCTGTTACCTGCAAATAGGTGAAACAGCCTGTCGGCCCGACCAAAACTTTGCTCATTAGTAAATTTTATGGCGCCAGCTGCAGTCGTGGAGAACATCGCAATACATAACATGAGTAGTTTTCCGCTTGCTGCTTGCTGCTTGCTGCTCTTGTCAGCTAGTTAGAATATTTAATTACTGATTAATTAACTCGGCGGCATTAGCGCCATTCATTGGGCAGCGCCGTTGCCCAAACTGAACTTGCTTCTGGATTTGCTAATTAAAAAAGTTTCCCAGCAAAGGACAACAAGGTGTTTATCCACCCTGCATTCTCGATCCACTTCGCGGCTTCTCTGTCTGTCTGTGTGTGGCACAACTTTTGACATTTATTAACAGCGGTGAACACATGCGTTAACAGTCCAGTGTAGTCCGAGCTAGGGACTCCGCGTTTCTTTTAATAAATAGCCTGGCAAAACTTTTGACTAAATTTACTATTTGCTCTGCGAGCGGCGTTTTCGGTGTCTACGGCGTCTTATCTATTTATGTATTTTATTTCAAGCCCTAGACACTGACACAATTACACATTTGCTTTTTTTCGGCTATTGATTGGCTTCCAGCACAGGTGTACGACCCAGGGCCCGCCTACAGAGGCTGGTTGTCTGGAGCATGAGCCGAGCCTTGTCAAATTACCACAGCCACTCCATCATATGTAATTCAAGCACTGGCAGGTGCAGCCAGTCACCCACACACACACACACACACACACACACACACACATACATACATACATGTGTCTATGAAGAAGCGTAAATTTATGGGCAAATGCTCAACTTTGCCATAAATGTTCATCATAATGTGACACAATTTCCTCAAGATTTAACGCCGCATCAACCCGGGCGCCGAACCATCGAATGAGCTTAAGGAATTCGAATGCGAATGGGTATGGGCTGAGGGTGTGGCTATGCGAGCGTCATGCCCCATGCCCCATACATACACTCATGCAATTCTCATGCCTCATAAAGTGGCTGGGCGCATAACTCGTTTTACTTTTGCTTCCGCACAGCGGCTGATGGCAGCTGACATAAATTTTAAAATGAAATAAAAATAATAATATTATAAAAAATATACATTTTAGCTGAAGTCGAGGCGTTGACACACACACACACGCATAGATATTTATTATGTGGATAGACATCGCATTGGTGCTTATCTGGCAACGAGTGGGCGTGGCAGATGGCACTGAGTCCTGACGAGCAATCACAGTTCGTGCGATGACTGTCTCCTAAGATGCTGTCAGGACGCGGCAACAACAGCACAGCACAGATTGCAATTGCCATGTGTGTGTGTGTGTGTGTGTATGTGTAATAACATAAGCGTGTGTCTGACAAGCATAAGCACCGCTGCTGTCACTGTCATAGCAGCAGCAGCAGTGGCAGCAGCGGCAGTAGCAGCGCCTGCCAGCAATGTGTGTTATTACACCGCGCGGCATACTTTTAGCGCCACTCAAAGCACATTTCACTTTCAGCGTGTGTGTGTAAATAAAACTTGAATTATGACAAAAGGCATGCATCAGGCAGCAGCAGCAACAACAGCAGCAACAACAAACACAACAATAATAAGAACTATGGCCTGATAATGCGCTCTTCACTGACTTGGCCCGACTTCAAGCGTGTGTTTACGTTTAACATGTCGTATGCGCAATTTGTGAAATATGCGAGCGCCTTCTCAGCCAGCATGAGCAATAACATGCTCCATGTGTGTGCGTGTGTGTGTGTGTGTGCGTGTGTGTGCGTGCGTATAGTGTGTGAGTAAGCAATTAGTTGCCTTTTCAGCTGAAATAAAAGCAATCCGGATGAGAGCTCTGTGTGGGTCTCCGGCCAAGGCTGAGACGGAGGCGGCATTAAACAAACAGCAGCTCATTAATATCCTTTATGCGTTTATTACACCACCCGGCAGCATCTTATGAAAAAGATTAATAAATGAACAACGGCGCAACCGGAACAAAAAGAATAACAAAATGAATAATGTGGAGGGCGGCGGAAAAAAAACAGTTTAATTAGTTAAACAATGGCAGAGCTCCTGACGCATGGTAGCTCGAATCAATCAGACAATGTTATATTATTAATAGCCACAAAACCTTCCTTAACGCCTCTTAATGGCCATAATTCGAGAGTATTCAATAGGCTTACAGCGATTACGTTCGCCCATAATGTAATAATTTCACTCAGTTTTCTGCATAAATTGATCTGCTGACATTTGGCGTGAATTCTCTCGCACCGACTGCAGCTTGAATAAGTAAACATTTTATTTAGGTAATATTTTAAATTGATTTTTTTTTAAATTTACTTTTTTATTTTTAATTTTAGCGTTTTGTCACTTTGGCCTATTTTGCTTATTTTTCAGCTACACCTGAAATCATTTTATTAGGCTGCGCTCATTCATTGGCGCTTTTTGCCCTATGGCTGCAAATAGGACAAAGCGAACCTATGCAAATGCTTTAAAAAGTTCAGCGTGGATATCTGGTTGCATGCATGTTTACATGCATTTCACATCAGCCCTAACAGCATTCAAATTCGTTATTCATGCAAAGGGCTGCTGCAATTGGGAAAAAGCTTTTGAGATTGTTTATTTTTAAGCCCTTAAATGAACACCTGTCATTTAAAGTGATAATTCAATTTTTATCAAATTTATCAAATTCTGTGAATTTGGAGGAAAACTGAGTTGTATAAGCAACAACGATCACCCGATCGAGCGGAGATAACCCTTAGATAGATAGATAGATAGAGATATGGATAGATAGACAGATGGATAGTCAAATAGATAGAGAGATGATAGATATCTATTTAGATAGATACATAGATAGATAGATGCCTACACAAGTGGATATATAGCTAGATATAAAGAGACATACATACTTAGATAGATAGATAGGTTGTTTGAGGCGAACTTATATTTCATTTCACACACCATTTAACAGTCTTTGTGTTACATGGTGGTGTTCATAGATATATTGATATTAAAATCGAAAACAATTTGTTTCATTCCAATTTATAGCCCAACTGTTGCTCTATGTATTGTGATTATAGTAACTCTTCTGAATACTCTTGACACGCCCCAGTTGGTGTCGGACTAGGTAAATACTAAAAACTTTAACTTTAACCGGCTGCAATTATTTACTTAAACTGCAGCGATTCGAGAGAAAGTTTTGCTTTTGTTTTAGTTTTGATATAATAAAAGCAATATCTTAACGTCGTAGATATAGTTGCCGAAGTTTGTTAACTAGTTCTTAAATTAAATTCGGCCTCGACTTTATGACTGGCCAAAGTTTGGGGCGTGAGCCACTCAGTGCAAACTGTGTGAATCTCTTAGTTTGACTTTTGTAGTAAAATGTCAAATACAAATACACCCTGGTCATGGGGCAGGGGGTCCGTGAGGGGCAATTGCCAAAACCTGCGGCCTCTGCTGTCATTCACAGTGCGCAACGAACTCGAGCACCCGCACACACACCGCGTGCTGCTCTGACAGCTCCATATAAATAAAACGGACGTACAGACAGTGAGACGGACGAACAGAGCTACAGCTGCTATGGCTCTGTGTCCTGGCGATGCGGTTGCCCAAAATCCACCTTAAATTTGACAACATGCGGCAGTCGCACAGGTGGCGCAGCTGTCTCTGATATTCAGCGAGTACGCCAGACGAAGGGACGGAGAGACGTAGAGACGGAGAGACGGCGGACAAGCCTGCGGGTGTCAATCTGAGGGCTGTCAAATTATGTATTTAAAGTGGCTGCTGGCTTAAAGTTTTCGCAGCGGCTTCACTGAACTTTTGTTCAATATTAATGAGGCGGCATTTGTCAGCGATGAAATTTTTGCAATTTAAATTAACATCAGCTGCAATTAAATTAAACGATTTTAATTTACAAAAATATTTGCACGTGGCATGCAGACCCGGGCCGAAATACTGCCCGACCCCGCCCAAAGCCAAAAGCCCAAATTTGAATTTAAATTGGAAGTTAGTTTGGCAACAGGCCCCCCCCAGGCAAACGCTTTGAGCGGCGTCTAATCCTTCAATTAATATTCTTCGGCTCCCCGAAACGAGCAAATGTGACCCAAAGTGTTTGGCGTGTTCAAACCCTTTTCGTGGTTGGAATTTTTCGGTTCCAGTTTGCAATTATTTAACGGTTGCCATTTTGGTTTGTTTTTTTGTTTTTCCTTTTTTCAAATTTTCTTAATAAACTCGCACACTTTGCTGGCACGCATTAAATTCGTAATTTATCTTTAAACCGAACGCTGTCCGCCTTCGATGATATATCCCACCCCCGCACTTGCACCCGCACCCGCACCCACTCAACGCAGGCCAAATGTTTGCTTTAAGTTCCACCCATTACCTGTTTGGCCCACCGCACTGTAACCACATGCATGAGACAAAGCAGGGCAGCCACCTGCCCGGTGGGAGCATCAGAAGAGCACATGACCCACTCAAAGCAGCAGCCTCAGCCCAGTGTGTGGTGCGTGGTTGCTCTGCTGGGTGTCAGCTGCTGACTGACTCTGTTTGTATTTCATTATTTATTCTCTTATCAAGACGTCTCCAGGAAAAAGCCCAACACAGCAAATAATTAATTATGCGCGCCCCCCACCCCGAAAGACGCAACTCTAGTTGCACACACGGCGTATGAGTATTTCTTGTATTTCTTTTCTGATTTCCCCTTTGTTTTTTTTTCTTGCACACAACAACATAAACTCTTGCTAAACCACTTTTGACAGCTGGGAATTCTCTCACTCCCACACCTGGCGTATGGCCAGCAGCAGGAAGTAAATGTATCTTGTTTTCATATTAATTAGAAGAACAGAAAAAGCGTAAAGCGTTAAAGACTCAAATCGAATGCAAATAGACGGGCCAGCGGGTCAAAAACTGAAGCCCTTCGAGAAAATTGCAGAGCTGAAGCTGCCTGAGCAGAAGCAGAAGCAGCTGCCGGTGGAGTAGGACATGCGAGAGAGAGAGTGTGAGAAAGAGCGAGAGAGGGAGTGAGAGAGAGTGAGACAGAGCAAAAACAAACTAACAATTTAATAAATATATTCATAAATATTTCAAATGGCATAAATGCATTTCTGTGTGTGTCTTTTCCATTTTCCCATTTCGCAATTTCACATTTCAGATTTCGCTTTTCGCATTTCGCATTTCGCATTTCGCATTTGGCCACGCGAGTCGAAACAGAAAGTTGATTTTTAATTAGCTGCTCTAAAAATAAATTGCACAAACGTGTCTGGCATTTGGGCGGAGCAGTGCAGTGCGGATTCTTGACATATTGCCAACAGCTGCAAATGGTAGAGCTGCCGAAGTGGGAGTGAGAGCAGGAATGGAGCGATGGCTGAGGCGTTGTCACGCGTCATTTCATGGAAGTGCATTTGGGGCGTTTGTCAGGCGCCTGCTGCCTGCCTCCTGCTGCCTGCCAGCCTGGCCCAGGTCAAGCTGCTGGGCGGTTTGCGGAATTTGAATTCGAATTCGAATTGATTCACTTCATGCGCGCTCAGTTATCGTTATCGACCACTTAGGCGACTGGGCCAGCCAAAAAGTAAACAATTTAATGTATAAAGTTTTCGGTCGCAGCGCAAAACAAGCCACGGCTGACTGTCTGCCTGCCACGCCCACAAAAAAGCAACATACACACACACACACACACATACACAGCATCGAACCCTATGGGGCTGAATAACAAGCCAAACTTTTTGGGCAATCATTAAAATTCATTTCCTATCGACAGTCAGCAAAGACACACACACACACACACACACACGCTTGTTATAGATGACGCAATTTAGTTTGAATATCTATGGCAGCAGCCACAATCTATACACATGTATGTATATGTATATGTATGTGTGTGTGTGTGGCAATAGCTACCCATTTTGATGTTTTCGTTGCTTTTGCTCTGCGTATGTGTGTGTGAGTGTGTGTGTGTTTTCACAAGTGCCTCGCAGCCATTTGAATGCGGCAATTCCTTTTGAATTGATCCCAAAAGTGACCTTTGATTTTCGATACGATTCCAGTCATTTTCACATGGCCAGGGCCAGAAGTCTCCAGTGACTTTTACTAGCAGCACACATACACACTGTACACACACACACACATACGCACACTCACTCACACATGGACGTGAGCAGCTTCCATAGGAACAAGAGCCATTTTGTTTGTGTAGTTTAAGTGCCCGCATTAGTGGCGCATATAAATTTTGTCGCTCAACAACAACAACAACAACAACAACAACAACAACAACAACAACAATAACAACAATAAGAGCAAGAGTAATATCAGTGAAAGGCAACGACTACGACAAAAGCGATGAAACGAAGCGAAAATCAAACTAAATCTTCGCCACATGAAAATCATAATTCAAACGTTGAAATCAGCACACAGATTGGCCCTGTCCGTGAGTGCATGTGTGTGAGTGTGTGCATATTTAACTATACGTATGTATGTGTGTGCGTGTGTGTGATTGTGCCTTTGATTGTTTAGTGCTTGGTGTGTGTTTGAATACACAATGGAAACTATTGAAAATACGTAAAGCCTCTTTGGTTGCCTGCCTGCCTGCCGGCGTGTCCTTGTGCTGCTTATGTGATTTCTGTATGCTCGCTGCCTCCAAAGACCCCGCACAGTACCGCGCCACTACGCCCTTTGCTCTGCCCAGCATTTATTCCGGCCCCGTTTACCCCTTTAGCATTGTGTGAGTCGAGCTGCGCGCGTGTACGTTTTGTTTTATTGCCAGGCTGACTCGTTGCCAGGATTTGCTTTTTGCAAACACTTTCCCCGGTAGCGCAGGGTTCAGCTTGGAGTTTGGCCGTAGCGGGGCATCGCTTGCTTTGCAGCCCATTGTGTGGGGATAATCGAAGCCATAAATAACAGGCGCGAACGAGTTTTTCTCTTTGCTTTTATTTGTTTTTTTGGCTAACGGCAGTAACAACAGCCATGACAAAAGCAACAACAGCAGCAGCAACAACGTCAACAATAAGCCCACGATAACAAAACTGCCAAAAGTGACAAACACCGGCACTGTCAAGCTGTCCACGCTTGCCTCGCCGCGTCCCCTCGTCGGCCGCCTCGTTAGCAAATCCAATTTGTGCGTGTATGTCAACAGTTTCGATGCAGCAGCAGCAGTAGCAGGAGCAATGGTAAATGCTGCAGTAGCTGATGTAACTGCTGCTACTACAAAAGTAGCGCCCGCAAAAGCAAAGGCATCAACAAAAAAAGCAACAAAAATCGCACGCGACAAAAATCGCGTGCGTCACTGTGTGACACACTTTGCCAATCAGTTTCTGCTGTTGTTGATTTTTTTTTTCCTTATAAATCAATTAAAAATTTACATTTCATTCACACAATAAATAATTTGCATAATAGCCACAAACCGCACACTGGCACACATATCCCAAACAAGCGCATACGGGGCACGAAATCCAAGATAAGAGCGCGAACGGATTGCGCCGACTGATATAATACTCTGTAATCGGGCTATTTCAGTATAAGCTCAAAACTTGACTTGATCTGTCAAGAATTTATGCGTCATGCGTTATGAATTGGTTGAGTTAATCAAAGCGATTCCAAAACTGCGAAACGTCTAAAATAGCTGGACTTAAGGGACTCGACTGAATATGCATTCAGATTAATTCAAATCCAGACATACATATATACTCCGTAACCTTTGGAGCATAGCACATTCTGGGATATACATATACACGTATACCTATAAACAGACGGGCGGTACCAGCTACAGAATACTCATTCCTTATTATTTTTTATTTATTGATTAAGACATGTCAACAATAATTTAGTCTTTAAATTTTGAGACTCAAGCTCAAAAACTACAAATTGATTTGTACCTTTCCCAATAAACGCAGATATGTGGACATACATATATTCAAAATTTAATGTCTTTAGAGTCCCTTGAGATTCTTAGAGTCTCTTCAAATAGTGCTGAAAATATAGCTGAGTTACCGATACTGTATGCCTACAATAACTAACCTATCCACTTTTAAATTTTTTTTGCGGTTCGCCATATATAGACATACATATATGTATAATTATATGTAAATAGATATAGAGAGTAGCTGGGAGATAGATGTAAAGCAGTATATTCTATGATGTTGCTTCAATAAATTGATCGGTTCAGTTTTGATAGCCTCAGTTAGTTATTTCCGTTTTTTCCCAATACAAGTTTATATTGCAAATAGTTGTCAAGAAACGTGTTTTATATGAATCATCATAATTGTTAATATATAACTATAACACTTTTTATATACACGATTTTGGATCCCCATTACAAGTCTCTAGCTTCAATAGGGAAGTGGCGAAATGGTTTGCATTCATACAGTCATACGGCGGATGGACGAACGGACAGTGATTCGAACATTGCACAAGACTGATATGCTTAAATTCATTTTCGAATGAGTATAAAAAATAATTATATTCAAAAAAAACCTGTAAAAACAATCATTTTCAATTAATTATGGCGCCAGCTCAAAACAATTTGTTATTGTTGCTGTCGGCGGAGAAACGAAAATATTTTCTATACTTTTTGATGCAGTACAAATGTTTGGCTTTAAATGTTTACAGCTCGCTTTAAGCCGAGATACGCAGCGCGAGGCTATGATTTAATTCACTCAATTTGTACCATTAAAAATCAATTCGAATATTTGAAATTGACTGTGAAATGTTAATCCCAGCGGAAAAAGTCAATAACATGTTCAGATTAATTTTTTCATATCGATAACTAATTTTTAGTTGTTTTTAATCCTTCAGTATTTTTATAGTTAATCATAATATGTTGTATGACTCTTCTTTAATTTATTTACGTGGGCATTTTATAGGCCATTAAAATTAGTTTGGATTGATAATTTTAATTAATAGAGCATAAGGGTTTATTATCTTTTATACAATTTAATTTTTTGACCAGCTATATTATTTTATTTTTATTATTGTTATTTTTATTCAATATAATTAATTTTGCTGCTATTATTTTTTTATTTTTATTATTAGTTTATTTATCTAATTAAATCAAATAAAACTTTATAGGGCCTGCCACACCTCCTTTTGCCTGTTACACACATTTAACACAAGCATACTCGGATTTCCCATTTCCAATGGGCTCCGATTATAAAAAAAAAACTTGTCAAAGTTCTTCAAGCAGCCACAGCTAACATAACAAGTCAATAAAATGCTTTAAAGGAGATTTTTTGAAATCACATGATTTTGCTCTTTGAATTTATCTCCAAGGAACACAAGTCGCTGTCTGAGTGATTTAATTTTAGACCTGCGGCAACAAGAAAATATTCAAGCGTCTGGGCGGCAAATGAGCATGAGATGCATCTGGCTGGAAATAGCTGGCGAGATTCAAGTTGAATGTATTTAGAGCAGATGTCGATGATTGAAGTAAGTAACACGGGAGGAGATGGATAGCTTGGGAAATGCAATAAAATAATATGGAAATAAAATAAAATTAGCAGCAAACTATTGTCTGAGTAAGGCATCAAAAGACTCTCAAATATTTATTTATGCACGAAATTGAATTCGAATGTATATGCTAATAGAAACACACAAGCAATGTTTTCTTTGGGCACAATCACATTTGTGTAAACAATTTATTCGGCATTTATTTGAATCTCAAAACATTTAATAACCAAGGCAGAGGCAGAATTTTGCGTTTTTGATTTCACTTGCAGATTTCTGTGGTGCACATTTCGAATCGACTAAGCCCATCTAATGTATAAAATAGATTTTCGGAGCCTGGATCCATGCTGGTCAGAGAAACAACTCTCTTTATTTGATTGTTTTTACAACAGTTGCGGTTGCCCGTGCCACAGACAAAGCTGCTGCTGTCCGCAATGACAGTGAGTTATGGCAGTATCTGGTCAGTATGAGGACAACGTAAGCACATGCTTCTCAAGCGGAATATGCATATTCCTTATGAAGCAGCCTTCCTCTAGGCTACTGCCTCAAAATGTGCCTGACATTTCCAGGAAGAAAAATAGACAACATGATTTATGTGTGTTTCGCGCTTTGCTTTTTATAAATGTACAACACGGAATCATCAAAAAGTGACTGGGTGGGAGAGTGAGAGTGCTTAGGCTGAAGCAAATTTAATTGTCGCCTGTCTTCAGTGCAGTAGGTAAATGTTAATAAATGTCAAAGTTCTGCCCACTCAACTGACACATTGAGTGAGCAACGAGCTCGCATTTGGCGCTGCCCGAAATGCTGATTGCCGTACCGCAGTTTCACATAATTTATGAGTTTTCAATTTATCATTTTTCCCATTTCATTTTTGCTGCAGATTGCCTAAAGCTGCAGCCACGATTTGTAATGCGGCCCCAAGTGTCAAATGTTAAATATGAGCTTCTCATTGAGTGAGAGCATGAATGGGGTGAGTGTGGGGGAGTTGATGGAGTGCGGGTGAGGGCGTGTGAGGGGGTGCGTCTTGCATGTGAAACACACATGTTGAGCTGAGCCGTGTGGGAAGCTGATGCGCCTTGTGACTTAAGCTCTACTTAGTACAGGCAAATAACTCGCAAGTCCCGCACAAAATATTGCTGCCACTTGTCACCAATGGAGAAAGGGGCAGCCGCTTTCCCATCACATCGGGCGCATGTTGAGCTGCTTGTCACTAAAGTCGTAAGCAATGTCATGCTGCTGTCAATTTTACCGAAAAACGTGGAATTTGTGCTGTGCCTCTGACAACTGTCAACTGTCTTGAGAGCGCGTTTAGTGCTCGGCGCTTATCGGGCCATAAAGCCCACAGCTCAGTCAGTCACCTACTTGTGCCCGAGCAGTGCGAAACACTTGTGCGGCTGCACCTAATTAGAGCCAGCCCCTTAAGTCACTTGGCTGCTGGAAGTTGGCTGTGTCAACGTAAATTTGCATTTTTAGGGCGCATTAAGAATGGGCTCACGGACCATGGAATGCGGACGTTCAGCCCGTTCATTCGTTTGCATAACATGGAATATGAAGCCGGCGCAAAGTGTATAAAGATAAGAAGTTCAGTAAGACTCGCCGCACGGATTAAACGTTCCTAATAGGTTTAGCAAACTACGAGGTAGTATATTAGGGCAGCGGCTAGAAAGGTAAGGCCCACAGGATGTGTGCTGCTCAGATGAGTCCTAAAATACTGCTAAGATATGAGACAGCTTGGGTATTTCTGCAGTAGTTCAAATGCCTTTTTTATTAAAACAAAACATTTGCAAAGGAGAGGAAATGTAAATTTATAACTAAAAATTATATTTATAAATTATATCTATTTAATAATAGAATTTAAATTGTAATCAATTGAGACGGTCTAGTGTTATCGCTGTGTTAGTCTGTTGTCTGTTTATCTGAATCACCTATAGCAGTTCCTATAATAACAATAGTAATAATAATATTGATTATAATAATTTTATTTAGTTCGAGTAGATTTGTTTTAGTATTCAGTATGTGCATCAGTATTTGCATATGATATATCTACGGCGTGTTGAGCCCATCTCTGTCAAAAATTATAGACTTGTCAACTGGGTCCGTCGAATATGGATAGCCCTGTATAGGGCCAATATAATTGGGGAAAATGAACTCGTGAGTTGACTTTCCTAAACACTCTCCACAAATTTCCAGGGTATTTGCATGGATTAGCTCAGCGGAGCAATGATGAATTATCAAATATGGACAGCCTGTTATAATTTATTATATACGAATGCATTCATTTTAATTTACTACCTATACACATTATAAGCCCAAACACTAAAGTAGAAAGGGTTCAAATGAATTTAATTAAATAATTATAATAATATTCACAATAAAAAGTGAATCACATAAAATAAAATGTTAAAACTGAATTTTTTTTTTGGCATAATGCCGCATTTTGAAAATCAAAAGTAACAAAAAATAAATAAATAAAGAGCTCTAAATATAGCTAGTGATTTTATATGCATGCATTCTTTTTGTATACAAATATATAATCCAAAATTAATTTATGCAGTTTAATGGAAGCGGAAAAAAATGTGCTTCACTTCTATGTACTTATACGATACAAACATTGAATTTGCATGCATTAAGCACAAGCAAAATGCAAAGATTTAAAGTTCTTAATAACAGGCGCTGACAAGTCCCTTGTATGCTGCAAATCTGTTCATGTCCGCTTTTGTATATGTGTATGTATGTGTGCACGTGCGCGTGTGTTATGCTCTTATACAAAAGACTTGTAACTTTGCTAAAAGAGTTTCGACATTTGTGCACATTCGTAACAGGCTCATTCGAAATTGGCAGCGGCAGTTAAGAACATTAGCATACTTTTAAGCGCCCACAAAGTTTGTTGGTGAAACAAATTAACCTTGAAGCAGCAGCAGACGACGAAGGAGATAGCGAGAGAGAGAGAGTGGGAGAGCGGGAGAGCGGGAGTGAGCGGTGTGTGTGACAGCATCAGCGATAGACTCTGCTTTAGTCATGTCTTGAAGAGATGTAGATTATTATGCAAATCTGTATCTCTGGCTAGAACAATGCCAGCCTTGAGCGTCTCTTTCGAATGCCTTTGGGCTCTGCTGGCATTGGTGATGCTGCTGCTGTCTTCTGTGGGCTTTACGGGCTCTTACAAAATTTATTAATTTTTAAGGCAACGCGTGACGTCAGCTGATAAGGAGCCTGCTCGACAAAATCAATAAGTCGCCGTGGTGCTGCTCCTGCTGCTTCCACTGCTGCTGCTGTGGTGAGTATTTTGCATGATTAATGAAACCACGTAATTGATTACACGGCCACGCCCCAAGTTCGAATCGAGGCCCATTCCCACAAGCAGAAAGAGCGTAGCTTCGTGCAATTCTTTGCAGCCTCAAAGAGTGCGACAAAATAGCTGATTGATGCGTCTGCGACCCGCACAATGACTCTATAAAGAGTCACACACACATGTAGACTTGGAGATAACCGCTGACGAGAGAAAGAGAGAGAGAGAGAGGGAAGACCTGTGCAACGCGTTGATGCTGCTGTCATTGGCTTGAGCTTGGCGCTGTCATCGATGTTGGGCAACATTACGTTGCATCAGACAGCCAACTGCAAGCAGCAGGCGACAAACAGCAGGGAAAGGCACGCGTTCGAAACAGGAGTCATATTCTGGATGCGGGTCTGGCTGTGGGTCCGGCTTCGTCTCTGGCTCTGGCTTGGGCTCTTGCTCCGGCTTTGGTTATTTATGCTTATTTTCTATGCACACACGTAGCTCATCAGCTATGAAAGCAAATGCCTGAACAAGACAGGCAAAGGCTCTACAGACACGGGCCGATGCGGATCAGAGGTAGGTATGGCTGTTGGTGTGGCTGTGGGCGGCTGTTGTTGTTGCATTGTTGTAGATGCTCATGCAGGCGAACAATCATCAATCAAAATCAAAAGCCAAAGCCAAAGCACTTCTGACATTAATTTATTCAAAAGGGATACAAGCAGTTTGCAAGACAGCAGGAAAGTGCCGTACATATGTGTGTGTGTGTGTAAGCGAGTGTGTGTGTGCTATCTTATAGCTCTTCAATTATAAACACGCACACATACACACATAAATAACAAAACAGTTATTCAATTTAAAAACGGCAACATCCAAAATTCGCTCGAAATTTTCAATAAATATTCGTAGCGAACAGTTCGAAGCCGTCGCAGAGAGCTTTTAATTAATATTTATAAACGATAGCTGAGTGAGAACACGCTTTGCATAAATCAAAAGCATTTGAATAATAGATTCGAATTATGCATTTAATTAAGATTTGCCGCACAGCTCTCGACGTAAAAACAAACAATTTTCCATTCTGCATTTCTTTCACTCTGTTTCCCTCTCTCTCTCCCTCTCTCACACTCTCTATGTTTTTTCTACCTAGCGACTTTTTGTTTTCATAGCTCGTCGATAGCTGCGCATTGTTTTCTATACCACGGCTACAAATTTTGATTTCTTTCGCTTGCATCGCTCAGAGAAGGGCAAAAAATAACAGATAAAAAAGCAGAGGAATACCCAAACGGCAGACGAATTCAATCTAAATGCAAATGGCTCGCCTTGTGTTCACGACATAGAGGGAAATCTGATGCTCTAGCTGTGGAAGTTGACGCTGCTCCAGCTGCTGCTGCTGTTAGCATTGATGCCTTGCCAGCAGGAGACGGGCAGCAACTGCAGGTGAAATCGCAACACAGAAAGTCAATTAGCCGACCGCCGCTAATCAGAGTCGCTTGCGGATTTCGTGACCGGCAACGCGATTGCCAGAGAAGCCAAAGGCTGCTGCAAGGGATGTGTGTGCTCATTAATGGCCAACTCCGCTCGGCCCTGTTAATACATGCAATGCAATTCAATTCATTTGAGTTTTTTTTGCTCGACTCGCTCCTCTATTGCTTCAAATACTCATAGAAATTTACAAGCGCCCATGTTCGACATGTTCGACTCTACAACTGGATGCTCACATGTGAACGACTGCGTGTATGTGTGTGTGTGTGTGTGCGTACGCTCAAGTATGCTTAACAATGGGATCAGCTCGTTTATTCATGTTCGTTTCATTTACTGCCCGACATGGTCGCTGTGCAAATTGATAAATTATCGTCGAGCCCCAGACGCCCGCGCCCGCGCCCACGCCCACGCCCAGGCGCACCGCTGTGCGCCCACTTTGGACCATAAATTGCATGCAATTAGCCAGGCGAAAACAATTAGCCCCATGCGATAATCATATATTCTTTATTGCAATAATTGAGTTACAAGGCGCTCAACAGACGCTCAGCCCGATGATAGCATTCACAAGCTCAACATGCTCCCGTTCAGGTCAACGTGTTTTAATTGAGATGCTGCAGCAGATGGCGCAAGATTCATGTTAAATCGCAATTTGTTAATGTTTATATTTTCGTCATCTTCTCCTACTTTCACTTCTACATCCTCTCCTTCTTCTTCATCTTCTACTGTACACGCCCGTAAAGTATATGCAAATACCGTACATCGGAGAAACACTTTGATGGCATTAGAATTACAAATATCATTTGCCAGCAAGCATATCAACTGCCTAGCAATGGCATTGGCAATGGCAATGCCAATGGTAACCAACGAGCCGCAGAGCCAGCAGAAAATTACGAAAGCCTCCCTCTAAGCGAGGTCTCTCCGAGAAATTGATGCAAAATAAATATGTAAAATTGTTCGACTGGCGCGGTTGAAATACATAAATCAGATGAGAAAAGTTAAAATGAAATGCAAACAGTGGCAGGAGACGGCGACGAAAGTGAACTTTAAGCTGAACGTGAACGCGTCGAGTGTGGAGCGTGGGGAGAAAGCTGGCAGAGGGAGGGGTGGGGGGAGGGGTGTGTGGCAGTCCTGCCTCAAGGTACACAAGGCAGCATCTAGGCGCCGCCATTCGCCTGCTTCCTTTGCCTGCTCATTAAAGCATCAGAACGAAACGTCGATAATTTGCAACAATTTGCATGCTACGTGAGAATGAAGTCGTCGTCGCTGCCTCAGCCGTAGTCGCAGCAGCAGCCGCAGTCGACGCAACGCAGCATCAGTGACAGCTGCACTCGGCAAACACTTGGCCAACATTTTGACATCGGTTCGGGCTACGTGAGGCAGGCCCAGCTTTTAATTGGAAGTTGAGAGGCAAACACGTTGCGTTTCCGTAAATTACGTTAATTGGCTAATGTGCACAGATTTTCAAATTTCATTTTCGCTCGCATTCGTTGGCCAAATGCATTTATAAATGCATTCATTGCCGGCGCACGTGACCCTCAATCGATTATCAGATGATGATTTGACTTTAAATTGAATTTAGCCTTTTGTTCTATAGCAACTCGCTTCCTGTTCTGCAAAATGAGTCCTGTAGCTGACAGAACATGAATCATATACATTACTGGTGCTCAGAGCTTCTATGTTAATATGTATTCTAATCCGGAATATTTATTATAATCCGTCATTTTAGTCCGTAATAGAGCAAATAAGACTTAAATCATGCGTATACAAAAATGAATTACTAAGTTTGCTCTCTGATTTATCTACATAGCTCTATTTTTAGGAACTTTTCTTTGGGTCAAGTATTGTTATAATTCATTACAAAATTCAGTTCCTGAGTTAAGCAAAAATAAATGAGGCAAACTGAAATTTTAATATTATTTCAAAGGCTTGTGAAATGATTGCTCAATTATTCACTTACTATCTTACTATATTTCCTTAAAAGAATCACAGAAAATAACTGTTCTTTTCTTTTAACTTTTAATTTTTGTCATGTTGTGAAATTTCATTCAGCAAGGGCCAGTGGCCAGCTTCAAATGAAATAATATTTCGACCAAAAGATTGTTTTGTTTCTGTTTTCCTATAGTTTGAATATTATTGCTGTCATTTAAATGCAGTTTCATATCTGGTTTGCATTTTGCCAACTGTGTGCATGTTCTCTTCCCCTCTCTCTCACTCTCACTCTCCACTTCCTTGGCGCTCTGACCCCTTCTGTACATACACCTGTATATTTTTATTTAGTGGAGCACTTATTGGAGCTTAGCTTCAAAATTTATTATGCTTAAAATGACAACAGAAATTCCAATAAAATATATATTGAAAGTTTTATTAGTTAGTTTAGCAGAGAAACACAAGCAAGCTGACTTTCACACACACACGCACACACATACACATACATGTGTACATTTGTATGCATACATTATTTGCATTTCCATAGAGCCAACATTTTATGTTTATGTTGTTGTGTTGTTGTTGTTGTTGCTGCTGTTGCTTGAAGCATTTTCTGAAAAATTCAATTTTTCGGAATTTCAACGAAAAGTTTTGAATTTTTGTTGCTTAGTTTTCGCCGTCTGTGGCAGGAACCCAACTATATATGAGCACAATGACTATTTTTCTTTTCTTTTTTTTATTTATTTATTTTTTTTTTGTGCGTGGCTTTTGTTCATATTTTTGGCGGACTGTGCGCACACACGAATGTGTGTGTGTGTGCGTGTGCGTGTGTGTTGCTTTTCTATTTGTTTTAATAGACTACTACACTGCGGACCCGACTGGATGGCACTCAGCGCGGGTCTGGGTTGCTGCTGGCTTTGGCAAATATCCTGCGGCACCAGCAGCATTCACATTCATATGAGTTTATCGCGTGGTGAGGGCGCACTGGATTTAGTGATTTGCTCGTTTATATGTATAAGTGCGGCATATGTGTGTGCGTGTGTGTATGGACTCATGGCTGCCACATATGTGTGTGTGGGTGTGTGTAACAAAATTATATATACAAATGGTGATTTCGGTGCTTTTATTTTTGCCTTGCAGGCGCGCCATAAGACGTTGAGCTGAACTTGGCCAAAGACTTTGGCTTTAGCCACGGTCTGCTGACTGCCAGCCGCTGGCTTGTGGCTTGTGGCTGGTGGCAGTCGGATTGTGGCTGCTCTGAGACGCTTTGCTCCAGGTAGCCAAAAGTGATCTTAGGGCAATTGTCTGGGCCCTGAATCTGTGAGCTCCTCAGCCATCTGGCTTCTGGCTTCTGGCTGCAGCATGTCAGCATTGGTTTATCTCTAATACACGTAAAAGAAGTAAATAACGGCATAATGAAATTCTCTAAGACAAAGGACGATTATCTATCTGCCTTTTGCTTTGGCCAATGAATTTATTCAATTTTTGTTAATTCAGCTTTTATTAGATTGCCTCTAATATCAAGTTTTATTGGAGCTATCTATATCTAAGATCTAACTATTAGGGATTTTCCAATAAGCAACTCTTGCGGCTAGGAAATGAAATTCTGTTCAAGAATTCTGAGCTTGTGGCACACAATTAAATGGAAATTCGTTAAAACTCATCAAAATTCCTGCAGCATTTGATGTTTAAATATATTTGCATGTATTGAACGCTTGTATCATGACTCCATAAAAATTCATATTTATTACAAACTATAAAAATATTGCATTGAGTCTTAGATAAATAAACTACACATAGGTAAATACATATATTTACTTTCCTACATTTTTTTTAGCACATTTTCAGCCTGAAATACTTTGCAAAAGTATTTATACAGAACTTATTTTAAAACAAAATTAAATTAAATTCATTGAGCATTGGCCATTGCTTTAAATAAATGCTCAGCAATTTTTGTACAAAATTAACTATTGAACACAAAATGTAGCCAAATAAGTTGATATGTATTTACGTAAATATTAACTTGTCTTCTAGATGAGTGCTTTTAATCAAGTTATTAGATTTAAATTGAATGTTTCCATCTTTATGTTATTTGAGCTACGTTAAGAGATTTGGAGAAATTATCTATTTTGAGCTATTTTGAGCATGATTATCGAACGAAAATAAGCTTGTACTGCATATGGTATATACTAGAATACGTGTAGGAATTCAAGTCTCCAGCTTTTGTGGATTGCGGTATCTCGATGTTCAGGCGAACATGGCTATATAGACACCTCATCGCCCAGATCAGAATGTATTTAGTTTATGTGGTCTGCCTCGCCTCCATTATGCCTGGATAGCCCATTTTTAATGGCTACAAGGCATGAATCGATTGGTCTTGATATTTAGCATTACAGCTACACTGTTATTCCAATACATAATACTCAGCTACTGTACTCCTGCTTGGTTAACTTGGGTATATCTAACTGAAATTCAAGCACTTTAATAGTAGATGGAGTACTCAAGCTGTATATTGGCCTTCAGCTATATAATGCAGATAGCTTGTTTGTGAGATTCTGATATAGGAGCTGTCGTAATAAAAACTGAAGTATTTTAAAATTATTATATCTAGAGCATTATTATAGAATAACAATTATATCGCTGCCATTCATAGTAGAAGCTTTAATTTTCGTGTTCTTATAAAGCTGATACCAATTTGGTTATCTAATTAAAGAATCAATTTAAAATTTGTGATTTCTTTCAATTAGCCATCAAATTGATGAGTAGAACAAACAAAAAAGCTTTGAATTTTTAGAGCAATATTTATATTAAAAAAGATTGAAGTAAAAGTAAATGAAAGCCTGAAAAACTCAAATAAATATATATTGATACACATATGTGGATATATATGCTTGCATGTATAGGTAGTTGTTTATCTCCCTCTGGCAAACTTACAAAAATTATTGCTCTTCCTTAAAGCAGCCGCCCGAACATAAACTTGAACTTAATTCGCAACTTTTAGCATAGAACTTTACGAAATCCGGAAAGAAAAAGTTTCTTACGTCTGCTCAGGCTCTGGCTCTGTCCTCAGCTCCTTTTTGATGGGCTAATCCGAGTACGAAGCAAAGCGATTTGTACTTTTACTTTTTATCCAAAACACACTGAGAGAAAGTCATGAAAAAAAAAACAATAGAAGAAGAATTTGACGAATTTATGTTTATTTATTTTTGTGCAGTTCGAGTTGTTTTTGCTCTAATGCCAAAAGACTTGCAGCTGCAGTTTGTAAGCTTTGAATGCACTTGCACTCAGCACTCAGCACTCTCTTTCTTTCTCTCTCTCTGTCTCGCCTTCGTTGTGGCTCGCTTTCACTCTGCTTGCCCACTTATGGCAGACGTTGACAATTGTGATAAATTATGACAGCACGCGAGCGCTGCGACTATTTGTGCGGGTGTATAAATGCCAGCGATGCTTGACTGGGTTCACTGTGCTCACACATGCAAACACGCACGCACACACACATATGCATATACGTATACGTATAGGTATCAGCAATGGCAAGAGAGTGAAGCGAGTTTCATTAATTTGCTTTAGTTTTGTTCATCAATTTGTGCTCAGGTTTTGCTTGGCAGCCAATTAATTGCCACAAACATTGGAGGCGTTCATGCGTTGAGGCGTGGCACTTTACCCAGCCAACTAATGAGCGCGAAAGCGAATCTCGATTCCAATTGCTTAATCGAGATCTCTGGATCTCCGCACGCTTCACTGACCGCTTGCTGTGGTTTATTTGCTTAAGGCGATTGTATTTGCTATTTCCTTTCATGTGTTGAATTTTTCATTCATTTTTTATTTATTTCGATTTCTATTTGGTTTGTTTTCTTTCTCTTTGTTGTTGTTGTTTGGCAATCCACTTTTATTTTGGACACTTACACACGCACACGCGCAAAGCCTTTGCGAGATGAAAATCGTTCTTTTGTGTTGTTGTTGTTATTGTTGTTGTTGATGTTGTTGTTCCTGCAGCAACAATTCTGGTAATCCGCTTTTGGCCTAAATTTCAATTCTTATTTGATTTTTTTTTTGTTTGCTATGCACAGCTCTGATTGTTGTTGCTGTTGTTGCTGCTGTGTTTTGCTCTTTGAGCAAATTTTTAAGTCTCTTTTTCTGCTGTCGGTTTGCTTTTGCGTGTTTATTTTAACGCGAAATTACGGCAAATGCTGCTGGCCAAGTTGCCCCGACCCGACCGCTGCCCGGACAACGTCGACTATTCGCACGCCCTTTGAACCGGCTTGGCCTAGGGGGTGGGATGCCGTTGTTAGTATAGGCGCACACTCACACACTCGCACACTCATGCACACACAGCCGCAGCATCCGCGACAAAGCAATAATTTCTGGAGTGGCTTACGCGCTATTTATTTTATTTTATTTTTTGTTTTTATTTTGGCCTTTGTTTCAGCCCTCTGCCTAATTAACGCATTAAATGCGAGTCAAATTTGATTTTTCACGACTTTAGGTTTGCTCTGAGAAACAAGGCTCAGTGTTTCTCAGCCATGTTTGTGGGCCTCAAGCAGCTTTCAGTTCGTTTATCAAACGCGTCCGCGAAACCGTCTGAACAATGCGCGCGCTCGTGCGATCGACTGCGAATACGAGAAGCGAATGAGAAACTGAGGCGACGCCGTCGACTGGCGCTGCCAACGAGTTCGAACCGAATGCTCGAACCAAATGTTCGACACCGCGCCAAGTTGCAAGCCAAATCGCCAGCTGTGTTAGTTTGGAATTGAAAAACATTTACTAGGCATGCGAAAGAAAACAAGCAACTAATGAGCTTATCAAGTAAATCTATACCAGAAAGTCCCAGCAGTCAGTGCTTAATTTGAATTTTAATCCTATAACTGTCAAATCTATCAAATAAATACATAAATATACCAGAAAATTACATATATAAGTTATATATTTTTTATATATACTTTCTTGATGACTGACATTGTCGAATGTAGCGCTTAAAACCTCATCAGCTTTATAGATTCCAGCACATATATGTTTTAATGTTATTTTTTTGTTCTTCTCAATTTGAATTATTACATTCTTATTCCAACTTGTGACCACATTAGAATATCGATAGCATGCTATTTCGTTGACTTTATTCCATATATATATATATATATGTATTGTATAATCAATTAAATCAAAGTATCAATATTAATGAAGGAACTCGGATACCACAATGGGATTAATGCCATAGTAAATAAGCGGATGCTGTTTGCTCCATCTGCTTATGTTAAGCGATTGGGACTGCTAACAGCATCGAGCGAAAATGTTGCGCGTGCAACAAGCGAACATGCAAGACGTGACATTCATGGCACGAATGCGAGGCGAGTGCTCGGCGCTTCGTCGCTCGGTCGGTCAAACCCCCTGCCCACACTCTCTCACACACACACACACGCCCATGCGACGACACTAACCTTTAGCGCGCCCTAATGCTCTCTTTCATCTCGCATGCTCGTGTGCGCCCCATGCTCGCCCGGCTGCTCTGTTGCAGCAACATGTTGCTGCAACATGCAGACATGGACTTGACCTTTGGCAACAGCCTTTTTACTGTTGTTTTATGCAACCAATTAATAGACAACTCGAGCATGCACACACACGCGCAAGAGAGCGTGTGCCTCCGTGTGTGTGTGTGTGTGTGTGTGTGTGTGATTTATTGCAAGCAGTCATAAATCTGCTCAGAGCATAAACAAAAACATGCATAATTTCCATAAATCTTTGATGGCGTCGTGTTAAAAGTTTTGGCCAGGCCAATTATGCGCCCAAAACTAGGCACTAATTTGACAGCAAGTGGCCGAGAGCCCACTTCTCAGGGTCACTCAACCCAAGTCCGGGCTGCTCGCTCCTGGCCATAAGTAAACACAAATTGAGTTATCTGCTGGTCAACAGCATTATTGAAGCGCACACACAAGCAACGTCAATTATTCGGCTCTGAGTGGGTGTGTGGGCTTGTGGGTGTGGCGGTGTGGCGGTGTGGCGGTGTGCCAGGGCTACCAATGTGCCAGCAAGGACGATTATGACCCTGCTGTCTCACTGCCGTAACCCCAAAGAGCAATGACCTCTCGTTAACTACTTCATTTCAATTTCTATAAATACGTCAAAGTCTTCGCTCGGTTAATTAAGTGAAGCCCAAGACGATTGCAACAGGCTCACAGAAATTGATTCCTAGAAAACGAATGATTTTCCCCGTTAATCCTATTCAAGCATCCAGAGCCAAATTCAGTTATGCAATTATAATTCAATGAACTCTTTCTGAATATAAACTGCTCAGGTAGGTCAGTTAGATCATAGAGAATGAGGCTTAATCGGACATGAGCGGCGCACAGTGGGGCAAAACTCAAAGCATTTATTAATCTGATTAGATGGATTGATTTGTACGGAAATAGAGGCGTTAATAGAATGTAGTGGTAGGGATAACACCCTGTGAGCGTAGTGCCCTGTGTTCACTCTGGCCCTTGCTTAAATGTGAAGAAACTTAACATATACCTCTAGAAAATTTTCAAATGACTCAGATATATCTATGTAAACTGAGGAGCTCATCATATATAACATTTTTATGAACATTATTATAGAGACAGACCCTAAAGAGATGCTCAAATCTATTCACAGGTAACTCTAGCTCAAAATGTATTACTTAAAGTTTATTCCAACTAGGACTTGTTCGACTTTAATCAAGCTTATCAACATTCATCAACATTTTGCAAAACTGAGTTAGTTTTCTGGCATGTCAATGCTAACGCCTTGATAGGCACGTCAGCTGGCTGAAACGCCAGTCTTTTGTCTTTAGTTTTGCTTGACATTAAGTTCAACTGGCTGTCAACTTTGACAGCTACACCACAAAGCGACAGTAAGTGTCAGAAGTGCTCAGTGCTGCGGTGTCAGCTTGCCAGGGCAACATGTTGCTGGACACATGTTGCTTTCGTTAAGTGTTGGTTGCGAAAACGTAGCCAAGCGGGCTTCGCAACACACTTGGGAATGACTTTGGCAACATGAACGTCGCTCTGGCTTAGAGTAATTCAATTTCATACTGCCAACAGGACAAATGGCTAACAAGTGAGTTAAATGTTGCCGGCATCTACTCACCTGGCGCTTAACTTTGGATGGCAAGCATAATACTTGATTGACAAATCGTTGGCTGGCCAATTGTGGGAGTGGCAGTTGCCTATTACTTGCCACTCGCAGGGGATTTCTTATTTCTGCTTTAATTGCAGCAACACAAATACGCGAACACACGCACGCACGCACACACACAGACAGTCAACAACACGTTTGCATTGCGCTCTGCGGGCTGCGGTTGTGATTGTGTATGTGTGTGCGTGTGTGTGTGTGTGTGCGTGTGTGTAAGAGCTCCTGTCTCTGTGTGCTCATTAAAAAAATGAAGCAGCTACGCAGGAAAGCGACATTTGCATAATTTGCGAGTGTGTGTGTGAGCCTAAAAGCATGCAAAACGTGCCACTGACACACAAATGTCAGCAGCAGCAGCAGCAGCAGCAGCAGCAGTCGGCAGCAGCAGGAGCAGGAGCAGCAGAAGTCGGCAGCAGAACAAATCAAAGTCGAAAACTTTCAAATTTTAATGCATCACAAGATTTCAACAACTTCCTGTTTGAGCCCAGCTGGGTGCTTCGCTGCCTGTCGCACGCCTGTCGCCACACCCACCCAGTGGAGCTCATTAAATGCCCGCCCCTGGCTGAAAGGGCTGCGCTGCGATTTTGCTGCTCCCAGTTTTGATGGCTGTCGTTAAATGATCGTTTCCTTTTTTATGCACTCGCAACTCAAGTCAACTCAACTCAAGTCAAGTCAAATGTGATTGACAGCTGGACACTCGGAGCCCGACTCTGAGCCCAGTGAACTCTGCCAGTCGACGCCAATTTATGAGGGTGTCATTTACAGTTTTGGGCTCGCAATTAAAAAGCAAGCCAGAGAAAGTAATATCTACCTCAAGGGTCGAGATGAAAGCGAAACTGTGTGCGTGTGTGTGTGTGCGACATCGCGTATTTGTAATGGATTAACACATCTACCAGGCTGAGGGATGGCAACCCCCATGGGCAGCCTTCTGTTTGTGAGCGGCTTGTCATATAAATCAAACATAATCAACACCAACTTTCAATAGACGCTCGTTCGACTTTGCAGCTGCTGGCCTGGAGGGGCTGAGGGCGTCTGGGGTCGGGGCGTATAAATCTAAATTACGAACATACTTAACGGCGAGCCCAACTCCCGACTCCTGCACTCTGACCGCAGGGGAATTCAATTGCGGCGAGCGGGCGGCCCTTTGGCCCTCGTCTGACTTCAAGATTACAATCTCTCTCCATTTTTTTCTCATGCTGCTCGTTTGTTACCGCCCTGCATCTCTCTCTCCCTCCCGTTAAATGCTGTCTAATGAGCCACGGCAGAGTTGACACCTCAGCAAACGCTGCAAGCTGAGGGAGGCTCGCTCATTGATTTAATTGCAAGTTATTGATCAGCCGGAAATCGGCTTAAGCTTTGAGCGCTCCCCGCTGTGTGCGAACGGCGCACCACATGACATTGGGAAAAGTCATTGAAAAATACAAAAAAAAAAAAAAATAAATAAATAAATAAATAAATAAATAAAGAAATAAATAAATAAAGAAATAAATAAACACATAAAATAAAATAAAATTGAATAAAGAACAAGTTAAAGTCCCAGGCAAAAGTCTATAGCATTCGAAATATATTTTTTAAAAAGTTTGTGGGAAGAGGGTGGATTATAGCAATAATCGAAATTCTCTGTAATACGTAGACATTTGAAAACTATAGACCTGAAGACGGGATTAGTTATCTTTATTATTATTTTTATTTATTTATTATTATTTTTATTTATTTATTTATATTATTTTTTGGAAATAAACTAGAATATGCGCTCTGTATATATGGACTTATAAGAAAATTTCAAGTCCCTAGCTCTTATATCTTCTGAGATCGATGTGTTCAAACATACAGACAGACGAACACGCCTTAATGGACTCAGCTGGGCGCTCTGCGACGCCCTCTTATGCCTGTTACATACATTAGAGCATTATATTCCGAATTTTTAATTTTCAATAAATTCAGGGAATAATAAACATTATGAAAAGTCAACGACTTGCAGTTATCCTACAATCGGCTCGCCTGACAACTTTCAGTATGAATGAAGTGAGCTCCAAGAGCATTTACTGACTCTATACAGTCTTGGCAACATTTGAGTTAAATGGAATTTTCAGCTTAGTTTTTGTTGGCATGAATGTACTTCAATACACATATAGGATAGTCCCTTTCCTTGCCCCTCGCCTACTGTTGCCTGTCAACTGCACACTTTAATACGCCCTTTATAATCGAATGCGTGGCCTCAGGCTATGGCGCAAAAGAATAAGTCTCCTGTTCGCAGGACGACCTGCCGTTCAGTGCGTGTGGGCGTCAACAACAAAGCAGAGCTGTTGGTGCACACCTCCGGATTTGGTCCTTCGATGAAAATGGGCGTTCGGTACACACTATCTCATTTGTGGTCAGGCTGTCTGTCTGTCAAGAGCGTCTCAATAGCAGAGAACTACAACAACTCAAATAAACAGCAGGCAGAGCAATGAAGCAAATTCTTATTGGCGAGAAAGTGAGGGCAGAAAACAAAGTAAACGAAACATGAAACATCTTTACAATATTTATTTATATACATAATATACATTAGTATATTATTACTATATTATACATATAATACATTAGAAGTTGGCGAGCGCAAATCTTTGGGGTCAATATGAAAACTTTGTGTGGGAAAGCTGGAAAATTCTACGCAGATGTCAGGGAAGATAATCTTAGAAAAAGAAATTTATTAATAATTATTATTAATTTAAAAATCTATTTTGTAATTAGAGATTAGAAATAGGCTTGATAATTTAAATACATAAATTGCTAATTTAAAATGATTGCTCTTCTATACTTTGGCCGGGATTAAAATCTATATATTCTGTTGGCAGCAATTATTCATTTCGCCTACACATTGATCAGATTGTTATATACACACGCCTACTATGGGCGTCGCTCTTATAAAATCACCATATCGTATTGCCCATAGCTGCCTGTGCCGCACATCTTTGCTCAACTGATAAGGATTTTCTAAATTGCATTGGGCTCATAATTAGCTTCACACCGCAGCAGGAGTCCACAAATGCCTGTCACAGACAGTTCACACTTTTGAGTGCTGTTGTTGTTTTTTATGCCGCTCCTGTAGCGATCTGTTAGTGATTGGTTTGTCCTTGACAAATACCCATTGTCAGTTGGCACTTGTGAAGGATGCTGCTGTTATTGCGGCTGATTCACAGTCTGCCACCAATTGCGTCTGAGTGCCTGGATGCTTGTGTTACCTGGCTGACAGGTTGACTGGCTAACTGGCTGACTGGCTGACTGGTTGACTGTCCCCTGCTGCGCTCTACTTCTGACAGATTCACACCTTTCCAATGCCAAATGCCAACTGCCATTGTGGACAATTAAAATAAAAATATAAATCTAGCCCATTTATCGATCAACCTTTAGCTGGACACGAGCGAGAATGAGCCTTGAAAAATTGCCGCAATTAGCTGCCTAATGCGGTGCTAAGCGGCCCGTGCCCCGACCCCCTCTGCCTGTCTCTATGTTAGCCTCGTGTCCATCCCAGTTGGCCTCTGTCCAGTGCCCTGTCTGGCTGACTTTTGAACTAGCCCCTACCCCCTGCCTGTGTTTGTGCTCGTGTCGGTGTCCTGTGCCTTTATCAAACAAACAACAATGCCAACGTCGCCGTCGCCGTCGCCGTTTCGTCGTGGCTCCTCTGACTCGGGCTGTGGTCTCGCCAGTTGCCACACATTTCCAAGTGTTTATTTCAGTCCACTTCAGGACTCTCCACGCCACAATGTGAGGTGTAAAGTTTGTTTATGGTCAAGTGGCTTGTGTTTCCTTTTTTATATGTACATGCACTATATATGTATATATATATAGAGATGGATATATAAATATGTGTTCTGCCAGCTATAAAAATGAAGGCGCCTGGACAGTCCACTCTGTTGACACGACACTAATGACCACTCGGATCTTATCTGGACATGTGAATGGCGCTGAAGTCGCTTGTTACAGCTGTTGTTGTTGCTAGCATTGTTGCTGTTGCTGCCACAATCGTTGCCACTTGCTGCTGCCTCACATCCTGACCATGCACACATTTAGTTTTGCATGCGCTTTTTCCCCATTACGTTTCCCTGGGCAAAAAATAAAAATAAATAAATAAAACAACTTATGCGAAACATATTTATACATGAATTTCATTGTTGTGCTCCGCTCGTGAGGCATACAAAAAATTCAAATGAAATAAAGTATTATCCGTGGCAAACACATGTACGAAATACACTTAACACTTGTGCCGAATTAGCAAACTCAAATGCAATTTAAGATACTCCAAAATAAATTGCTACAAAGCTTTGCAAAGGTGAAATACTTAAGCAAAAACTAAATTAAATCTTACAAATTAATAATGTAAAATAGAGATAAATTGTGAAAGAAAAGGAGGTAAGCAAAATATTAAATCAATTTGTCGAATTAAATTTACAATTCAATTTAAATATATATAAATAAATTAAAAGTTAAATTGATCAAGAAATTATGATCAGAAATTATCCAGAAATACACATAAATGAAATACTTTACATATTCAGTCCGAAAATTCGAAAAGTTAAATTGAAGAAATTTAATGTACAAATATTTGCTCGGATCATATGCAAAATTTTTACATTCATTTATCAACTAAGAACTATAGCAAATATTCTGAAAATAAATTGCTTGGTTCTCCTTGAAGAGCTTTAGAGCAGTTTTGTGAGCAGCCAGGGGAATTAAAGGCATATATGTATATAGAACAGTAGAACAGTTCTAGCAATTAAATTGGCTCATGAAATATGTATTTTTTTTTTTACTAATAGTAAAACAAATTTCTATAAAATATATTATATAACTAATGAAATGCTTAGAATGGAAATTGGATAAGCTGAAATCAAAGTGCCCGATGGAAATGTTTTTTTCATAAAGGGAATAATAATAAATGCAAATAAGTTTATTACAAGCGTGCGGCTCTCTGTGTGTGTGTGTGTGTGTGTGTGTGTGTGTGTGTGTGTGTGTGTTCGTGTGTGTCTGCAACAATATTGGGCTGCTTGCAACTTTATAGTTAGTGCAAGGATGCAATGCAATGGCGCTTTGCCACTTGATGCTGTCCTCATGCCAGGCTTGCTTTTAGCTAGCTCAGCATAAGGACAACAAACAGTTCCAACAACAACAACAACAACAACAAACTGCAACTGCAACTGCAGCACCAACTCGCATGATTTGCCAACAAAACATGGCACGCACTTTATTATGGCGCAATGCTTGAGCATTCCCAGCCAGCGGAGTTAATTCGTACGCCGCTCTCAGCCACACCTGAGCACACGTGCTGCTACTGCTGCTGCAGGTGTAGAAGTGGCTCTAGGTGTTGCGTTGAATGTTACTGTCACTGTCTATTTCACTCTATCAACTATGTATGAGCAACTGGGGCTACGCACAACATTCGCGCCACAAGCAATCGAGGACTGCAAATAGCTAACAAGAGAGGGGGGAAGAGTTCCAGCTGTGCAATGTTCTATAGGGTAAAACAAATTAAAGAAATCGTAATATTAATAATATTAGAGTAGAGCCTTTAAAAGGTAGTTCAATAATAGAGATCTAATGAAGTTTTTTTATGTATTTATATATATTATATTTTATTTTAGAATTTGTATACCAGCTAGTTGATATCGAAATATATTATTTAACGCTTATACATTTCGAAAAATATTTATTACAAAATTTAAATAAACTGCAAAGATTTAAATGAGCAAAGATTTTATAATAATATTCTTATATATTTAAAAACATATATTACATAGAGTCGAAATCTACGACAGCCCTATATGCTCGTTAGAAAACAGAGAGCAGAGTATATGAAGTCGATTGCCTAGCCTGGTATTTCGATTGCTAGCATTTTTGCGTATCTACCTTTTTGGCAGTGTGGCGAGAGAGAGAGAGAGAGAGAGAGAGAGAGAGAGAAGAAAATAAAGAGTGAAAGAGAGAGTGCTGGTTGTGTGTGTGCTTGGGTACCGATGTGTGCGTTTCGCAATCTTCAATAAAACTGTTTGTGCGCTCTTTTTTGGTATTTTATTTTTGTATTTTTTTTTTTTCTTTGGCTGCGCTTTTCATTTGTTTAAAACGCAAACTATTGTGCCGGACGGGTTGGGGTGGGCTTCAGTGCGAGCAGAGTGGGTGGCTGGGTGGGTGCGTGTGTGCGAGTATTCCCTCAACCTTTTCCACTCAGCGAACAACTTTGTTGCTCTTTTTAACGCGATTGCCAATGCGCATTGTATTTGTTGGCATTTTTTATGCCTTAACTGAATGTGGGCGCTGTATTGGGATAGGTCATGGGGTTGTGTGTGAGCTGGAAGGTGGCAGGTTGGCAGATCGGGGGGTGGGGGGATTGCTCACTCAACTTCAATTGCAAAGTGGGCATCGCGGCGGTGCGCGGCTCTGTTGCGTACTTTCATGGCGGCCACTTTATTTTCATAGCCGCCTTTTTCACAGCCGCATAAAATGCAACAACAGCAAATTGGAATGTGAAACCGCAACTCGTAGTTAATTTTATTTATTCAGCAGTTCGCTGGTATTTCCATTCTTTCATTCGAATGTTGTTGTTGCTCTTCTTTTTTCTAATTGCTGCTGCTTTAAAGCATAAACTGCCGCCCCTGGGCGGGCCTGGCTCGCTTTGTCAATATGATTTAGGCGCTGGGACAATAACATAAATTAGGCAAATGCTGCAGATAAATTAGCAAGGCCCAAAACAATTTAGCGGCGGCCGCTGCTGTCACAAAAGGCAACGGCCCCGCAGGCAGAGCCCGGAACGCTACTGCACTAAGGACATGGTCCTTTTCAAATAACTCATAAATGCAGCAGGGCTAGCAGGAGGCAGCCCAGGGGAGGCAACAGTCAGCAGCTGGCCAACGGACCGACATCTGGTGCCGCGTGTATTTACGCCATAAAATTGAATGGAATACAAATGGATTGAGCGAGGCCAGGCGAGGCAAGGCGAGGCGAGCTGCAGCACTAACTCCCCCCATATGGATCGATACTCAATGCTCAATGCTCAATGCTCAATATTAATTGCCTTTTTTGTCGGCTTTGGCTGCTGATAATGCAGTGTTTGTCCATGGATTTTAAGGACATTTGTCCAAATCATGCTGCTTATTGTATATGGATAATATGCGTAATAGCAGGCAAATCAATTACATAAGGCCAAATCATGAATCGACACTAAACGGTAGCAGCAGCAGGAGCAGCGGCAGCAACTGAGGCTGTGTGCCATGCAGCAGTCAGGGGAAATCGAAACAGGTGTGCGCCAGCTGAGCAAGGGAGTGCGGGGATGAGGCAGAGCGAGGAAGGCAGACAGGGAGTGGGGCACCTGGTTCCTTTTGAAACCATTTGACCATATCGTTACATTCGGCTTGGCTCAGCGTTATTTTAAAACATTTTCACTGCATCGGTTCGTGGAAAGCATCCGTGCGCGGCTGTTCCGGCCGCTCCAGTGCCGGAAATGCAAGCGTGGCCGGGCAGTGAGAGAAAAATGCAAAGAAAATTTATTGATAGACATTCCCCCTTAAAGGACTTGCAATGCACATTGTTATCATACCCCACACCCCGCAATTCAGCACACACACACACACACACACGCACAGCTAACGCATATTTTTGCATATACAAAAAACAAAAAAGGAACACAAAATTACTCAGAGCGGCATCTGAAGAATTTGTAATTAAAACATTCTCATATTCATTTCGGACCTGGGCTCTGCTCTTTGTGCGGAATAATATTCTAGACGGTGTGAGGCATGAGCTCAGCATGTTTTTGATTTCTTCCTCTGCTGCTTGCCTGTGCAACAAAGCAATCAATTTAAACGGATTGACAGTGGCATCAGCATAACAATCTTCAGGCACTTCGAGTACAGGTTAAGGATGAAAGCCTCTCAACACCTGTTGGCCGAGAGAGAAACTCCAATTGGAATTAACTCGAAAAGCCCGGCGCTTCACATTCATTCCTTATTCAGTTTCTCTTTACTCTGATTACAGCCTCCCCGCGTCCCCTGCCTCTCCCCGACGCATTCAATTTTTAATCGATTTGTGCACAAATAAAAAGGCAAAAGCGACCAAATTTTGGCGTCCGCATGGACATCTGGTTGTCCCATTGCGGCCAGTTGCACAGCTGCGACGTTTTATGCCCGAATTACGCTCGATTTATGTTTATCTTCAAATTTACGAACCAGTTCAGAGCGCCGCCGCTCCGCCGGCGCTCGCTTTCAAATCCACCCGCTGCACAGGAACTGACGTCGGGTAATCGAAGTAACTCCCCTGCAATGCTGAAAGCTGGGTGTTCAGGTAAATTTGCAAATTTATAAATTTGTTTATTAAATAATTTTATATACAAATGGGCTAGTTGTCTAAGCAACTAGTTTACTTGATTATTTTATGTTTGGGATAAATGTATTACAAATTTATTTGAATAAAATTAATTAATTAAATAAAAAATTAAATTAAAATTAATTATTTAAATTAAATTAAAATTTATTTGAATAAATTAATAATTGTCCTTATTCGACGGACCCATCTGACGATCCTGCAAGGTTGCCCATATTCGACACATTCGACCAATATATATATTGTTTTCCATCAGAGGAAAACATTTTTTTAAGTTGACGATATAATAATTTGAATGGTTCAAGTAGATTTTTTGAAATCACCGATGGGTCCGTTGAATATGTAAAGGGCTAATATAATTGGAGTAGATAAATGCCTGAGTTGACTTTCCTATACGCTCTCCACACATTTGCAGGGTATTTGCATGGATTACCCCAGTGGAGCAATGATAACAGTTTGCTAAATTCTGCTCGCCTTTGAATGCCTGCATTGATTTGGCTTAGCAATTTCGATTTGGTTCGTGGTCAATGTGGTTGGGTTTAGTTTATTCTGCTGTGGATTGGCTCGAACAATTGTTGGTGCTCTATTGCGACCTGTCGCTCTTTTTATTGCATTCGTTGCGTTCGTTCGTTTATTCAGGCAGAGCAAAGTGCACTTTATAGTTGCACCAAATGCAGCCCTGTATTGTATTGTATTTCTCTCCCTCTCTCTTCTATTTGTTTTTCATTCATAGATTTATCAACCGATTTTTTCCTATGTATCAGACGTAGAGTATTTTATTTACAAAATAATTGTCAAAGTGCAGACGCTAATTGCAGATTTGTATCCTGCTCTGGTAATCTATAACTGGACTTGGTTGATTCCCAACTTTTAATTGGTATAAAAAAAAAAGTTTTTTTTATGTCCTCGACCCTCTGAAAATGGGAAGTCAGGTAAAATTGTTTTTGTTAAAGGTATGCAACAGGCAAAAGGAGGCGTGGCGAATAATATTTGAGTATTCCAGCTGCTAAATGTGGCCGATGAGCTTTAACAGCTGCTGAAACATAGTTGATGCAAACAGTATCAGAGTTATTAGGTCAGACATCAGACAACACATAAAAAAGGCAGTAGTACAGCTGTCATCTGTTTGTAAGCAGCTGCACCCCGTGCTCAGGGTATTTTATGGCCGTGCATTGCTGATGTATTAGCAATTTCATAAAAATACATAAAACGCTAGACGAACGCGGCCTAATAGCAGCTAATCAATGGGCCTTTGCATCACGGTCTTAATGAATTTTATACTAGTTAGCTGAGCCGGCACATCCTCATGCGCTGCACTCACGCACGCGCTGCGGTGCGCTGCCCCTTATTACAATCGTGTTAGTTTTGATGAGATGTTTATGGTTGTCTAACATGATAGCCGGCCACTCGGACTTGTATCAAATTGTATCTGGAAAGCTGTCCATGCGGGCACCATTCGCATAATTAAGCTGTAAAAGTAATTGACGCTTAAGTGGCCAACTTTGGAGTATAATTTACAGTCGGAACGACTGAATCGGGTCCCGCTCCAGAGCTCTGGCATCAAGTGGACAGACATCGGCTCGCATTGCCACATCATTTTTGCCAATCATTACAATAAAATCAAATGTCAGAGCGCCAAGCCAAACAGTAGCCGAACTAAGTTTCTGCCCAACAAAAATAAAAAAAGAGCTCGTATTATATGGAAAAATTTCGAATGCATTTTATGGACTTTTTACGACTTGAAACTTATGTGGCGGGCGCGACAAGGGCGAAAAATTCGAGTCCAATAAAAAGCCACCCAGAATAGATGTAGCCAATGAAGAGCATAACAAACGACATATAAATATGTATCTGTGTATCTACGAGTTTGCTTCAGTTGCCGATTTTATGAGCTCGACAAAGAGCCGGACAAAAGGTTCGTCGACTGCCGCGCAGGGGTGGGCGGGCGTTTGCTGCTGGCGCTACCTTGTTATTGTTGTATGGTGCCAGTTGTTTGAGTTTTGCCAAAACTAATAAAATTAAATTGAATTGCTTAAAAATTGCCAAAAATGAGGCAAAGTGTCAAAGGGGGCCAATGGGCCAATGAGCCATCGGCGCCACAGCAGCCAAATGGTTATGAGTCCGACTCTCAGTGCGCGCCTCTGACCCGCTGGAGCCCAGGCCAAGGTGGAGCTCGAGTGGGCTCCTTTTTTGAGACACCCGTCCCCTGGTGGTTGGCAACGTGCGCGCATTAAGGCATCTTGACTGGAATTGAATATTGAGTCCGGGATCTTACGGCAATGTAAGAGCGAAATCCCCAAATTCAACGGAAAACCGAAATGTCTAATACACTTAACAAGTTTCGCATTCAGAAGACATGTATAATTTGCATTTAAGTGAATGCTCTTAGAGAAACTGTGCTGAAATTTACGATATTTGTTTAAAGATAGAGCTATCTATACATAAATAATATATATGTATATGTTGCTCTTCTTGGACTTTATTATTTATTGAAGAATGTAGAGCAGCTGACTCTGATATACATTGAAGGCCTGGAAGCCGTGTTGGCTTGCTGCTGTCTGCCTCGATTGGGCTGCGCTCGGCGTCGACAAATTGAATCGCGTTGATTGCCAGGAAGGCTGAGACGCGCCAGCTTATCCCTGCTCCAGCCGCAATTTTAATGCAATTAAGTGCAAATCAAAGTCGACGTCGGCGCTGATATATACATACATATACATATATATGTTCTTAATATCCTCACCGTTGATGGCAAACACATCAGCGAGACCATAACGAATTTACAGCCAAATCCAATCAACTGCATGAAAACGATATCATCAAAACTGTTTACTGCACACACGCGGCGTATGATAGATATGAGTCCCCATGCCGGCATTCAAGAGCAATATGTGAGTGACACTCGACGATATGGGAAATGCACTATGCGAAAGTTGTCAAATGCAAATGCAATGGCAAAATTTCCATAATTAGTTGAACGCCTGATGCGATATTTTATGTATGCCACGCATATGGCAGGCAATTTAATATTTGACCACAGCCGTACATATATAAATATATGTTTTTTAATTTAGTTAGTAACGCATAAAAAAAGTTGGGGATGGAAAAAATGTATGCAATCAAATGTTAAAAAATACTAAAAGTTGCGTTCATCCTTTTGAAAATACGTATTTATGCCTTTTATTTATGTTTTGCATATGTATTTGCGAACAGTTCAATCAATCAGCATGTCAGTGCGTGGGCGTGGCCGCTGGGCAATCAAGCGGCTGATTCATTTATTATTTTGTCAGCTGTGAAATATTATGAAATTCTCTAAATCAAATAACCGCAGATCACAGCAGCAAGTCAAAGCCCGACAAAGCTCAACTCTTTAAATTTGCAACTATGTAAACTTGAAGTGCTTCAGTCGGTGGCCATCGCATGGCATGGCATGGCATGGCATGGATGGGATGCTTGGCGCAAATTAGCATAGCCTAATTGAACACAAATGGCATCCTATTTCCAGTCAGCCAGTGGCACGCCTTTGCCAGCAGCCATGAAACTGATACCCACTCGACTCCAATCGACTTGACAGGACGCGGTGCGGCGCGACTGTCGCAGCAGCTCTCTCCCACTCTCGCCTTCTCTCCTCCGCACTCTTCAGCAAGGGATGTGGCGTCCGTTTGCAATTTATGGGGCCACAGACGACCCGCAACGGAGGGCAGAGGGATAGAGAGAGAGAGAGAGAGGCGGCTGTAGGCGGGGTCGGGTGGCCGTTGGCGAAGGCTATTTCTGACTTTTGAGTAATCAAATCGAAACCGAACCGTTCACAAACCCAAATGACTCTCTTTGGTGCGCTTATTATGATATATGGTCAATGGGCACTGAGCACTACTCAGCTCAGCTCAGTGCAGTTCGGTAGAGGAATTGGATAGTGAAGTAGTCTGCGGTCGTCTGGGAGTCTGAAATTGGCATGCGCATGTGTATTATATATTGCATTTGCATTGACGGCCCTTTCTGATAGACCAAGAAATTTGTAAATGATTGGATAGTAATTAAAATGTGACTCGACAAGCACTCAACTCACATCGCAATTCGAGCTAGGATTAGACATACGAAACTCCAGAGAGCAGAGAGATATACCCACATATACACACACGCACACCCTTCATCGATTGACAAGCTGGCCTGCAGCCTTTACTCTTACTTAAACTTTTTTTGTTTTTCATTGTGGTGCCAAATGAAAAGTTGGGGGAATAAATTGGTTCGAGTAAAGCAAGTGCCACAACTCAGAACTCACGTTTTTCTCTGGCACGATGCAAAAATTTTTGATTGCAATTTTGTGTTTCTTTTGCTGCGTAGGTGTAATTCTTTTGCAATTCACCTTGTGCTCCACACAATCTGCCCCACTCGCTTTCCCTCCCCCTCTCACACAGACTCTGTTGAGATACCCGCCTGCCATCACGCATTACCATTGATTAACACACACTCGTCCAATCTTGGGGCTGACGTACGCAAACTTTTTGCACAGATTGAAATACAAAGTTTTTGCCAAGCTGCCGACTCGTCTCGCATTGTTTCCACTTATTTGGTCCTGCAGTCCTGCAGGTCTCCTCCCCCGCCCCAGCCATGATGTGCACACATATATACATTTATATATTTCATTCGTTTCTTCTTTCTTTCGCACGGAGAGCCTTACATGAAAAATAGATTTGCTCGTAGATGGCTGAAACTTGCGCTCAAAGCAGCTCGAGTGATATATTTTCATAAATCAGCCATAAATATTGAGCGTGTCATTGCCAGTTGCATAAGCCATTTTAAAGGCTTGCCTCAAAGGACGGGGGAGATAACTTGATATGTAGCTCATGCAATACAAATTTAATATACTGCCAGTCCTTTAGGTCATGTAGGTATTCCTCAAAGGGTCGATAAGTAATCTAATCACGCAACATAAATTAAAGACAATCTAGTGTAAATAGAAGGAGCTAAATAGAGCAATCAAAATTTGGTATACTTGCAGTAGGAGCTCAACTCAGGTAGATTTGAGTCACCGTTTCGATAAGTAATATTATAGTATGGAATAGAATAAGAATAGTATGGAAATTGCAGTAGTGGTAGTACATATATATATAAATATATTTATTTCTTTATTAGAGGTGGTAAACTATCGTTCAGACTATGGACACCATCGATGATCGAGCACTATCGTTCGCCCTACTATCGACAGTTTACCACCTCCACTGTCGACTGCGTCGTTAAATGAATCATTAAATATTTTATTTATACGCGAATGTAGTACATCAGATTCCAAGTAGAATTCGGAGTCTGAAACCAAGCCCAAAATTAAAAAGAAATCAAAATATCGAGTTTTTTGGAAATATTTTACAAGTTCAGGCGACAAGAAATTCGCGAACTAAGTTAACTGCCGGAAGTCATATAAGACTATCAACAACCCTTCAAATTTGGGCGATCATCTGAGCGAGTATTCAGGCAATTCGTCTCAACATGGCATACTATCGATTGCGCCCACTATCGATAGTTTACCACCTCTAATATAGATTACGCTCATTACATGAGCTGTTGATCCAGGTAGTTCACCTTGATGAGCTCTTTTATTATTATTATATTAAGTTATATTATATAATATTAATTATTAATTATTAATTACTCCATCAGTCCTTAATTCCAAAGTAAGCAAACAGCGCACAGATAGTGATCAAATATATATGTATATGGCTTTAAGATAAACTTCATAAGCCAAACTTCAGCTCAGTGCAGCGTTCGCTTTTTTAGTTTATGTGTTGAGTCAACTTTTAGGGGAGCTGCGTTTGACAAACGCACCGAGAAGAAGAAGAGTTCCAGGCGAGGTGCATATAGAAGTTAGCGGGCGGGTAGGCGTTAGCTGTTGGCTAATTAAAGCCAAATGTGGGCCAGCAGAGCGGCCTTTGCGCAGTCGTCTAAAGTTGTGTTGTTTTGTTTTGTTCAGTTCCGATTTGCTTTTTATATTCTTTTTCTCTGTTTTTATATGATTTTATTTTGTGCTGCAGTTTGCAAGCAGAGGCTCAACTTTTGAGCTCAACTCCATGGAGTAACATTTTTAATGGACCAAGCATTTTAATTACTTTGCCAGCGCAGTGTGTGTCAGTAGGCGAATGAGTGAGTCTATCAGTGAGTGTGTCAGTGTGTGTGTATGTAAGGCTGTGTGTGTTTGTGTGTATGCTTAAGCTAGTGGAACATAATTACTCGTCTCTAGTGCAACTCCCGGAAGTCAGCGCCAGCCGCAGCTTCGCCGGAAAGTATGCTGCAGCGGGTGAGAAACTTGCCATAAAATTATTATATGGCAAGCAGAACATATCAAGCCATATATTTGTTGAATGCATACACAAACAGAGAGATAGCGATAGATATGTATACACGCATATATGTATATATACATTTATATATGTATCTTTATGGGAGTGAGCTGCTGCTGAAAAATCAACGCGCCGCATTTAACTTTATTTTTGTCGAGTTTGTTTGGATTTTGTTGCTAATTAATTGCAAGAGAGCTCGAATAGACTTCGTAAATTTAAATTGCATGAGCAAATATTTAGTAGTCGTGCGATAATTAAGTGAGTATTGTGAAAAATGTATACGTGAATATTTTATATATAGTCTATATAAATATAGTATATGTACATGTAAATGCAGTCCATATATACATATCGTACATGTGTACACATATGCAGTGCACACTATATAGATATTCATATAGGTATATTCATTTTCATTCATAGTAAGAGGCTCTGTAATTTGGCATAGCCGCTTTTATATCCTAGAGCTCATATGCTAGTTTCTGTAGGCATTTCATGCGCATTTTATTTCGCAGAGGGAATAAGTGCAAAAGTTTTTCGTTCAAGTTAAGCAATGTAAAAAAAGTGGAGCATGTTGTTCATAAACAAAAAACAAGTGCATATGAAAGACAAAACATTTTCGAGCACTCGAAGCTGATGAATGATCTGAAAAGTAATTTAAGTCATATATTAAATACGAATTTGTGTAATTAATTAATAATATAAATTTGTGCCTACACCATTTGGACACTTGCTCAAATTGATTTGATTCCTCTCTGACTCTGTTGGTTGATTCTCCATTTGAATATCATTAAGATACCTATTTGGTGCCCATTAAACGTCAGGTGACAAAACTGACTTGCATTATGCAGGAGAGTAGTCATAGCTCGAGTGTGAGCCAATGCGCTGAGCGATTATCTCAAAGGGATTGGCTATCTGATTGCCGATAGCCATTCTCGTGTGCGTAGGTGTGTGAGCCACATACTAATATCACTTTTCGCTGGTGCACACCTGCACAGGTGGTCTGATTGTACACATATGGAGCGGAGCCGAAGCGTGAACTGCTCATAAAATATTTGTCAGCGAGTGGGGTCCTATTTGGCATAACTTAGCAGTTAAGGGCCACGCCCACGCCCACGCTGCTGTCAAAGGCGGGGCGAGGGCAATTAAAGTCAAACTGTGTACATAAGAAGTCGGCAGTTGCTGCCTGCCGGTCATAATGATTCACGGAATCCATTTGAGGCTAAGCAAACACAGAAAGCTACAGGCAAATGCGACACACGGCCAAACCGGATGGCAGACAGACGAGCTGGCAGACAAACAAATATTCGATTGCCCCGCGGCTACTTGTGCTATTGCCATTTTATTTACACAGACCGCTTTGGCGCTTTTCATTTTGAAAAATTAAAGCGCAGCGAGCTGTCGACTGTGTGTGGGCGTGGGTGCGGGTGTGTGAGTGTGACTCTGGGTGAATAAGTGGGCGTGTGTGCTTAACGAGTTTTGGGTTACGCAAAGCCTAAAAGGAGGTAGCACGCTCTGCCCATGCAGTTCACACACGCAGCAGACTTGGCCGTTTGTCCATTGGAACTCATAAAAGTCCAACTATTATTCAATTTCAAATTTCTGGGCCGCAGCCACAAACCTTATTCACAGGCACTGTCAGGGTCTCCGTAGTGTGACCGAAAAAATATGCTGCGTGCCAGGACAACAGCTACGAACACTCAAAGGCTTCGGCTAACACTCCGAGCAGCCCGTCTTATTGCAGATCAAATGCAAAAGAGAAATATATAGAATCAGCCAACCAACCAAGCCATTTGTGGCACATTGTAGGCAGACGAAAGCCGGCCAGCAACATCTACCACAACAGCAGCAAACGCAAATAACATAAGCTCAAACACAATGCAGTCTGAATTGTCGGCACTCGAATACCCTATACTTTTATGAATGAGCTGAATATTTTTTAAAATTATTTGCTAAACTTGGAATCCAAAAGTTTAGATTTGAGTTGAATAAATCAAGTAAAATAAATAAATTACCCAGTAATAATTATAGCAGTCTTACCATGATATAACAATTTATGGCAGTATTCACTGTCTCGCTCTCTCTCTCTCTCTCTCTCTCTCTCTCTCTCTCTCTCTCTCTCTCTCTCTCTCTCTTGTATATATTACAGTTCTTAAATAACTTCAGGGCTTAGCAGAAATAGCCTACTTCCCAGCACTTTGCTTCATCACAATTCACGCTGCAAAAACACCTTCGGTCAGTGTATTGGAAAAGTGCACAGCATGCATTGTGTCTGTCAGATGACCTCAAAGCCAAATCCGCACCAGTATGCACTTTATGTCTGCAGACATCTGGCACTTATTTGGGCCCCAAAAAGTTTTTGTGTTTGACACAAAAATATTCATTGCAGGCAACCCACAACGAACGGGCGGCAGTCAAAGCCAAAGCCAACAACTATTGGCCATTTACTGGTTGCACCACATTCACACGCTCACACTTACACTCACGCTCAGACTCTCACACATGCAGTGGCAGATATTGCTAGAACTCCCTCTGGTTGCTTATTTTCAAAATTTTACTCACGTTCCCCAGTCAACTGTGCTCAGCAGCCAATGCTTCAGCCAGAACGAAAGTAAATGCGCTTTTTGTTCGGTTTTCAAGCAGGTGGTTAACAGCTTCTCGACCATGTCTGTGTTCGTTTCAATTGTTCCAGATACACTGCAAGCTGACCAGCTGACTGAAATCCATAGAAACTAAGCTTCTTTGAAAAATATAAAAAAAAAAAAAAACTACAATTCTCCCCAACAGATGCCGCATGCACAGGTCTGATTATTATTATAAGATTTTTCGTATTTCATGTGACATTCATGTTAATCTTCTAGGAATACAACATATGCGAACATTTCGTGAAGCACCTTGATTTGAGATTTCTACGAAATTCGAGCGCACTTGACCTGTAGCTGAGCTTCTTTCGATGCAAACATATGACCGTGTGGAATAAATCAATAAATATAGTTTTGCTTATAGGTGATATATGAGATCGGGCTGTTTATACTCTCATATATATATATATATATATATATATATATATATATATATATATATATATATATATATATATATATATATATATATATATATATATATATATATATATATATATATATATATATATATATATATTTTTTTTTTTTTTTTTTTTTTTTTGGCGGAGTTATCAATTTAATTAAATATCGCAAAAAACACTCAATGCAAATTGGGTATGCAATGTCAGCGATGCAGTTTTAAGCCTGCTGTCATTTAAGTGAGCCCGGACAGGCAGATCAACTGGCTGCTAGACAGTCACAGGTTGGCCTCCAGGCAGGCCCACGAGCCTGTTCCCGCTGTTTAAGCCCGGCCGAGTGGACAGTCGGCGAATAAATATTTACGGGAGTTTTTGTTAAATGAATCATGGCGGAGCTAATTTTTTGCAGTTGCACATGAAGAAATTTCGTATTCAAATTGTTGCCGTAATAATATGCTCACTGTCTAAGTTTGTTCAACTAACTAGTTCAAATTACTTTGTCAAAATATATAGAGCTCTTTGCTTACAGTTAATTAATATCAGAACGTAGTTGAATAGGTGAAATGTAATTTATATGTGTCCATAGAAAAATAACTGTCTAATTAGAAGAGTTTGTGCACAAAATGTTCAATTATATTCAATATGCAACTCAATTACATAAATTTGTTTTCGTTTCATTAAATTTGCAGCCGATGTTTGGACTTAAAGCATCACATGACACCGTCGAATATTTGTTCAGTGTGGTTGCCAGCACCACAGTAACACCTGCCCAAGTTCGCAGCACTTTTGTGTGTGGCAGGCAGCATGTGAAAATGCAATTAAGCTGTAAATATGGGCTTATATATATATATAAATATATATATATATATACAACGAAATGGCACTCTGATTATTTGGCAGGATAACAGAAAAAGGCAAAACAAAAAATAAATAAGAAAAAAAAAAAAAAAAAACACATTAAAAATTTGGAATATCATAATCGATGCACAGGCAACCAAGCTGCAAGTCACAAGACAAAAGAGCAAGATAAAGAAACTTGCGAGGCTGAGCTGGGCTGAGCTGAACTGAACTGAAATGAGAGCTAACTAAGTAAGTTAGTGATTCTTTGCAACTTTTGATTGAGAGGTAATTATTATAATTGCAATGATGAAATACAGTTACACGTTACAAGTTACAGTTATTGCATTTACATCAGACTATAGATTATACTCAAGCTGAGACTACTTTGATGGAGATTCGTTGGATGTTTCTCAAATGTTATCTTTTATTAAAGTGCAGTAGAGCCAACGGGTCTGTCTATTGTCGTCATCCTTAACCGTAGCTAAATACTTGTAATGCTAATATTATTGAAACGTAATGCCGCTGCCTCGCCTCGCTCTGATAGATGTCAATGTCAAGTAAATATACTGCCTATCATTGGCAATGACGTGCCATCTACGGCCCACCATTCGTATCATTCGCTGTCAACATTTTGCTTGTGCTGTTGGTGGTGCTGCTGCTACGACTCCTGCTGCTGCGGCTGTTGTAGCCTTTAGCTGAAGTGACACGCTGCTGCAGAGCAACCATCAACTTGAGCTGATGCCTCATAAATGAATGTATCTTGGCATCGGGATGACACGGCTGGAGAGCTCTCAGACTCCGTCCGGGCCGTGACTGACTTGGCAACTGTAAACGAGTCATAAATACAAGTACATGCTACAGCATTTATGTATATCTCTCTGTGTGTTCGTGCTACGATTCATAAAATATTAAATACTACTTGTGCTTGCAGAGGGCTGCGAAAGGCAGCGAATGGTAGCCCAAGCAATGTTCAAATTAAATGATGCCAAATAATGTGATTATTGCTCCGCCTCGTTCTCCTTGCCGTTGTCGTTCTCCTTGTCGTTGTCGTTGTCATCTCTGCGCTCTGCTGAGCTGAGTACAATGACTAGGCTGCACTTCAATCTCCTGACTGATGTTGCTGCCGACTCCACTTGGGCACGCCTGATTGAGCACAAACACTCACACACAAACACACGTACACGCTCACCATAATGCGGCCATGAGCATGTGTATGTGCACATATTTTTATGATTTTTACCGCCTTGCCGCTTTTCCAATATCATATACCCTCTTTTCGAAGAATATGGGTATATTGGGCTTGTGTAAAAGTAAGCAACAGAAAGAAGCAAGAAGAAGTCCATAAAAATGATATATTCCTAAGCAGTACAAGAACTTCAGTCAATTCAGAAAATAAAGAAATGAATAGAAAATGGAAATTTTAAATCGAAGAATATAGAGATATATTTAACATGTGTATTGCAATAAGTATTTTTCTGTGGTTATTTTAATTTTATACTAATGATATCAATAAAACTTGATTAGGATAACTCTATGTCGTATATGGCCGAGTAGAGTGCCCTATATTGTTTATCCTTGTGGCTGACTCATATTGTACTACATATAGACATTAGCCAATGAGGAGGAAAATCAAAAGACAAATGACAAGGATCTTTTGAGTCTCGCTGCTTTCGCCAATTAGGTGCCTGGTCATGTGCATTGTGCATATTGCAGTGCACCCACATATCTTACATAATCAGGGTCCTAGACTAATTAAACACGCACACAGCCATCAACAGCGCACACCACAAATCCAACATCTTTTTCAACAGAAGACACACACACACATACGCACAGCATGAACGGCGGCAGCTACAAGAGCTCAACGGGTCATTTCGCAATTAAGCTGCACTCGCAGCAGCATCAGCAGCAGTAGCGGCAGCAGTGGCAGCATTTCAGCTATGTATCCGTATCTATAGCATTCTGTTACTCCGATCCGAGCCCGTAACCCGACCCGTCTTCCGCCTGATGATGATGAATGAGTTAAGCGGCCGTTGCCTTGTAGCCCATCTAATGAGATACTTTTTCTGCGTAAATGTGGATGCTGGAGTATTGGAATGATAAAGCAGCGAGCGCAAAAGAGAGACAGATAGCGGGAGATAAAAACAGAGAGAGAGAGAGAGAGAGCGCTATGTGCAGCAGCACGTCATGCGATGTTTCGTCTCAGCTCATCTCATCCCAATTGCACTCTAACTACGTAATCTATGGCATGCCATCGTCTATGTGCATTTGTATCTTGAGCTATCTGCTATCCGAGTAGCTACACACACACACACAGACATGTATACCACATGCGTGCCCGGGCACTAATTGCGTCTAATTGAATTGCAATTGACCGTGAGTTGGCGTATTTTCCACACGTTTTTACCAACCGACCGACAGAGCGACCGCCAGCGAAGACTCGGATGCTTAATGAAGATTTACGCAGCTGCTTTGATTTGTGTCAACAGTGCGACGCGACGGCAACGGAATAGGAGCGGCATTTCGCTAGATACACATTCAGGGCTTCAGTCAATCATGCAGCAGTGGCGCCAGTGGATTGCCGATTGCAAAGCAACAACAGCAACAACAGCAACAACAGCAACAACAGCAACAACAACAATAACAACGTGGACTATGGCAGCCGAGTACCATTAAAATTCCATTCATGAACAATAACAAGTGGAGTAAATTGATCAGATCAAATTGCCTTTCGTATCAATTCAGATTATTTGCACATTATTTCAGCGTGAATTCGAATATAATAAACTTAAAATAAATTTTTCTTATATATATATAAACGTATAAAGACTGTTCTAGTAGATCAATAGCCTAACCTCTAATTGATTTTATTTTCTATTTTTGTCTAAGTATAAACAGCAAAAAGTTAAATATATCCTGCCTTAATGGGGATATTGATCTTAGCTGGGCTGTGATTTATGTTCTTATGAAGAGATTAACTTCATTCTCCTTTTAGTTTTGACTTTGGGAATCGTAGAGCATCTTTCATCCGACTTATTTGCCGCCCATACCTGCACCCCCGCCACCTCCTCCGCCTCCTCCACTTCCTCCTGCGCCTTTGCCGTCTTAGCCATTGCTTTTATTGTCATTATTCTTTTTGGCAGCTGCTTCGCCAACCTGGCCGCCGCCACGCCCACCCCGTCCACCTTTTCCAGATCCATCTTCGCCATCTTGACCTGCACTCCCACCACGACCTCCACCGCCAGCTCCACCTGCTCCACCCTTACCCCCGCCACCTCCTCCTCCACCGCTTCCACCGGCTCCACCCTTGCCACCGCCGCGTCCTCCTTCACCTCCAGCACTAGGTCCCCCTCTTAAGCGATCTGTGCTGCCAGCCATACCCAAAAGTTGAATTTTCAATTACTTGGACAGAAAACACAAACTGTAACAATATTTAATGTTGATCGAGATATTTTTAATTTTGAATTGCAATCGGAGTTGGCAAGTTGAGCTCTCAGATATTTTTATTTAATGCCTATAAACAATTAGTTATTAATTATTATACTGAAGTCCCATCACGCTAAGCTGACTTCTGTAATACATCTGATTTTTATATTAATTATGAAATAGGTATATTATAATATGGGTTTGCAATACAGCTTTAAATTCCCATGAATTTGTACTTTGACAATTCTTATTTTATGCTGAAGTGCTGATATTTAAGAGAGACAATCAGAATTCGTCACCACAGTTAAACGCCTTTTCTTTTCGCAAATTAACAACTTATACGGCCAAAAGTTTCGCCAACAAAGTTGGGCAAAAGTTGTCAAGCACCTGGCGCCCCACCTTCATCGGGCTCGACACAAAGTTGCTCGTTTTGTGGCTGAGGGCGTCTTAAAGAAAATATGAAAAATCGATTGGGGAAACAAAAAGTTGGAATCTTTTCAATTTTATGCTGCGCCCGTCTTGTTGCTTTGCTGCATTCAAAATTTATGTTTACAACTCGCACGCAAAAATAAAAATTGTATTTTTATGTCGAACGCGGAGAGAATGAACACTTTTTCAGGCAATAAAATAAAATATTGTTGCAACGCTGAGCGGGCTAGAAAACTGTCACTGATATGTCAAACTAACAAAATATAAAACGGACATAAACAAAAATCAGGCCAAACATAGCGCCACACGGCCACAGAGACAGCTGCAGGACCTCGGTGTCAGTCGAAGTGGAGAGCAGCCATACTCCAGCCACAGCCAGGACAAATATTTAAAGTTATCTGTGGAAACTTGGCAAGTGGTCGGTCGTATGGCAAGAACATGAGGGGGCAAATTTGCCAGCGGCTGCGTCACTGCTCCTCACTTGTTTGTCTTTGCTTAATCTTTTGATAGAAATTTGTATAGCAAAGTTGTACTTTGCCTTCGACCCCTGCCGTCTCCTATGCCGTCTGCCGTCCTACCGTCCTACCGTCCTGACTTGCTGCCGTCTCTGTTGGTTTTGTTGTGGAAAGTTTTGTGCATTATTTTCCCAACGAACAGCAACAACAATTACTTGGCACACGCTGTTTTTCTTGCCATTGAACTGAGCAGGTGAGATGAGCTGTGCGAGGTGTGCGATGCCAGTTTAGCTCATTTCAGGCTAGATCTAGCCTACTTGTACTAGGCTCTAGGCCTAGTTTGATTGATAATAAATCGATGGGATGGAATAGCCAGAAATTGAGGCAGACTATGCAGAAGTCCTAGTCCTTGAGAGAACTATTGAACCATTTTTATAAGCATATTTATAAGCTATTCCTTTTCAAACATATACATTGAGCAGCCTAATGTGGCAATCCCATTTAGCTCTGCGTGTTTGTTATATATCTGTTCGTATGTCTGCCTATATCTGTCTCTCAGTCTGTCTCTCAGTCTGTCTTTCCTGTTGCCTCTCTGTCTGTCTTTGCTTCAAGGGACGCAGTAGATCTACAGAATATCTCAACATGTGAGCGCGCCTTAGTGATTGAGTGAAAGTCGCCCAATATGAGAACAGGAGGAGGAGCCCTGATGGGGGTCAGTCGTGCAGTGCAGTAAAGTGAAGTGAAGTGAAGTGCATGTTCGCTCAGCTAAGCATTAAAGAAAGAGGAAAAACTGGGAGGAAATATTTTAAGGAAATACTTAGAAGAAATACTTCAATGAAACAAAAAAAATATTTAGAAGTAATACTTGACAGAAAAGCTAGAATATTCGCAGCACCTAAATCGCTATTCCAACATTTTTGTTCATACCTTTTAGCATCTACAATCCAACTTATTTCGGAGCTCAACAGCTGACAACACTGATTTAAGGTGCAGCTGGAGCTAAAATTCGTAGTGGATCAGCATCATCTTCATCATCGAGTTATTGTCATCATTATCGCCCAGCTGCCTTGTCAGTGCATCTGCTTAGTTTGAGCTCCTCGTCTTATAATTTACAATCATGTCCTGCGAACTTTGATCCTGATTTACACACTGCGAATGCTGATGTCTGCATTTGTTTTGTACCCACGCCCACACGTGCTCGACCGTCCTTTGTGCCTCTTGTTATTTACAACATGCTCGAAGTGGCGGCAGCAACAGAGTTAATTTAGTGCCCCAGTGGACTTCAAGGGAAGCACAAGGCTATGGAGCGTATACTTAATAATTGGATGGTCAACCATTTATCTATATAATTATACGTGCCACACGTGACATTTGATTCGATTGAACACTGAGCCTAAACGTACTTTAATAATAAACCTAGCTACGTATGGAAACTGTGAAGTATTCATTTCAGAAATCGCAGTTCTTAAAGATAGTTAGTTAGTTCTATCAGCAGTTATACCTACATATATATTAAATGCGTTCGAAATGACGGCACAATCGCAGTTTAATTAGTTCACCTCTTGATCTTATCGCCTCGCACTAAGCCACAAATGGGCGCCTGCATAATTATAGGTAACCAAATTATGGCATTTGGCTTATGAATAAAGAGAAATGGAAATTGAATGAAAACCGTCAGTCGGGCTGAAATCGGAGTAACAGGACTCGAATTCAAATTTGAATTAATGTACACAAAAAGAGCCTAATAATAATAAGTTACTTAATTACTTATCAAAATATTTTATATTCATAAGAATAGAAAGTAATTTATAGTTAAAATTATTCCTTAGGAATATGTCAAGAGGTTCAGCCCTTTACCCATCAATTTTCATTTGCGACGAGCAAAATATATACTCTAAGTTTAATACTAAAAAGCCAAATTCGAAGTCGAATTATTAAGAAAAGGTTTTACCTTTTAGCACCCAGGAGCGGAACATGGAGTCCCGCCTCTAGGGCCTGCCAGTTAGAGGGTTAACTCAAGAGCAGCTGCCACACAAATGAGAGTCTTCTTTATAATACAAAACTCTTTGTTTTATAACCTAATATTCATTAAGGGTGTATATGCATATATTCCCTATACTTGTCGGCTTAGCTCCATTTCCCCAATGGATCAGCTGCGAGCAGTAGCAAGTTCCAGAGAGCTGTGTATTCCTCTTGCTTGAATCCATTTCGTGGCAATTGCTTTATGTCCCAGCATACTCATTTAATTCGCTTAAGTGGAAAGCACTTCTGCTGTCAACTTTCACTAACTAGCGCAAGTTTTTTATTTGACATTAAAATGCAAAATTAATTTTGGCCAATTAATCAGAGACACCATCTCATACAGTCACATTCGCCCCTCCACACACACACACACACACACACACACACACACATACACACACACCCAACCGTCCAACTTTTAGTCAGAGTAAGACCCGTTGAGCCCGACAACGCTTTGCTGCATGCCCCGGAGCGCGATTGTCAGTGAACTTTCACAAGTTGCAAGTGGATGGAAATTTTCATTGCAATTAAATTTAGCACAGAAAAGGCTAAAAAAAAAAGAGAAAAATCACGCAGAAAAAAAATAGAAATGTCGTGTAGCTGTCAGTGGCAAAGAGTGAAGTGCTCGCCAAAATGTTGCCGTTTGCATTGCCACTTAAACACACATAAAGGCAGCGACAGATGGGCGGTGCAAGCCCACACACACACACACAGAGGCACACACACACGTGCCCTTTCGGACGTCGACACACAAATCGAGTCAAGTTGAATAGGCGGAAGTAGAGCAAGAAATGCGATTGCCAAATTGAGTTGAAGGTTTCGCTTGACTGTGTTTTGTTTGGCCAACTCCGTTAGCTCAGTTGCGTCCTTTGCTGTCTCATAGTAACAGCCGCAGTGCCAGTTCCAGTTCCAGTTGCAGTTGCTGGCTGGCTCTGGCTCTGGCTCTGGCTCTGGCTGTGGCAGTGGCATTCGCTGTCGCTCTCGCTGTCGTTGCCGTTCAGAAGGCACTTGGCACTTTGCTGCAATTTTGTAGTTTTGATAAAATTTCGCAAGCATATTAAAAAGTTTTGCGCAACTTCGTTTTTACTTTTGCACATGCCATACGGCCACTGGAGGCGCGCTTGCCACGCCCCCGTACCACACATGCCACTGACAGGCAAAATCGGAAGCTGGGCCCGCCATGGCTTGTTTGCTACCAAAAAATAACGAAAAAAAAAAAAAAAGAAAATTTTAAAACTAAAAAAATGAAAAAAAGAAAAGTGCCAGCGGCGCACTTTGCTTTTCTATTTAATTTTGCAGCTCAAAGGCTGCACAAACTAAATAGAGAGCATAAGGAGACACTATGCTTGATGGAATGCTTCAGCGATCTTTCGCTGTCACTGCGACTGCCAAATTTTGCTGGCACTCAAAACTATAGAGGAAGCCGAACAATGCAGCATTTAAATAATAAATATGCCCTAAGAATTTTGTAATTTTATGCACATAAGTTCATTAATAATAGCTGCGAAATTAACTTCAATGCAAACACGCACATAAACTGCGTTCGTTATATTTGTATGTATATGTAAATTCCAGAGAGAGCGCGCTGGTTTATTTATTTACAATATTGTTGGGGCTTAGACGGCATTTATGTGAATTCAGTTAAATATTTACTATGGCAGCTGCAGACCAACCGAATATTGCAATTATCGTTGCGATGCAACACGTTGCCTGTGCCAATTAAAACCAATTGAGTGTAGCATATTTTCGGGCGCAATTTTTCGCTGTTGCTTTATGCGAATTTAATGCAGCGGTATACCGGGTATGTGTGTATGTGCATGTGTGTGTGTGCTAGTGAAAAAAGTTATATTTTACATTGCAAATCAAGCAATCATGCAATATTGAATAAGCAACGCCCAGTTACTGTCATCACGCCTCGGCCGCCTGATTTCCCTGGAGGCAAATGCTTTAAACGAACCACAAATCGATAGCTTTAAGGATCGGAAGCCATCGAAACATGTCCACATACAAGTAGATGAAGCTATCTGTGCAGGACAGGCAGAAGTGTAGTCAAAGTGTTGACCCACTTGACCAACGGACTCAACTCTTTCTGGATGCCCCTTCCCATTATGCCCGCTGAAGGGTCTGTGATTGCTCGAGAGATTGTTATAATAATGGCAAAATTTAAGCACATGCAAACACAATTTAGTCATTGTGGAGTCTAAAAGCTGTTGACTGCTCAAGATTCAACATTGACGGCACATTCAAGTCCTATTGAGCCGCACGAAACATGTAAAATTTAATATGCAAGTGTTTGTTGTGCTCGTCAATTTACAACATCGACGCAAAAATTCTTTAGAGTTTCGGCTTTGGCTGATAAATGTTAACGGCCATTAAGAACTGCATTTTTTGATCGGGCCGTAAATTACGTTCTATTGTGCTGATTCACGGGTCTAAACTATGCGGACTGCCATTGACATCCTCCAGGAAACGCACACGCACGCACACACATTCATTTTTATTGTCTGCAGCTCGTCTGCATGTGTTGTTGGGGAAAAATAGTGGAGTCGCCGCTTCGTATATTAGTTAACTGGTGTGGTTATGCGTTCTATGTCGCACTCACACACACACACACCCACACGCGTGCAATAAAAATGATTGCATTGGCAAACGCTGACAGGCTGAAACGCGCGTAGCTGCCTGCATGTGATGGATGAGTTTGAAGCTATGAGCCAGATGGTATATTTCAAATACCAAAGCTCAACATACGCACCACACACCAACACACTCACACACACGCACACTTGCAGGAGAGTCAAACTTGATGTGCTAAAAAATGCATTGAACAGAAGAATGAGTTACGTTCCCTCGCAGAGTCACGAGTTTTTATTGAAATTGAATTGTTGATAAGTTTCGTCAACAAAACGTTTGGCCAATTCGTACATGGAATGGCATAAAAAATGCATATCAAATGGACCTCATCCACACATGTGTGCCGTAATTGATATGTATGCAGTGTCGCTTAAAATGTGTAAAAATGAAATAGTTGTAAAGGGTTAAAGTGAGGAAATTGATCAAAATTCTATAGGAATACCAAAATATGTTATTAAAGTTTATAACTTTGACATTCAAAGTTATTTTGTTTTGTGAGTAGTCTAATCATTTATATGAAATATTTTCACTTTGAATCATATAAACAAGTTTACATGTTCGGACTATCCCGTTAAAATAATGACTAAATATAGTAAATAATAAATATCCGCCTGAGATGGAGAAAAATGGCATGAGGCTTGGTAACCGCAACGTAAGCTTACCTTACGTTTTAGTACACCAACTGACGGGCTGTTTGCAGTTAGTAGAGGAGCCTCTGACCACAAGCATTTGGCAATTCATTCGTTTACTAGAGCTCGATCTGGTTGGCAGCAACAAATGTTGCCAGCGCTGACCCACAATTCGTTTAATTTGCGGCTACTCACACACACACACACACATACACATACACACACACAAACAAGGATAGACAGGAGTGGGCATGTACAGAAATCGACACACTTAACAAAAATTGCTGTAACCCACATCGAACCAAGTGGCATCAACATGTTGCTAACCCACAGTGCCACATCAAAAGCCGAGTAGGCACGAGTGGCTAGAGAGCGCGTTTGCGCAATGGCTAGAAGCGAAAGGCGAAAGGCGAAAGGCGAATGGCAAATGGCGAAAGGTGAGTGAGGCGAGAGCGGATGCTGCAGAGGCGGCTGCACTGCCCTATTATTCAATACAATTACAAATCTCTCAATTTGCTTCGAGTGCGCGAATGTTGGCTGTAAAACGCCTAATTCATGTCTCCGTTAAATGAGCCAAGTGCAGAAGCCGAAGCAAGGGCTTTAATTACCCAACCAGTTGTTGTTGCTGACTGCGCTGCGATCAGACCTGGATTGCATTGCCAAATGGATTACAGTGCAGACTTTAACCCATTTGCGTTAAGTGCCCACGACTGCTAATACCATCATCATCTCGGAACAATTGCGTCTGCGAAAGCCAAATGATGCACATAAAAATTTGTCAAATTATACCAGAGCTTGAGTGTAACCAACTCGCACGTAGCGATCCCACCTGAAGTGCCAAATTGTCTGTCAGGCATTAATCAAGACAACGCAGAGCAAAAACACCGAGCAACAGTCGTCGAGGTGCTCCCCGGCAAATTGATGTGCCGCAATTAATCGTGGCGCCTGTGGAATTGGCAATGGCTTTAAGAATACAATTCGTACATTTTGTTAGCCGACTGCAATTTGCAGCCCATTTAAATTGCTGAGGCCAAAGTTCAAGGTAGCCGTAGCAACTTTTGACAATTCGAGAATCAGCTATGCGATACGATTTCAAGTGACGTCTCTCAAGCATAGGCCCTGCGCAGTTTGTCAGTTACACAATTAATTAAATCGCAGATGGACATGATTGAAATTCGAGCCCACCTTTAAACACTTGACACGTATACATAATTTGCTCATAATTGGCTGGCACCTAGCCGTATCCTGTTAGCTTCAGGGGACACAATCCTCCCAGCTGCTGCGTCTATTAGTATTAGATGAACATTTTTATTTCGCATATCCCAGGCTCTTAGATGTTGCTACGAAACGGCCAGTGGATTGCCGCCCTTTTTCTATTAATACCCTACACAAATAAAAACAAAATACCTTATTCAGGTTTTGTCTAAATGTTTGTTCTTGTGGATAAATGTTTCCTACATCTAAAATTCATAAATAGAAATGTAATTCTCAAATTTGTATCTAAAATTCGTGTATAAAAAAAAAGTAATTTAACAATTGTTCAGCCATGCTTCATATCTAATTTCAATTTGTATTTCTTTTTGAAATTTGTTGACCTTTGTAAAACGTTTTTAAAATAGTTTCTTTCTTGTGTAAATATAAATTAAAATATTCAAAAAAAAAAAAGTTGGGCATCTTTGGGCAAGGCAAAATCGACGTTGACACGTTTGCTGCTCTTTGTAATCCTCCTCCACTTCTTCTTGGTTTCCCTCTTATTATTTGATGTCCTCTTTTTTTGTATTTATTTTTTCGCTTTACTCTTTACGCATTATTTATGCACTCTTTGAGCGGCTTTGTCGCCAGTTATTTGCAGCTGCCTGTTTCGACAGCTCTTTGTGCTTTTGCTGCCAATACCAGTAGACGTCTATACGCCTCCACACACTCACACACCCACACACACACACGCAAAGCTGCCTTTTACTAGAGGATTTGGTCGGTAATCGTTAGCACTGCGTTTTCATTGACTTCATCAAAGTTGGATGCTAGGATTGATCGATCGACTGATTGATTAATTGACACTTTGCACATTAATTAGCTGGCTGGCCGCTGAGCCAGTCAAGTAAACAAAAGACCATAACAACCGTCGTTCAATACTTTAACATGGCCTTTCGCTTAAAGCGCGACAATGACCAACTGGCTTACCAGCTGTAGCGATTTGGGCCATGTTTGTATTATTGATGGACACTCGAAATCTGCTGCTTGTAGACTTTTGCCTCATTAGAAATTATGGCAATCTTTTTAGCAACCCTGCTGAGCAAATTTGCGGACGATTAATAAACTTATTACAACTTTGCCTATTTCCGCCCAAAGTGTTGATTAACAAACAGATTCACACTCTTACAACTTTGCCCTTGCATTTAATTAAAAAAGTTGTGCTTCCTTTTATTTATGGCATGTGATTGACACTGTCTCAATTACCATTAATAGAGTATATTTTCATTACTCTGTTCGACAAAATCATATTCAACTATTTTGCTTCAAAAATTACACTTCGTTTCCTTATTTGCTTTTGTATACTCATTATATTAATATTTCTATATATTACGACATACTTTGAATATACTTTTCTATATAAAGGAATAACTGATATATACCAGAAAAAACTCATAGAAAAACTCGGAGGAAAAAAGTTTGCAAAGTGCAAAAGTAAGCAAATTATTGATTTCTTGATAATGAATGGGTAACTCACAATGCAAATTAGAGAACAGAGAAAAGAAACAATAGCTTTCTCCTGATCGAAAATAATTAAGAGCAAAAAATGTATAGGAACATGGAATTCGATTTTCTATAAATTGAACCTTACCGTATATAGGCATTATTCTCATGCATGAAAGAATTTTGAGAAATATAATTAATAGGCTTTATATTTATGTATGTCTTTAGCAAGCATATTTTGTTTTGCAGCAATTTATTTCACAGCATATATTTGCAATAATAACATTGACGAAGAATTTGATGAATATTTCAACTGAAATATATCTTGAATAATGAGGTGGACTCAATTTCCGATATTAATTAGAGTCGACAAAAAACTATTTAATATGTAATACTTATTTTTTACTGTTAGTGTTTACTCACATGCAAAAATTAAACTATAATTTTTGAATATTTTCAATGATGCGCAAATAAATATTTGCAATCATATTCATTATATACAAAAATTTAATAAATCTGCCTGAATACATTTTTACAATTAACCGCAAAATCTTATTTTGTACACATGCGAATTCAATTGCTGCTGACAGTTGCGCGTATTCGCGCATTTATTTGTATACCCTGAACCCAATTTGAATGGGCAATCGGTCATATTAGCTTTGTCGGAGGGTATAAAAGAGGCAGAAGGAAGCGTGGCAGAGCCTGAAAAGTATATGTATTTTTCATCAGGGCGACGAACTTATAGTTAATAAATATTTCAATTTGAATATAATGAAAATCGAAATTCAGTTATATATATCGTACGATCTTGGAAGTAGAGAATACTGCAAACCCCCTCCCAAGCTTCTTTACAAAAGAATTGAACTTTTTGCACAGTGACTGAATATTAATCAGTTATATTTATTTATATTTATATTTTTTCTCTCTTATTTTTATTATATATTTATTTTATTTATTAATTTTGTATTTTATTTTTTATTTTCAACTGTCACACGTCTTTTATTTATCGATGCATTGAAACAAGCTGAGTATATTAAAGAGCACAGATCAGTCGGGGTTTAGGGTATCTCCTAGTCGGGCACCCCTGACTAGAGCTATCTGACTTGCTATTAACAAAATCTTAATTAAATTTGGGAGTGTCATTTATTTGTGGGACAATAAATAAATAAAATGAATTTAAAAAAAAAAAAAGAAGACAGAAAGCCAAGTTTCAGGCTAAGTCTTATATATTTTTAATATTGATTCCCTATTTTATCTAGTTATATAAGTTATGCTGAAGGGTACATGATAAACACTTCTGAAAGTTCTTCGAGATATAAAAATCTGTTTCCAGCAGTTTTCTGGTTTTATATTTTTATTGAAATTGAATTAAATTGACAAAAAAAAAAAAAAACACATTTTAATAAAAATAATCAGCTGAGAGTTGACATTTATCCAGCTGGCAAATAGCTCTAGGAGCAGGCCGTTTCTGACTTTCATGAACCAAATATTTTCCTTTGTCGTGGACATAAATAAGAAAATAAACGTCAATTGAGCTCAACTTGTGCGGGGAGGAGCTAAGTTCCAACTGGCAACTGATGACATATATCTTTTTGCTGTTATTGTTGATTCTGTTTTCCATTAAACAATTGATGCCTCAGTCCTGGGCTTTGCTTTGTCCTTGTCCTTGCTGCGACTACACATATAAATTATATTTTAATAAGAAAACAAACGAAGAATTCAATGGCGCCATAAAGCATAAAAAGACGCTGAAAAATACTTAAGCACGTGCGTGTTCTGCTTCCCCTGTGTGCGTGCGTCCATGTGGCTGAGAGTGCGTGTGAGTGTGAGCTGGAAAAAACAATAAGCGTGTGCTTGACATACACACACACACACAAGCAGTAAGAGGCAAAAGTAAACAATGAAACATTTTTGGAAATGAAACGGAAACAGGGCATAGAAAAACACACGCCGACGACTCGATTAAGTAGCATAAAGTGATGATAAATGCGACATTGAGCAACAATAAATTTCGTCTTTGTCCTTGCTTGACTCAGCATCGTGGTTCTTGATGTTCTGTTCTCATTGTTGTTGTGCCCGTTGTTTGCTGTGCAGTGTTCTCGTTGTTGTATTATTGTTTTATGTTTGTTTTCTTTGTTGTTGATTTTTTTTTTTTTTTTTTTCTGGCAGTGCTTGCGATTGACGTGTTTGACTTATTGATGCTGCGTGCTGGGATTAGCGCGGGACCAAGCGTCGTATGAGCGATATCGAAACGGGCAAACATAACGCTGATTATTAGCATTTTGATCTCGCGCCACCATGCGTCTGTGTGAATGTGCGTGTGTGCATGCGTGCATGTGTGCGTGTGTGCTAACAGACATGTGTCTATTGCCATAGCAGTTCAGCTGTCTGTGCACGAGGTTTATGTTTATATTTTTGCTGCTCATTCAATTGTATTGTTTATGGTAATTTGATATTCATTGGCCAGCGCGTAGAGCGTGGAGTCGACAATGATGTCGGTTTTATGGCTATGCAGCAGCAGCATTAATGCCGAAATTCAATCGAAATTTGGGTTTCAGTTTCAATTAAATCTTGCATAATCTATACCAAACTTTGAGCCAGGCCATTGGAAAACGTTAAAAATCAAGTCATGAATTTGCGCTTAAGGGCAAGCGAGGCGCTATCGAAGCTCAGTCAGTCAACTGCTATTTGGTCTATTTGAGCCACTTTCACGCTGCCGGCTGGGCACTTTTTCAGCTTCGTTGCAGGCAACGCATTCGCGCGATGGCAAAGGCATAAGTTTTGCACTTAAAGAAAAAATCGCCGCAAAGTTGCCTTAACGCTTGCGAATAGCCCCGAAGTTGGCTATTGCAGAGCATTACAAAAAATTGTTGTTTGCTTTTATTTTGCTCGCAATGCTCCATTTGCTTTCTGCGGACTGCCGCAAGTTGTGGCACTTGTGAGTCGAGACGACGCTTTTGCTGCTGCTCTTGCTCTTGCTTCTGCTGCTGCAGCTGCAGAGCTTGAGATTACTTTGGCCAGCATTGTGCAGCATTTGTGCTTTAAATATTGTATAGAGCTGGTTGTTACTGGACTAAAAGGCCACTGCCCGTAAATGCAGTGCAATGCATTCAAATCAGTGGGCGGGCAGGGTAGGGGCGACGCTCGCTATTTATTCCAGGCACTGCTGCAACTCCTCTGGCTGCCATAGTTATGCCGGAGGATGAGTAAGGCGCAGCTTTATTGAAAACAGAGAGCTGTTATCCGAGCATGCTTGGCCTGGCCCAATAAGAACATGCTCGATAGTTGGGCAATTGCTTAATTGCGACTTAAGCTCAATTTTGCAAATACCCTCGATGGCTCGTTGGCTCGTTGGCTCGTTGGCTCGATGGGTCGATACCTCGATGCCCGCTTAGCCTTCACCTGAATGGTCGACTGGCCAGCTGGCAGCTGGTAAACTGGTTAACTGCTTTGCTTGTTGTTGCCACATAAAATCCTGGCCAGCCTCCGCTTAGAGTCATTTCGTGTAATGACTGGAATTTGTGGTTAGCCCGATATGAGATGGGGCGGCCAGCACATGGAGCGGCCTGCACAGATAATCGCTCCGACTTCCATTCAAACTAAGCCCTTGAGCTGACACAGAGGCCGCCACTAAAAACGAATAACGAACAAGAGATTTGAAGTCTTGTAGTTGTGGCAGAGGCTCGGCAGTTTGGGTACTCTTCAAAAGCAGCCCAAGTGTAGTTAGCCCGGCTCTCTTTGCCAGCCGCAAATAAAGCTGTTAATAGTACAAATGTTGTGTTAAGACGGCAGCAACACCTGGGCTACATTTGAAACAATTTAGATGTGGTTACAAGTGAGCATTGATTTTTATTCTGTGTAGTAAACGAACTACATCAAATAGCAAAAATTTTATGTGATACAATGGACGATCTGAAGAAGGAGCTGATAAACGAAGCCATGCAGGAAGAAAAAAGCCAGAAGTCTGCTGATAGCAAATCTCTAAAGATGTATGTAGAGTCTGCACAAATCACGAAAGTCTTGAAACCCAACCACACTTATTTACAGGAGTCCAAAGGTCCTGCTAAGTCTCATTCAAAGCTGCACAAAGTCTCAATTGGAAGACATAGAGTATGAGCCAATCTCACTTATAGAAAAGAAACTCCTCAGGGACAAAATAGTTACATGCCATCTAATATGCAATCAAGATAAACTGAAAGCTGGCATCGCCAATGTTGTAAGGAATCGCATTCGCACTGACGTCCAGGTGGTGGTGCATGGCCACACTTTTGACTGCCACTTGGCCGTGCTGCAAGTGTCGACGGAGTACTTTAAGCAGTTTGAATCAAGGAACTCGATTGTCATCGATGAGCCAGAAGTGACGGTGTTGGGCTTCGAAAAAGTCTACGAGTGGATGATTAGGCCTGATATTGCGCCACAGAACCTTTGGATCATGGAGATGTATCTTGTTGCACGCTTTCTCGAAATGCCCGCTCTGCTAGACCAATTGTGGTTTTGTTTCGAAAACACGAAGTTCTTTTACGAGGGCGAGGCCTTCGCGATGTATGTGAAGGCCATTCCCTATTCGACTGAGACGTTGCAAGCCCTGCTGCTGACTCGAGTGAATCGATTCTTTCTGTCAGCTGTGACGACAGCGGAGTACCTGAAACTGACGGCTGAACAGGTCTACGCATTACTCACAACCAGCGTCCTCGCTGTCAACTCCGAGATGGAGGTATTTATGAGCGCCTTTCGCTGGATGATGTACGACTGGGAAGAACGCAAAAGACATAAGCTCCTTCTAATGCAGGCCGTAAGATTCAATTTGATGCCAGCCTGGTATATACTCTCGCTGAAGACCAAGCAAAAGATGCCCGAGCTAGCAGAGCTCCTCGACGACCCCGTTATCCAGGACACCCTCAATGCGGGCCTGTCCTACACGGTCACACAGCACTTCATTCACACCGACTCTCCGTTGCAGAAGCCGCTTGAATTGAACACCGAGCATCAGCGTGAATGGATCGTCGATGAGGGGGCAAGTCATCATCATCTCTACAATTGCCCCAACTGGCAGTACCTGGACTATGATGTTTTTAATTTCTATATGCAGCAGATCATCAATTCTAAACAGCTTCATTATGAGACTCTAAAGCTTTTCAAGCCTTCGAACTTCGCGCCCTGCTGCCAGGCAGTGGTTCAAAATTGCAAAACGCTTTTAGAGATTTGAATTTCATTAAAATTATATCGTCAATCGATTTGCCCCTTTGCTTTGTGTGAGCGGTGCGCGTCAACACCCTGGGGTACAATATAATTGCTGCAATTATTCCATGCGGACTGAGCAGCCAGCTCAGTTGCATTTTCAGCTTCAGCTTTACATTGAGCGTTTCTAATTGGCTCAACGGCGGTCATTTGCTGTATTAATTGTCGACGTTTATGAGCTAAGCGTTGCGACCTCGATGTGTGTGTGTGTGTCTGTGTGTCTGCATGTGTGTGTACTGAAATTGGTGCTCGCGTGTTTACGTTTGTTAAACACTCGCACTACACTTATACTCCCGTGTTTGCTACAGGTAATCAAAAACACAAAAAAAAAAAAATCAAATAAATAAACAGCAATAGCAAGCAACAGCCAAAACGGGACACCTAAGCTAAGGTCTGTTCGATCAACAGATACCCTACAACCACGGACAAGCTCAAACGAGTATTTCAGCTTCGTGTAAGCATGGTCTCTTTTTAATACATAACAATTCATTCATCCATCGCTGACGAGTAATTGACTCTTTCACAGCAGCTTTTAACAGGGTATTGAACAACTTTTATGCACATGTTCTCAAACAAATTTGAGAATTATTAAATACTTTCAGTTTTATTTGCATTGCTTTCAATTCAGTTCTCAACGAAAAGTTTCTGAATACACGTTTTTTATATTACTATATGAACGTGCTGTGAAACTATTTGTATTTCCTAATAAACAACAAATTTTGTTGTATTTTTTCTAAAGACACATGTTAAAATAGAAGCAAATATTGACGCAATTATCTGGAAAAAAAAAAATAAAAGAAAAGAAGTAAACAGATAAATATAAGAAGGTATTCTGGATATTTATATATACAGTATTATTATATTAATAATATATTAACCATACGCAAATATCAAAGAACTCTTGCTTTATACATATATTTTATTTGTTAGCCTGTAAATTTATATACGAAATTCCATAACTTAAGCTGTATAAATCATGTAAAAGCAATATGCTCAATGGCCACTGGCTGAATTTTATTTAATACGTTTATGATGATAAAGTTCATAATAAATACATTTCCAATCATTGATTGTTTTATGCTGCGGCTCAACGGAAACCATACCACCTCAGGTTTAATTTAATATTATTTAATTGTCTACAGTTAAGCCGGCAACGATAAATCAACGCCTCAACAATCGCTGGCAAATAATCAAGGATTTTTATATTGATTTTTCACTTGCTTTGGAGACAATCAGAGATTTAGCTGCGCATAAAGTTGCAAAAAGATACGCCTTTGATGATGCACATAATGATTGATGAATGCAATTAAAAGTGAGCCAGCAATGGAGCGAACGAACGACTGCAGGAGGCGTCTCTAACAATCAGACTTGAACACTTTGTTAGCAAAAGAAATTAAAATTAACGATAAAATGCAGTTCAAAAGATGCTTGACTGTGAGCTACGGCTGCCGCAGCCAAATTAAGTAAACGAGCCAACTATTTAATACCCTATTCAATAGCAGACTCTCAGCTATTCGAGCCAAATTCACAAAAGCGAATTCAATTTGGTTGCTTATTGTCATCTCTAATCAACAACAAATGCGATAATCCTATTGTGGTTGTCCTCCCTTTAATTGGAATCTGCCCTCCCGCCCTCACACACACTTCCACACTAATACACACGCACGCACACATACTCACATGCGAAAATTCTAGCTAACAGCGGCAAACAAAAGCGGCTTTACTTTTCATGTTTTGCGGCGAGTGCGTTTTGAGACGCCATTACTCACTGCTCGCTGAATGGCATAACGGTGCTTGTGGCACTCTGCGTAGGAGCTGCCCACGGCATCCGATGGGATAAACTATCAGCGGGCATTCCGCATGCCACGAGAAGTTGTCAAACCCGCGTTGTCAAAAAGTTTTCGCCTGCCTTGCCAGCCACAAATTAGGTGCCGCAGCTTAAAGGCCACACTTATAGCCTGATTAGCTAATTGACCATTTCGAATTGGATTTCAGTACAATTCTTAGTAATCAATTTCAGAATTTCCATTGAATATCCAAAGTTCCTTTAAAGCAACTAGACTAGAGCTTTAGTCTGACGATTGGATGGTTTGTGTAGTTTTAAAAATATGAATATTTACAGCTCGCAGCTCTAGCTGGCTTATTTTCTGGGACAGTGTCGACCGCAGCTACAAGTCTGAATAATTCGCTTATTGCAATTAAAAGCAATTATGCTCGTTGTCCCAAAAACCACAAACTCATTAGCTCGGTGCACCAAAACCACAATGCAGCATTGCTTAACCACAGAAACAACAAATACCTGCACAGCAGCAACTAAGCTACCCCAAATACAAACATACACACACACACATACGCAGATGCAGGCATACTCATATACTATCATAGTAATTGTGTGTGTGTCTGAACTGTATTTACATATTTGGGATTTGAACTGGGCAGCCATTGAATTCCAAAGCTCTATCGTCTTTCAAATTGCAAAACTTGAGCCACTTTCATGCTAAGCAATTTTTTGGCCGCATCCTTTTTGACATGTGTGTGAAGTGCTTTCTGCCCATTGTCCATTGTCCATTGTCCATTGGCCCGCAATGGGTGGTTGAGGTGGGTGAAATGTTTGTTTAGAAGGTTTTATGCATATGTCGGACATGTGAGAAATTCCATTAGGAAGTTTTCTTTGTTTGCATAACATTTGCATCTCTAACAGAAAATAAAATTATTTATTTGTGGCCAAAATGGGTCGGTTTCAGCACTCACAGATTTCGCATCTAGAATTTTATTATTATTATTATTATTTTGTAATGGATTTGAGTGTGTGCAAAGCCAAAGCAAAGAATAAGTCATTTGCATAAAATCGATTATGGCATCTCGACCAAATCAAATGAATAACAACTAAAAAAAAAAAAAAAATAAATAAATAAATAAAATAAAATAAGAGAAAAGTGAAAGTAAAATAAATACCAAAATAGATCAAACTTTACCTCCCACGAATTGTGTACACATTCCTTCTAACGTTCAACATATGATCACCTAATACATATATATTTATATTTCATTATAGATTCACTTAAGACTCACTCAGCCTATACTCAGCCCTAGAGAAAGTCTTTCGCATCTGATTTTTACTTGCAATCAAAATGAGTTAAGGCTTATTGAGTTTTCCTTTAAATTATTGCTAATATTATTAGTACTAAGGCATTAGCAATGTTTTGAATTTTAAATTTGTTTTCTTTTATACATTTATTTAATTCAAATTATTTAACTCAAGTTAAATAAATGGGTAAAGTTCCATTACTTACCTTTTCTGATTCTCACATATTATTTATGATATTTAATATTTAATATTTTTATTACTTTTGACTATTTAAATGTTAATTAATAAGAATGCCTCCAAATTAAATCAAGAATGTATACAAATTTGTAATTTGTAAACATCAATACATTTAGTATTAAACGTAGATAAAAATAATGCCCGAATAACTCTGGGTGCATTTCTGCTATATAAGCCTATTTGATGTGCATCCGTATAAGCACATATGTGTTTGGCTTTGGGCCACAGCCGGATTAATTATATTTTATTGATTGACAATCTCAGTGAAATGCAGCTAACGAGAACTATCTACATAAACCAGAGTCTCTTGTGCTAAGGACTGTGTATTATAATAGGTCAGCGCAATGTGGATTTGTGCAAGCGATGCACACAAACGTCAAGGTTATTTATGTTTCATTTCTTAAGCAAGCAAAGTTAATTAATTACTAAACAACTTTAAGCTGAGAACAGCAGACAGACAGAAGAAAGGCGGACGGACGGACTCTGTTCAGTCAGTTCAGCTCACTTAAGGGCTCACTCAATGAGCACGGGCTGCAGCATCCGGATAACAAGACGTTGAACTTCAAAGCATTAGTGGAAACTTAAGATGGCTGCAAATGTAACAACAGCAGCAGAAACAGCAGCAAGCTGTCAAATTCAAATGGCGATGCCAAAAGAGAATGCATGTCCCATCACTGGAGATGGCTACAATGCCACAGCTCGTCTGCCAAATGCAAACACAAAAGACAAATAAGGAGAGAGGAATAAGAGCAAAAACTAAAACAAAAGCCAGCATGCGTTTGGTTTGCATGCTAAGCAAAGCGAGTTGTGATTTGAGTAGGATTTCAATTCCGCTTCTGTAGGCATCGCTAATGAAGCATCAGTTAAACCGCCGCGTCGGTTGCACAAAGCGTTGCACAAAGCGCAAGTAAATGTCAAACAGCAATTGCGCTGCTCACATTGAGAAACTTTTGGCGACCACAGCAAGCAGCCAGATGCATCTACAAATGTATCTACAAATGCCAGATACAAAATACAATATACCCAAGTGAGATTTGCATTGGCTGTCGGACACATTAAGCAGCGTCTGCGGCTGCCACGAGATACGAAGGCTATGCAGCAGGCAAAAATGAAATTGCTTGCAATAAATATCAAATTAAATAGAAATTTGCAGCGCCAACTGCGAGTGGCGAGAAAAAATGCAAATCTCTGCTAATTCTTATAAATTATTGAATAAGAAAAAGTCAAATGATTCATTTTTAAGCTCCACCCTTCATCACTAAAGCTCAGCTGGCAGCAGCAGCGCCAGCAGAAAAAATGACCCTGGCCACCAACAGCAGCAGCAGCAGGAGCAGGAACAGCAGCAGCAGAGCCATAAAACCAAGAAAGAGCCGGGGCAAAAAAAAAAAAAAGAGAACAGCTCCGGATAAGGAGAGACACGCAGTAGGCGAATGCGGGAAGAGGAGCAATGCAGCCAGGAAAGTGAAGCTGTAAGCTTTGAGTGTGTGTGTGTGTGTGTGTGTGTGTGTGTGAGAGAGCATGAACGTGTGTGTTAATGAAACTTTGTTGTAATTTAAATATAAACAGTGAGTTAAATTTCTTAGGCAAATGGACCAAGTCAAGCTAAATCGAGTCCTACATCAATTTCAGCTCAAAATAGTCCTTGTCAAACACCGATTTGCATGTCTAAAGGTCGATACGATCTATAGTCGTAAGGCATTATAGCTTAGGCTTACGTTTGAGATCCACCATGAAGAGCGAAGCTTGCATAAAGGAAAAAGAAGACACAATAAAAGGGGCTAACACACACAGAAAACAAAAAAAAAAAAAAAAAAACAGGCCGAGAGCTGCACAAAAAGTCAGCGCCTGGCAGTGGGTGTTACGGCAATAGAAGCGCATGCAGGACCAGCGAGCTTTGAATGCATGCACAAGGCAGTTTATTCATGATTTCATATATTTCGTCACGCCCCCGCCCTTTGTCAAATGAATTCTCGATCTCTGGCGCTAGCCCCAGCTCTCTGGATGGTCGTCTTTGTTGTGCATTAGTCAACTGTTCGCCAGTTCGTTGCTTGCGCAAAAAATATTGCCTTAGAGTTTGTGCAAACGTGGCATGTGCATACACACACACACATACTTATGTGGGTGTGTGCGTATGTGTGTATGCACATGCATAGAGGCAACGGCGAATGCTTTCTACATGATTTCTCTGGCGCATGTTTTTGTTGTGCCCTGCTGCTTTGCAGTAATATTTTGTGGCACACATCCCCCTCTCAGTCAGCCCTCGAGCCATCCATTCACTCTCCTCTTTCCTCTGCACTACTTTTGCGAAGTTGCGTTTTATGGTTTTAACATGTTTACTTTAATATTGTGAATTTGTCTTCCCGGCGATACCGTGACATATGTAGCTGGCGAACAGAACTCAGGGCACTTACGACGCGTTACATACATATATGCTGTATATAAGGCTTAAAAGCGAGACATCCCTCACTAAAATGTATAGACTGTAGCGCAGATATGAACATTTTTAATAATCATATAAAGAAAATACAATTTTCAAATTTTCAAATTTGTCTTGTAGCTCGCATATGATTCTAAATAACGAACATGTTGAATTGCTAATGGTTGAATTTGGAAAACATGTTTATCGATTGCCTTGGGCCAACACCATGAAATAAATTCTCTTTGAATTGGCAAGATAAAACAGATTCTCATATCCGCAATAGCACTTACCCGCATTGGCGTCATTTGCCACCTTTCACCTTTCGGCTGTTTGGCAGCCATACGTAATCAATGTGTACAAAAGCCTTTTCAATTCGTGGCTCGGCTTTTGTTTTGCTGAAGTCAAGTGCGGCAAATCGCGCAGTCAAACCGTTCAAATAACGTCTTTGTAATGTCAGCGTAGGTGCCTATCACTGGAGGCTACAAAGGATATTTCACTAATACCCGAAGAATCTCATCTATAAACTCTCTGGGCTTGGCATGTGTTTAATTATAATATAAATAATGTAACTATTCACGTTCAAATGACTGTTAGCCTGCAGATAAAACGTCAGTAAAGCAAAGGGATAATACAGATTTCCTCAGAGTGGCATAGGACAACTAAGGATCAGCCATGCATAGCGGAACAATGTAAGCCAAGGCGTCTAATATATGATTAGTTCAGGCGAACTGCACGTAGATTCGCACATACATATTCGTTATGGTTGGCAACAGATAATGGGAAGGTAATTAAAATGAACACTTAATTGAAAATGCCATCAAGATCTTTGCCGTATACAATTTAAAAGGAAGCAAAAGTAAAAGTTTTGTAGTGGAAGTTACATTTACTGGGTTCAGAGCTCTCCCAGTAAATTTGGTTGAGTTATATTTTATCCGCTGTATCTAAGCCTCAGCTTAAAATAGTTTTGAATAGTTATTATAATAAATGATTGTCAATTTTCCAATAAAATATATCAATTAAATTTATAACTTTATAAAATAATAATACATTAGACATACTTTCACTTATAAAATTTTCCTGCGTATGTAAATAAATATGAAAGTTGAGATGCAAATTGGCCATCTCTTATTAGTAAATTCATACTCGTTGCCCGATCCAAATGAGATATACACTCGCATATGCATATATACATGTACACAGTATCATTTTTCTAACCATACAATTTTTCAGTTTTAAAGTTCTGTTCCTGACTCCCATTTGATATTCATTGGCAGCTCTTGGCCTGCTTTCCATTTGCTAATCCTTGACTTTGTCTGTAATTCACTTGGGCAATTAGTTTGCTTCATATTGAAATTTTCATGCAAGCTCGTAAATTTTCTTGTCTTGTGAATTTATGCTTGTGATGGTTTTATGTTTGTCTTCATAGACCAAGTTACAGCTCCACTTCAGAAATATTATGATGATTATTTGCCCTGTTTGCCATCGTTGTAAAACACGCATACGTGCTTGCTGCTCTTAAACTGAATCATGTTAGAAATTACTCGCAGTCGCAGTAGCTAAGCCGAAACTTATACGCTCTAGTAGAGAGCTCTAATGATTCGATTGTTAAATGAAGGACAATTTTGCTTAAATAGACTTCTAAATGATTGTTGAAGCATTCGTTTCTGATGAATGTTGATGGGCTTATGGTATCACAGTTTAGCTTCACGCATTTTAAACGTAAGGAAAGTTGACTTGCCTCTAGTGCGGCCCACAACTTAAGGAGCTCAGCTACAATGCACAGCTCTAACAGAACTGGCACTGCTAAAAGTCAACTGGACTAATAGCTAACTATGTATGCAATAAGCTATAGATGGGGTTGCTGAGTTTATCAAGCGATTGCCACCGACAGGCACTATCAGAGCCAAATCGAGCAGCAGCTGTGAGCCTGTGAGCTGTGTGAATGCTCTGAGCCACTTTGGCTTTCATATGCATATCGCTGGCAGCATAACTCAACGTCAAGCAAGTGGCCAGGCAACTACGTGACAATGTCGAGCCCATGCAGTGTCGCGCAAACTTTGGCGCCTCCAACTTGTCGCACATGTGTTGCCTAGACAGCACACGGCAGCCACGATGTTTACTGTATGCTACATGCATACACACATGGCACATGGTGTGGGACAGTGTTGACTGATTCTAGTCAGAGTCCTTATGCCACTGTATCTGTCAAAGCTAGTATAAATATTTAAACAATAATAAGTTGGCGGAAAAACGCAGAAAAGTTCCACTGTTGCACAGGGGGAGAAAATAGCGAAAACTTTTGTTATGTTTTCACCGTGAAAATGGCACGAACTGGATGTAGCAGGCTTGAGCTGTCGAGCGCACCGTACGTTCACTAATCGTATTTAGGGTTGGAGCAGGTAAATTGTGTATACGCCGAATATGACGCACATACACTCTGTCTGCGAGATATCGCATATCATGTTTTCAATTAGTGTTAATGTCAACGCAAACAATAGCCATGGCTGACCAAATAAAGTCAACGAGATACTAGATATAAATATCCCATATCAATCATGATTACAAATAAGTTGTTTATTTTAGAAAAGAGATGATTCTATTAATTATGTACCTTCCTGCAGTCTGTCTAATTGAGTAGTTCCGACCGCATATCACATATCCTGTAAGACTCCATGTACCGCATGTGAATGACTTGCGGCATTGGGGAAAGACAGAGAGAAAGGGCTACAGTTATACAGCAGCGGCTGTGTAAATATATTTGTTTTGTCATAGTCAACACCCCCAAACGAGGCGCGGCCTGTAAGCCATTTGCATAAATGTCAATCATACGCCGCGTGTACCACAAATGTTGTTCCCAGTAGTGCCTATTTAGGCAGCCAAAATACACGAACATATGCGAATGTACATTTTTTTGGTATTCTTACACCACTTACGGCCCACTCTTGCGCCCCTCTCAAGCTGCCAAGTACAAGGAACACGGCACGGCATTGTGACTTGCGCTACTCGATTTGCGTTTTATTTCAAAATTGAATTTCAGCACTGATTATGTATATGTATTTTCCTTTTCTTTTTCTTTTATTCTATGTATTTTGCTTTTTTCGGTTCTCGGTACTCGTGTTGTGTTCTCTTTCACTCGTTTGCTCTTCCTGTCTCTTATTTGGTTGCTTGGGGTGCATAAATAAGCAGCACTCAATTATTCGTGTTGTGGCTGAAGCTATATTCGTAATCCTTTATCCTTGTACCTGTGACGTGCTGATTTGATTTGCTTTGCAATTTATTGTTGGAACATGCCACACTCGCTCGCTCTCTTTCCCCCCCCCCCCCCTCTCTCTCTTCCGGTGCTCGTTCTTCCATATAAGTCATCTATATGATATATTTCGTCTGACAAATGCCTTATAAGCTTTCTGTTTATGCTAATACTCCACCGAAATCAATTTTAGACACGCCGCGCGACTTAAAGCATTCGGCTCAAATTTCAAAAAGCGTCTGTTGCGATACTTATTGCTATACATGTAAATCGAGTAGGAAATATACTCAAATTGTTCGCATTTGTTGTCTTTGGGTCGAATTTCATACCTTTGGCCTACCAATAGCTGGCGTGCACATGTTTTGCCTGCAAAGAAATTTTTCATTTGAAGCGAAATGACGCTGGAAATTCTCATTTGACTAAGAGCATTTAATTGTGACCCATTACATTTTTATTTGCGATTCGCCTTTGAGGCTCCTCGTTTAGCATTTAATTTCAAATTTTTCAATAAAAAATGCTCACTCGAAACCTTTTAACGCTCGTCTCAGTTTTGCCCTTCAGCCCAACAACCAGTTATAAATGTTCAGCTCATTAGGACTGAATGAAAACGAAAAGACGAAATTTCTTTTTCAAAAGCTAAGTATAATGAATAGAGATATATTTAACTATGCGCTAAAGCTGCTATAAATTACATTTTTTATTACTAAAGTGATTAATACATTGCGTTTCTCTTCAATGCGTATTATGCATATGCTGTACAATTTCTGTATTTAAAATTCAATTAAAACCAAAAAATAATAAGAAGATTTTCATTAAATTTATAAAAATTATTAAGAATGGTTTTAGTGCACAAACATTGAATAAATGTAACCTGGAATAAAAGAACCGCGAATATTCAATGAGAATAGTAAAACCAACGTTATTTTTATCACGGCCATATTTAAATTTGATGGGAAAAGTGTCAACAACAGCCATCAGTCAGTTTCCAACGTTAATCGAAAAGTGGATATCTACTATTTAAATATACATACTATATATGTACATATGTAAATGTACTATATAAATATAGATATATCAATATATATAACCACCTGCGGTCAAAAAATGTACTAGTTTAGTTCATTTAGGGATCGGTTATACTACTAAAATATGTAAATGCTTAGAATATATTAGAAAATCTTATTTTGAAATTTTGTAATTTGTGTATATTAAAATTTTATTTTATTTTTTTTTTTAATATTTGTTTAGCATTTTATTTTGGAATAGTTTTTCAGAGTTGTGTTGGATATTAAGAACATAAATTAATAAATAATGTGTTCATCTCTCTCTCTCCCTTTGTTCTTCATCTCACTTTATCTCTCGCACTCACTATCACTCCCTCTCTCTCGCTCTCTCTCTCTCTTCCCACAACTCATTCTGTCATTTCTCTCTCGCACCCCCTCTCTCTATCCCTATCTTCATCTCTCTCTCCCTCTCCTTCTCGCTTTCCTACTCACTCTCTCTTTAATATTAATGTGGGATATCTGCAATATATTGATCTTTCCCTCAAGCAATGTTATATTGTTATATTTTCTTTTCTTTTTTTTTTATTCATTTTGTTTGCCCGGCAGCTGCAGCTTTAGCCAGTTTACCTCCTGGCCTAGTTGCAAAACAGGTGAAATGTGCATCACATGCTGCTTTTCGATTGCTGCACTTAATTAGCATCGTTGCCAACGGGATATGTTGGTCAGCCAATTGACTCTCTGACAGGCAATCAACCCATTTCAGTGACAATTGCACTTTGGCTTATTATGCAACCTGAAAATGCAATATTGTAATGTACATATACGAGCATTGTATATACATATGTATAAGCTTTACCATGCTCAATTGTCCAAGTCAAGAACCAACAATATGTATGTGTATATGTATACATACATATTTACTTATTTATATATACACACATATATAAATACCAAACTGCATTACAGACTGAACTCTCATGAAATTAAAAAGTGAGCCCTTTGTCCAATCAAACGGTTATACAAAGGCTGTTAACGATTCTGACTCCTGAATGCATACCATGATTTTTAATTAATTATCCGCATAAAAGTCATTTAAGATTGCAACCTTAAATAGCTTGCATTTAATATTTTTTAAATCTGCATCAGTTTTACGTCAATTTTCTATATGCCGTATACTGCTGAAGAATTCATTAAGTTAAATTTATTTTTGTATCATATTTTTGGTTTATCAACCGAAATACGTTTATGTAAACTGAAAATTTTATTTTAATATTTTAACCAGCTTTATTTATTATCAGCTACTTTGTTGGGAGAAAAACCTTGGAGCTCTCAACAATTATTTATATTTTATTTTAATGGTTTTTTATTTAGTTTATATTTTAAAAATATGTTAAGAGTATATATTTTACTTTTTATAAATTTATACCATTGAAAATCTTCTCTTGGATATTGAAGAATATTTTGATAAAAAGGTAAATTCCTAAATCTAAATGTGCAAAGTCAATTCACACCTTAAGCTCATTGAAGTTCATAATATTCATGCTAAGCTCCAGCTTGATTAATAATTTATTTTATTTCATACTCAATTTAACTGTGTGTGTTTTTATTTCTTTGTGAAAAGTAAACAGATGGAGTAAGCTAGATAAGACTTGTTTATATATATTCTCGATTCTCGAGAACCGTTTCAATGCTTAAATCAAAGTTTCCATTCATGCATTGTGTGCGAAGTGGCAAATGCTCTGGACAGAAATTGAATGCGGTCCCATTGAATGAATGACCACTGTGTGGGATGGCCAGACCATTGGTTAGCCTAAATGGCAGCAAATTAGAACTGAAGTGTTTGACGCTTGTTCTAATTCTTCGCCTCGCTGCCCGTTGAAAAATCGAAGTCGCTTTCGCTGCCATCGCCGACGCCAGTCGCGCTGTCCGCTGCTCCTGCGGGTGCTGTGGCGCTCGGGCTCGGGTTGGGGCTGCCAGTGATTCCGGGTGGCTCCTGGACTGGTTTCGCGCTTGAGCTATCATCCGTTTCGCTGCTGTCAACGAAATTAACGCGCTTCTTCTTCTTCTGCTGCTGCTGATGCGCATCATTAGGCATCGCTTGTTTGTCTGTCGACGCAAGTATCGATGTGGGTTTCGCGGGCTTGGCGGTGCTGCCGGTGCTGCCAGCCACCGCTGGTGAGTGAATCGCCTCGGGTTTTGCATCAGCCCCGTCGGATGGCGGGGCCTGCTCCACTTCCTGTGGTGAGACCAGCTCCGCTGCTGTGCCATTGCTATTGTCAGACGTCGGATAGGCGACTTGCTCTTGTTCCTGATGTTCTTCCTGTTTCTGTTGTTGCTGCTGTTGCTGTTGCTGTTCGCCATAGTAATCATAATTTGCCGCTGCAGCATCATAGTCCTGGGCCGCGTAGCTGCCATCCGGGGCATACTGAGCTGCATTGGGATCGGCTATGTACTGGCCAGTGGCCTCATCGTATATGTAGCCCGGGTACTGGGCATTGGGATCATAGCCAGCTGCATATTGCGCGGCATCGTAGTTGCTGTAATCCATGCCGGAGTACTCTTGCTGTGCTGCGGCTGCCTCGGCCCCGGCTGCTGCGTTTGCTGCATCCGCTGCATATTGCTGATAGTCTGTGGGATTTCCGATTTCACTGTACAGGGGCTCGGCCGGAACGCTTGCCGGCTGCTGCAACTGTTGCAGCTGCTGCGGCGGAGTCGACTCAATGCTGGCGTAACTGGGCTCACCCGGATCCACATAGTTATTAGAATCGTACTGCTCATAGGCAATCTGGTCTGGTCGCTGTTGCTTATTTAAGGCAATCACCTGCTCTTCCCCATGCTGCTGCTGCTGCACATGCTCCTGTTGTTGTGACTGTAGCAGCGATGCGTTGCGCTCCAAATTCTCCACTAATCCCGGTGTCGATGCTGTTGCTGTTGTTGTGGTTGCTGCTGTTGCTGCCGCCGCCGCTACCGTTGCTGCTGCTGCTGCTGCTCTTGCTGATATCGCAGGGGCTGTTGCCGTCAAACGTTCACCGTAAATGGCATTTTCAATATTCTCAATCGACACTCCGGGCTTAGCGAATGGCTCATTCGCTGCCGGTGGCGACAATTGATTACCTCGTGCTAGCTGCTCATCAACCGCAGCCGCTGCCTTCTCCAAAGCAGCACGGCTGGCTTTGACTTCGTCAAGCAAATCGCTGCTGATGCCGCCAACGAGGCCGCCAATTGCGCCATCGCCTCCAACTGTTTTCATTTTGCCTGCACGCACGCTCAGATCCGTTCTGTCTTCGTAGTGGTCCTTTGGCCGCGTCATAGGAGCTACCGTTGGTTGCCAGGGCTCATCGATTTTCAGCTCTCCAAAGTAAGCATCGAAATCCCGTTGCTGTTGTGGTTGTTGTTGTTGCTGCCGGTGCTGCTGCTGCTGCTGCTGTGGTTGCTGTTGTTGCCCGCTGGGCTCATTATAGCCGACGACACTTGGCGATTTTTCATGCTTGTCTTTAGTCACGCGTGAATTTGGCCAACCATCCAGCTCCTGCCCCTGCTCCTGCTCCAACTCCAGCTCTTGCCGGCTGCCCCTACGCAACAGCGCCGACACTTGCGGTCGACCGCCAACGTCATCGACGCTAGCGACAGCTGCAGCTGGCAGCTCAGTCTGCGGTGCCGTCATTGGCAATTTATCAAATGTCAACGAGGATGTTGCCAACATCGAGGATGTGCTGCTCAGCTCCCGTGTGCTCATATCTTTCACTGAGCTTGGAGTTGATATCGTCGTCGTTGTCTTCGTCGTTGTCGGCGTCGTTGTTGCTGCTGTTTTTGCTGGCTCTGCTCTGTCACCGCTGCCACCTCGAGATTCATCGACTGCTAAGGCGGCCTCACCAAAGTGCGTCATTCGCTCCGGTAAATCGGCATTTTCATTGTCCAGGGCACGCAATGTGGCACGCAGGTCGAACAGATTGGATGTGGCGAGTGGTTGTCCCACACCCAGCCCCACAGTACCATACCCGACTCCTGCACCTCCATACAAGTCCGGGTAGGGCCTATAAACGGGCTGTGGCGTCACCTGCGAAGTTAATAACATACCAGCTTGAGTGTGCGTCGACGTCGGCGCTGCCGTCGAAAAGGCCCATTGCTGTGGCGCTGCAGTCGTCAGGGGATACATCAGTGGTTGGCTCTGGTTTGCAATGTGAGCTGCTCCAGCGTTAGCAGCTGCCGTGACAACAGCTGGACTCGACACGGCCGCCGCCTGGGGCTGTATTAGGACAGGAATCGGCATCGCGCCGCCTCCTGGAGCGGCTGTCTGTTGTATGCAGCGAAGCGTTTGGCTTTGAACCAACTTGGCAAAGTACATTTGGTACTGCAGCTGTAGGACGACGTCAAACACATGCACATGGAATTAGGATGTGGTGGAAAGTGACTTTCCAATCGCACCTGTGACTCACCTTCATCATTTTAAGTCTCTCGCTGCGCTGCGACATGACAGCCGTCTGCTCATCAATGCGCTCTAGCATCTGCACCAGCTTTTTGTTTCGTTCGTTGCGTAGCGTCTGCTCCTCCAGGAACTCCTGGTATTTCTGGCGTGTTTTCTGTCGTATGCCTTTCTCGCTAAACAGAATCACGTTATAAATGACTTTTCGGATTCGTTGGCATAGCAAAAACAAATTTCACTCACATTTCACTGCGTTTTTGCAGAACCTTTTCTAGTTTATGTTCCAGCTGCTGGCGATTGTCCTCGCTGTGAGATGGAAAAAATTGCAGAAATTAGTCACATATAAATATTAAAAAATAATTATAAAATACAATATATATAAAAAAAAGTATTGTATATCGATTCCCAACTCTGGGCCAAACTTTTGCTTTACTTAACTCAAAGTTCATAGAATAATTACAATTTAATGTAGGCTACAAGCCAAGTTGCAAAACTAAAAGTCAAGTTAAGTATTTTAATTTTCTTCCTCTGCCCCAAACTTAATGAATATTTTTCAGAGCAGAGAGCTCACTTCCTTAAAGCGTAATAGCATTTACTTCAACATGTTATATCTAATTATAAAATGTGCTTCACAAACCTGCGACGCAGCTTCTCCTGCAGCAACTCCACTTGCAGCTTGTAGTTCTCTAACTCCGCCTGCGGATACATCTCGCTGCTGCACTGGGTCTAGCCGCGCTCGCATTCACCGTCCGACTGTCGATGGCAGCCGGTGCTCTGCTATGTTGACACAGTTAGCGTGGTACCACGGGCCCAGCACCAAATACAATAAATGCGGCATTGAGAGTTATTTTTAAAGCAACTTTATTTGAAGGGGCGCATAAAAGGTGCAAGCGTATGTGTTCGTGTGTGCCTGTGGGTCAGTGTGTGTGTGCTTGGCATTTGTTTATTGAGTGCGGTTGTCATGGCTACCTCATTTCTTGGTTCAATTTTGTTCACTTTTTATACATATATTTGGTGGTTGCTTGGCATTGGCCCGGGCTACAAGCGACAGGTGACAGGCGACAGGAGACAAGAGACAGGCGACACTGCGGAGTGACCTGCCCTTATTGATTTTACTTTGGCCTCTTTTGGCTTAGGCCGCACAATGTGGCGGGCATTGAGAGCGGCCGCCTAACTTTCGATTTTGGCCATGTTCACATCTGGGGTGCGCATTAATTGCACGGCTAGCAAGTGGGTCAGTTTTTTAAGCACCTGTCTGGCTGCGCGAGTCCCACACGAATGGCGAGAATCATTGGGGCTGGCCAAAGCATTTGTCATGCATTGCACGAGATCGGCCTGGACGGGCGACCGCAGACTCCGCACTAAACTTTACCGATCCCTGTCCACGCTTTATGGTGGCTGACAAAAAACACATGCTGTTCTCACACTCACACTCACACTCACTCTCACACTCACACTCACACTCACACTCACTCTCATTGCTGGCGAGGCAGCCAAGCGTGCGGCACCTGAATGTGAATTAATGGTAGCGACTATCACTCGTTGGCCGCAGACAGCGGCACTCTGACATATTCACAGAGTCACCATCATGACCAGAGCCGCGACATCGTCAGTCGGTGCAGCAGAGGGACCCGACTCCTGCTACCCCTAGTTCAGCGTGAGCTTGGCTTGCCTTTCGCTTTGCATCTACCGTTGTCGTCACGGTGTCGTGGTTGCGGCTCGCAACATACAATTTTTGGTTATTTACACTGGCCAACAAAAATGTAATGCGCGCATAAGCAGAGTATGCTGCATACAGCTCGTGTGCGTGCGCGTGTGTGTGTGTCCTCTGTGGATGGGTGAGCAAATAGCAAATTAAAGGGGGAATTTGAATATACATTTAGCAGAAACTAAAAGTAGCTGGCTAAAACATTTAACCCAATATAAAAGAATAAAAAAGAAGCACTTTTATGCAAATATTTATTAACATCAATAGATAAGTCAAGTATAAATCTATTTGATCTATGCGTCTAACACACAGAGCTCTACAGCTCATGGATTTTAATCTAATAAGAAATAAAAAATCATAAGGATCGTCATTAATGCCATGCTGACTTGACAGTGTCAACTACAACCTGATAGTTAGTATCATAATAATCGGGTTTTGCTTTTAGCTTTACATGTAATGCTTGCCAAGTACTTTACAATAGACAATTATAGGAATTGGCTTTAAATTATATCATATCATATATGTTGCTTATATATTTGTGTTGAATTTAAAGCAATTGAATTGCCGAATAAAGTTGTTGCTAAGCAACAAAAGTACCGGCCACGTCTGTGCTCCTCCGCAAAGCTGATACAAATTTGAATGAATGAATGAAAAGCCAAATATCTGATAGAGAATTCTATTCACATGCAATCATCAGCTCAGACTGCGACTGGGACTGCGAACAGACATTGCCGGAGACACGAATGCGGCGGGCATGCGCTTGATTGATTTTGTTTTAAAAACACAATTCAAACGAAATGTATTTTGAATTGTCGCGCAATATATTTATTGTTAGCTCAGATCTGCAGCTCGTGGCAGAAGTCGCGATAAAATGCATTGACTAAATATTGAACTGAAACTGGCTCAATGGCTATGCATTTCTCTACCAAAGTATAAAAGAAACGGAATGTGCTGGAAAACTTTCTTGGCGAATCGAAAAGAAAATTGAATATTTGGCCAGAGCGAATTTATGTGTATGGCTTTATGCTGCAAATGCCACATTTTGTGAGTCTATGCTGCTTGCAGGAGTCTCTCTCTCACACTCTTTCGCTCTGTGCGTGTATGTGTGCGTATGCGTTGCCTGCTTATCAGTCGCTGCACAGCATACTTTTTGGCGCATTTAATTTCAGAAGAAGTGGCGACCTCGACGCCTTTTCCCGATTTGCAGTCAATGAAGCAGAAAACTGAAAACTTTTTCTTTGCACTCTATTAAAAATAATGGCCGCTGACAGCGGAGCCACTCGCCAAGCGCCAAAGACGCCACATGCAGTTCCCATGTGTCGGAGCGCCGCGGCGGCTCTGCTCTGTGCCAGCATCGCAGTGGTTCGCAGTGGCTCACAGTGTGTGCGCGAGACAGCAGTTGCCATTATAATAATATATATGTATGTGTGTGTACTTCTGGTAATTTCTCATAGCGTTCCATTCATTGAGTCTGCGCTACCAATGACCACTCGCAAGTGCCTTTCAAAAGCCCGCTGCTTGAACTATGGGGCAGAAGCTCAACCACTAGAAATTGATTGAATTTTCTTTTTTATGTAGTGGGATATTGTAAATAACTTAACTGCGGACTGAAAATAAATACAGAACAATTTAATTTTTTATTTGAATAATTTATATTTATCCCAAGACATTATTTAAAATTAAATTGAAACTACTCAAAAAGAACTCAAATTTGTATTTAATGAAATTTCAGGGTATCAAATAGTCGCATATGCTTAATGCACTTCAGTCTGTGCTTGCTGTTTGCTCTTTCATTGTTGACATGGTGGAAAAAGCTTTGGAGGAAAATCGCGCAGCTGTGCGCAGGTTTTGCGGTTAACGCGATAATTTAATTGTAATGCGGGTCTGCCACCTTATGTGCCAATAACTTAAGTTGCAATCGGCACAGGGCTTATGGGGCAGCAGGAGCTGTATGAGAGCAGCCCATGTAGATTGTGCAAAGACGCACAGGCTAGTTGGCTGGCAGAAGAAGTGAATGAACCCAAGAGGAACAGCCGCAATGGCTGGCAATGGAGCAGCAGAGCAGGAGACACAGATAAATTCCGAGACTGCTCATGCTCATGCTCATGCTTCTGCTGCTGCTGCTGCTGCTGTTTCTGTTGTCCCATAAAGGCGCCAGCTCGAGTTTGGCATTTTTGCACGTAAGCGATCGGGCAATAGCGAACGACAACAGCGGTATGCGTAGCATACCCACTGGCGCTTGGCCAAGCAGAAGAGGGCAGCGACAGTTGCATTACTTTCGGCCAAACAACAGTTGGCTTGGCAACCTCAAACATGCGACATCGATAAAGTAGCCTTGCAGCCAAGCAACCGCACCTCACTCGACCCGCTGCAGTCAGTCACAATGGAGTCGTTCGATGAGGAGCAGCAGGCTGGGTGGAAGCGGTTGATGCTGGCTGTCACCTATAAGGAGGCCATTGATAAGCTGGTGCTGCAGCAGCGCTCACAGCGCTTGAATATGCGAAAGCCGCCGGCTCGGCTGCCCGCCTCCTTGCGCAGGCTGCGCAGCTCCTCCATTGGCCAGCAGGCGTTGCCTCAGCGCGTGCTGCTCACGGGCAAGAAGCTGCCCCGGCTGGAGTCCTTGCTGGGCGACACAGATCTGGATGACGTCCAGGTGGATGAGCGTGTGCTGGATGCCTTGAAATATGAACGAGATTTGGACGCGCTACGTGCATTTATTATGGCAGCCAACGAGCAGCTATTCATGACCCAGGAGGAGCTGGAGAGCGAAAAGCCCAGTCGCCTGGAGCTGGCTATTAGTGACCTGAGCGGCAACAACAGCGAAGAGTCTGTTGCGATGAAGGAGCTGCAGCGCTCCAAGGACGAGCAGAAGCAGCTCAAAGCCGAGCTGCAGCAGCTCGAAATCGACGGCGCGGCCAAGCTGAAGGAGATGGAGGAACGCATTGCCGATGCCAAGTACAATCTGAAGTGTGTCTCGCGGGTCAACGACTTGGAGTTCAGTCTGGTCGAGCGCTGGGAGGCGGCGCGCGTGACTCAGGCCCAAATTTGGGGTGATAATGCCGAGCGAGCCTACTTGCGAGACATACTCGACTACAAGCAACGTCTGGCACGTGAGGAGCGCGTCGGCCAAGAGCTGAGTGCCTTTCGCAGTCGCGAGCTGGCCGACCTGAGGGAGCGCATTGACCATTGGCAGCAGCGCTATGCCACTGAGATGCGGCGCGTTGAGCGCGAGTCGGAGGCCTGGCAGCTCCGCATCCTGGAGCAGAACAAGTTGCTAGCGCATCATCGCGAGCTGAACGCCCAGCACAGGCAGTTCGTCGCTGAGTATACTGCCAGGAAGGAGGAGGAGCAGCGACTGCACGATCTGGAGGTGCATCGCATTGAGTGCGCCGTCAAGCTGCAGGCCTGGTGGCGCGGCACCATGGTGCGACGAGGCCTGGGTCCCTTCAAGAAGAAGCCGAAGCGCGGCAAGCGATCCAAGGCCAAGAAGTAAACAAATTAAATGCAATCCAATATCATTTGAGTCCGCCTTTGCCATATGGAAATTTACCCGCGTCTTAAAACCAATTAAAAAGTTGGCTCGCCGCAGTTAACACATGAGCGGTCAACGGCTTGCGTCAGCCTTAATGGCTTGCCGGCATTGTCAACAGCCTTGGCCATTGTTTACGCGCCGCTAATGGGTCAGCAGTCATCACAGTGCTCTGTTGCTGACACTGCAGCGGAAGGCAGTAGCGGCAGCAGAGTTTGCAGAAGCTGCTGCAGCAGCTGAAGTTGAAGTTGTATTAAAGCTTCTTCAATTTTATTTATTTTTTTTTTTTTTTGCTCTTATTATTTGAATTTTTGCTCTTATTTTTCATATGGTTGGGATGCATGGCGCCATCCAAGTGGTTTCCAGCAGCAACAATGGCCTGCTTGGCAGTCAGTTTGTTATTGTCGTTGCTTTTGCTTTCATTGTTTGCGCGCTGTTGGTGCAAGGCGATAAACAGCGACAATTTGCCTGCTGAATGGGTGCAACTTTCTCTCTGTCAGGCTCAGCACAATCGCAATCACGAGCACAACTTGCCTATGTATGTATGACTGTGTGTGTGTGCACTGTAATTTAAAATATAATTAATGGCCGTTGCCTTAATTTATTGAATTTGCATGGGCGCCGAGCACGTTGCCATTCCCCGTTTCATTCTGACCGTGCGCCTTTCGTCCGCCCGCCCGTCTCACGTCCAGCCTGGCCGACTGCTAGCCTGGCTGTTATTGTTTGGCTTAATGCTCTTTTGTTTTATGCCCTGGCACTCGCAACAACAATAACTACCCAATAATGACTGCCGCAAGTCCATTTTGTTGCAAGGCCTTTTGTCTATTTGCTGACGGCTGAATTAATGGAAGATGGCGTGAGAGGAATACGAAAATAAAAAATAAAATAAAAGAAAAAATGTGAAAAGCACAGTAACCATTTTTATACACACATCTATATGCAATCGCACGAAAATGTTGCTGAAATGAAAATGTGGTCCAAGGCGTATATTGTTAACATATATTCCATATAGGACTAATTACGACTAGCTTAAAGGTGTCTGCAAAACTGGCATTAAATCAAAGATATTTCAATATGGTGAATTCTTGTATGGTAAGAAAAGTCATTACAATTATAAAGTAAAATAAATAAATAAAATAAAAAATGTAAATGTTAAGAAAAACTGTAACTAGTTTATATCAATATTAGTTTGTAATTGATTTATATTCATTTATATTAAAATATAAATATGTATTATATGAAATGTTTATAAAGATATAATTATCATCAACTAAAACTTTGTTTAATTCAAATTTTTAAAATTAAAAAAAGAAGCATTGAAAATATATTTATTCAGAATCGATAAATACTGAATTCAAAATATATGAATTAAGACACGGCACGTACTAGAAGAATCACCCTAGAAACCACATGAAGACTATGTCTCTATTCTCTATTCAGAGGCCGACATTGCTTGATGAATGCAACTGTTTATGCAGATCAACAATCTTATATAAACTGATTCTTAAGCAACTATGCTCTAAAATGTGCTTTATATGCAGTATATAAATGTTTAGCTTCTTGCAAGGCCAGCTTAAGCATGTCGCTCACCCTTTAATCCGGGGATTAAATTCATAACTAGTTTGACGTGGAGCCCCTCGCACTTGTGCGCCCAAGTCGCCCAGTTACAGCTAAAGGCAGATAGTTGGCTAAGGGCTTGCTCAGGAGCTCAGCGCAGACTGTCGTATGCATTAGTTAAAACATACTAAAACGAACGTTTGCCGAAATCCTTTAAAAATGGCGGGCACAGCGCTGCTTGCCCCACGAGAAAAGGGCCCCAAATAGGACCCACGAAAATTTACATTCAAATTAGGGTTAATGAGCAGCGAAATTGTTATTTAACTTCACTTGGCCGTTAGCCGCTTTAAAGGGAGCAGCACTTGGCCAGGTCTTGTTTTAAATAACCACGCAGTTTGCGACACGTTTTAGATATTTTCTAACACCAGGCAAAAGAAAAAGGAAAAAAATGCCAGATTACCAGAGACAGAAGCAGAGAGAGAGAGAGGGAACGAGCGCGCAGCAACATGCTGCTCGCAGGATATTCGAGAGCATAAATTAATTGAATATTGTGAATGCGCCACGTGCTCAGACATTAATTTCTTACACATTTTATTTGACAGCGGCGGCAACGCCGAGTAATATTTAAAATTTAATCAAGCACTTTAATTTGATTAACTACACACGTCTTTCAATATAAATTTATGGTCGCTCGATGCATAATCAGAGACCAGATCCACTGCACTGGCCAACCGTAAAAAAGGGTTGCCCACCTAGCCAGCTCAGCTCACACAATTTTTTAGTCTCGTCACAGCTTTCAACACTCCAGCGCCGTCATTTAAAATGCGTGCGTGACGTGACGCTCGGTGGCTGGGAGATGAAAGGAGTGCTGAAGCTTTGGCGTCTAATAGCAACACGTACGCCTGATAAAATATTTTATTGGCTTTATATTATTTTGGCATTTAAAATTAGAGCCGCCGACCTAGTGCTCTGAGTCGAGACTCGCAGAATTGAACTTCAAATATTATTAAATAGAATTTTTTGTTCTGTATTCATATTCAAAATAATTTCAATTAATTTTAAATTAAAAACCTCTTACTCTCCCTTTCAACAGTTTTGAAACTGAAAACTTCTGATCCTATAGTTTTTTTTTTTTTGTTTTCTTATTCTGTGATCAGTTTATCTCATTGAGCTATGACACTTATCACCTCAAGCAAGGGCTCTGTAGCTTTGTAGCTTAGGTCAAGGAAATTGTAAAACTGAATTGCAATATACTTATTCGGAAGGCATGAACTGTATCAAAAAATACTAGACACATCTGCAATGATTAATTAAACAATTTCTAAAAAGTTACGGATTTTGTATCCGTATCGTAGAGCAAATAGTATTCAAAATCTTTTTAGTATCAGCTCAATTCAACATATGAGGTATCCCATGGGACTGGCAAACTTTTAGAGTATATCTTGTCGGTCGTTGGTCGAAATCCATATTTTATGTAATTGGTGCGGAACTTTTACGCTCTTGGCGTGTGCTGCAATTTGGAGTCCATAAATCATATTCAAATATATGGTCCGAAAGTGAGGAGCTAAACACAAACACCGGAGTCATTTTTATATGCGAACGTGTCTTTTGTGCGGCGCCTCAGCGAAGACTGTGAACAGCCAACTACTCGTGCTGCATATCGCATCATGCAAATCTTAAATAAATCTCTAATTCCTGTTTCCCGGAAGTCACGCCCAGCCGGTCAGCAATTTAAGCTCGTACTTGGCGTATCTTGAGCATGAACGGTAAACGGCAAACGGGACACGGTACACGGTAAATGGCAAGTGGCAAATAGCAAATGCTTCATGCTAAATTTCAAATGCGAAACGCCAAATGCCGACTCCATCTGCAAAATGTTGCTGCTGATTGTGATCTATGTGGGCGACTCTCGCGAGCTTCTCGCACATTTGCTGCTGGCATGTTTGCGCTTTCATTGCTGTGCGCTGTGAAGCATGATTTGATTTTCATTTTGCCCGCTCCACATATTTGTGGCATAATTCAGCAATTAGCTGCGATTGTGAGGTGCGCATTGGTCAAGCGGGCCTGTTGCCGAATCGAAAATCACAGCCTCAAAATCTAAGCTCAACGGGCAGCAAAAAAAAAAAAAAAAAAAAAAGAAATAAAAAAAAGAAGCTCGGGAAAACGTTGCTCCCAACGGCAATTCTCTGTTATTTGTTTACTATTTCTGCTGTTGTAGTTGCGCGTCGTTTGGAATTTTAAATATGGCGTCTGTTTTGTTTGAAAACGGAAACGAGTGTCTGTCAGCTTATTTGTTTGTTTGTCTGTTCGTTACTGTTGTTGTTGTTGTCAGCAACGTCGACGACCCGAAATGAACTCAAGCAACTTTTATGCCGCTCCCTTGGCAAAGGAAACGCCGTCTAATGTGTTATTTTGTGCATCCGTCTGTTGTGAGTTTTTCTATGTTTGTATTTTTGTGATTGTCATGGCCAGTGGCGTCGTCGTTGACCAGACATCAGAGGGTTTCACAGTTTAAGACATTTACTTGTGGCCCTTTGCCCACGAAGAATAGTTTCTACTGTTCTGCAAAAATACAAAAAATATTGTAATAAAAACTTCCATTTTATTAAATTTCTAATTTTGAACTATATTTTACTATGCTGAAAATTGAAAATTAATAATGTCTAAATCATATTTACCAACTATAAATACCGCCGAATTTCGCATTTTATGAATTTTGCCTAATTTCGTACTCTTTTTTGGTCAGCCCTCTCTCCCCCGGGCAATTATTTGTATTTAACGCACGCCCCTGTATCATTTTCAGCGAAAATCTGTTTAAATAATCAACTCACATAGACCATGACATAACGGCACAGTGCGCTCCTATGCGTTCGCCCTTTGCACTAATAAACTTTACTTTGCATTTTTAATAGCCTACTTTTCGGCGCATTAATTTTAATGTTACTATCTTGGCCAGTAGCCGACAGAGAGAGAGAGAGAGATTGTTTAAGGGACTACAAAAGAGTTGAGTTGATGCGGAGCACCTTGCGTAGCATTTGATAACAGATTTAATAATTTGCAATTTGACTTAATTGCCGGCACTCACTTTGTGACTCGTAAGTTGCCCATCGTAATAGAAAGGCCTTGAGCTGGGAAAATGGATGTGGAGAGCCGTTAGCAAAACAAAACGCGCTTATCGGAAATTTCCAATAGTTTTCGACCGACCTTCGATACGCACGCACACACATGCACAAACTAACATATGAGCTATTTATGCAGATTTTTTGCATTTATAATGAGGCAGCCGCTGCCACAGATAAACGTGCCAATAAATTAATGTGCTTTGCATTTCGCTATTTGTAGTCAGTCATACGATAGTGAAATTGCAAATGCATACACAAATAGCATGAATCACATATATATTTGCGTGCTTTTATGCTGTGATCTGCCTTCGGGCTGCGTTTTCCGCCAAGCTTAGCACTACACATAATTTTAATTAACTAGAGCTCGATGCAGGCATGCGCATATATCAACAATTAAAAACTGAAAGGAAAAAAAAAGAATAATATCAACCATATAATGCCAACAATATTCAGATTTTCAATGTGTTCAGTGTATACCAAATAAAATGATAATATTTAACAAACTATGCTGGTAATGCCGTAGATAGAACTGAGATGAGGTCCGCCCAAAAGCTGTGCACTTAAATTTGTTGTCTAAGGCACGCAGCAAAACCAGAATAAAGCAAAACATTTCTGCATGAAAATAAAAGTGGGAGATGCAGTGACAGATGGACGAACATTTTGTCACAGACTATGAAGTGTAAAGCAGTTTAAAAAGAGGAAAACAGAAAAAAAGGAACAACGAGAATAAATAACTAAAGGAAAAATAAAATGCCAGACGCCATGCACAAACAATTTGCAATTCAACAGCTAAAGGGATCAACACTGACAAGCGCATTTGCAGCACATCAACGAGAACGGGCGTTGGCCATGGCAGCCCAGTCCCGCAAAACCAAAACATCAACCATACACATGTTTCCTTATCTTTTTTACAATGCTGGATGCAAAATCAGCTAGCATCCATATATGAGCATGCTCGCACGCTTCATTTTGCATTACTCTATCGCAGAGTCGACAGCCTTAATTATTGAATAAGTAATCACTGCTTAATATATATTTGAATATGTGCCTATCTCACATAATCAGTTGTAGTATCTGGAAACTGTACATATATAGTATTACAGCAATAACCAATATATATGTATATCGTTTATATTAATAATAAGCCTTGCCAGAGAATAGGCACGCTGCAATTCGCATTCGAACCTATCACTGACTCTGTGAAGGTGTATTGAATAAATTATATTAATTTAGCTTAAATCAATATAATTTACTCATTACACCTTCACAGACTGAGCCGAGCCCTTCAGACTCAGGTTATATATAATCAAATGTAGTATATGACAATAAATAATAAATATGTACATAAAATCTAAAAAATGAAATGATTATTTATTTACTTTTTTCTTTTCAATATTAAAATTTATTGTTAATAGTATTAGAATTACAAAAATAAGACTGAAGGTTTATTGCAATATTATCTACTTAAGTATTACTGTGGTGGTTTATAATGTGTATGGGTTGTTAATTATTGGAGAGAAAATAAAAAAAAAGATATGTAAATAAAAATGAAAATTAAAATGATTAAATCAAAAACTTAAAAATAATATTATAATTATTTAAAAATTAAATAAGGTTAGTCAAACTATAAAAGGTGTCTATTTGTTTTGTATTTGCGGCTGTTCGTCCTCAATACACAGACTCCTGCTTGAGGTCGCCAAAAATGCTTTACCTGACCACTGTGGTTGATATGAACTTCAATAGTAAATTCGCTATATATTTGAATAATATGTACATATGGAGCTTACTTTCAGAAAACAATTTATATATAATTTGATATTATCACAAATATAGATAGCCTTCCATTTGTGTTATATTATATTAGTATGTAAATAAATATATTAAACAAATTTAAAGCATTCCAATTATAACTGAGAGTTAGTGTATTCATGCGTCTGTATGCACACAGAACTCTGTCAATCTGTTTTTTGTTTTTGAGATTGTCATTTGCATTGCAGTCGTAAATGCATTTGTTTCATGTCCTCACTCCGATTTGTTATTGCTTAAGTTGTTGCTGTTATTTTTGAGGACGTCCGCCTTGTTGAAATTAATGAATTTGTTCGCATGGGCATGTGTGTGTGTGTGGGTGAGTGCGTGGTCACACATCATTGTTTTTCGAATCATCGTTAGTGTTGATGTCAGCCCTATGATAAAATAAATTAATTTTATGCATGCGAAACAAATTTAAAACTTTTGATACCCTGTTGACGCTTGTGCTCATTTCATTTGCTTACTAAGGCACACAAATAATTGCAATGAGAGCTGCTCTCCATATGAAGTACATTTAATAAAATACAGAAAAAGGAGCAATTCGTTGTAGGAGTAGTCAAGATTAATAAGACTTGGACTGCGTGTGCAGGGTATTTGCTAATAAGCACTCTGGAATTCACATTTAATTGGGTTCTAATACAGCAATTGGCCTGCTCTCATATTAGTTTATGGATGGCAACTTGAGATTGTTCAATATTTCCGACTCTGTTTTTTTTTTCTCTTTTTTTCCTGCTTTGATTTCTCTGGTTAATTGGTGCCACAGATGACAAACACCTGATTCGTTGGCCGATAATAAATTGGCAATTAATTGAGACAGTTGCTTATGCGTTATTAAAGCTCACTAAGAGGCTGTTATCGATTGCGAGCCAGGGCAGAACCTATTAATAGCCCAGCAGAAGAAGGCGAGGATATATAAGCGGAAAACACCTAATGAAAATACTTATTACTCAAGTGCGAGGGTAAATTGAAAGCGAAATGCATTTTAATGCCACACTTTCAACTTAAATGCAGCGGACACACTTTCTCACACACACACATACACACACGCACACAAGCAAACATCCGGCGAGCGGAAGCCACAATGCGCAATAAAGATTGCCTGGCGTGGGCAGTCCATGCAGCTCGAGTGGCGGCCAAGGCACGTAAAGATCGTTGCCATTGATTTATGCACCGCGTGCCAGCGCCAGCGTGAAGCGTGCAACAAGCCAAGGCAACGCACAGCGTACCGAAAATAAAAACCAAGAAAGGAAAATAGAAACACAAATAAATAAAAAGAAATGAATATAAAAAAGTTTGTGGGATGCTGGAGTGGCATAGAGAGAATGCGCTGGGGCAAAGCACAAGCTGCAAGCTAAAGTTGTAGCTGCTTAGCTGGCTAGCTTCCTGGCTTCTTGGCTGGCCAGGAACGAGTGACGAGTGTGGGTCAGCTGTTAAATAAGTGTGTCAACACGTTGACTTCTTGCTCCCAGCTAGCGACCTTGCCGCCCGTTTCACTTAACTGCCAGCCAGTTTTGAGCCAAATGAAGCGTGCCCCAAAGTATGCAGCGAATGCTGCGCAGAACGTGCCCCAATCCATTTTAGCTGCCCTGTCAGTTTGCTTGGCGAAATTTGATTAAGTCCAAGTCGGCGATAAGTTCATTGTGCGCACCGAGCCGTACGCCTTGCCATGGCCATGGCCATTTTACATGCATAATGTGACGTGGTCGTGATGTGAACGCGAACGCGAATGCGAAACCAAACGTTGCCCACCGCTGTGTGGCAGCTACGAACATAGCAATTAACTCACACACGCACACACACCCACACACATACTCACACACATAGACAAACCATCCAGCTGTTGTGGCCTAACACAATTACAGCTGCAGAGTCAAAATTACGCCCTGTCGCCGGCATCAGTGTTCGATTTTTGTCACGCACCAGATGCGAACCGTGGGCGTTGTTGCTGTGGCGGGCGGGTGGGCACGGTTATGGTCATATCTGCTGCCTACGTATTGTCACATTGCCACAAATCGAACGTCGCTGCCTGATGGCAGCATTCGCTTTGCGGCTGTCTGCCGTAAAAGTTTCCTCATATACCGTATAATTACTCATACGACTCGTTGCTCGCTTCTAAATCGCATTTCGGTCAATGACGACTGCGCAATTACATTCATCACCCATTTACATAATGCAATAACGTATAAAAGGCGACCCAACAATCACATCTCTAACAACAATAAGCTAAAACGCTAATTTTACATTTGAATAGCACCGTTGAGCGATCTATTAGTATTTATACCGCACGAATTGTTGATTATGCATATGCTAGGGCCAATATCTGGCTCTCAACTATCGTTTTACAATTTACAAACCCAGAATTAGTAATTCATTTATATTTACTTATATTTAATGCTTTCAGCTGATCAACAAGGAAGTAGTGAAATATTTCACGCTCAAGCCATATGAGCTAATTCAAAAGTTTTTTTTCTATTCGATGTGCCTTAAACATTAGCTACTTGTGAGTTCGTCCTCTAAAGAAAATCAAGTACACTTTACTTGAAGTGATTACCGTTCAGGAATACTTTGCTATTATATATATATAATAGCAAAGTATATATAAAAATAAAATATTTTAAGATCCAAATTGATCACCTAAAATAAGATTCGATAGCCTTACGCAAATACACATTTGGTGAACAGATTCTCCACTTTATAATAATAATAATAATAACTTAAAATTCATTAATAAAATATAAATAAAATCGGAGATGAACACGGTAAGCAAGTATATACATGGAATAGACATAAATTTATTAATATTATTTATATTATTATTATTATTATTATTATTATTATTATTATTATTATTATTATTATTATTATTATTATTATTATTATTATTATTGCTATTATTATTATTATTACTATTCTTATTATTATTACTATTACATGCTATACGCAAGACGAATATGCTTCTTTATATGATATACCCAGCTTTTTATATAACTATTCCATAAAACAATACATAAGTTTCTTCGATCATAAGCCACAGCAAAATCAATAGGAAGTGTTACAAGTTGCTTTAAGCTTTAAATTTAAATTTACTTAAAACTATGCTTGATTAATCAGCATTGACTCTACGCATTGGCTGCAAGCAAAGCCTGATTTTAATATTAGTAACAATAAATAATCTTAAATTTTCTCAAAGTAGATATCAATGCGAAATTGTCGAATTCTTGAGTTAATTCAGTTTTCTGTTAGAGCATCGAAATGGACTGAGAAATAGCTCTATTAATGCGCTTGCCAGGTTGGTATCCTTAAATTGGATTGCAAATTTATAAATTTACAAACGGTATTCATATAATCTGTTAAATAATAATGAATCGCCAGCAGATTTCTGACTATTCATATTCGCCATCGAAGCCTGTTCATAATTCCATTTGATAATGAGGGCAAATAAATGATAAAATATGCATGAGAGTGCACATAACAAGAAAAAAAGTAGAATAAAAACAAAAAAAAAAAAAAAATAGGAAAAAAAACAATGATGCAAAATGAAACTGATGCCTCAGAGCGGCTGGCAATTTCCGCAACATTTGCGCAGCTGTTTGCGACGTGATTTGCATTAGCCACGCCCACCATCTCCGCCTGGGCGCCGATGCCGCCTCGATGGGCGGCCGGGACAGCTGTTTTTCCTTCTTTTTTCTCCTTTCACATGGCCATCAGATGGCAAGTTTTTGTGCAATCTATCTGCATGTTGCACGTCATGTTTAGCTATGTTGCACTTATGGTTTTATTATATTGCGGCCGAAGATTTATGGCCCGACAGTTTATATTCGAGCTGTGACCAAATCTTTCAAGCAGCTGCGGTCATGGTTAGCTAAATTTATGTGCGCCCAAGACACCACAAAAGCCAGCTGGCAAGCGATAGCTTGACACAATGTTGCACAAATAAACGGCCTTAAATAATGAGTGCAGCGGCAAGAAAACTCCAACAAGAGAGAGATAGAGAGAGAGAGACAGAGTGGCTCAACATCTATCCCCAAAGGGGCAGGCCAATCCCTCATAAATATTTGCACTGAGCGGCAGCAGCCCACAAGTTGCAATTGCCACAAGAATTTCGTGTGCGCTCATAAGTAGGCAATGGAAAACTCGAATCGTCAATTGATAATGGCTAATTATTGGTAAGCAGAATTCGCTGGAATAGCAGCCATTCCTAGCCGGGTCAGGTCCTGTGCTGTAACTCCCAAAGTTTTGAACGAAGATATAAAAAACAGTGGCCATAAATTCGCAGTTGGGCAAGTTGTGCACTGTCGCCTGGATATTTCTGGTCCGTCTGCCAAGCAAAAGACAAAAAAACAAAAAACCAAAAAGAAAAAGATGCCAAACCAGTGCACAACGCGCAGTGCGATAACAACAATAAGTTGCGAGTTGCAACTTACAGCAGCAAGTGGCAACTTGCTCGACTGCACAACAGGCCAAGAGTCGATAGTTTCGGAATACTTTTGGCACTGCCAATGCGCCGCTTGCCCCTTTGATAAAGCATTCGAACAGTCAGCGTCGTTTACTGTCAGTTCGGCTCGGCCGCCAGTTCGAGGCAAGTCGAAGTGCTTGGCTGTCTGTAATTTATGGCATTTTAACAAGCAGCCAGCAAAAAGCAGCAAAGCGAACCAATCCAAACGCCGGGCGGGCGTGGAGAACGGTCAGTTCCGTTACAGTTTCTTGCTGCAAATAGGCATAAATTTGCATTTAATGCAGCTGAGAATGAAACGGGCTAAAATGAGGAGCGCAAATGCCAAATATTATTTTGCTATTTAGTAAGTGTATAATTTCCTGGTCCGCTTTGGGCCTCCACCTGGATTGCAGGTGCCAGGTCACAGGTCACAGGTCGCCGCTCGCAGGTCGCAGGTCGCTAGCTGCCATAAAAGCGGCATAAATTTTTTAAACTTTTACAACAAATTTGCATTGCAAATGCCTTCAACACACACAATACACACACACACAGACAAAGCACACATACAGGCATATACGTTGCTTGCTTTAGTATTTTTCGCGTTTTGCATGCGGTTTTAACAGCGTTTGGGTCAGTCTATTAAAATGCAAAAACCCGTCGCACGTCCCGCCCCCTTCCCCCCTTTGCCATCCGGAAGTCCATTTTGTCTTGTCGTTCACGTCATAAATATAGCCGGGCAAATGGCGTGCTGTTTACGGCTTAGTCTGCCCGTATAGACGGGCTGACAGTATGCCTGTATGTGTGTGTGTGTGTGTGTGTGTGTGTATTCGTTGGTTTATGTGTCCCGCTTTTAATGACAATTTGCTTGGGGTTTGCATTAAATTGAAGCGAATTTCACTTGACACACATACGTGAAGGTATGTATATATATATATGTATTCAGCGTGTGTGTGTGTGTTGCTCGACTCGCAGTGAGCACTTTGCACCATTTCGACGTGCGTCGCTTCCTTCGGTTTTATTTTGACAGCATAAATTTAAATAATTTCTACTATACATTCGCTTTTACAACTCGCTTTTTGAAATCCGTCTGTCTAGATACTAATCTATATCTCAGTGTGTGTGTGTGTTTGTGCGACAAGTACCTGGTTTATGACAGTGGATCGCGATAGCAGGTGGACTATCATCAGCTCAACGGTTTACCATTCCAAAGAGCAATGTCATCTGTTGAAAACTCCAATATAAAAACTTGTAGCTATGTAATTGAATCATAGATATCTATATTATATTATATATATATATATATATATATATATATATATATATATATATATATATGTACATATAAACATATGTTTATATATATATATTACATAAGCCGAAGGCCCCAAGTTCCGGGTTTTAGATTTTTATTATGTTTTAATTTGACATGAAATAAATCAATATTATATATTCTCACTTAGACTCAAGTTCCTACAACATTCCCACTCAAATTTAATACTAGATCTAGTACATGCTATTTATAAACTAGCGCTATGTGTCTTATTTTTGAGTATTATTTTCCACGCGAATGCTTTAACATGGCAAAATTTACTTGCGAAGGCTAAAGGGAAGATGAAGTTGCTGTAGCCTTTGCTGCTTGTCACTTAGCTTGAAAAACAATTTTTCTCCAGCTATGAAGCTATGTGTGGCCATACCGTAGCTGTATGTATGTGTGTGTGTGTGTGTGTGTGTGTTTGTGTCTGCGCTTGTGTATCTATCAAAAAACCAATTTTCGCTGCTAAATTGATGTTTATAGCAATGTACGATGATGACAGCGACGAGCTAGATGATGTTGCCGTCGATGGCAATGATGAGCTCGTTGTGACCACCGCGTCCCCTTCTGATCCTTGTCTCCAGCTCACAGCTCCCATCGCCCACCGCCTGAAACACCGCACACCAGCTGATGAAGACAAAGTGCCAATGCGAAAAACTAAACGGCAAGCCGCCCGTCTAGGTTCTCGCACTAGCTACAATGCGTCATGGAAATCCTTTTTCGACTCAACGCAGCCCGTCTCGAGTGGCGTCTGCACACGCGACGCGCCTTGACAGCATTTTGATGGTTCCGCCCGTAATTTATGTGGCACTTGCAGCACGATAGATCAGTAACAGGCGCTTCGGGCCATGACATGGCATGGTCTCTGCTCTTGTTGGCTTTTTTATTAGCTATTTATAGCCAGTTTATGATCCATTGATGCGCCTGGACAAATGCCATCAAAGGCAATCAGACTCAATAGTCATGCAACGTAACTGCCTAATCATTTAATTAAAACGGAAGTGTATGCAAGAAACAGACATGCACACACACATACACACACACACACACACACGTCAGTTACCTTTTGTTTAATATTCTCCGTGCTGTTGACACCGCATTCAATGCAATTGCATATTAATTGAAACTCTCTCAAACTTCACCTCGCTTTGGGGTGGATTGCACATTGCAGCCCGCCTACGCCGTCTCATGCGCTCCGTGAGCCACTTGCCGCTTTCCATTTACCACTGCCACTGCCACTTGGCGCCTGCCACATGCCGCATTCAGCTTTATTGTGAGTAAATTAAAACGTTTGGCTGCACGCTTGCATTTAATGAGTGCATATCAAATGCTTTTCTCGTGATTACAACGTGATGCACTTGAAATGCTTTCGGCACACCCTCAAGCTTAAGCCGGATTGCATATGACATTAACTTATTTATATCCCTATGTAAGTCGGATCAAAGCTCCGATGTCACACTTCCCCCACTGCCAACCACGTTTCGTTAAGTGTCTCATAAATGTGCCTGATAGCGGCTCCTGAGGCAATTAGTGCATACAGACAGAAACAGAAACAGAGACAGAGATAGAGATAGAGACAGGGACAGAGGTGCTAAGAGAGGAGTTGAATTGAAAAGCTGAAAAATGATATTATCTAACGTCAGACTAATAGGAGTGAACTAGAACTAGCTCGTAAAGCTCTCAGCTTGACAATCAGTTTGGAGCAACTGAGATATGCTTACCGTGTTCCAAAGCATGTGCAGCTCTATCCGATTGTCGATATTTGGATAACCTTGATAACGCAGCTAATTAGGCATTATCTCTGGCGCTCATTTGCACAGCTGTTTTCAATTAGTGTCACTGCCATTATCTATTGACCGGAGAACGGCTAGAACAAAACTTCAATGTTCCTGCCAAGCATTAGGCTATTGGGATATACAGCTGACAGCCGTCGCATCGAGCAGCAACTTAATTGCTCCGCTCCGAAATGGATTCCCAAATGAAGCTATTAATCTGGGCGTGTTTGCTGTGCCTCGCTCGCAGCCATGTGCAGGGCGTGTTCTTTGAGCTGCCAGAGAATGCAGCAGAGCCGGCGGATGAGGCTGACTTTATGGACGAAGCCCTAAATAGCATCAGCCAATATTTTGGCGTTCCGACAACAGCAACAAGTGCAAAGCCTACAGGCAGCAATAGCCCCAAATCAACGGCAGCCACAACGCCATCGACATCGTCTGGATTCCTCGATGAGGTGGAAACGTCGCTGGAGCATGCAACAAACACACTCGACGATCTGTGGCAGCAATTCAGAGAGGTAATGCAGACAGCAGCATCACTGGCTACGATAAATATCGCGCACTACGTCTATTTCAGGGTCTGGCTGCTCTGCTGGGCGACTTCAATGATGGCAACAAAGACACTGATCGGAAGAACGCAACGACAACGAATGGCTTACAGCAACTGGAAGTAACTACAACTGCGCTGCTTGCCGAGCTAACATCGACAACCCATAGTCAACCCGTGTCAATAGCCGAAACAACTACAGCAACAATGGCAACAACACCATCAACAATGGCAACAGCAACAACCGTGCGGCCAGATACGCCGTAAACACTTCGCAAGCTAATTTTATGTTGACTGGTATTAAAATTGATCAGACACAAACAAGTTTTTCACTTTTGGTATTTCAATTTAAAATGAAAAGAGTGAATGTAAGAGCAAATAAAACTGTTTTAGAATATTTGCTCAGCTGTCCAAAATACAATATATACAATATATTTCAAAGCGCTTGAAACGTACAAAACGCAACTCCACAGTCATTGCCGACAGACACGATGAGGTGCTACTTTAATCTAGCTCTCCTAACGCTGGCTCTGAACGCATCTCTGGTGCAGGTAAATGGCGAGGCCTTAATAAAGTACTTTACATGTGATTAATAAACCGTGTCTCAAAATAACAGAGTGCTCCACGGGATGCTATAGTGACCATATATCGCGTTGACCAAGTGGGCTTGCCAACCAATAACATTAGATTCCCTGAGGAGCACGCATTCGTGCCAAAGATGGAGGTCCAAATGATCCCAGAGCAGCTCGATCAGAATGGTAAGCAAATGACAGCAGAACACTCAGCCCTCGAGAAATCTCTTAATTATTATGCTACACAGATGTGAGTGCGGTGCAAATGCAGTTTCTGCAACTGAATCTGCTGAAGATTTTGATAATATTGGATGTGATTATATTAATGTGCGTATTTTACTCCATGAGCAGCGATTAGAATTGTATTATTTATTTTAATTATATAAACTATATAAATTAATTTATTAGAGAGGCTTTGAATAATTAGTTTTTAATATGTAAAAATAATCAGGCGAATTCTTTGCGTACTAAATGTAACATTGTGTGACAACCCTACATGATTCTTAACGCACTCAAGTACGTATTAGAGGAATTAGAGTAAGAGTGCACTAAACTTGTTTATATCTATCAGATCTTGAGCATAAAAAGCTACTTGAAAGTAAAATGAAAAAAAAAAATAAGTATTTTATTTATATTTTTCCCTATTTTAATTTTAGTCTAATTGCTAATAAAGTTTAATCAAACTAAACTTTTTTTATTTTTGAAAATATAATATATATTAAGGAAACCTGATATCCATAAAAATCAACAAGTTTTATTCGATTATCAACCTATGCTACCTAAAATGTTTTAAATATAATCACAAGCTTAACTTTAGAAACTCATAGAGGCTTAAAAAGTCTCCTTAAATCGTGTAAACGTACTGCTGTGGCTTATTTAATTCCATTTGGTTGGCTTTACAATGTTGCTGGAAAATAATTCCATTTGGCTGAAGTAGTCAGAGCTTTGTTTCACATTGTAAAAGTGAAGTTGAGTTATGATCACATAATACCTGAATCGCCATAGGCAATACCACATCTGCCAATTCACACAGCCCGCAAAGCTATTTTAATTGTTTTACTGCTGCATCAAAACTTACTTTGTTTTTGTTTTCCTGGCTACTGCGCAATGCAAGTGCACAGTTATTCAATAATTATAAACCACTTGATTCGCAGCGAAACCTGAACATCATGGCTAGCACCCTCGAGGCTAGAATGCAATGCGCAAAATATCATTAAATATTGGCAGCAACTCATTGGACCAATTGTGTACAGGCAGTCAACAGCAGCAGCAGCAGCAGCAGCAGCAGCAACGGCAACAGCAGCAGCAATGGCAGCAATTGTTGTTGCTGTTTCTCGTTTTGTTTGTTTGCTTTTTCGCTGGTAGTTGGTATGGTCCCATAGCCCGAGCTCATAAATATTAACAGCTATTAAAACACTGAAACTGGAGCAGGCTGAAAATTAATTTTAAAGTTTTAAACCGACTGCCGCGCAGTTTACGCGCAATTTAGCCAACAATGTGAAAACACAGCCGGGAGTCATGTGCAAAGGGGCGGTTAAGCCAACACACAAATGCATGCACATGCTCGCACATGTGTGTGTGCCTAAAAGCTTTCAATGGCAATGGGCAGCCTCAATCTAATGGCTCATTTAATTAAAAACGGAAATTGAGCAAGTGACCAAGAACGAGCCGAGTGGCCAAGCACACAAGCGGCCAAGTGGCCAGCAGAAACTTTTTACCAACTCCAAGGAAATATTAAAAACGGAAAACACTTTCAAGCAACTAATTCCCTGGCAGTGGCTGGCTTGCCTTTTGCTCTTCTGCTCTTCAGCCTTTAAGTCTTTTCTGCTCTTCGCATGCGTCTCATGATTTTGTCATGAAGTATGCCACACATAAAATATATGCTTTTGATTATACGCGCTTTGTGGGCATGGCTTATTCAGTCTTAGTGCAACAGTCTTATTGTCAGGTGCTCTGCAGTAGCAGATGCAATTCTAATAGCTTGCGAAAGAGTATTAAGCTGTCGACAGTCCTTGCCGCTCGCCAATTTTTTGCCGCTTTTTGGCAGCCTTTTAGGGGCTCAGGACCTGGCCGGTTATTCACTTAGCAGAAGGGGCGGAACGGCGCTCCGCAGCCAGTTGAGTGCCAAGAAAAGGAAGTTAACGCGGCGCAATTAGCAAGTTGATTGCATGAAATTATGAAACGCTTAATAAAAGAATATTTCGTTTAGCTCTTTGGCTAAGGGCGGACGTGTGCGTATATAGAAAAAAAAAAAAAACCAAAACAGATCCACTAACAGCAGCAGGAGACGGGCACAGTTTGAGCCCAGCGAGTTAATTAAAACGTTCACATATTTGAAAAGTTTTGTGCTCTCGCAAAACAAGCCCAACTCAGTTTAATCATGTAAGTGCTGGCAAATTGTCGGCTAAAAATTAGAGCCAGATAAATATTGCGCATACGCTCAGTATGCGCGTTAAATGTAGGCTGCTGGCGGCTGTTCCTCTTCCAACTGATGATGCCAAGTTTTATGCTAATGGCTTTCGTTTAAAGCCAAAAGTAATTTATTGTTGTCAGTGGGCACCATCAAAAATGTTGCTGCACATTCATTATGCCCAAATGTATGCGCCTCTCTGTGCACATATATGTGTTTGTGTCTCTGCGTGCGTGCGTGTGTGTGTGTGTGTCTTTGTAGTTGCTATGGCTCCGTGTGCTCGCTGCGATTGTGTATGTGCATTAAATATTTTAGCTGAAAACATAGAGCCAACTTCCCGTGTCGCCTGCGAGCTAAAAGCTTGCATAGAAATTAAGTTAGCCAAGGGGTAAAATGCTTAAAAATTAAATGAAATGTTTTGCCACAAGTCTTGGTATACTAACTATTAAAATATCCTGTACATATGCATAAAATCAATAAAGGGCATTAATAATTGAAGTAAATTAACGCCCAGAATATAAGCAAACATTGTCCATATCGTTTGCTGATATCATTTTTCTTATAGTAAACAACAATGATTCAATTTATGTTATTTATATGAATACTTATAAAGAGAAATACATACATTTTATGGGTATCTCTTAGTTTGGCTCTTTCGACTTTTTGACGACTGCGTGACAGTAAAATAGAAATATTTTTGATTTCCGTGTGCAATAGAACATGAAATTCAATTTATTACATTTATTTATTTTTTTTTAATTATTCTAGAAATCTTTTATATATGCGTTTAATTTGTTAATTAATTTCAGAAATTTCCATTGAAATATCCATTCAGCATATTGCGCATTCCTCTGTTAAGAAATATTTATTTCTAATCAGTGAGAATCTAATCTGAATCCATTTATGTCAGCAGAATTATAATACGAATGAAAGCCCATTTTATAGAAGGCTAACTTATGCAAATATTTTATCCCTGGATTCTTTTCATTAAATCTTTGTTTTTATTTAAGCAGAGACACAAAAGCTTCATAGTTTATGTTTGGCCTGGCTTAATGTATGTTTGTTCATTCGTTGGAGAACAAGATTTAAATATTTAAGCAAGCGCTTGCCGCTTACTACCCACGCAACACGTCTTTGACGTTGTTGGCCTGCTCGTTCTCTGGCCGTTTGTCGTTGCGATGCGGCCGGAAGTATGCAAAAGATAAAACGGCGCGAACTTTGCAACATGTTTACGGTAAAAACGTGATTTTCTGCCAAAAAACTGAGCCCGGCTGCCACTGACCAAATGTGGCCAAGGCCGAACCCTTCACCAACCGCAAATAAGTTAAGTTGGGCGCCCACCCACCAACCAACCACCCAACCACCCATTGCCCATCCGGCCGCAGAACTCTACTGGCTTCACGAGGAGGCTAAAGCTCGTATAAAAATTAAGCATTTGTAGCTTTGTCACGTTCATGTTGACACTTTCTTATCACAGCCGGGCGAAATGAGTCTCCCAAGCTCCGGATTCAGCTGCAGCTCCAGCTCTTGCTCCAACTCCATCGCCAGCTCCAGTTTCGGTACAGCTTTCGGCTCACACACCCAGCAGCAGCACTCGACCCGGCCTAAATATGTGGATGTGCGTGATGGTATTGACTGTGACGGTACTCTGTGGCTCTGTGGCACGCTAGCTCACCTGACCCTAGCTGAAATGAGAGTGCGTTAAGGGGCGTCTGCCACGCCCTATGATACACACATATGCTGCACGTTTTCATTACGCTTAAAAGGCGAAAGTGCGTCAACAATATGTCTGACTGAGCAGAAGCCCAAATGCCAAATTGAACAGCAATCAATCTAGCAGCGAATGAAAACCTTGAAATTAAAATGAAAAGGCTTCAAAGTCTTATGCAAATTGACTAGAGTTCCACTTCAGCTAGTCTATTTTTTGAGTTTGTTAAAGCTTAGTTTTTTCTTTTTTTATCTTAATGTATTAGGCATCTCCTCCTTTTGTAGCTGCCGGAATGAGTATGAACATATTAATACGCTTCTTAGACAGGCTTACACACATCTGACAGCAACTTATTTGGCCAAACAGCAGCTTCAGCTATAGCATTCGACTTAATGTGGTCTATAGCTTTGGGCCAGTTACCTGAGCTCTTAATGCATTGCCATTGACTTGGCTAGAGAATTTCATTTTCATATTTAATAAGTACGAAAATGTTGCTCGTCAAGCCGAGCTATGTCTTCTGAGGTAAATTTATTGCATGCCATTCAAGTTTAAATTTTAGATCGAGCACATACATGAACGTTAAGTGTGCGAGAGTGAAAGTTGTGGACAAGTTTGTTGCCATGCAACTTTAATAAGTCGTCACACGAGACCGACAAAACTTGGCAGGCAAAGGCTTCAAATTGAATAAGTTTAATGCGTATCTGATTATGCTAAGGCCCCACACACACACACACACATCCACACCAATGCTGGTAGATATGAAACACAATAAGAAATAAAGATAAAATCATTTTACTTTGTTTCTAGCATATTTACAGCGCTTGATGAAACTCCTATCAACTGAGTTCCCTTTGTCGAAGCTTCATAGTTTGGTATGTGGCTCAGCATTTTGTAAAGTTGCCAAGGCAGATGCCATAGCTTATTACATTTTTACAGCTAGGATCTCCATGAAGATTTCGAATTTTTCTATATTTTAAATACCGGCTGCAAATTTGACCTAACTATGATTGTAAAAATACAAATTTGCATATGCAATTTAATTTTGTATATATTCATACAAGCCCCGATAATAGTTTTTTCTGAGCTTTACATTGATTTAAAGGCTCCAAGTCCTTGGCCTAGACACGATGATCTTTAGTTTAGTCAAATGCAGTCGCTCTTTCAGGCCAAATCCCTGGAAACTCACAGAAAGAGCCATTCAAAATATAAAGTTTGAGAGGCGCGTGTCGTGCACGCTCGCATATTCCGTCTTCCTTCTTTCAATAACAATCAAAGTTACAAGTTTTTGCAAACCAAATTGCAAAAAAGTTGAATAGACTTGAGCAGGAAATTAAGTTGATGCATCTTTTGGCTCAATTTTGAGCGCAAGCGTCTCCTTTGTGCACATGCAACACACTTGACTGCTTATTTCCATTACCCCACTCGTCGTCATAGCAGTTGCCATGGCACGCTTTTGTGGTAATTATTTTGACTCTTTCAGCACTTTGGTTTCGGAGGTTAACTTCAACAGTTTAAATGTTCTCCGGGAAGACAAAAGATGAGTTTTGTACGTGGAATGCGTAAAGTAATTGACGGCAAATACCGAAAAATTCAACGAATTTTCTTCAAGCAGCTCCTTTTCTGCAAATGTATACTTACTGTACTATTAAGATTGTTTGTTTTTATGTGGTATTGATATATTATTTATATAATTATTATATTAGATTTTTTCTTTAGCTATTATATTAAAAGTCGAAATTGTGGAAAATACATATGAATCTGCATTTAAAACTTAGAGACTCTAGATCTAAAGATGTAGATTTTTTATAAGGTTTTTAGTCGATAAGAAAATAACGGGCATAGTTATCGATTTTTAGAATCCAACTCGTTATGCTTGTGATATACACGGACCAAGAAAACAAATTTCGAGTCTCTAGCTCTTATATCTTCTGAGACCGAGGGTATACTAAAAAGCTAAACTGTTATAGGGCATTTTACCTTCGACTCTCAATGAATAAAAGCTTTCAAATTGTTTGTCTATTGTTTTTTATTTTTTTATTTATTTTTTTTTTTTTATTAACTTCATGGGCAAATATTTGTTTCCAAAGGATTCCGTACCATTTGAACTGAGCACCTCAGCTTTAGCAGGAAGTCCACAAAATAGCAGAGCGCTACAGCTGCCTCGGTATACACACCCGAATAGTCATTTGCATTTCCCGCAACAGTTTGTTAAACTTTGAACTTTTGCAAATTACATGAGTCCTGCCACCGGATGCTGTGATGCTGTTTACGGGCCATCGATGTCGTTATCGCCGCTTGTTGTTATAGTGGCTATGTGTGTGTGTGTATGTGAGTGTGGGTGTATATCTTAATGTTTGCATGTGCTAATGTGTAGCTAATATGCGCTCCTGATGCAGTTCGAAACCTGTGCCGAGCCCAGTCGAGGGGCATGTCCTGTTGAGCAATGCAGCTGCCTTAGCCCCAACTACAGATTTGTAACTTTGAAATTGAATTTGTTATCAAATTAGTTACATCAAACTGAAAGTGGCACGCAAATAGCTGTTGAAGCTTAGCACATTTCACATTTAAACTGTCAAATAAGTAATTTAAATATAAGTTGAAAGTTTAATAGTTTGAGCTTAAGCCCAGCGTAATAATGTTGTGGTTAGAATTCAGTAATGACCAAACAACATAATCACAATTACAGTTAAGTATAGCCCTTTGTATTCGACTCAAACATTCACTAAGATTTACATTGATGATTGTTATTATACAATAAGCAGCCCAACATGCACTAGATATCCTCTCCTTAGGTTAACATTACTGATATGTGAAGTGTCTACGCCTGAAGAAACAAAAGAGTGGCTTTCAAACAACCTCAACATATATACACATATATTTATTCACATCAATATCAGTTTACCTATAGTACCATGCTGCAATGCCAAACAGGCTAAAAATGTTTGTGATTTAGCCAAATGGAAAACAATATTGAAAAATATCACTTGACCTGCCAACAGGTTGAATTGTCATATTGTATTTGCTTCGGTCACATCCAAACCAAACAACGACAATAAAATACAGGAGTGCTTATGAAAATTTTATGCCCGTCTTTGTTTGCTGCAGACCAGAGGGGAGTGAGCCGATAAATGGATGGAAGAAGATGGCTTGAGCGATTGCACTAATGCGGCTTGATTTAGTATTTAAATGAAGTGGTCAGCCGTCCTTAAAAGCAGAGCAAAGTATCTGTGCTTCCGCTTAAGTGGAATATATTCACAGTTGTAATCAATGGATGGATGTTGAGAGTCCTTTGAGCTGCAAGTGACTTAGTCCTGTTCTTACTGCCCCGCTGCTGTGCAATGTGAATTTATGAATTGCCATTAGACCTGCGTGCAATCGCAATCGCAATCCTGGTCGCATCCATTGAAACTTAATTAATTTTAATTTATTTTAATTGCAAGCCTGGTACACTCATTATCAAGTGTTTAAACATTCCTACTCGAAAATCAATATTTATACATAACTTTCCTGTACAGGTAGTCGAGAAAGAAGAAGTAAATAAACAACAAGGCAAGGACTGTATACTTCATTGAAAGCAAGACTGAGTTTGCTTCAGTCTAGTATACTCGACTGAGAGACCGTGTCTTGAGTTAATGAAGAAGAATTATGCTTTATAGCGTGATGCTTATGTATTTTATTCCACTCCAATTTGTTGCCCCATAGAGAACTGCGTCTGGTATGCCTTTGGTATTGAGTAAGCTATTGCAATTTTGTAAATGTGGACAGAGAGGAGCAGCTCATCCTATTTTCCATGGATAAATAAGTAAGCTCAATACTCGTTTGCAATTCAATTCAGTATAGCAGTGTTCATCGTGTTGTGTGCAGTATGTAAAGTCACTAGCTCTGAGATGAGACATTACGACAGAATGCGTTGAGTAGCAGCAATTGCCCTCTTCAGGTGCACTGGCCAATGTAAACGACAAGTAAATTGGCTCAATCATGAGTAAAGTGTAAGGTATAAAACTCAAAAAGCTTTTAGATGCCAAGTATCAGTAGCATTTGGGTTTAGCTCTGATGTCCTCCGATGAATAATGTGCAAAAACCAATATGGTCGCACATAGCACTAGCTATATATGTATGTATGCTCATTTTCTTTTCGCAATTTTCCCAAATAAGCTTCGCTTGGCTTATGCGTGTACGTACTTTTATTTCAGAAACCTTTTTCATTTACTCGTTTCAGGGATCTGGTTGAAATTGAGGGCAGTTATACTTCAATCAGCCTTCAACCGAAGTTCAAACTTAATTTCATAAAAGCAATAGTGAAAATATGAAATGCTCTTTCAGAGGAACGTGCAGCGTGAGCTTTTCATTGCATTTTCTTCAACAATGTTGCTTAAACTGATACATCCAAAGCATTCGAAAGGAGCTTAGACATATATACGTATATATACTTGCATATATACAGGTCTGAAAGTATTACGTGAATTCTCTTTCGCCTTTTCAACTACGAACGAAAATACACAGGTGAATGGTGTTACTCAAATTGGCTGTTGCCTCAAATATTAATTAGAGAATGAAAACACGCACAAAAAGGCCAGGCTTAAAGCGCAATGGAACACTCTGTGTTTCATAAGTTTTCAACTCGGCGAACCAAAGCCAAAATAATTTTAGGACACACAGCTCAACTGGAGCAGCAACTGTGAAAGTGGGCAATGCTGCTTCCTACTGGCCAACATTCTTAGAAAATGCTTTCAAAGTGTTTGGCAGCGGGTGTCGCCTGGAGTTCTGCCAAAATCTCTATTCAGCGGCGCTAATGCTAATGGCCCTCAGCTTCATCTGCGGAAAAGGCGTGCTTAAATACGTGTCTATATAATTCTGCCCCAACTTGCGGACCTCCACTGCACTCTGAAGGGCGTGGCCATGCTGTGCATACTTTAAATTTACTCAAATGAACAATTAAATAGACAGTCATTAAAACTTAAGCGACTCGCAACGGGCAGCTGACCCTTAAGCTCACAATTTGTATCTGCACACAAAAATTGATATATATATATGTAGGAACAGGAGCGTTTTCCAGTCCAGCATGAGTTTCTACAGTATGGGGGTGCTATTCCACGAATAATGACACGTATAGATCAGTTCAAGTACAACCTTTATTCAAGAGTTCTCGATGTAGACTAATTACAGAGGTGGATGAGCAAGCGCAGCTTGCTTACAGTTTGGCGAATGAGTGAAATAGAAGAGTGATACATTACAAGAGAGCCACGTAATTAGGGTGGTCCCAAATTTAAGAAGAGAAGTATACAAATTTGAGTGATTTGGCCCAACATCCCGGCCCCATTGAATGACGCAGTCTTTCAAGAAACAGGAAGAATAGCTATTTTGTGAATTGGTCTCCGGATTATGCCCTTGGCAGTGCGTACATCTACAACTCGTACTCGATGATCTCGTCCAGGAATTGTAGCTGTAATGCGACCCATTATCCACTTCTGAGAAGGTATGTTGTCCTCATGTATGAGAACCATGTCTCCGATAGAGATACTAGATGCTGGTTTGGTCCACTTGGAGCGTACGGTCAACTCGTTGAAGTAGTCTGCTGACCAGCGTCGCCAAAATTGTTGTCTGATACCAGTTATCAAACGCCAGCGGTCCAAAGATTTCAGCTGTTCATCTTCTATAGGTTGTTCAGGCAATGCTCGCAAGGAGTCTCCAACTAGGAAGTGACCAGGTGTCAGAGCACCCAAGTCGCTTGGATCTGATGACAGTGGAGTGAGCGGGCGCGAGTTGAGAATGGCTTCTACTTCCGCTGTGATTGTAGCCAATTCCTCAAACGTGCAGCGGGCATTCATTAGGCTGCGCGTCATGAGTCCCTTGGCGCTTTTGACTGCCGCCTCCCAGAGGCCGCCGAAGTGTGGTGCTCTGGGTGGGATAAAACGAAAGTTTATGAATTCATTTGCGCAAAAACTAATAATTGATTGTTGATTTTCTTGCTTGAAGAAGTAGTTCCGTAGTTCCTTTAATTGATTGCTTGCTCCAGTGAAATTCGTCGCGTTATCGCAAAATATATCCACAGGCAATCCACGTCGTGCAATCATGCGCCTCAAAGCGGCTAAGAAGGCATCCGTTGAGAGATCAGATACTACCTCTATATGCACCGCCTTGGTTGCGAAGCATACGAATATGGCAATGTAGGCTTTCCGAGGAGCCTTGCCCTGAATGCGAAGATAGACGTTGACTGGTCCGCAAAAGTCCACTCCACAATGAGCGAAAGGTCGCGATGGAGTTAATCGTTCGACAGGCAGATTTCCCATGAGTTGCTGTTGCAGCCTTGGCTTGTAGCGCACACAGTGCACGCATTTCCTGACGATGGAGCGAGCCAGGTCTCGAGCATTTACGATCCAGAATTGCAGCCGAAGTAGCGCAACAAGTGCCTTTGAGCCAGCATGGTAGTGTTGCACATGAAGAAACTGTACGTAGTGACGAACGAGGTCATCTTTGCTGGGGAGTAGAATCGGATGTTTCTGAGCGTCTGGTGCATTTGCCAATTCGAGACGGCCGCCAACCTTCAATAGTAGGTATCCGTCTGTAACCTGCAAAAATGGATTTAGAAACTTTATGTGACTTGATATTTGCCTGTTTTTCTGCAAAGCGTGGATTTCATCTGCAAAGTGCTGTTGCTGTAGATTCCAAATAATGCAATTAAATGCACGCTGAAGCTCTTGAGGTGTCGGCGAGGGCGTAGACAGCTCAACGGGTCTCCGAAGCGCGTGTGTGAAGAGCAGCATCCAAGCAACAATTCGCAAGCAACGACGATGCGAACTTATGCTTCTAAGTGTGTCGAGTAGATAGTTGCTATCCGTCGTAACCTTGAAAGCTGACTTGCGCATCTCAAGTGTTATGACCTCAGGATCTGGTTCGTGACGTTTGTCCTTTGGCCAAGCGTGCGGGCTCTGCTTCAGATACGCCGGCCCCATAAACCAGATAGATTGGTTCAATTCCATGGGCTTACATCCCCTTGCAATCAGATCGGCGGGATTTAATTGTGTTGGGACGTGCCTCCAATGACAGTCCGGTGTGGCTTCTTGGATGTCAGAAACGCGGTTTCCAACAAAGGTTGATAGTGTCGCAGAATGTTGCTGTATCCAATGAAGAACTATCGACGAGTCGCTCCACAGATAGGTTTGTTGGTTCAATGTGAAAATCCCCTTGATTTTCACGTAGAGCTGTGCCAGCAGGTGGGAAGCCGCGAGCTCCAGTTTTGGTAGCGATAGCTTTCGAGTTGGTGCTACTCTGCACTTTGACGTGATCAGGTGGACTTCAACGTTGCCGTCCGCTGCAACTGTGCGTGCGTAGATGCAGCATCCGTATGCCCGAATAGAAGCGTCACAAAATCCATGCAACTGCAACTCCTTGATGTTCGGCTGCATACAGAATCGAGGTATTGTCAGCGACTCCAGAGATGGAAGCGATGCAGCAAACGATTTCCAAGCTAGACAAAGTGTTTGCGGCACAGATTCATCCCAATGCAATTTCAGTATCCACAACTCCTGTAGAATGATCTTTGCTGTCACAATGACTGGCGCTACTAGTCCCAATGGATCGAAGAGTGAAGACGCAACTGATAAAATTGTCCTCTTGGTGATTGCATCAACGGAGCATTTGGGTCGAAAAGCAAAAAGCAATACGTCCTGACGTTGATTCCAGGTTAAGCCCAATGTGCTTGTAACGGAACCATCCTCTAGATTCAACTCCTTGATAGTGTTATCGTCGACGAAGTCCGGGTGGTTTGAATGCCATTTTGCCAATTCAAATTTGCCTTTGCCAAGTACCTCGATGACCTCTGCCTTGAGTTGTTGTAGGCCTTCCGATGTGTCATGCCCACACAGAAAGTCATCCACGTAGAATGATGAATTTATAGCTTGTGCTCCAAGTTTGTGAATTTCTAAGTGTAGATCAGCCAAATATGTCATACTGCGTATTGCGAGATATGGTGCTGTGGCCGTCCCGTAGGTGACTGTATTCAGTTGATATGTGCGAAGTGGCTTATCTGTTGAATCTCTCCAAAGAATATATTGAAACTTGCGGTCACGATAATCCATCAGTACTTGTCTGAACATTTTCACAACATCTGCAGTGAGTGCATATCTGTATGTTCGAAAGCGTAGCAGAAGCGTATATAGATCCGTCTGAATAGTCGGTCCAACCATTAATAAATCATTCAGTGATCGTTGCGATGAGGTTCGATTTGATGCATCGAAGACAACTCTTAACTTCGTTGAAGTGCTATTTGGCTTGAAGACGCAGTGATGTGGTATGTAGTAGTGTGGCTCGTCCAGCCTTGGTGCGTTTACCAAACTCATGTGATTCAGATCTTCATACTCGCGCAGAAACTCCGTATATGATGCCTTTAACTGAGGATTGCGATTTAAGCGCCGTTCCAATGACTCGAATCTCAGTTTGGCTGACTGGTATGAAGATCCTAGATATCTTGGGTCATCCTTAAATGGTAGCCGAACAATAATTCTACCGTCCGCTTGTTGACGTACAGATCGACTAAACATTTGTTCGCACTGCAGTTGCTCAGGTGTGAGCCTTTCGATTGGCTTACTCAAATCTTCGATATGCCAGAGCCTTTCCAAATTGTTGTTGATTGACTCCTCCTGTGAAAGCGAGTAGCAGTGTGCCGGACTCTGTGTGCCTTTATAGCGTCCAGACACAATCCATCCAAGTAACGTTTTCTGAAGCGTAGGAAGGCAGGGACCCAATTTGATTTGTCCCACTGCAAGAATTTCAAAAAATGTTTCAGTTCCAATGAGTAAATCAATATGATGAGTTTTGTGAAACTGCTCATCTGCTAGTGGTGTGTTCTTCGGTATGTTCCAAGATGAAATGTCGATGTCCGAATCCGGCTGATATGCAATGTGTGACGTCACGCAGAAATCAATGGGCATCTTGAAATCCTCCAAACGTGACCTGATTGTGGCCGAAGTGCCAAACTTGATGTGTGTATGTGACTCGCCAATGCTAGATATTCGCATATGCCGTTCGACTCTTGGCAAGCGTAGTGATTGTGCGAACCGTTCTGAGATGAAGTTCACCTGGGAGCAAGAATCCAATAGAGCACGACCGATCCTGTAAGTTCCAGATGCATCCATGACCTCGACGATGGCCGTTGCTAGAATGACTTGGTCTGTTCGATTGGTGTGTGTATGTGTGACAACTTCGTTTGAATTGGAAACGATGGGTAACGTAGATGCCGATCTAGTCGCAGCTGTCTCTCGATGTAGTAAGCTGTGATGAAGTCTCGAACAGAATCGACATCTTTGGGCAGAGGGACACTTGGATGCCTGGTGGCCCTTGCCAAGGCAGTTTAGGCACAGAGCATGTCGTTTTGCTGCTTCATAGCGATCTGTAATAGACATCTCCTGAAGCCGACTGCAACGTGATACTCGATGTTCTGAACTAAGACAAATAGGACATGAATTAGTCGAACAATTAAAAGACAAACCATGTCGCGTGGTCGTCTGGCTTCGTGGTTTGCTAATAGTCGCAGTTCGAGCCTGGCTCGATTCGGACTTACCGCATGATTCCAAATATTGACAATGCCTTTCAACTACCTGTACACACAAATCCCACGTAGGTAACTTTGAATAATCCAATGATTCGTTCCATTTGCGTTTAGTTTCCATATCCATCTTATCCATGACAATGGCTATTAACATTGCCTGTGCAATTTGTGATTCGTTGCCTAATGAAGTTAGTGAGTTGTACAATGCTGTAGAGTTGTCAATCAAACTTCGAATTTCTTGACTATTTGCTCTCGACACACTCTTGAGCATAAACAACGACGAGATATTGTCCAAGAACACTAATGTTGGATTGTCGTAGCGCTGATTCAAACGAGCAAGTGCCTTCCGATAGTTTTCAGGTGTGATCTGAAATGCCTTTACTGTTTCCAATGCTGGTCCCTTTAAACAGCTTATCAGCTGATTAAACTTCTCGATGTTTGATAAGCTGTTCTGCTGATCCACCATTTGAGTGAATAATGCACTAAAATTCTTGTAGTCCGCATAATTGCCATCAAATGTAGGTAGCGTAAGTCTGGGCAGCTTGGCTGACGATAAGAATGTAGGCCCAGATGTCGCAGCAAATGTTGATTCGTTCATCTCTTCCGTAAGTTGTTCTGTAATGCAAACCTTTATGTCTACATACAGCTCCTCCAGCTCGGCGCGTGTTGAATCAGTCGGACATTCCTTTTCAATGTCCGTCTGCAAAACCATTACTTGCTTAAAGTAAGCTTCCAAAATTCCCAAGCGACACTTTAATTCAGCTTGAGTTGGCGTAGACTTCCCATCTCTCAGCTTGGGGTCAACGACATTGCGAATGCGGGTAATATTCCGGCGAGTATTCGCGCGCTGTGTTTTAAGGCTCTCCAAAGACATTATTAGACCAAAAACAACTTTATGTTTATATTTGAGTAAATTGAGATAATTTTTAATTTAAATTTAAAGTGATCAAATTAACTGCCAGAGTCAAATTTAAATTACGCAAATATTTATTAGAGCAGCGAATAATACAAGTCACAAATTTCACTCAATTTCGTGTGCAGAATATTAGCCGAAGAATTACGAATGTACGAGCCGAATTTCACTCAACTGAGCGTGCAGAATGTTTGGCGACAAATTCCACTCAACTTGTTGTTGTGTTTATGTTATGCAGCGCAGTTGTTGCTTATGTATGTGCGTTTGTGAGCAGCTGCACTTATTGCTGCTTAGACGAATATGATTGTCCAAAAGTTTGACGAAAATGATGACAAGCGCAGTGCCGGTAACTTGCTGCTGTGATCGCGCGGGGATCGTGGGGACAGCGAAGTGACGTTGAGCACGAAGATTGCAAGCAGAAGCTGTTGCTGCGAACGAACGACGAAACGATAGAGATGACTCGGTGATGCGACGGCGGGGGGTCACAGAGCGACAGCGAAGTCAACCAAAACGAATAAACGGTGTCTCGGCGGTGCGAAGAGCAAGGCAAGCGAATGTATGCACAGTCAACACTTTGTATGCTGGAACATTTTCGCTTATGTACATAAGTATATGCAGAATATATATGCACATAAGCCAAATTAGAGCAAATTAAACGATGCACGGAACTTTGAATAGCACTGCCCCACGTTGGGCGCCAAAAAATGTAGGAACAGGAGCGTTTTCCAGTCCAGCATGAGTTTCTACAGTATGGGGGTGCTATTCCACGAATAATGACACGTATAGATCAGTTCAAGTACAACCTTTATTCAAGAGTTCTCGATGTAGACTAATTACAGAGGTGGATGAGCAAGCGCAGCTTGCTTACAGTTTGGCGAATGAGTGAAATAGAAGAGTGATACATTACAAGAGAGCCACGTAATTAGGGTGGTCCCAAATTTAAGAAGAGAAGTATACAAATTTGAGTGATTTGGCCCAACAATATATATAAATATAAATAGATTAACTTTGTGTATAAAATATGATTAGTCAGTCTTTATTTAAGATCTTAGCTAATTATAAATAGGAGCCCTATATAAATATTTTAATTAGAAATTGGAAATGTTTCTCCCTGCTCAGCTATGTACATATTTTAGAAAATCTTATTTTATATATATTTATTTTATATACATAGATATTTAAAAAGGAATAAATAAATATTTCATAATATTTAAATATACATATATATATATGTAGTTTTGTTTTCAATTTTATGTTTTTTTTTTTTCAATCTTTCTTACTTGAATTTAATATTTTAATATTCTTTTATATTTTATTTTATTACTTTTTTTGTTTGTTAATTATTTTTGTTTATTTTTATTGTTTTGTTTTCAATTTTATGTTTTTTTTTTTTCAATCTGTTTTACTTGAATTTAATATAATATTTTAATATTCATTTTTATTTTATTTTATTACTTTTTTTTTTTTTTTTGTTAATTATTTTTGTTTATTTTTAAATTATTTTACTAAATGAATATGCAAGAAATATTTGGAAAATAACGTCCACAGTTTAATATTGGAATAGTTACAAAATGAAATAATTTTTTTCGGCCCATTCGCAATTTCCCTTTAAAATCAGCTGAATTCACGCCATTTCACATTTGTTTAACAATTCTGAGCAAATTTGCACACTTGAAAAGAAACAAAATACATGCAACGATGTTTTTGCTCTTACTCGAATGCAAATTGAGAACTTGTTAAAACAGCAACACATTTGTGAATGGTGGCCATGTTGCAGCAGCATGTTGCATGTGTCAATGCAAATGTTGATGGCGTTAGTATTAGTATGCGGCATGCAACATGCCGGCATTGCTTGCTGTAAACACAATTACTTGGCAAATAATTAAGTACGTGCGCTGACAGCAGCAGCAGTGCACTGTGTAGGCATTTTTTGTCTATTGTTTTGTGTTTAAAGGACATTTCAGCTGAGCATCGGTAAATATTTGCGCTGCAATTAGATGTGTAGTCGCTGTTGGAATGAGTTACGTAAATAGAGACTGAAGTCAGAGCAGCGCGTGTGCCGAGTTGAGCGAGCTTGCTTCGCCTGCAGCATTATATATTTGGCCAAATTGGAAATCAGTCAATGGCAGAAACTGTTTGGCCAAAGGATTCGAGCAGTCGAACAGCCAATACAGTCGCATTAAAAACTGTCTCGGCAGCTGTCCGCTTGACAGCAGCAGCAGCTCGCCCAAATGTGCGATGTCAACTGTCGTAAATTTGAAAAATGTTCCACAAATAAACAAATCAGGTGCTGTTGGAGCTTTGAGCTCCGCTCGACCATTTTGTTTATAATTTATGACATCAACTGGAAGGGTAGCTAAGCCTGCGGCAGCACAGCACGGCCCGGCCCTGCCCGGCACACTACAGCAGGGCACGGCACAGCGCAGCTAAGACATCACCGGCCGTAAAGCACAAAACTGAAATATTGCTCAAGATTTTTATTATTTGCACACATTTCTACTGCTGGCAGCCGACCAAAGTAGCTGCAGTTGTTCTTGTTGTTGACTACTGTGTATTGAGAGCTGGCTGCTTGGCTGGCTGCGTTGGGAGTAGAAGGCAGTAAAAGGCGCACAAATAAAATCCTGCAAATGCTGACTGAGTTTGTGGCTCTGCTGTGGACATATAAACAACAGTAGTGGAAAAACAAGTAGTACAAGTACAATAACAACAAACACTCCAACAAGAAGAAGAGAAGTGGGTTTCATGTGCTGCTTATTGATCATAAACCTATAAATATGCCAAGGCAATTGTTGTCCGTGCACAAGAACTAAACATGGGAGTTGGCTCATCTCCCATCTGACCCAATTCTATGTGCCATTCAATACGGTTTGTTCACAGGACATTCTCGAGGGAAGCGCACAAGTCACGCTAAATTAGCAGCAATCTAATTGAAATCGCGTATCTACAAAGAAATCGCTGAGCAACACTTCATAATGATCTCCTAACAAGGCATTCTATCACAAATTTCAATCGCTTTTCCAATGAAGTTAATTAGCTCGAGATAACTGTATTAAAACTGCTTAAATTTCATAAGAGCCTCTCAAGCATGCCTCAGTTTCTGTTCTTAATAAATTCATCTCTTATTTACTGATTACGAATTAAATGCCATTGCAAGTAATCAATATAGAATGCTTAAGAGAGCATTAATTTTATTACCTAACATATGTACACACACATAAAGACACAATTTGAGTACTTAACTCGAAGGTCCTTTTGCCTGGCACTTAACTGTCGCATAAATCGCGAGGACTTTGAAAGAGTCACAGAGTCAAGCGCTCCACTGTTGTTGTTTGTCGCAAATTAGTTCAGCTGGCTTGGGGCTTGGGGCAGGCGGCACCATTTGCCACGCACCACTGAAATGCCATCCCAATATTATCTAACATTTAACGCCCACAGCACACATAAACTCCGATAAGTGCGCGACGCAAGTGGAGGGCGAGAACCGCGTTGATACTGGGTTATTTGTCATTAATATGCAAACAGTTAGCTACAAGTGCATGATTTAACTGTGTGTGTGGCTTGCTTGTGCATTTCTATGAGTGTGTGGGTGCATTCTGCATTGTGCATGCAACATAGTTGGTTCAGCGCTCGCTGACTTCAATCAATGCCGGAAGCGGAAGTTAATTGTGCGCATGGATCATGGCAGACAGTGACCGTTTAAGCATTTTACGCAATGACAACAACAATTAGGTGTGAGCGTAAAACGAGACCCATAAACAGTTTCATTTCATAGTTCATTGCCGATAGTAAATTACTCTGATAAGGATATTTAGGCATGCGACTCAGTCACCTGCATTCGAGTTAATGTGTGCTGGACCAATTGGTAGCCAGGCTTTAAGCTCTAAATATCAAATATTCAATAATCTGCTAAAGACCTAGCATAAATGCAGTACACACACGCACAGACGCCGAGGCGGGGCAGGAGGCTGGCAAGCAAAAAATGTAATTTGTCGCTAACCAAGTGTGTACTAACCTCATTTTACTAAAAGCATTAAAAATAAAACGTAATCACATGCTTCATAAAAGTAATAACTACACACACACACACGTGCGCATAGATAGATAGCAAAACAGAAAGAGAGAGCGAGAGAGAGAGAGAGAGAGAGAGAGAGAGGGAAGCGAACTTCCTGCAATTCAAAGCGTGGCTGACTACGTGTCGCTATAAAAGTGCTTCTGAATATGCAAGTATATGATTCCCTGTGTAAGTGTGTGTGAGTGGGTGCGAGTGTGTGCTGGTGTGTGTGTAACAGTAAAAGCCTTGATGTCGCGCCGTCAGCCGTCACTGTCGCTGGCACTGCCATAGACGATGCCATTGTCTATGTCATAGCACGCACAACGCAACCCCAATTCAGAAGGAATGTCTGAGAGAGAGCACAGAGAGGAGAGAGAGAGAGGGAGATAGCTACATGTATGGCCATTGCATTAGTGTGCGTGCGCGTCTGATTTTTACGAGACGATTATGGCTTGCTCTTTATGATTTGCCATTGAGCCAAAGCGTTGTGGCATGAAAAGAACTACATGCCATTCCATAAGGCAGTTCGATTTGGCTGCTTACCTCAGCAGCTTCTCAGCTTTAATTCTCGCATGGACACAGGCGCCTGGAAGTGACAACTTGCCAAACACTTGGGCGCACCGCAATTAACCCGTTCAATATTTAGCACCTACAGATCGAAGTGCAGTTGCAGCTCGTTAGTGGCTGAGCCCCAGACCCTTGGCTATTACAATTATCTGTCGTTTTTCAGGCGTTTCTTGGGACAGGACGCTGTCAGTGGCATCGATGCTGCAGGCCAGCGTTGACAAATGCAGTGTCAGAGAAATGAAATATTGAACCCATTAATCCAAAGTTTTTGGCTCTGAAATTGGCTTATTAGGAAAACGTCAGAATTTTGAATTCATTCAGCATTCAGTGAAAGCAACTGGCCAAGAGCTTTATCATGTTGCATATGACAGCCAAAACAGTTGAAGCATAATGAGTACCCTCGGTGGAGACAAGCTCGACCCCTAATTACAGAGTTGACAAGTCGAGAAGCTAAGTGAAAAGTTTTCAGAAAATTGCGGAGAGCTCTGAGAAAATCTCTCGCAGTTAATGAACGTCTCTCAAGTTTTATGAGTTTCTGCATTAGTCGTGACTCAACGTAGGAACGAGCAATTGGCCGATGCTGTCCCAAAGTCAGCTCGTGCGCACATGTGGAGCCCGGCTCCATTATGGCAACTGTTGATAGTGGACTCATACCGTGTAATTGCCGACCATGCTTGGCAATTGGATACTCAAAATGCCAAGCACAGTGAGCTATGCTAAAGTTAGTCAAATTAATTAATTTGCATGCGAATTATGTTCCTAATTAATGCATCAGAGTATGCTTCGAATGGCCCACTCTCTCCTCGTCGCCCCTCCATGATGGTCTGTTCGTTGAATTTGAAATCAAGTATTATGAAATTCAACTAACCTTCGCGTACTCCTTATTCATAACTAATTAGTCGGACCGTCTGCCAGTTGATTACAGAGAAAAAGTAACTGAATCCATTTGCTATTGAAAAACAATTTCATTAATTGAATAAATATATGTATATATATATATATATATATATATATATCAAGCGATTCTGAATTTAGAATTAATTTCTCAGAAAACAGAAGATATCCGCAATTCAACGAAATTTGATTTAGCGGCGCACTGCGACTGTCACGACACTCTGAGCGACTTCCTCTGGGCTGTTGTCGATTAGGGCCAGTCGAAATTGTATGCAAATGATTATGTAGCTTATCATGCCAAAGATAAACTGTAATAGATGCGGAAATAGCGAAAGCTGCCGTGAAATAGATTTGGTAAGTCGATACACTCACCTTGCCCAGAGACTCATTATTGATTACCATCAAGCCGCCAACACTGAATCTGAAGGACTCCTGGCCCAGCTGCGCCGAGATGCGATATAGAGCTGTATTCAGCTGCGCATTGTGCCGATCTGTGGCGACTCCGTGCAGAGTAGATCGAAGCTGGCGCTGCACTAGTTCGCATCTCGTGCAGATGTAGCTGGGCAGCGAGGTCAGCAGCAGCTTGCACGACTCCTCAGTTGCGCAATCTGCAAGCAGAAATGAGTTAGGACTAGTGAATCCTCTGGTAATGTTCACCCACAGAATGTAGCGGAATAATCCACATGGATGTAGGTGTTGACAAACATCCAGTAGGGCAGGACGGAGATGTCCACAAAGTACTTGAGCAGCACAATTATCAGGCTCACTGCAAAATTACGTTCGATGAGGCGCACTGTGCTCCACAGCAGCCCGTGCAGATGCTGCAGCACGTACAAGCGCTCCAACGAGAGGCGGCGCAGAGACCAGACCTCATAGCGTGTCTTGTCCAGTTCCAGAATTAGCCTGCTGCTGACCTCAGTTAGCTCCATATAGAAGACCAAGATCAGCACCGCGAACACAGAGAACTCGCTGAGACGCAAGAGCAGCACAATTTCCGAGTAGAAGGCGTAGACGAGCAACCTCGACAAGTTTTTGCCCAGATTGTTGTATGTGGTCATCAGCAGCAGCACTAGACAGCATATCAGCAATATCCAGTTGACGATCCTGCAGTACCGATGCACTCGCAGCAAGTTCACCTTCTGGCCGAACTGCACTCGGAGCACGTAGCGCAGTCGTTCCAGCTGCTGCTCAATCTGCTCGCTGCGATCCCGCCAGATCAACTCCATTGCGACGACAAGGTGGGCTACAGTCAACGTAACAAAGTTAAACAAGTCGACAACACGTGAAAAATTATCATTGCGATTGTAGACAACTCCGTAGTTAAAGCTAAAGCGCCAATGCAAGATGAAGGCCAGGTAACTCAGCAAACTGACGGTGTACAGGAGCCTCAGCTGCAGCAGTGGCTGCGGCGGCAGCAGCAGCAACCAGAGCTTCAAGCGGCTTATGCAGCGCAGCGAAGCTGCGTGCAACTCGCCAGGCACGTGCCACATGACTAGAGTCTCTTAAAAGCGCACAGCCCGCTTTAACTAAGATCCACAATCAGTTACTAATTGGCTAATTGAAAGTTAATGCGCTCAAATGTCCTTCAACGCACACACAACGAGCAACGTTATCTTGTACTTTCACTAATAGGCATATTAATATATGCATATATCCCAAGGGGAATTCCAGGAAATAAAAAGTGAAGAAGTAAAAGTCTTTGTTGGGTACAGGATATCTTATATTCCCAAAGGAAAAAGTTTCACTGGAATTTCAGTTTATATTTTGACTTTAGCAGTTTGCATGCTTCCACATAAAGACTTAAAGGCGCTTACCTTCAACTACCTATGTCTCACACACGTTCATTGTAGAAAACTTTTATATTCATTCATCTACTCCTCACACTATATAGGGAATTTTCTTCTTTTGTATAAAACCTAACAATAAGTTTTATAGTGAAATAAAATAAACACAAATTAAAACATAACATAGCTAATTATTACTTTAATTATTATTTTTATTATTATAATTATTATACATCTGTGCATACATATTATATATATTTTAAAATGGCAATCAGGCATATTTTGCATGCGGACAGATGAGCTCCACACTATTGCAATAACATTGTAATTTAGATAGAAATAAAATTGTTTTTATATTTGTCATTCAATTATTGATAATCTAATCTAATAGAAATACAAATATAAAATACACAACTATAAATTTTTAATTAATATTTTTAATTCTCTTTCAAGCAAATTTCTAGTCTACCATAATAATGACATCAAACTGTTGTATTATTCAATAGAGCTTGATTAACGCCACCTTCAGTGGTCATCCAAAACTGAATGCACATCAGAGTATAGCTCACAATTGCGAATAAGAACTGAAAAGTAAGTGTATTAAAAAACGGCTATTTATGATGCATGAGCTCATAGCTCACTTTGCCCAACGTTTTATTATTGATCGTAACCAATCCACCAACTGTGAACTCACAAGATTCCTGCCCGAGCTGCGCCGAGATTCGTAGCAATGCTGTATTTAGCTGCTCGTTGCGACGATCCACCGATACTCCATGGAAGTCCGCTCGAAACTTGCGTTGCAGCTGATCGCAGCGGGTCCAGAACCAACAGGGCGCACACATCTCCAACAAGATGCCAAGCTCCTCCGTAACACACCCTGAGAGCAGAACTGAATAGATATAGATTTATCCCGATGCTGCGTCTACACAATTACCTACATATCTGCATTGGAACATTATTCGAGTGGATTTTGTTCACATAGGCCCAGTAGGGTAGGACCGAGCTATCTATAAAGAATTTTAGCATCTGCACAACGAGTCCGCGCTCAAAGTTTCTCTCGACGTCTCGCTGTAAATTCCAGAGCAGAAGATGTAGCTGTTGCAGGCAGGCGATGTGCTTGAGGGGCAAACGGTGCAGGGACCAAGCATCGCACCTCGAGCTCTGTAGCCTTGTAATGACAGCGGAGGCAGCCTCATGCAGCTCCTGGTAGATGGTCAGCACGAGAGCTGAGTGCAATGTGAACTCGCTGCAGCGCAATATGAGCACCACTTGAGAATATAAGTTGGCAATGAGCAGCAGCGATTTGTTCGAGCTCGTATTGTTGTAAACTGTTGAGCCCAATAGAATAAATATGCGCAGCAACAATAAGCCAAAAACTCGATTCGTGATCAACCGATTGCGACCGACATTGAGCTTATGGCCAATTTTCTCAAAGAGAACATTTTGTATGTGCAGCAACTGTGTCTCAATTCGATTGCTGCGGTTCTGCCAGATCAATTGAAAGGATATCACGAAATGGCTGACCACCAATGCCACAAAATTGAGTAAGTCAAGGACATACGAAAAGGTATCATTCAGCCGATCGTAGTCCACGTGGTAGTTAAAGGCGATGCGCCAGCGGAATATTAGACAGAGATAGACTACCATACTTCCAGTGTAGAGCAGCCTCAGTTGACGATGTGGGCGTGGCGGCACTATAAGCGTTAAGCACATCAGCAGCCGTATGAAGCGCAGCGCCGAATTGTGCAGCTCGACTGACACATAACACATGACTGAGGAGCATTCGTCTTGGTCGTCGACTTAAAAATCAATAGCTAATTGGCTAATTGAATTTGATGAGACATTGGCAGTCTCGCTCAATCGTTTAATTAAGACCTAAAGCTCCCAAATCAAATACCAAATCGCATCAAACTAAGAGAAAGCAATCAGAGATTTCCCAAATGATATTCGAATAGCAATTCCATTCATTCATGGCTGGATTATTCGTTATGCTTTGCCTTTAATTGGCATTCATTTAAATTGAGAATCATTTTAAGAAATTTATCATTTATTTATTTACTTTATATTTGATTTCTGTAATATTTTAACAATTTTCTCTTAGCAATTCTTTAATCGCAGCCGCGCCCCTTTATTATTAAAGATATTTTGGTCTAGACCGCGATTACAATTTTCATACACACGACCAGTCGATATCGAATAAGAAATTCCTGGAAACAACATATAAATCAAACGTTTCCATATATTAAATAATTGTTTTACTGAGGTTTAGCATATATGTATATACAGAAATAAAGAGCCTAACATGCCGCAGTAAACGTTATTGCTCAACTCTGACTCACCGAGCTTGGCTCAAAGATGCGAATTCGCTTGACTTTCCCACGCTCTTTGAATAACATCCTATTTATAAATAAATTTACCTTCAAAGGGGGCTGCAGCTCAGGTATTTGCTGGAGCAGCTGCTCCAGTTGATTGAAATTGTTTAAACTTTAAAGAGCAGCTTAAAGCCGTAGGCCTCCTGTCGGTTGTCTGTTGCACGTATTGACACCCAGCGGGACAATATAAATTAACTTTTAATTAAAAAACTTTTTCCGACTAATAATTTACATAATGCCATCATTGCCCTATTATTAATTTAATTATTTCAATGCTAGCGATTAGTTAAAATACAATAAAGCCGCAAAAAAGCGAATGTTGTTAGAATTAGAATAATAATTCTAATATTATTAATTCTGGCTCGTATATCATAATTATATTTTGTAATAATTAGCATTTGATATTATCGCACAGTTTGTATATAGGATGGAATTGTCATATACTCCCAGTTATTTAATCTGCTCTAGAGGTAGCTTATGCAACATTAAACTAAGGAAAGAATCACAATCTGGTCGAAGTAAGTCTTCCGCGTAAGACTTCTGTCTAATTCTACAATTACCACAGGAGTGTATAATCTACAGTGAGTGAAAATGTAACTCTCCCGGCTTGATTTTTTTGTTTGTCAAATGATGTACACTTATTGAAGTCTCAAGTGATGCATTTATTCCCTTTCATCTGTGCTGCCTGGACGCACTGATAAGAGAGCGTTTGTTGTAATCGCTTTAAATGCCATTTTGCCCATTGAAATTGCCATCAAAGTGACGACAACAATTTGGAATCAGCCCCAGCCCAGAGAGGTATTATTTGTTAATTTCATTACAGCAAAAGCAAAACTCACTTCAATTTACGTATACACACAAACACACAGGCACACACACACCAATGCACAAGCAAACAACCACAAAGAGCGACGAAATTGCTTATCAAAAACATGGGCAGGCGCTGGGAGTTATGGTTGGGCTTGAGGTCGGAGTCGAAAACGAAGCTGGAGTGAGTGTCACACACACACACATAGACGTTGTACATAAATTTGCATGTCTTTATTTCAGCTCAAAGCCAGAGACAAGCAAACAAGCACCGACTCATACACACACGCACACACACACATTGTTAGCCACGTTTATGGGATGCCGGCGTTATGCAACCACTGGAGTTTTCTGTTTGCACACTTATAAAACACCTATGGAGACGATAGAGCTCAACGCCTCCAGTTATTTGAGGTAATGACTTAATTGCCACGCTACTGCTGCTTAGCCCCTTACTTAAGCCTGCCTCGCAGCAAGCCTCTTCAGTTCAGTTTAGCGCAGCCAACGACACATCATCAGGTCTGGCTGCCTGGCTGCCTGGCTGCAATTGGGCCCATAATTTGTGCAGGTGTCGAGAGCGCTTTGTCTTTGATTGCGCGACTGGCGCGTCTCTAATCTCTGTCAGCCACAACGCAATCATCAACAGCGACAGCAGGATCTGTATTATCCTTTGTGCCAAGACTGGGCCACTTAAAGTACAGCAAACATCTGGCATGGCAGGAGTCGGTTGGCTCGGCGGTTGGCCCAGGATCGTGGCCCCTCGGTTAAATTGAAGCAATTGTGTGGCGTTGATTTGTATAATTTTGTAATTTGTATACCAAAACGTAGCCACACATGTGTATTTGCATTAGCCGTGGAGCAATTTCACTTTCCCTAGACTGCGGCATATATGTATGTATAAATAAATTAACGCATACACATATTGCTATAACCTATGGGATATCTAGGGGAGTTACACAAATTACAGTCCACCTCTTTCAGTGAAAAAATCAAATAAACGTGATTTATTAATTTAATTATAAGCAATAAAACGCTTTGTAGTGCATATAGAAATGAATCAGCTAAATAGATAAATGATATAAATAATTATAGATTAATTATTTGGGACATTTACACTTATAGCAAATGTCATAGATCGCTCTTTTATTTAAAATATGTTTTACAATTTTATATGTTTTATAATTTCTATATATTTATTTTAATTTATTTATTTGTTAATTTTTGCGCTTTTTTCCCTTGATAATTTTTTTATTTATTTATTTATTTATCTTGTAATATTTGTAATTTAAAGTATGGTATGCAGAATTATATTACCCAAAATTTGTATTTGCTTTTTAATTTGTCAATATTTTCCTTTGGCTTAATAATTGCGAAATGTAAAATTTTATTTTGTCAGTTTTCTTTCTTGACTCTTCTATGCACACAATTAGAATAAAAATATTTGTGTGTTGAATAAATTTGAAGAATTCAACGAAATATACTTGGCTCAACTTGATAAGTTTAACACTTTTGCAGCATTCCAAGTCATGTTAAAATATTTGATATACAAGTCATTTGGTAAAGAAGCTGTGCAAGTTATTTGAGTTATTTTCATAACTTCCCTCGCACTTGTTGCCCCACTCACATGATTCGTGCAGTAAAGGAAACAATTTTTCCAAATGTAATTATCGGCATATTTGGCACAAGTATTCTACATACTCACACACACGCTCCACCTATAGCCGTGTGCGTGTGCGTGCTTGTATCCTTGTGCCTGTGAGTGTGCTGCACGTGCCTACTGAAATGCCAACATGCTGACTTTGGGTCTCGCTGTGGCGTTTGTAGTTCAAAGAGAGTGCCCGCCGCCCCAACTGGTTTTTGTGGCTTCGCTTTGTATAGCCAATTCGCCTGCTCCTGACGGAATATGAGCCAGAGATCTTTGGCACACCTGTTTATATGACACGGGGAACTTGCCTCAGTGCTGCGTGTGTATGCGAGAGTGTGAGTGTTTTGTGTAAGTCATTATATCTTATCTGATTTTAATTTGCAGCAATTTACCTTCTTGCACCTGTTGACCTATGTAAATCTCCAGGACCCCCAGCCGGCTGGCTGCCATTACAAATATGCAAATGCGTAATGCGAAAATGTAAATATGGTAATTTCGGTGAAAATTGATTTTGCAATTTAATTGAAAACTCAACTGGGGTTTTTGTTGCTGCGCACATATCGTTGTCGCATTTATGTATGTTTGCCGTTAGCGTTATTGTTGTTGCCCTGATTGTTCAAGCAGCTGCCACAAATTGCATAAATACTTGAACACTCCCACTTCCACTTCTTTCACACATCGTTTGCGACTTTTTCCTAGATTGTTTTTAATGACATTTAAATTGCCAAAATTACAACAGCATCGCACACATGCACACTGATGTGCTGGAAATCAATAATCAGAGAGTTCAATTGGAGTCGTTGGCAGATCCAGATCCAGCCAAAAAGTAAAAAAAAAAAAAAAAAAAAAAAAAAAAACGACCAACTGCGGGAGCTGACAAATGCGCCTGATATATGTCCTAGTCTGGCTCGATAAATTTCATGTGACGCCACTCGTGTGTGTGGGTGTGTGTGTGTCTGTGTCTGTTGACTTGCAAAAATGCCTGGGGGCGTGGCCGAGATGTGATATATGTATGTGCGGCATGTGGATAGCAATGCAAACATGGCACCTTAATCCACAATAAAAATTAATTGCATTCTTTCAAACACATAATTATGATGAGGGAACGCCACGTGAAAAACGACTCCAAAGTCACGTTAGTTCACACTGGGACAGACAACTGCAAAAAGTCAGGTGGCAACACTGACAGCACCCACACACACACACACAGATACACAGATCTCAGCATTTTGCTACAAACTTCGATAACATCATTTATCTTCACTGGCCAGAGGCAGCCGACGACGAGGCGGGGCGAGATGAGGCGTTGCCAAGTCAAAGACTCGGCGCGCCGTTGCGAGATTATTGTGGGGCATTTCGGGGGTCATGGCACAAAAATATTCTTCTTTCGCTATTTATTGGCAATTTCGTTGCTCGCTGCGATATATTTCAAATGGAAGCATCCTTAGCTCTATATTTCAAACTAATTGGCAAGGTTAAGCGAAGGGCTAACTGCGCCAGTTCCGCATGTGAAAAGTTGTCACTCGTTCGAAATCAACTTTAATTCACTTGATATTCTAGAAGTCGCTTTATTATCCCTGCTGCCAGTTGGCAAGGTCACTAGCATAATAAAAATAAGACCATTTTTATATTGCTCCATATAGACAGCAACAACTGACTTGAATCGACGCAGTTCGCCTTGGTGTTGTTTTTCGTTCTCTTGGGTGGCTGACGCCGCAATTAGGCCGCTCTAATGTGGCGCAAATTTCATGCAGCCAGACCAGATAAAGCGTATATTTTTTTAAGCCCAGTGAATTCGCAAAAAAGAAAACAAAAAAAAAAAAAAAAAAAAAAACAAACAAACAACTCTCAAATATACGCATACAGTGTATACTATACCCTTAGTCAGACACAGAACAATAACCTCGGAATATCAAGAGGGCGTACATAACTATGCCATACTTTTGCCACAAATCTCAATAGAAGCTTTGACAGCTCAGACAAAGGAGAGACATTCTGTGTGAGCACATTATTATATTTTATTTGTTTATTAACCCGTAGGTGATAATCTGTGCTCAGCATTGGGATGCCTCACATACATATACAGCAGACGTATAATACATTTATTTCCAACAAAAATTCATAAAAGCAAGTTTATTCTCTGGCGATATATTATACCAATGAAAGAGACCAAAGTGAAGAGAAGCCATTTGAGAATGAGCAGGAGAGAGATAAATTTCAAGAGAAAATTTATTCAATTCTCAGAACAAACTGTTAATGTAATAATATCAATCGAAGCATGAAAACCTATAAGACTTACACGAGTTCAAGGAATTCGAAGAACAAATCCAAATTTAAGAAAGTCAATTCAACAAATTAAATATACACACACATACATGATTGCTTAACAATAAAATTTTTAATTAACAGAGATCTCATAAAAAAAATATACCCTGGCCCTGAGCTGCCTAAACTCTGCGGTGCACGTGGCTCCCTTCTCCTTCACTTATTATGCAGAACAAGTTGAGCAATTTGCGCTGACAGGATTTGCCTTGTTGCCCGTTGCCCGTTGCCCGTTGCCCGTTGCCAGTTATCATTTCCTCGTTGTCAGCTCTGTCTGAGGCTGACATCTTCATGGGAGTCTGGTAGATAGATAAATACCACAATTGACCGCAAGAACTCGTATTCATACCTTTTCCATTTGCTATTGAAGAGAAAGAAGAGCTCGGTTACAGTTGGCCTGCCGCAGTATATGCAAGTGTGGCATATTTACGAAGTGTGTGGTTACACATGAAGCCAAGTGTGGAGTTAACCAACCATCTGCTGGCCTTACCATTTTCCATCCTGCATTCTCCATCTGCCATCCCTTTCATCTTCATTTGCTGGTGTTTCCATTGGCGCTTCTACTTATTGCTATTTACCATATTTCTGCTTATTTGTTTGCCTTCTATGATAAATATTTGAATTTAAATTCAAACGTGCTTGACACATAATACAGTGCCTGCAGCCAGTACTCTACGTAGCCCATTTCGCTGTGCAAATATTTTATGAATTTCAATGAGCCCCCGGCGTCGTTCGCCGCCTCCAGTGCTCGGCTAAAAGGGAAGCAAGACGATGCCGGCGCGAATGCGGCTAACTGTAAAAGGTAACAAAATGCGAAATTAGTTTGACACGTGTAGAAAAGTAAAAGACAGAAAGCTGCTCAGCTCAGGCCAGGCCAACGCGTGGCTGCCAAGCAGACCGCAAATGTCGCAGATTTGGCTGGAAATGATTTCTAGGGGATCATCATTTGCATCATGCCGCCACACCTAAGAGCGAACGTATGCTTATTTTCCATATTTGAGCTGGATTTATAGATTTATGTTGGCCTTTGTATTTAAAGCGTCTAATTTATTCACACTTTTGAGTCTTAAAGTAAAAATCCATGTTACTTTTAATTGAATCGAAATTATAATTAAATATAATCCATGTTCATGCAATTTACATAAAAGTGTTTTGACTTTTCATGGCTTGCCAAATGACATGCTAAGTAAAACCACTAATTAAATTTGAAGTTTGCTTCCTTTGTTATCCAACTACAACTTAGGCTGGAATCAGCTGGCGTTTTTACACATTCCCAAGTCGATGCCATGGGCCATGCCGATTGCTGGCGTAGTAAGAATGGAAACTTTCAGGGACAACCAGGCCAGAAGTATTATATGTGTCTCCATCTGTACTCTGGGTCCTCCAGAGCCATATATGCAAACAAAGGCGAATAGGCGAATGTGTACCCATATATGTTGTATGTGTGCAGATGTCACCGCAAATCTACTTAAAGCGCAATTAAGTCGAGTGCAAATACAGTCGACGACAGTGCCTGACAGTGGGACGCACACAATGGCATACAGCGCGAATGTGGATGCACCTCCGCCGTTTGCCCATACACCTATCAGCTGCTTAGCATCGCCCACCTATCTCCGTTAGTTTGTGATGATAATTCGGGGTGGTATACAAAATATATGGATATAAGAAACTGTAGCTGTGTATGAAAATATGCCACGAAGACTTCAACGCACAGAAGATACCCTTTAAAAGCCAACTATGTGACATCCGACATCTGCATTGAAAGTCAATTGGATCTAATTAATTTGATATTAAAGAGCATAATTTCCTTAAAACGTAATTACATGATCAGCCCCTGCTAAGTCGCATATGTCAAGCATATGGAGAAGGTAAGTCGTCTTGTGCAGGGAAACCAAGTATAGAGCGGTGAGTATACAGTCGTGGGTGTTTAGATCAAGCTTGAGCACAGTGGCAGTGAAGGATTTGCACATATGGCGGCAATGTCTTGAAATTGTTAAGCATCTTTCTGGGTGCTGCTGGGTACAGTGCATTATGCCGCACTCTGCTGGCTTTGTTCCTGATGCCTTGAAAGTTAAATTTGTTTTTGAATAAACTTTAATCAACTTTATTTGAGGAGGGAAAAATAAGACACGAAACAGAAGACGCATTGTATAACAGCGAAACGTTGACGGCTGCAACTTTTCCATTCAACTTGACGGCATTCTTGAAGGTTCTTTGGAAGTTTGCTGAAGAAATAACCATGTAATTGATGCTGCCGACACAAGTGAAGCCCCGGCAGCACATTATCTATTGTCTACCCATATGCGGCAGCTTCGGGTCGTGTGTGAGGAGCTTGTTCGTAAATAATTCACAAATTAATAGCGCGCTCGTTATGAAACCTTTCAACAGTTTTGGCATTCAATTAGGCAGTCGTATATCGGTGTGGGTGCTCGTATGCAATTGGCTGAGCACGAGTGCATTAGGTTTTCAGAAAATTTCCAAAAGGCGCACCACTTCCGAAACTAAGACATAAACAAACGGCCAGTGCCAGGCAGGCCATTCCAGCTGCAGTTGCAGTTCAAGCTGGGGAAATTTCTTGCCATAAATTTACTAAAAGCTTTCGCAACGAAAATTTGTTGCTGCCTTCCGCTGACAACATGGCTCACCTGGCAGAAGCCACACTATATCTCTTTCTCTCTTTTGGCCTCTCTCTCTCTCTCTCTATCGCTCTCTCACTTGGCAAGCTGCAGCCAAAGCAAAATTTACGCCTCTCCCTTCATTATTATTGCACTCTGCCCAAGCAACGTTGTTGTTCTACACGTGGTTGTTGTTGTTGCTGCTGCTGTTGCAGCGACTGCTGGCGGCTGTGGCTGGCTTTGCGCTACCGCAGACAATTTGGCAGACGTGCAAACCAAGTTTCTAAATAAAAGTGCAAACTAAATGAGCATTTAGTGTGCGCGCATCGTAAATTCCTGTTGAAATATTTCTGTCGTCTTACAATTTAGCTGGCATTCCAGCGACTTGACTTCCACTTCGAGATGCGCACGAATTTAAGGCGTTAAATGCGGGCTCCGCCAAACGATGTAGGCGGCATGTGTTCAGTTTACACTTTTGCGGATCTGTATAGATGTGGCATGTGTGTATGTCTGTGTGTGTGTGTGTGTGTGTGTGTGCTTCTGAATCTTTGACAAAGTTAAGTCCGCCCCATGGCGTTGGCCATAATAAAATGGTTTAATGAGGCGTCGCTGCTGCCAGCGCCTGTCGTGCACCTTTTATATGTCTGGCAATGGTCGTTTGCCTGGACCTGAACAAGACACACACACACCTGCATCACACACACACTCACACTCACGCACACGCCGCCACAGTTGCTGTCAACACACAGTCGTACATGACTTCATTAGTGTAATGAAAACGGGCAAAACAGAAGAAGAAGAAGCTGAAAATGTCAAGGTTGCTCTCGGGCGGCTGCGTGCGAATTGTCGCCGTCAATGTTGGTCCATTTGCGAGAGCTTAGTGCCGACTGCCAAAAGGTTAACACTTGCAAAATGGCTGACGTGGACGTGCCGCATTTTCGTTTTGAATAACAAATTTAATTAGAATTAATATATGAGAACTGGAGCCGGGCAAATCTAAACATTACCCCAGCTGCCTCTTCGCAAAACTTCTACCAATATAAATGCATATATGTGCGAATACATACAAGTATATGGTCTAGAAATACTAGTGTCATGTAGGAGAAAGCCATTCACATATACGAGTGTATTATACACATCAGACAATTACTATTTCTATGACTCCACTTCGTCGGCCCGGGCAGAGCTGTAAGGCAAGGCGACCTGTTATAAGGCTAAAGGTCTTCTGCAAGTTCATCTAATAACGAATTTAATCTACAATTTACTAATTGAAAAAAAAATGAAGGCTAAGTGTTTTTTTTACAGCTCGGCTGAAACTGAAATACTTGAGAAACCAATTAGATGAAATATAAATTGGGAAATTTTCCAGGATGTACTAATCTTTCTTTTAGCCTAAACTTTAATGCAAATTAAAGGTAAAATTCAAGGAAATGAGGCAAAGAAATTCGAGTCCGATCTCATAAAATATTTTTGACTTCATTAATGAAATGATGAAAGAAAAGGAGATCTGAATCATTTAGGTCCTCCAATATCACGCAGAACTTAACTTTATTTAGTATAATTAAAAACTTATCCTATCAAATTAAGTGTAATGAAACTGAACAATTATAAGAATAGATCATACTTTAATGGTTAAAGTGCATAAACGTATACGAAATATAACTGAAATGTTCTAAAATATTTCAAAATTTAAAACGTTCTCAAATTTATATATTTCAATTAAGCCATAAAAAAGTATTGCTGTTTAAGCTCACCATTAATAATTAGCAAAATTGGTCGGGCCTTAAAGAGAATTTTCTGGTAAATGGCATGTTGAAAATTAATTAAATTAAATTAAACGCTGCATAATTTTTGTTAATTTATGCGTTAATTCAATTAAACGTGAGAGTGGCATTTCGAATATAAGCCCAGAAAGACATATTAAAGTTAACTAAATATATGTATGCATATACATATATTCAATATCGATGTACAAGTTTATTTACAGAAACATAATACATATACACATGGCGCACCACGCACGGCACGTGGCGGATCCTCTCTGGGGAGGCGAGAGTGTGGGGTCCATTGCAATTTAACGCGCAATGGCCACGGATATCCGTTTAATGGCCATGAATACATAAATAATAAAAATGTATTTGTTTATTATACACAGACATCACTGAAACACGAGCACACACCCACACACGCATGCAGAAGTCAGCTTACATGCTTTTATGCCAATTTATTTACCTTCGCAAATAAAATATATAGACAGTCTTTTTTAACGGAAAGCAATTTAAACAATACCCAAGAGTATTTATAATAAGCGCAATAAAAGGCAATGGAAAAACTATCTGCGCAAACTGTGAAGAGATTGCCTTTTGTGACAGTGTGTGTGTGTGCATGACTCTCTGTATGGGCGTGTGTGTATTGGTGAGCACTTCCGTTTCCTGTGGCTTTGCTGAAAATAATTTAATTTTATTGCATTTCAATTATTGTTTGCTGCTTGAATGGGCAAAACAACAACTAAAGATATTATTTTTTTTTTTTCATTTTAGAAAAGAATCTGCATTCAAAGAAAGAAAAAAATGACAATGGTAAAATCAGACACTTTAGCACAAAGACTCCTCACTTTTACACTTAGATATTCCGAGCAGAGTAAATTAAAAATGCCATTGGCCAGTTGGGATATGTGCAAGGGGAATATCTGCATGTGCTCCACTTACACAAAGTGCTTAATCAAGCTGAAAAATAGACGACTTGAAAAAGAAATAACACACACACACACACCCACTGGCTGAATGGCTCACTCATTGAGTGGACAAAGTAAAGTGAAGTAGTTTAAAATTAACAAGTAACACGATTCTAAAAACAAGAAGAAGTCCACTGGCAGATACCCTAAGTTGCTGCCCTGAAGACCTGTGAAATATTCTTAAAAAATTATTAATTGTTAATTGACCCTATAGCAATCGAACGGGCAGATAAAAGCCTCCTACGGCCTCCTACTATGTAGCAAACACAAAAAGTTATCTTAGCTAATAAACTCGTTTTACCCATTGAAAGTTGACTCAGGGTATAAAAAGGACACGTGATCCTGCAGCGCGGATGGTCGCCTAAGTGAAATTCAAGCGAGCAGACAAGCGAACATTGGGATTAGGAACTGCTCCGGAGGGTGCTTTCATTTGATTTGGCTGCCTCCTGTTCGCATGCACGCCGCACACATTCGAATCAACGATTCTGTGCCTGTGTCTATTCTGCTAAATGTTTGCACATTTCAGCCCACAAGAAGTGCAATTATCTTCTCCAAATGGAAAATGAAGCAAGAAACTGGAACAATTGCAGGCAATGTATATATAGATATATAGAAAAGAGCAAAAGAGCTCTATAGTTACCATAGAGTATAGCTAGCGAGAAAGAAAGAGAGCGGCACAGAGAAAAAAAAAGACCTTACTAATTTCTTTACATGGTTAGTTTTATAGCAATAATAAGTGTTGGCTAGATAATCTAGTCATACAAAAACTCAAGCATCTCTTAAAAAGCGTGTAGACTATCAAATCAATGAGCTAAGAAGTTACTTACTTACTTCTAGACGTATTTGAGGCAAGCGAAGTGCTCACAAATATCTCAACAAATAATGTCTAATGCTAAAAACGATTTTTAGATAAATATTTATTAATTTTACAATTAATTTAAAGAAAATATACATACAATGCTTACAATATCTTTAAAATAAACATAGAAAAAATATATATAAAATATTTTTGAGAAATATATAAAACAATGTATTTAAAAAAATTAATAATAATAATAATAATAATAATAATAATAAAAAATAATAGAAATAATAATATACCAATATCTCTAAAATATACATATATACAAAATACAAATGCAATAAAATAATACATAATAAAATGAAACACAGAGCTAATAATAGTTACTCTTTTCATTAAGCTACGTTTTGTATAAGAGTAAACAAGCTCGTGATATAAATCAATGGCTATAATATTAAGTAATGACTCCGCCACTGTTCACCCGAAGTATAAGTAAAACAAGTAAGGAAGCTATAGTCGAGAGTGCTCGACTAGAAGATACCCTGATCCCTACAAAGAGCTGATATTCACGCACGCATTAGCACACGCTCTGCTAACTGCGCAGTAAGCAGCGACTGCGCTTGGGCTGCGTTGCAATGTGGGCAATACTATGAGAATTTTGTTGCTGAATAATTTCTCCTGTAATAGGACTATCTTCATGAAACTTTTAGAATGTGATCACAATGTGCAAATGTGTGTACATTCCAAAGCACAAGTCTCTAGTACTTAAAATAGTTTTTTGCAAATTGGGGGCGAAGGGGGCGTGGTATCCAAAATCTGTAAATGACAAAATCTGCGTATTGATCAGATGTATATACACACCAAATCTGAAGTCTCCAGGTCTAAAAGTATTCAAATTACGGTGAATAAACAAAATCAATTTATCGATTATTCGCGATAAAAAAGTAATCGGACGAGTTATCGAAAAAAAAAGATAAACTTGTACTGCGTATGGTATACATGAGTATGCATACAAAATTTGAAGTCTCTAGCTCTTATATCTTCTTAGATCTAGGCGTTCATACGGACGGACGGACGGACGGACAGACGGACAGGGCTATATCGACTCAGCTTGTCGCCCTGATCAAGAATATATATACTTTATGGGGTCTGCCACGCCTCCTTCTGCCTGTTACATACTTTTCACAAAACCATTATACCCTGATTTCCCATTTTTAATGGGATCAGGGTATATTCATTACCTTGACCTTTTCTTAACTGATTCTATGTGCTCATTTCTGTTTTATCCTATGCAAATATTCAACTGTTTAATCAATGCAATTAATCGCATTGGCCAAATAGCGCGTAACTCAACTAATTAGTCGAACTCAACTAGTCAGTCGAATAGCTCGGTCAGTCATGGAGGGTCATGTGCTGACTGCAGCACGGCCCTATCTGCAGTTGCTCGCGCTGCTGACGCTGACGCCGCCGCCCAACCTCTATGAGAGAGCTCTGCGTGGCTGCAAGAGGCGGCTCTGGATGCTCGGCTTCGGCTGCTACTGTTTCTGCATTCTGCTGCTGGGCATTGATGTGACCTATGTAAACATCGGAATACTCAACTTTGAAATTCTAATGTTGGCGGTCAAAGATTTCACAAGTGTCCAGGGCAAGGTCCAAAAGTTCAGCTACCCGTTGCTCTTGATCGTCATTCATGGCAATATGCTGATATACTTTCGCAAATTGGGTAGTATTTACATGGAGATAGCTGCCCTGGAGACAGACATAGATAGCAACTCGAAATCTTTGGGTGGACTGGGAAAATATATCAATTTCCGCCAGCGTTTAGCTAAACTGATTGGATTGTGGCTTCTGTTTCTATCAATTGCGTTTCCATGTGTTTCGGTGCCTTCCTTGACAGAATTTATGGACTGGTACAACAAGGTTTTTACGGAATTCATCTTGATGGTGATTCAAATGAAGATCGTGGAATACGGCTTGTTAGTGATCTTGGTGGAGGAACTGCTGCTGCGTCTGCGTCACACGCTCATCCAGCTGCAGCAGGAATTTACCAATTGCGAGCAACACGCTCTACTCCAATCCTTGTGTGCGGCACTCCAGCGCAATAAGCAGCTGGTGGCCCGTGTCTGGAGGCTTGTTGGCGAGTTAGAGGTATACTACACTCTGCCGATGATGTTCCTATTCGTGAACAATGGCGTGGCTATGCTGCACATCGTCAATTGGGCCTATATACAGGCTCTGAATCCAAACGATTGTAACAATTGCCGCTTTAGTAAGTGCCTCAACGTGGAATAATATATCAACTTGGATGGCCACATTGAGTCTGTTTATTTTAATTGCAGCGCGCTTTGACAATGTTTTGATTCTGCTAATAAATCTCTTCATACCCTGCTGGCTCAGTCAAAAGTGCGTCAATACGGTAAGTTATACACCTGTTGAGGTTGATATAATATATATAACATATACTCATATATACTTCTACAGTATGCCAGCATTAATCGTATTATTCACAACGTTCGCTGCGGCGTTGCAAATAGCAATCCGGAAATGCTCAGAAATATTCTGAGAGAATATGTGCTGCAGATGGAACATTTAAAGCTGCGCTTTAGTTGCAGGAATTTCTTTGATATCAATCTAAAGAGCTTCGGTGGCGTAAGTCGAATCAGTCAAAAGAAATTCTTATCGTGTATTCATATAAGATATTATTTGCCTTGTAGATGGTGCTCACAATAGTTAGTTACAGTATTATTCTGATACAGTTCAAGCTAAACGACTTGGTCGAGGCAGAGCCAAAAAGCTTGACGAAAGCTCTGTGAAAGCTTTTAACTGCTCTATGTTAACTTAACAGACGATTAACATAACGCCTAACATTTCAGACATGGCGGCAAATGCGATTTTAAAAAATACATATTAAATTTTTTTATTGAAACATTTATGCTATTATTGTTTCCGCAAGTGCGATGGAGCAACTTTAACAACCAATTCAATTCTCATTAGGCTAACGCGTACTTCTATATCTTAGTAGCTAACATATAATGGTTTTCCAATCAATTGTACTCATAATTAGTGTATTATAATTGCGACAGTCAGCTTATAATTACTTAAGAACTAAATATTGCTTATCACCTACTGCTAAACATCTGCCTACCTGTGACCCATCAGTGTTGAATTATTTCTATAATTAGCTTACATTTAATAAATATATGCCTTGATTGTTTTTCTCTTTAACAAAGTCGTGAAATGTTCAGTTACGTACTTTTGTTTGGATTTAGATTTGACATATAACTCTCATTAGATAATCACAGATTGAATAACTGGAATAGCTTTCGGAAGTTCCCGTACAAACAAGACATAGAATAACATTTAACTAGAGCAAAAATTATCTATTTTAAAATACGCCCAGCGATAACATCTGACGTAAGCTAACCAACAAATCTCAAACATGTACGTATTTAAATACAACACACACAATAATGCCTTTAGTAGCAACATTTACAATTACGGTTTAAGGTAAAGCTCCATACAGTGATTGTTAATGACTATGTAGCTATGTATGTATATAATTGCAGCTACATATATAAAAGTAATAACAAAGTGGAAGGACACTAGTGGTCATTTATACATACATAGAACATGAACATACAAGGTGTCATCGTAGATACACAATTAAATTTACATCCAATATTCGGTCTAGCTAATTAAAACAGGCCCAAGTTTTCGTTCATATAGCTAAGCAGATAATACAAATAAATAAATAGACACACTGTAGGCAGGAGATAATTCAGCAGTAGGCTAACTATTATCCCGTCCCGTGCTTTCCGTTCTCGAACAGGCCCTTCTTGAAAAAAGACGACAGCTGAACGAGGGAGGCACGCGTGAGGCCCGGTCCCCCGGGTCCGTCATAAATTGGACACTGTGGTATCTTCGAGCAAACGACAAAAAGACGACGCAAATACAGCTCCAGCAAACGGCGACGATGCTTCGCCACCGGCTCACTGTTCGACGCAAAAAACTCCCGGCGAGGAAAAGGCAGTGCAGAGATCTGTATAAATCAAAATTAATCATTTTTTTTTTTTTTTTTTTACAAAATATGTAACTATAACGCATTTTTCTTACCTTGGCACCATAGCAGTGCTTCATGCACAAGTGCAGCTCTCGGAAGCGACTATAACGACGCAAAATGTTTAATTTGCCATCGGGAAGAGCAATTCGTACCTCGTATTCGTAGTGGGTCTGCTTGCCAGCTCCGCGCATCACGAAACTTGGTATGGTAATGAAGTGTTCGCCTTCAGCTTCATAAAATAAATTCAAATTAATTTGGGTCATTTTTGGGTACTTTAGCGAACACATACCAAATTCTCTCATGGAGGGACAAGATCTCGTCATACTGGGTGAATATATCTGTGAGGTAGACTCCTCCATACTGGTTGGACTCATCACACTGGAGCGCATTATAGAACTTTCCAGCTCGTATTGTCTCTCCATGCCCGTGCGCTCCTCTCTGCAACAATCCGCGTGGGATTCCAAGTCCTGCACTGTTTGCAGCAATTCCTGTTCCATCTGCATGTAGCTCCTCTGCAGTTCCTGCAAAACCGCAATTTGCTCGTCCAGCTGCGCTTTGTTCACATCCGTTTCAAGATTTTTCATAATTTGAGCCTTCTGAGCAGCGATTTTGCGGCGCTGCACATGAAGCGGACAGTAAGCGCGCGTCACGTCTGAGTTTCGTCCCAGCTCACAGGAGGAACAGGAGCCCGTTTCATCATCGCTGGTGCGCGTGGTCTGCCTGTAATTGCCACCCGATCCGTTTTGGACAACCGCCTGATTACGGCTTTCAAGGCACACTCCACTGTCGCTCATAATGGCCTGCAAGCTGGGGGCATTTGAAGTGCTGCCGCTGCCGCTGCCGCTACCGCTGCCACTGCTCGGGCCGGCAGTGCATGTGCGTGAAGCATCCTCGCTGCTGCCAGAGAAGTCATCCTTGCGCGTATCCTCAGCATCGTCGTCTCTATCGCACGAGCAATTGCTCAGCGGCGACTGCTGGCCCTCTGTGATAGTAGGCGATGACAACAGCGAGAAATCCGAATGAGCGGTATGGAAGGTATCACAGGTTTCATATGTGTCCGACTTCGAAACTTCGTCCGTATCATTTGCAGCTGGCATCGGCAGTTGCATGCTCTGCTTCTTAGCCCTCATGGCCTGGGTCTCTTTCTCGCTTTCGGCACGCTCCTGCCGCAATCGCTCCAATTGCGTCTGTATTTCCAGCATGGTCTCATCCACCTTGGCGATTTTACTTGTACTAGCGTTCAGTATGCGCTCCTTCTCAGCAATTTGTTCGTCCAGCCTGCGTATCTCCTCATTCTGATTAAATAGATTGGTTCTAATCAAATACAACTTCAATATACAACACTTCAACTTACATTTCTTCGCACCGTATCCTTGATAAATTGTGCTGCAAACAAATCTAGCGAATCGGAGACATGCAGCAGCAGCTCGTCATTTAGGGGAGTGCCGTTCTCAATCTTTACTCCCATCTGTAAATGACAGTTATAGGTTGAAATTAGTTAAGCACACAATCTAATTAATATTCGAAGTGCAAAGCAAATTAAAATGCTAGAAATAATAAACAAACCTCGTCAAGTTTGCCACAATCATGCAGCTCCTGCAACTCTTTCGCTACATACTCAGAGAAATCGCGTTTCTTAGAGTCGAGCTGCGTTTGAAACGCTGAAATTTGTCTACACACAATGTCGATCTAAAATGAAAATGAATTGAACAGAAAAAAGAAACGATAAACAAATGAAACAAAAATACAAAATCAAACTAGACAAGCACATGCGAAACAAAAGAATCATAGCATTACATGCATTTCATTTCAGCGGAAACACATACCTGAACTTTTTCATTGTTCTTTTCCCACAGCAGCATATCCTTGCGTGCAAGCAGCTCTTGCTCACGGCAATTCAATATCTGCATATTATCCATTTTTTCCAACTCCAGGCGCTTCAGTTCCTCCGTTAGCTTCCGCACCTTCGTCTTGTATTGGTCATGCATCTGAACGCGCTCCTGTTGATCACACAGTAAAATGTTAATAAATGGCAAAGGATTTTCACTTGTATACCCCATACCACATTCAGCTGCTTGAGTGCATTCTCAATGGTATCCAGAATTTTGCGATTTTCATCCTGCAGCTCGGGATCGTCGCGCGACGTTGGTCGTTGCGGATAATACTGGCGGTCAGACCGTTTATAGGGAGATGATGTGCTGCCTGTCATGGCATCTTCTTCCACATAGGTGCTGCATGTGAGCAAGTTTTCCCGCGACGATGTTATTAGGGACAGGCGCGACATATCCAGCTGCGAGCGGTTCAAGTCCTTGCGTAATTTTTCAGCTTCGGTGGGATTGTTAAAGCGAAAAATGTTGGTCCGACCAAGCAATATGATGTCGCCCTGAGAAATCTGTTTGGGTTCATCGATGAGGTGCGCATTGACCCAGCACTGAGCTTGCGGACAGGGATGCAGCGTAGCCACACCTCCCTTGAGAATAATGCTGCAGTGCTGCGGTCGTATGCCATCGCCCATAAGCTCAATATGCTGCGGCACCTCTGCATCCTCAGTGCCGATGCGAGTTTCGCCCTCCTTCAGACTGTACAGAGTGACGCCTGTGGTGACATCATTGTGTATGCCGATTAAATGCGGAATCTCCGAATCAAGGACAACGCCCACGCCAGATTTGCGCAGCCCGAGACTCTTTTGCTCCTGCAATATGGACTGAGCCACCTTCCATTTTTCGGTCCACTCCTCGGTAAGGACTTTCTCCTGCGCCTCCTTCTTCTGCAGATCGGCCAGCATCTTGAGCGAGGGCTGCAACGATTGCTAATTGGGCGTAACGAATTATTATTTACATTCAACACATTCAATTAAGCAACTACTTACAACATCGCCAGTCAACATGGACTTGAGCTTGTTGATTTCCTCGCGCAGTTCGCGTATTAGCTTCACATTCGCATCTTCATTAACCGTGGGCTTGTTGATGATGTTCTTGGCGCGATTCGCGTAGCGCAGTGTGCTCAGCGTTTCGCTGTAGTTGCAGTCCGCCGGAGACAGAGCTGCTATCATGATCGTCTTGCTGTTCCCGCCTAGACTGTCCTTCAGCAGCCAGGTGAGTATGGAGTCACGATAGGGAATGTAGAGCACGCGCTTCGTGCCCCCGTTCGGCGTGGTGGCCAACGTAGAAGTATTATTGGCGCTCGTCTGTTCCGCTAATGCTGAAATGACGCTGCCGAGCGTGACCAGCGATTTATTGATGTGGGCACCCTCCTTTAGCCGCTGTCCCGTTGCTCCCGTTGCATTGGCCCGCTCACTGCAAAAACAATTTGTTAATGGCATAACTATATGCTATACGCACAAGCTAACTCACCTGCCCGCCAAGTCGACCAAATGGATTTTGGAGACGGTCTCGCTTGGCATGTCATTCATGAAGACAGCCTGCACAAACGTAATCGTAAAGATGGCATGACTGCGACTGCTCGTGTCATTCATGTTGGTGCTGGCCGTGGTGCGATGGGCATTGCCGCGCGCAATGCACTCCTGAAAAGAGAGAGAGGGAGAGACAGCTTTAGTCTCGTACGTTACGCAAATCAAGCACCAAGCACTCACCTGTATCTCTTCAAAGTCGGAGACCGCATGCTGCGACAAGTTCTCCACGTAGGGGCCCAGGCTGCGATGCTCACGCACGCGCAGCGCATGGCCTGTGCTCTGTGCCGCGAGAAGATCCTTCACCCGTTCGTTATATATCTCCAGGTAGCTGGCGTGTGTGCGATATCCCGTGCCCGACTCCTGGCCTACGCGCATGCGCGCGAACAGCTCCTCGCAAATGCGCGGTATCAGACCCGGATTGCTCGGCGTGCCCATCATTGTAAACGTCTTGCCCGATCCCGTCTGGCCATAGGCAAAGACGCAGGCATTGTAACCTGTCAAGTAAAACAAAGACCAGGTGAATGCCAGCTCCTATTGCCAATTTGAAGAAGGTGAGAGGCTGTTGCATCGCCAATTGTTGCATGCAATTGCACCACTTGACAAGCGTTGGCCAACACATGAGTGGCACTGCGAGCCGTGACTAATGTCTGGCATTTCGCTTACGTCAAGTCTATTTCGAGTATACTCTTTAAACAGTACATCATAAATATTGTCTTTAATAAAAGTGAAAATGGCAGAAGGCTTCATTAATGTGCTCAAAGAAATATAGATCCTGAATGACAAACACCTGAATTACTAAGTATTACTAGTATGACTGTATTTCCTTAAAGGACTGAAAAATGTATTTCCCCAATTAATTATTACCGCTCAATTAACAGAAAAAACTATTGTGGTAACAAACTGGAATGCTTATAATTCACATAGTTTATATGATATAATGTATATATATGCACTTGTTATAATGCTATACAGTATAGTGCTGTCTCATGTGGCTCAGATGAAGGTAAATTGCTATTTGGGCATATTTATACTAGGTGCAATCCGCTTGGCCATTGCACAGCCGTAGACGGACGAGTAGACAGTGGAAAAGAAAAAAGGAAAACATTTTTACTGCAATTGCAGCTCAAGTGTCTGTCGGTCACCCGGCGGTCGGGGGCGACAGTTGGCCCCACCCACTGGGCGAGCTGTGACGCGTTTAAGCCATTTCAACGGCTTGTTTGGCCGCTGGCTAGCACTGAGACTGCTTGAATGGGACCCGGCGCCGACTCTTCGTCTTCATGGACCGCACAAGTGTCGCAACAACAACGCAAACAATTACACTGCCAAGTCACGGGCTCATCTAGCCAGTCAGCCACACGACAGCGACTAGTCAGAGGCAAGCCCCAGCACCTCGCTAAGCAAATGGACATCACTTGCAGTTTTTATTTACCCTTTTGCAGGCTGCCCTTACATGGAGTATGACGCATTTGTCTGTAGATGTGTTCATTTAGTACTCTAAATCGTCTATAGATGGCTGATTACATAAGAAATGAAAGCTCAGCATTTGCTGAGCTGAATGCTATTGAATGTTAGTATACTGAGTAATCAATATATATTTGTCTAGAATAGATGTTTGATTGAAATAAGAATTTGCATTTCGATTGGTTTTAACTTAATTGTATAATATATTTTGTAAAAGCCAAGTATATACATACATTTGTATAGAATAAAAATGTATAGTTTAAAATCTATTTAAAAGCAGCACAGATTTTATCAATAATTCATCAATGACATGTTGGTTTCTTCTTATTTGTTTAATCGAACTTTATCTCCATTAAACTCAAGTTATTTATATTATTAACAAATTTCTCACATTGATTCAGTTAGTAATACGTAATCCTTTTCAATTAAACTTCAAGCTTTATATCCCATATATCCCATATTCTACTATTTACATAACCTTTATCTCGTTATTAAATATAATAATTATTCAAACCAAATTCACTCTTTCCACAAGGGTATCTGAAGTTCGCAGTACTCAAGTTTGCATTTGCGTTTAGATTTATCTACGTTTTTTATTTGCTTTCAGCAGCACATGGTTGACTCGTGTTCATGCAGCTTTTGTCATTCCCACTTGGCCAATCTTGGACGGGTAATTTGATATTGAAAGCGTGCCAAGCAGCAGAAACGTCAGCCGCAGCAGCAGCAGCAGCACAGCAGCAAAAGCCAACAACAAACAATAACAATAACAAAATCAACTAGATGCAGCAAACAGCTGTTCCATTTCGTTTGGCATTTTCTGCAGTTGTGGGCGAAAGTTTTTTGTTGTTAGTATTATTTGGCTTTTGTTTTTATATATTTCGCCAGCAATAAAAGAAATTAGCCTTGTGCTATAGTTAATGTCGAGTGAAAGCGCCTAATATATTACGCACTGATGGAAATGATATCCCAGCACGTGCTACTCGTGTCAGCAATCTATCAGCACAATAAGGCGGTGCCAGTGCCACCTAGCGAATGATGGGCTCCCAATGATGGGAGCCCTACGTCAGCCGGAAATTTGTATGTCTGTGGGGGCGAACCGCAAAGCGAGTCGACTATTTTTAGACACACGCATTGGGTTAACCACAACGAAACCCAGCAAAATCGAAAATAAACTACAAAGCAAACTAGAAATTGTAAACAAACAAATGCTAGCAAATGAATTGCCAAATATGTGCGTCTGTCTGGCTGCCAATATGAGAAGCCAAATCAGTTAAAGTCATGGCAGGCCGGCAGCCGAGTCGAGCGCAATTAGCTGTCGGCTAATGTGCACCACCCCGTGGCCCAGCGACCCACAGCGATGCTGATGTCACCGCAGCGTTTGTTTGCCTCTCGGGTCGCGATTATGCAAATCAGAACTTACCTTCGTAGGCACAATCGACCACATCGTTGCCCAGATCGCTGTACACCTGCTCCTGGGTGGCAAAATGCGAGTCTTCCGGATCGAATGACCAGTACGAATAGTCAAAGGTGAAGTCGTGGAAGGCCTCCCGACCGGCGTCGCGTATCGACTGCAGGCGTGGCTTCAGCAGGCGCGTCTTCTTGCCCTCCATCTCCACAATGAGCTGGGCGTCCATATCAATCTCGCTGTAATGAAGAGCAGAAGAGTGACATTTCAATACGCTGTAAACGACCTTGGCCCCATAACAATAAAATCAACTGACGTCACGCAAATGATTCGATTTGCTATTGTCATTAGATTGCCCCATTAGTGAGTGCGCCCCCCGTTCGTTGGCAACTCGAGCTGACCCATCCAGAACTATTGCTATTTATAAGCGCAGTGCATGATTCTCCCAGTGGGGTATGACGCAATAGCAGCTGAGCCTAGAGCCCTGTCACATGCAGCGTTCAAACGCATGTCACATTATTCTTTAGTCAACCAATTACGAAAGGCGATTCCGGTTTTTGTTAGCTGAAAACTAAACAAACTTGAATTACTAAAGAAAAGACGTTGACCAGCGACCACATAGTAGAACATTGGCTGCAGCAACCGGTTCACAACGACAGCGTCATTGTCATTATTATCATTATCATCAGCATCGCCATGCTGGTGGAGGCTACACCCACCGCAGTCGCATATGCCAACGGCATCAACAAACAAATGCCACCAATTTCAAAGACTTGCCACTATGACTCAGTCAATGGCCCCGCATGAAAACATACGCCGCTGCTGCCGCTGCCGCTGCTGCTGCTGCTGCTGCTGCCGCTGCTGCTGCTGCGAGCATTTTATTATGCTATACGCTTGCATACGGTATTTCAATCATGTCATTGAATGTGTGAAATCAAAAAAGGGCATTACTAAGCAAAATTTAACATAGACTGCTAAACTTTAAAGACTTTACAATAGGTTAACAAAAAATAAAAAAAAAAAACAATATCTCCTTATTTCCCATTTTGAATATGGGTTCAGGGTGTACAAATAAATTTAAGAAAATACAATAATGATGATAATAGAAATAAAATAAAATAAAATTTAAACTGTTTAAACATATAGTTTAAGCTTAGCACTATAAACTTAAGCTAAAACACTAAAACAATTTTAATTTAACCTTCAAATAAATATAAGTATTGGATTATTTTTTTTTTATGAAATTATAATTTTAATCATCTGGTCCTAGAAGTCAAATTATAATAATTTTGAACGAAGCTAAGTGATATATTTCACTATATAAAATTAAATTTCTATAATATTTACCAAATTTGTAGAAAATTATAAAAATTAAGAAATTCCAAATAATATCTTGAAATAATAAGAAATACATCTACATAGATTATCTATTATCTTAATGCAAGCGTGTACAATCGTCGGCCTTACGAATCTCACTGTTGCATATATGTTCTATTTTATTTATTTCATTTTTTTATCTATATGCGTCTTGTCCCCATTTAATGCTCAATTTTAGGTCGTTCCTCCTTTTCTTATGGGCGCATTGCTCATTGCTCGTGCCGCTTTGTTGGTGGCATGTTTACGCTCCACATTCAGCTGCAGCCTGCCTGCATGTGAGTGGTTCTCTGCTCAATGTAGTCGAGTGGTTTTAATTCTTTAATCTGTTCGTTGTTTTGTTGTCGAGCGCTTTGAGTCGGTTTATTGCGCATTCCCCTGCGCTTTATCTGAATCTGTGGCGCTGATCTGTTCCATAAACTATAGACTTTTGCAGTTCTCTTGATTATAACCAACAATGTCTGACTCATGACACAAAAAAAAAAACGAAAAGATATATATATATATATATATATATATATATATATATATATATATATATATATATATATATTCATATACAAAAACATATATGTATAAACGAATAAATCGCTAATAAGCTTTATAATGAATGTGGAAGTTGTTTGATTTGCACTTGCGTGCAAAGTGTATTCAAAATTGTGTGCATAATACCTATAAAGCCCGTCTGTGTGTGTGTGTCAGTTGTAATACTCAGCGAGATTACTCACGAAATTTGGATACAATTTAAGTGGTGAATACCTACACATAGACAAAAGACACACACATACATATATTCATCTACATACATATTCACATACAAACATTTACTTAATAAACAATTACATTTGGCTTGTTTCATTTTTCGCCCAAACGAAGCGCTCTTCCATGACTGCAGTGAGCGAAAAAACCGGGTCAAAACCAAATTCCAACTGCAACTCATATACTGTGGCACTTATATAACAAATAAATACTTTACAACTCCACGCGAATAGGCAGCCATATAAGATTGTTTAAGTTTACATTCTTTGCAGCTAAATAAATTTTGGCTGTAAATAGACTACAGTGGTCTCTCCTAAATAATAAAACTATAGTATGTTTAAAAATTGTAATACAGTTTTTGAGAAATAAGTGAAAGCAAGTTATCCATAAAAATTTCTGTATTAAATACAGTTCATAGTCAATGATTCCATTAAAACATCTACCGCATATATAAATCATTCCATATAACGAAAAATATACAACAATTGCTATCTAAAGTACACAGTGTGACTCATGGTCATTGACATTGTGGTTTAAAAGCTATTTGAAGAATTGGAATAACATGCCAAAGTGCTATAGCGCTTTTGTTTAGGAATCAGTCTTAAGAACGGGATTCATTGAACACGCAGCTTTTTCTTTACTATATCATTGATCGATATCGAATTTCCGTTTCAAGATAATCAATGTAAAATATCGCAGTTTTCAAGATCGCCTAAGTGAACACAAATGCTGTTCATTCAGAGCAAAAGACCCTGAACTATTCCTTTTATATTTTCACTTCTTTTCAGTTTCTCATTTGCTTTTTCTTACCCACAATTAAACAGTACAAATTATTGATTTATAAATAAATCAAATGGCTGATAAGATTCTTAGCGGTTATCAAAATGTTTGATTGTTATTTGTTTTGGCTGACATAAAATGTTGAGATTTTTTCGTTATCTTTCGTGAAGGAAATAATGTTGACATTAAAGTGAATTTGATCGATTAAAAAAAATATTTAGTTATTTAAACATTTTTTAAGGTTTTCACACAAGTGAGCATCAATTTCTCTCTGTGTATAATCCGGTAAAATTTGCTAAAAAATTTTGTTTCTACGCTAAACAAAACATCAAATATGCATATTTCTTCAAGCTGTGCGAGTGTGTGTAGCTGTATGTGTGTTTGTGCGTGTATTTGTATAGCCGGCAGCAATTGTTTTACATATGCCGGATGACGCCACTCGATATACAAATTAGGAACTCCAAAGAGCAAAAGTGAACTCTAAAGCGCACCAAATCTAAGTTGAATCTCAACATTTTGCACACAATGAAAGTCATGAAAAAGAAATTAACTCATTTATATTGCTTCTTTTTTTTTTCTTAATCGAAGCGAAGCGTATGAGATGAATGACATCATTAGGGTTTCGGCTTTGTTGCTTTGTTGGCTGCCTCGTAGCCAATAGAGTTTTGCGCTTCATGAGCGTCTAAGCCAACTAAATGTGCCAGAAGCGATGAGCGCGCCGAGATAGACAACATAATCACACACACACGCATAGAAAATATGTTTAATGTGGTTTTAAGTAGCCGCTGGCCAAGTTTGGGCCAATGTACTTTGAGAGCGCTAGCTTAACTTGTTGGTCAAAAACAAAAACAGTAGCAAAAAAATAATAAAATAAATAATAAAAAAATTTCTAGAAAAACACAATCTGGCAACGTCAGCAACGCAAATGTTTTTTCCGCTGTTTTTAAGTATTTAAACGGGATGCGCAACAGGCCAATCGAGGGGCGTTCACAAATGGTCGCTTTATCAGTTCTAGTTGGAACTAGTATGCGAATTCCAATTCGAATGCAAATGGCACTGGCAGCATACACTTACCGCGAGTTGAAGGGGCGAACCCTAACGGCAACCTTGAGCGACGACATTTCGGTGGTTGCTTAGGCAGTAGCTCTTTTATTTCCTGTTGCTGTTGTTGCTGTTGTTATTCCTTGGCAATGCGCGGCGGCAGCAGAGTTATGTTAAATATGTGGGTGCGAGGGGGAAGTACAGTACGGCTCGGCTCGCCTGTTTGAGCATTTAACGGAATAGCAACAGCGACGTAACTTCGATTGTATTAGTTTTGCCGCACGATTGTTCACAGTATATTTTGTTACGATATTTCTTGGTTTCTTCTTTTCGCTTCTTGTCCATGCACATATGTGTGTATGTATTTGCGTGTTACTATTGCTTTCGTTGTTGTTGTGCTTGTTGTTGCTGACCTTGTTATTTTGTTTTTGTTTTCGTTGTCGTGTGCAGCGTTTCATCTTGCGCGCGACAGTCGGAAACATGCACTGCACATAATAGTAATTGAAACAATAATTGTGCACAATTTGATTCACTTGCACCTTTCATTGTTTATCGCCAGTCCAGAGCAGCAGCAGCAGTAGCAGCGGCAGCAAGAGCAGCAGCAATAACCAGCAGCAAAGCCTCTGGCAATGCGCTTCATATGTGTGCGAGTGTCTGTGTTGGTGTCAATTTGAGTGCTTTGCTTTGTTTCAAATGCAAATGATTTTGTCACGATTTAAGCACTGATGAGTAAATTGTATATATTGCACATCCAAGCGTGAAAACGGACGACAGAAAAATATTGGTTATTTTATTCGACTTGTTTTTCATGCGAGCGTGCGCGTACCGATGTTGTTGCTTATGACATCTTCTTCTTACTGTAGAAATGTTACAGTGTTGCACAATGTTAATGTTAGCACAAGTCGCTGTTGTACTCGAAATGGGCACTGTTAAAAGCAGTATTTTTCAATCTTGCTGCACAGTAGAATAATACAAAAAATACTAAAATAAATGAACATAGCTGCGGAAAAAAGTTGAAAAATAATAATTCAATTCGCTAAATAGCTAAGCTAAGTTAACACAAAACTTAAGTTTCGATTTATTTTATTGAATTATAACCATATTTTTGTTGCTATGTATTTTGTAGTATTAAAACGATGAATAACAAAATACAACGACGTAAGCACATGTTCACTGCTTGAAATCAGTTGCACTGCTTGGTTGGGCGCAACTTCATAGTCATTTTCAATTGGATGAGTTGGCGGGAATATTCAAAATGTTCATATTTAAGAAGTTTACAGAGATATTTATTAGCTATTGTGTTTAAGTAGAATTAATGTAGAAAAATAAATATAAATCACCAGAAAGGAGTGTAGAACAACTGATATTCAATTCATTCAGATAGCTTATTCGATTTTAATTTCCTGTTAACTTTTACAAAATGCTTAAATTCTAAATCGGGTATATTTAGATATTAAGTCGCTTACACTTAAATTAGTTTTTTTTTTTTGTCTGTGCATTGACCGCACGCACACTCACACAATAAGCGGTTGCTTTTGCAATTGTGAGAGAAGTGCTTAATATATGACAAAAGACCGGATATACTCAATTCTGTGACCTGCGTAGCATTCGCAGGAAACATAATGATCGGTTATGAGATACCTTGTGTAACATAATTCCAACTGAATGTCAATCTTCCTTGTATCTATATGATATGTTAGGAATTACTCCATTTTAATAGCAATTGTATAGTAATTGCTAGCAAATGTTTTCAATATTCTCGATATATGCATACACCCTGTACAAATTAAATATTACAGGGTATAGCGACAATAAGGAAAATATTGTGTAAAGTGTGTAAAACGGCGACAAAAACAACTTCGCTTAAACCGGCTCCGTCGCTTTTCATCAGCTACAGCTAACAGCAAAATAAGTAGGAGATCTTTTGTAGGGAGTACACGACTAGACTATACCCTCTACTCTGGCACATGCATACTTGATGGAATTCAGGATGTACTAAAAATCTATTATATAATATTTTAGCATTATTTTTATTTCAGCCCATTTATTTAATTGGATTTATCTGAAAAATCGGCATTGCCTTCTCCTGCCTGTTGCGTACATTTGGCTGGATATACCCTCTTTACCCATTCACAATGGGAGCTGAATGCACAGAGCCCATAGACGTCGTGCGGTCTGTCTAGCTGTGTCTGTGAAACTCTCATTGATTTCGCTTTCAGCTTTGGGCTTTCAGTTGCATCTCAAACTGTGATCGCAGCAGTCGCCCGAAGCCGAACCGAAGCTCGCTGCCAGAGTGAGTATTGAAAATTTGATTCGCTTTGTCTTTGTGATTCGAGACGAGCCGACTCGAGCTGAGCTCTGCTCTGCTCTGCTCACTTTCTAAATGCAAATGCTCGATCAGCTGCTGCTGCCTGCTCGCATTCATAAGTTGTGCACGACGTCAACGTCAAGCGTCTGCCTGAAACTTCCTGACTTCAATTCAAGCTTAAAGTTATTCAATTGAGTCTGAATGCCCTGCGCTGCATAATAATCAGGCTCAGTTTCGAGCTATAATATTTATGTCGCCCTCTAAAGGGCAATGGAGAGCAAATAGGAAATGGAAAATTGTATTTCATAAATATTTCGATTGTAGGATTCTGAAAAAGAGACTAAGAGAGAGAGAGAGAGAGAAAGTGTTTTGAAAACTGAACAGCTGAAAGTTGAGTGGGAAATATCTAAAGCGAAATTGTTTACCCCTCACGAAAACAAAAAGAATGAATTAAATTAGCATAAAGAAAATATTAAGTGAACTAAACAAAAATTATAAAATAATAAAATTTGAATATAATAATTTAAAAAAGAAATGAAACTGTAAATTTATTAATTTATTTTTAAATTGCATTATTAATTTTTTGATGAATATGTTTAGTTATCAATTAACTAATTATATTATTTATATTTATTTTTTAATTTTGAAGCTATTTAGCTTTCCATTTCACGCTGAAGCTATTTTTTCTGGAATATAATATTAAAGAACCTTATGTTTGAGTAGCTTAAAATAATTCCAATCAAATTAAAATTATTATGCAACTTCTTATTTCAATATTAAATAAACTTGATATGCCCTCTATATATAGGGATATTAAAAAATAAAAGGAGTCTTTAGCTCTTATATGTTCTGAGATCGATGCGTTCAAACATATGGACAGATGGAAAGATGGACAGACGAACAGACGGACAGGGTTAAATCGACTCAGCTCGTCGCCCTGATCAAGAAAATATATACTTTGTGGGGTCTGCCACGCCTCCTTCAGCCTGTTACATACATTTTAACAAAACTGTTATACCCCGATTTTTTCCCAGGTATAAAAAGCTCGGCTAAGACCAGGAGAGCTAAGCGCCTAAGTAATTGTTGATGGGGCACTCGACGAACTGAAAAGTGTTTGCAGTAACAATAAACAAACGCTTGGCGATCGGGCGTAACTGATTGCATTATACTTGCTCAGATACTCTTCCGATATTCGTCAGTTTGACACGTAAGCGATTCTAGCCCTGAAAATGGTTTCTTATTCAATTGTAACATGACTACCAGAACTAATACAATATAAACTGCAAAACGTTAACTAATTGTAATAGCTCCAATAGAAGTGCAAAACCTATATACTCTTCTCACGGTGTGAGCAAGTATGAAAAGCTTGCTTAGGTTTTTAGTATTCGAATTTACATTTAAAGTGTTTTTAGCCAACTATAAAAATTTGATTGATTTCCTTAACTGGGACGCATGGGAAATCTATGAGCAGCTCCCTAGACTCAAAGTCTCGCTATTTTATGTACATAACTGCTGAGAGCATCAACTCTGTACTAAGTTTTAGCTTTTCGATCAGCCGAGAGTTCAGCTGTACAACTTGGGCATTGACCATGGTCAGCCATTAGCACTTCCCAGTTGTGTGCGAACCTTAATAGGCTTTAGGGAAGTACTTGCTTGAGTTGCACTGAGCACTGAGCACTGAGCTCTGCTGTTTGCTGTGTGTCGAGAGCAAATTAACGCATCTAACAGATACACATAGCAAATGGCTAGAGTGGACAGTCGTCAAGCCAAACCCAGCAAAGTTGAAGCCATGTCAAGTCAAGTCAAGTCAAGTGTAGCTCCAGTCAGTGCTCACAATGAGCTAATCAAACCGACACTAGAACGTCACGGATGCCCCCAATTAGTGACCAATCCAGGCACGCATGCATTAGCCACAATAGCACTCAGCGATCAATTGCTCAAATTGCGTCTCCAGAGTCTCCGGCTCTGCTTGGCATGCCAAGCAGGCCCACCAGAGAGACGGCAGATCGCCCGATTAGTCAGACAGCAGACAACGAACAATCGATACGATCTGCCCCAACTGGCCCCAGCTAGATGTCTCTGTGTATATAGTATCTGTGCGCCGCGACACTCGCTCAGTTGTCGCTCAGCAGTTGCGCGGGCAGCTTGAAATAAACTGTCCAAAACTAATTAACCGACAAGCCAAAGCAAGAGGCAAAAGGCAAAAAAAAAATATAGAAAAATCTAATTTGATAGTAAGTGAATTTAAAGTTTATTTAACGAGCTGAAATGACTTTAATTTAAAAAGATTAACTAAAAGCTAAATGTGATCCGAGTGTGTAACTGTAACTGTATCGAATCTGTATTTTAAGCCAGTGCAACCTTTTCCTCTTCAGGTATATATATAGCTTGTCGCTCGACCTTGGATATATCTATATATATATATCAATTTTGCTCAGCTCTCTGAATAATTTTTGTGTTTAAATATTGCAAGCTAAATCTTTGACTGCAGTGCTCAAAAGATACAACAAAAATACTAAATAAAAATTATATTTCAAATTTTAATTTTAAGTTTCTTATTTTGCTGAAAACTTTAAATGTAATTATTACCTATTTAAGTACTTAGATTAATTAATAGAAAATAATATCTCAGATACTCTCAATTCATTCTAGTTTTGGACTTTACTATCGAATTTCTAAAATATTAAATTTAATAATTATTTTGTATTCCGAGAATTGTTGTACATCTACAATAGCAAGGCTTTATATTAGCTTTTTCAATTTAATTAAGTACGTATTTGGGGACAGTGTCATTAAAATATCTTCCAGATAGCTTCAGTATTTATAGCTGGGCTTAAAGTCTGTTAATTTCATTTGCAAAGTCTGCCATTTAGAAATTTGTATATTTTTTTATTTATGCAAATGTTTATATATGAAAATAATGTGATTTCAAGTGTCAAGTGTCATGTTAAAGTATCTTTAAGATACTTTTTTATGAGCGCAAAGCTTGTCAAGCATTGCATATGTTATGTAAAATTTGAGTTTTGTTTAGTCCTCAGGTATATGGCCATTTAAAGCTCAAGTCAAGGTCGATCTTTTGTTATCGAACCGGTTTGACTTGGACTTTTGTTTATTTAGTTTTTGCCGAGCCAAGCTTTTGGCCAGACTCCAACTAGTAGTTGCACATCAATCACTCAGCTGAGCACATCGCTCATTCGCACTCGTTTACTAAGGGAAAAATCTCTCGCTTTTTATCAAACAGTTTCTTCCCACGTTGACAAAATGAAGTTGAACTCTGCTTTGATTCTGTTGGGCGCCGCAGTGCTTGGGCTTGCCACTGCCACCGATGTGAGGCCATGCCCGAAATGTAAGTAGAATCACAACGAGCAGACCCACCAGAGCTAAACTAACTAAATGTCTTCACCGCTTCTACTAGCCAAAGCACGCGCTCTGGGCCCCGATGAGGTAACCATATCGAGCTGCCCCAAGAACAAGTGCATCCTGAAGCGCAACTCAGAGGCCAGCATCACGATGAAGATCAAGCCGGAGCGCGACTTCGCCGAGCTCACCTCCGACATACAGGGCATCATCCTGGATGTGCCGCTGCCCTTCCCCGGCTATTATGGCACCAGCGCCTGTCCGCATATCTACGACGCTTCGGGCGAGAACAAGGTCGGCTGCCCGCTGAAGGCCGGCGAGACCTATACGTACAAGAACAGCTTCAAGATACTGCCCGTCTATCCGACGGTCAGTCTGGAGATCCATTGGGGCCTGGGCGACAAGGAGGGCGATGCCGTCTGCTTCCAGATACCCGCCAAAATCAAGGCTTAGACGGAGATCAGATTGCTTTGCAGTTTAGTTCATAAATTTTATTTGTTACTATTAAAACGTGTTGTTTGTATAGATAATAGTTACTTTCGGTTAAGTACAATTTAATTTGATTATGAATTTGAATTCTGAATTCGGAATTCGGAATTCGTATATTTGATATATATTCAAAAACATTTGATTAATTGATCTAGGCAATATTGCGGCATCCAGCCAATGACGCAATATTGTGTTCGCAAAGCGCTGAGAGGGAAGAGAACTAGAAATATGCATATAATGTGGCTATAATAATAATATTGATATTGTTATTCACAGTATAAGTAATTGAAAACAAAAGCTTAAAAGGTTTCTATCATTTACATTTAATGTTGCTTAATAATACAATGGATCATTCGCATTTATCGCCTATCTCTTGCCAGCTGGCCGACGTGTCGTATACGCGATTCGCGTGCAGAAATCCCAAAGTCGCGATCAAAAACTGTTTTTATTTGCCATTTTCCTTTTTGTATTTTACATTTTTTAATTGGGGCGCAGCATGCAAAGATCACTTATCTGATGGAATAAATATCGTTTAATTGTATTCGCTTGACTTCAGCTCATTTTGTTTATGCGTGTGTGTGTGTGTGTGTGTGTGTGTGTGTGTGTGTGCATGTGTGTGTGTATATTTGTGCATCTGTGCTTCGTATACATGTTTCTCTCATTATTCGGTCAACGTTCACTTTGCAAGTTCATAAAAGTCGACAGCCGGCAACAGTTGCTGCTGCTGCTGCTGCTGCTGCTGCTGCTGCTGCTCTGCCTCGGCCAATGCTTGCTGCAACTTGCGCCAGCTGTCGGCTGCATCGCTTGCATCGAACTGACGCTGCATCTGCCGCAGCTGGAAGCGATGCTGTCGCAGCAGCTGTCTCCATTTTGCCTCGGCCACATCTCGACTGCGTTCTGCCGCGCTCGATTCGCTCGCTGATGACGTCAAGGCGGACACAGCTTGGGGCAAGTTGTTGTTGTTGTTGTTATTATTGTTGTTGCCGTCATCATCAATAGAATTCGCATTGTTGTTGAAGAGCTGCTCAGCCAGGTTGTCGACCAGAGGTGTTGGCTATGGATTAATGGATGGGAAGAAGAAGAAATTAGATATAGTTTTGCAACGAGCGACTGACAATATAAAAGATATAGGGCTCTTTTAATGTTCGGATGCCATCAGTTGCTTGGATTGGCTATTATTATACACTGAATAATATTGCAAAAGTAGTCAAGCAAGCCAATTGCGATAGAGGTCTGATCATATACGAGGCAACACAGATGATCTACTAGTTATATGTTACGATATTGTGATAAAAACAAGGTAACCTCAGCCCTCTTGTGTTCTTTTAACCACTTTAGCCTACGCACAGCAAATCCATTCAATGTTAGTCCCACAAGCCTTTCGAATTTGGCAAAATATGAGTACAGGAATCCAAATATTGGAACAATTTGAGTATTCCTAACAGCAAAAGTGAGAGATAAGCTCAAATAACTGCTGTTGGCTTGAATAGATAAGCAGAAAACGAAAGAACAGTTGATTGTTTAAGAAAGAAGAGACTAAGTCTAAGATTTCATGTCTAGGTCTTATGGGCATTGAGTTAGAGGTAAACAAGCGGATGATATGAGCCGAGTGGGTTGTTTAGGTAGATCAATATAAATGTAAAGCAAATAAAATATTTATGGGATCGATCTCCTGTTCTTCTGTTAGCTAAATGCACTTGAACCAAATGCGTTAGTCCCCATTTGATTTGAATTGGCGGTATAAACAAGTTTTATATGTGCTGAGCAGATATATCAGAGTAATATTAAAATGAATAATAATAAATAAAGCTATTAAATATTTTACATACAGCAATAAAACAAAACAAAGCTTTAAAAGTCGAATATAAATTCAGGTAAATAATTTAATTAATTTCAGGTACAACATTTATAGTTTTTAATTTGAATAAATTTGAATAATTTGATAATTGTTATTAATTTTGGGTGTCGCTAATTATTTTAGCTTAAGTGCCGCACGGCCATAAAAAAGCATTTCCCGGCCCAATTAATATCACAATTGACCCGCAGTCAAATTGCGCCATTTCAACTGGGTTATTTACCCATGAAGCCAACTGAAGCTAAATGCTGTCGGATAAGATTAGCTCGATAATGGTGCTTTATGATGTGGCTCAACATTTGTCACATCATCGCAATGGGGAACTCACCTGCTTAGCTGCAATTGTCGCCCTGTTGCCCGACCGCTTGCCGTGAGCTATGCCAATCAGGGAGAGAAAGAGACAGAGATAGGGAGAGAGAGAGAGAGAGATAGGAAGTCAGCGCATTTGCCTTTAGCTAGATGGCAGAAAACGTGAGTCTACGACTTACCGCCCCAGCACGAGTGTCCAAATTCCAAACAGGAGCCTGCAAGCAACATAGAAAGCAAAATAATGTGGACTTAATAAATCATCATCATTGCGGCAAGCCGCTGAGGAGTTAAGCTATGCATGAGAGTAAATTATGACAGAGCGCCAGGAAGTGGCCTCCACGAACTGCCCCGCTGCGCTGCACTGATCACAGCGGCACATGGAGTCTAGGCGAGGCTATGTAGGCGTGGCAGCTGACTTAAAAAGTTAAGAATTGCCAGGAAGTTATGGCGACTGCTGCGGTTTCTCGCTTTACTTACATTTTGTATGTACTTGCCCTTTAGGCAGGTTGTCTTAATGTAAAACATGAATCTGGTAATATATGGTGTGCACAGTGTTCGACAAATATATGTGTACCCCTTAAGCAATTATTTTGATTTGTATTAATGCTTATTTGGACTTGGCTCTACTCATAAACTAGTCTCGGGATTGGCATTGCCATTCAAAAGTCCGAAAAGGCAATGCCTAACAGGGATGCATATGTTCGTCGATTACTGTATATGTCTGTGTATATGCTTGTTGGTTATTCACTGCCCAGATAACGAGCTCAGGGTTCTTCAGCTGACTTCGTAGAGTCATGACTCAAAGTAAAATTCAAGCATTACAAATAGACTAGATGTAATTATGGGAAATGGCTTATATCAGGTATGCTTTATACATACATATATATATTATTTATTTATTAATTTAATTGTTTTATTTATCTACGTAAATTCTATTAATTTTGCAAAGATGTATTCACACATCATTGCACTCTTAGTCAAAGCCAACTGGAGAACCCCTTAAGAGTATTGTGCCCTCGCCTTGGCGCAGTACAGTAGTACTCCATTGTGGTTGCCATGGATGCGTTATATAATGCCGCGACCTGTGATAAATTTAGTCCATTACAAAGTCGTATGGTATAGCGCGTAATAAGCATGCACCTGGGTAATGTTGAAAGCAGCTCTCAGCTGGCGCGTGAAGTGCTAAAACTAGATGCAGAGTGAGGCAGAGACAGGGAGAGCGAGAGAGAGAGTGAGAGCGAGAGAGAGGGGCTGTAGTGGTAGAGAGTGTGAGGAGCTGTTATGCAGCTATTATGCACTGTCCTCGATGCTGCAGTTCATTGTGTGGCCAAAAACTAATCGCACAAATGGATAGCCACGTCGACAAGTCCACACAAAGGACTTTGGCTTGGCTCACATGTCTCACAATGAGGCGTCAAGGAGTCAACGTAAGAGCAGCTGTGACACTTGGCTAAGTTTACGCAATCCATTGAAGGAGCAGCAGCAGCACCAAGAGCCGCCGGAGCAGCATTTCCTGGCAACAAAACGACGCAGCTGGGCCGCCCCTTCGTAAGTGTGCTTTGCGTAATCCTCTCCTGGCCTGTGCCAGGCACATTGATAACGAAAACTCAACTTTGACTGGCCAAAATGAGCCGTCTATCAGGGCATGAGCCATGAGCCGTGCGCCATTGGATGACTCTATCTATGACGTTCTATTTAGCTGTTGCCAACGCCCGCTGTAGCCGCCATATGTCAGCTGTGTAATCATTTGTCA